>CM042688.1:325514449-326165157 GCA_023614405.1 Avena insularis
CTTGGTTGATCCATGTGTGGTTTGTGGAAAGAAAACACATGCAATGACTCTAGTGCTAGTTTTAGTATAAGAACACACATGCAATGACTCTGGTGGATCCATTTGTGGTTTGGGAAAAGAACACACATGCAATGACTCTAATGTGGATCCATATGAGGTTTGTGGAAAAGAACACATGCAATGAACACTTTGGTGGATCCATAAGTGGTTTGTGGAAAGAACACACATGAAGTGAACACTGATGGATCCATATGTGATCTGTGAAAAGAACACACATGCAATGCCATTGGTTGATCCATATGTGGTTTGTGAAAAGAACTCACATGCAATGACTCAAGTGGGTCCATATGTGGTTTGTGGAAAGAACACACATGCAATGAATCTAGTGGATCCATGTGTGGTTTGTGGAAAGAACACACATGCAATGACCACTCGTTTATCCATATGTGGTTTGTGGAACTAACACACATACAATGACACTGCTTGATCCATGTGGGGACAGAGCACACATGCAATGACTCTAGTGCTAGTTTTAGTATAAGAACACACATGCAATGAATCTAGTGGGTCCATATGTGGTTTATGAAAAGAACATGCATGCAATGACTCTAGTGGATCTATATGTGGTTTGTGGAAAAGAACACACATGCAATGAACACTGGTTTATCCATAAGTGGTTTGTGGAAAGAGCACACATGCAGTGAACACTAGTGGATCCATATGTGGTTTGTGGAAAGAACACACATGCAATGACACTGGTTGATCCATGTGTGGTTTGTGGAAAGAACAAGCATGCAATGACTCTGGTGGATCCATGTGTGGTTTGTGAAAAGAACACACATGCAATGACTCTAGTGGATCCATGTGTGGTTTGTGGAAAGAACACACATGCAATGACCACTGGTGGATCCATATGTGGTTTGTGGAAAGAACACACATGCAATGACACTGGTTGATCCATATGTGGTTTGTGGAAAGAACACACATGCAATGACTCTTGTGTTGGTTTTAGTATAAGAACACACATGGAATGACTCTAGTGGGTCCATATGTGGTTTGTGAAAAGAACTCACATGCAATGACTCTAGTGGATCCATATGTGGTTTGTGGAAAAGAACACACATACAATGAACACTAGTGGATCCATGAGTGGTTTGTGAAAATAACACACATGCAGTGAACACTGGTGGATCCATATGTGGTTTGTCGAAACAACACACATGCAATGACACTGGTTTATCCATGTGTGGTTTGTGGAAAGAACACACATGCAATGACTCTGGTGGATCCATGTGTGGTTTGTGAAAAGAACACACATGCAATGACTCTAGTGGATCCATGTGTGGTTTGTGGAAAGAACACACATGCAATGACATTGGTGGATCCATATGTGGTTTGTGGAAAGAACACACATGCAATGACAATGGTTTATCCATGTGTGGTTTATGGAAAGAACACACATGCAATGACTCAAGTGCTGGGTTTAGTATAAGAACACACATGCAATGACTCTAGTGGGTCCATATGTGGTTTGTGAAAAGAACACACGTGCAATGACTCTAGTGGATCCATATGTGGTTTGTGGAAAAGAACACACATGCAATGAACACTGGTGGATCCATAAGTGGTTTGTGGAAAGAACACACATGTAGTGCAGATTGGTTGATCCATATGTGGTTTGTGGAAAGAACACACACGCAATGACACTGGTTGTTCCATATGTGGTTTGTGAGAAGAACACACATGCAATGACTCTAGTGGATCCATATGTGGTTTGTGGAAAGAACACACATGCAATGACGACTGGTTGATCCATGTGTAGTTCATGACAGGAACACACATGCAATGACATTGGTTGATCCATATGTGGTTTGTGACAATAACACACATGCAATGACTCAAGTGGGTCCATATGTGGTTTGTGAAAAGAACACACATGCAATGACTCTAGTGGATCCATGTGTGGTTTGTGGAAAGAACACACATGCAATGAACACTGGTGGATCCATATGTGGTTTGTGGAAAGAACACACATGCAATGACACTGGTGGATCCATATGTGGTTTGTGAAAAGAGCACACATGCAATGACTCTAGTGGGTCCGTACGTGGTTTATGAAAAGAACACACATGCAATGACTCTAGTGGATACATATGTGGTTTGTGGAAAGAACACACATGCAATGACACTGGTTGATCCATGTGTGGTTTGTGGAAAGAACATGCATGCAATGACACTGGTTGATCCATGTGTGGTTTGTGGAAAGAACACACATGCAATGACTCTGGTGGATCCATGTGTGGTTTGTGAAAAGAACACACATGCAATGACTCTAGTGGATCCATGTGTGGTTTGTGGAAAGAACACACATGCAATGACCACTGGTTGATCCATATGTGGTTTGTGGAAAGAACACACATGCAATGACAATGGTTTATCCATGTGTGGTTTATGGAAAGAACACACATGCAATGACTCAAGTGCTGGGTTTAGTATAAGAACACACATGCAATGACTCTAGTGGGTCCATATGTGGTTTGTGAAAAGAAAACACGTGCAATGACTCTAGTGGATCCATATGTGGTTTGTGGAAAAGAACACACATGCAATTAACACTGGTGGATCCATAAATGGTTTGTGGAAAGAACACACATGTAGTGCACATTGGTTGATCCATATGTGGTTTGTGGAAAGAACACACGCAATGACATGGTTGTTCCATATGTGGTTTGTGAGAAGAACACACATGCAATGACTCTAGTGGATCCATATGTGGTTTGTGGAAAGAACACACATGCAATGACGACTGGTTGATCCATGTGTAGTTCATGACAGGAACACACATGCAATGACATTGGTTGATCCATATGTGGTTTGTGACAATAACACACATGCAATGACTCAAGTGGGTCCATATGTGGTTTGTGAAAAGAACACACATGCAATGACTCTAGTGGATCCATGTGTGGTTTGTGGAAAGAACACACATGCAATGAACACTGGTGGATCCATATGTGGTTTGTGGAAAGAACACACAATGACACTGGGATCCATATGTGGTTTGTGAAAGAGCACACATGCAATGACTCTAGTGGGTCCGTGACGTGGTTTATGAAAAGAACACATGCAATGACTCTAGTGGATACATATGTGGTTTGTGGAAAGAACACACATGTAATGACACTGGTTGATCCATGTGTGGTTTGTGGAAAGAACACGCATGCAATGACACGGGTTGATCCATGTGGGGTTTGTGGAAAGAACACACCTGCAATGACTCTAGTATTAGTTTTAGTATAATAACACACATGCAATGACTCTAGTGGATCCATATGTGGTTTGTGAAAAGAACACACATGCAATGACTCTCGTGGATCCATATGTGGTTTGTGGAAAAGAACACACATGCAATGAACACTGGTGGATCCATAAGTGGTTTGTGGAAAGAACACACATGAAGTGAACACTGATGGATCCATATGTGATCTGTGAAAAGAACACACATGCAATGCCATTGGTTGATCCATATGTGGTTTGTGAAAAGAACTCACATGCAATGACTCTAGTGGATCCATATGTGGTTTGTGGAAAAGAACACACATACAATGAACACTAGTTGATCCATGATTGGTTTGTGAAAATAACACACATGCAATGAACACTGGTTGATCCATATGTGGTTTGTTGAAAGAACACACATGCAATGACACTGGTTTATCCATGTGTGGTTTGTGGAAAGAACACACATGCAATGACTCTGGTGGATCCATGTGTGGTTTGTGAAAAGAACACACATGCAATGGCTCTAGTGCTGGGTTTAGTATAAGAACACACATGCAATGACTCTAGTGGGTCCATATGTGGTTTGTGAAAAGAACACACATGCAATGACTCTAGTGGATCCATATGTGGTTTGTGGAAAAGAACACACATGCAATGAACACTGGTGGATCCATAAGTGGTTTGTGGAAAGAACACACATGTAGTGCACATTTGTTGATCCATATGTGGTTTGTGGAGAGAACACACTGCAATGACACTGGTTGATCCATATGTGGTTTGTGAAGAACACACCTGCAATGACTCTAGTGGATCCATATGTGGTTTGTGGAAAGAACACACATGCAATGACCCTTTGGTTGATCCATGTGTAGTTCATGACAGGAACACACATGCAATGACATTGGTTGATCCATATGTGGTTTGTGACAATAACACATGCAATGACTCAAGTGGGTCCATATGTGGTTTGTGAAAAGAACACACATGCAATGACTCTAGTGGATCCATGTGGTTTGTGGAAAGAACACACATGCAATAAACACTGGTGGATCCATTTGTGGTTTGTGGAAAGAACACACATGCAATGACCTGCTGGATCCATATGTGGTTTGTGAAAGAGCACACATGCAATGACTCTAGTGGGTCAAAATGCGTGGTTTGTGAAAAGAACACACATGCAATGACTCTAGTGGATACATATGTGGTTTGTGGAAAGAACACACATGCAATGACCTGGTTGATGCATATGTAGTTTGTGGAAAGAACACACATGCAATGCCACTGGTTGATCCATGTGTGGTTTATGGAAAGAACACACATGCAATTACTCTAGTGCTAGTTTTAGTATAAGAACACACATGCAATGACTCTAGTGGATCCATATGTGGTTTGTGAAAAGAACACACATGCAATGACTCTAGTGGATCCACATGTGGTTTGTGGAAAGAACACACATGCAATGACACACGTGGAACCATAAGTGGTTAGTGGAAAGAACACACATGAAGTGAACACTGATCGATCCATATGTGATCTGTGAAAAGAACACACATGCAATGCCATTGGATTTGATCCATATGTGGTTTGTGAAAAGAACTCACATGCAATGACTATAGTGGATCCATATGTGGTTTGTGGAAAAGAACACACATACAATGAACACTAGTGGATCCATGAGTGGTTTGTGAAAATAACACACATGCAATGAACCGGTGGATCCATATGTGGTTTGTTGAAAGAACACACATGGAATGTACACTGGTCTATCCATTTGTGGTTTGTGGAACGAACACAGATGCAATGACTCTGGTGTATCCATGTGTGGTTTGTGAAAAGAACACACATGCAATGACTCTAGTGGATCCATGTGTGGTTTGTGGAAAAAGCACATGCAATGACCCTTTGGTTGATCCATATGTGGTTTGTGGAAAGAACACACATGCAATGACAATGGTTTATCCATGTGTGGTTTATGGAAAGAACACACATGCAATGACTCTAGTGCTGGGTTTAGTATAAGAACACACATGCAATGACTCTAGTGGGTCCATATGTGGTTTGTGAAAAGAACACACATGCAATGACTCTAGTGGTTCCATATGTGGTTTGTGGAAAGAACACACATGCAATGAACACTGGTGGATCCATAAGTGGTTTGTGGAAATAACACACATGAAGTGCACATTGGTTGATCCATATGTGGTTTGTGGAAATAACACACACGTAATGACACTGGTTGATCGATATGTGGTTTGTGAGAAGAACACACATGCAATGACTCTAGTGGATCCATATGTGGTTTGTGGAAAGAACACACATGCAATGACCACTGGTTGATCCATGTGTAGTTCATGACAGGAACACACATGCAATGACATTGGTTGATCCATATGTGGTTTGTGACAATAACACACATGCAATAACTCAAGTGGGTCCATATGTGGTTTGTGAAAAGAACACACCTGCACTGACTCTAGTGGATCCATGTGTGGTTTGTGGAAAGAACACACATGCAATGAACACTGGTGGATCCATATGTGGTTTGTGGAAAGAACACACATGCAATGACACTGGTGGATCCATATGTGGTTTGTGAAAAGAGCACACATGCAATGACTCTAGTGGGTCCGTACGTGGTTTATGAAAAGAACACACATGCAATGACTCTAGTGGATACATATGTGGTTTGTGGAAAGAACACATGCAATGACCACTGGTTGATGCATATGTGGTTTGTGGAAAAAACACGCATGCAATGACACTGGTTGATCCATGTGTGGTTTGTGGAAAGAACACACATGCAATGACTCTAGTGCTAGTTTTAGTATAAGAACACACATGCAATGACTCTAGTGGATCCATATGTGGTTTGTGAAAAGAACACACATGCAATGACTCTCGTGGATCCATATGTGGTTTGTGGAAAAGAACACACATGCAATGAACACTGGTGGATCCATAAGTGGTTTGTGGAAAGAACACACATGAAGTGAACACTGATGGATCCATATGTGATCTGTGAAAAGAACACACATGCAATGCCATTGGTTGATCCATATGTGGTTTGTGAAAAGAACACACATGCAATGACTCTACTGGATCCATATGTGGTTTGTGGAAAGAACACACATGCAATGACTCAAGTGGATCCATATGTGGTTTGTGAAAAGAACACACATCCAATGACCTCAGGGGGATCCATGTGTGGTTTGTGGAAATAATACACATGCAATGAACACTGGTGGATCCATATGTGGTTTGTGAAAAGAACACACATGGAATGACACTGGCTGATCCATATGTGGTTTGTGGAAAGAACACACATGCAATGACTCTGGTGGAGCCATGTGTGGTTTGTGAAAAGAACACACATGCAATGACTCTAGTGGATCCATATGTGGTTTGTGGAAATAACACACATGCAATGACCACTTGTTGATCCATATGTGGTTTGTGGAAAGAACACACATGCAATGACACTGGTTGATCCATGTGTGGTTTGTGGAATGAACACACATGCAATGACTCTAGTGCTGGTTTTAGTATAAGAACACACATGCAATGACTCTAGTTGGTCCATATATGGTTTGTGAAAATAACACACATGCAATGACTCTAGTGGATCCATATGTAGTTTGTGGAAAAGAACACACATGCAATGAACACTGGTGGATCCATAAGTAGTTTGTGGAAAGAACACACATGCAGTGAACACTGGTGGCTCCATATGTGACATGTGAAAAGAACACATATGCAATGCCATTGGTTGATCCATATGTGGTTTGTGAAAAGAACACACATGCATTGCCATTGGTTAATCCATGTGTCGTTTGTGGAAAGAACACACATATAATGACTCTAGTGGATCTATATGTGGTTTATGGAAAAGAACACACATGCAATGACTCTAGTGGGTCCATATGTGGTTCATGCCAGGAACACACATCCAATGACATTGGTTGATCCATATGTGGTTTGTGACAATAACACATCCAATGACTCAAGTGGGTCCATATGTGGTTTGTGGAAAGAACACACATGCAATGACACTGGTTGATCCATGTGTGGTTTGTGGAAAGAACACACATCCAATGCCATTGGTTGATCCATATGTGGTTTGTGAAAAGAACACACATGTAATGACTCTAGTGGATCCATATGTGGTTTGTGGAATGAACACACATGCAATGACTCTAGTGGGTCCATATGTGGTTCTTGTCAGGAACACACATGCAATGACATTGGTTGATCCATATGTGGTTTGTGACAATAACACACATGCAATGACTCAAGTGGGTCCATATGTGGTTTGTGGAAAGAACAAACATGCAATGACTCTAGTGGATCCATGTGGTTTGTGGAAAGAACCCACATGCAATGGCCACTGGTTTATCCATATGTGTTTTGTGGAAATAACACACATGCAATGACACTGGTTGATCCATGTGTGGTTTGTGGAAAGAACACACATGCAATGACACTGGTGGATCCATATGTGGTTTGTGAAAAGAACACACATGCAATGACTCTAGTGGGTCCATATGTGGTTTGTGAAAAGAACACGCATGCAATGACTCTAGTGGATCCATATGTGGGTTGTGGAAAAGAACACACATGCAATGAACACTGGTGGATCCATAAGTGGTTTTTGGAAAGAACACACATGCAGTGAACACTAGTGGATCCATGTGTGGTTTGTGGAAAGAACACACATGCAATGACACTGGCTGATCCATGTGTGATTTGTGGAAAGAACACGCATGCAATGACTTTGGTGGATCCATGTGTGGTTTGTGAAAAGAACACACATGCAATGACTCTAGTGGATCCATATGTGGTTTGTGGAAAGAACACACATGCAATGACTCAAGTGGATCCATAGGTGGTTTGTGAAAAGAACACACATCCAATGACTCAGGGGGATCAATGTGTGGTTTGTGGAAAGAACACACATGCAATGACTCTAGTGCTGGTTTTAGTATAAGAACACAAATGCCATGACTCTAGTGGATCCATATGTGGTTTGTGAAAAGAACACACATGCAATGACTCTCGTGGATCCATAGGTGGTTAGTGGAAAAGAACACACATGCAATGAACACTGGTGGATCCATAAGTGGTTTGTGGAAAGAACACACATGAAGTGAACACTAATGGATCCATATGTGATCTGTGAAAAGAACATACATGCAATGCCATTGGTTGATCCATATGTGGTTTGTGAAAAGAACACACATGCAATGACTCTAGTGGATCCATATGTGGTTTGTAGAAAGAACACACATGCAATGACTCAAGTGGATCCATATGTGGTTTGTGAAAAGAACACACATCCAATGACTCAGGGGGATCAATGTGTGGTTTGTGGAAAGAACACACATGCAATGAACACTTGTGGATCCATATGTGGTTTGTGAGAAGGACACACATGCAATGACACTGGCTGATCCATATGTGGTTTGTGGAAAGAACACACATGCAATGACTCTGGTGGATCCATGTGTGGTTTGTTAAAAGAACACACAGGCAATGACTCTAGTGGATCCATATGTGGTTTGTGGAAATAACACACATGCAATGACCACTGGTTGATCCATATGTGGTTTGTGGAAAGAACACACATGCAATGACACTGGTTGATCCATGTGTGGTTTGTGGAATGAACACACATGCAATGACTCTAGTGCTGGTTTTAGTATAAGACCACACATGCAATGACTCTAGTGGGTCCATATATGGTTTGTGAAAAGAACACACATGCAATGAACAGTGGTGGATCCATATGTGGTTTGTGAAAAGAACACATGCAATGAACACGGTGGATCCATAAGTGGTTTGTGGAAAGAACACACATCGCTGAACACTTTGGTGGATCCATATGTGATATGTGAAAAGAACACATATGCAATGCCATTGGTTGAACCATATGTGGTTTGTGAAAAGAACACACATGCAATGACTCTAGTGGATCCATATGTGGTTTGTGGAAAGAACACACATGCAATGACTCAAGTGGATCCATATGTGGTTTGTGAAAAGAACACACATCCAATGACTCAGGGGGATCAATGTGTGGTTTGTGGAAAGAACACACATGCAATGAACACTGGTGGATCCATATGTGGTTTGTGAAAAGAACACACATGCAATGACACTGGATGATCCATATGTGGTTTGTGGAAAGAACACACATGCAATGACTCTGGTGGATCCATGTGTGGTTTGTTAAAAGAACACACATGCAATGACTCTAGTGGATCCATATGTGGTTTGTGGAAATAACACACATGCAATGACCACTGGTTGATCCATATGTGGTTTGTGGAAAGAACACACATGCAATGACACTGGTTGATCCATGTGTGGTTTGTGGAATGAACACACATGCAATGACTCTAGTGCTGGTTTTAGTATAAGAACACACATGCAATGACTCTAGTAGGTCCATATGTGGTTTGTGAAAAGAACACACATGCAATGACTCTAGTGGATCCATATGTAGTTTGTGGAAAAGAACACACATGCAATGAACACTGGTGGATCCATAAGTGGTTTGTGGAAAGAACAACATGCAGTGAACACTGGTGGATCCATATGTGATATGTGAAAAGAACACATATGCAATGCCATTGGTTGAACCATATGTGGTTTGTGAAAAGAACACACATGCAATGACTCTAGTGGATCCATATGTGGTTTGTGGAAAGAACACACATGCAATGACTCAAGTGGATCCATATGTGGTTTGTGAAAAGAACACACATCCAATGACTCAGGGGGATCAATGTGGTTTGTGGAAAGAACACACATGCAATGAACACTGGTGGATCCATATGTGGTTTGTGAAAAGAACACACATGCAATGACACTGGCTGATCCATATGTGGTTTGTGGAAAGAACACACATGCAATGACTCTGGTGGATCCATGTGTGGTTTGTTAAAAGAACACACATGCAATGACTCTAGTGGATCCATATGTGGTTTGTGGAAATAACACACATGCAATGACCACTGGTTGATCCATATGTGGTTTGTGGAAAGAACACACATGCAATGACACTGGTTGATCCATGTGTGGTTTGTGGAATGAACACACATGCAATGACTCTAGTGCTGGTTTTAGTATAAGAACACACATGCAATGACTCTAGTGGGTCCATATATGGTTTGTGAAAAGAACACACATGCAATGACTCTAGTGGATCCATATGTAGTTTGTGGAAAAGAACACACATGCAATGAACACTGGTGGATCCATAAGTGGTTTGTGGAAAGAACACACATGCAGTGAACACAGGTGGATCCATATGTGATATGTGAAAAGAACACACATGCAATGAACACTGGTGGATCCATATGTGGTTTGTGAAAAGAACACACATGCAATGACTCTAGTGGATCCATATGTGGTTTGTGGAAAAGAACACACATGCAATGAACACTGGTGGATCCATAAGGTGTTTGTGGAAAGAACACACATGTAGTGATCATTGGTTGATCCATATGTGGTTTGTGGAAAGAACACACATGCAATGACACCGGTTGATCCATATGTGGTTTGTGAAAAGAACACACATGCAATGACTCTAGTGGATCCATATGTAGTTTGTGGAAAGAACACACATGCAATTACCACTGGAACACACATGTGTAGTTCATGACAGGAACACACATGCAATCACATTGGTAGATCCATATGTGGTTTGTGACATTAACACACATGCAATGACTCAAGTGGGTCCATATGTGGTTTGTGAAAAGAACACACATGCAATGACTAAGGTGGATCCATGTGTGGTTTGTGGAAAGAACACACATGCAATCAACACTGGTGGATCCATATGTGGTTTGTGGAAAGAACACACATGCAATGACACTGGTGGATCCATATGTGGTTTGTGAAAATAACACACATGCAATGACTCTAGTGGGTCCATATGTGGTTTGTGAAAAGAACACACATGCAATGACTCTAGTGGATCCATATGTTGTTTGTGGAAAGAACACACATGCAATGACCACTGGTTGATCCATATGTGGTTTGTGGAAAGAACACGCATGCAATGACACTGGTTGATCCATGTGTGGTTTGTGGAAAGAACACACATGCAATGACTCTAGTGCTGGTTTTAGTACAACAACACACATGCAATGACTCTAGTGGGTCCATATGTGATTTGTGAAAAGAACACACATGGAATGACTCTCGTAGATCCATATGTGGTTTGTGGAAAAGAACACACATGCAATGAACACTGGTGGATCCATAAGTGGTTTGTGGAATGAACACACATGAAGTGAACACTGGTGGATCCATCTGTGATCTGTGAAAAGAACACACATGCAATGCCATTGGTTGATCCATATGTGGTTTGTGACAAGAACAGACAAGCAATGACTCTAGTGAATCCATATGTGGTTTGTGGAAAGAACACACATGCAATGACTCAAGTGGGTCCATATGTGGTTTGTGGGAAGAACACACATGCAATGACCACTGGTTGATCCATATGTGGTTTGTGGAAAGAACATGCATGCAATGACACTGGTTGATCCATGTGTGGTTTGTGGAAAGAACACACATGCAATGACTCTAGTGCTGGTTTTAGTATAAGAAATCACATGCAATGACTCTAGTGGGTCCATATGTGGTTTGCGAAAAGAACACACATGCAATGACTCTAGTGGATCCATATGTGGTTTGTGGAAAAGAACACACATGCAATGAACACTGGTGGATCCATAAGTGGTTTGTGGAAAGAACACACATGTAGTGATCATTGGTTGATCCATATGTGGTTTGTGGAAAGAACACACTTGCAATGACACTGGTTGATCCATATGTGGTTTGTGAAAAGAACACACATGCAATGACTCTAGTGGATCCATATGTGGTTTGTGGAAAGAACACATGTGCAATGACCACTAGTTGATCCATGTGTAGTTCATGACAGGAACACACATGCAATGACATTGGTTGATCCATATGTGGTTTGTGACAAAAACACACATGCAATGACTCAAGTGGGTCCATATGTGGTTTGTGAAAAGAACACACATGCATTGACTCAGGTGGATCCATGTATGGTTTGTGGAAAGAACACACATGAAATGAACACTAGTGGATCCATATGTGGTTTGTGGAAAGAACACACATGCAATGACACTGGTGGATCCATATGTGGTTTGTGAAAAGAACACACATGCAATGACTCTAGTGGGTCCATATGTGGTTTGTCAAAAGAACACACTTGCAATGACTTTAGTGGATCCATATGTGGTTTGTGAAAAGAACACACATGCAATGACACTGGCTGATCCATATGTGGTTTGTGGAAAGAACACACATGCAATGACTCTAGTGGATCCATGTGTGATTTGTGAAAAGAACACACATGCAATGAATCTAGTGGATCCATATGTGGTTTGTGGAAAGAACACACATGCAATGACCACTGGTTGATCCATATGTGGTTTGTGGAAAGAACACACATGCAATGACACTGGTTGATCCATGTGTGGTTTGTGGAATGAACACACATGCAATGACTCTAGTGCTGGTTTAGTATAAGAACACACATGCAATGACTCTAGTGGGTCCATATATGGTTTGTGAAAACAACACACATGCAATGACTCTAGTGGATCCATATGTAGTTTGTGGAAAAGAACACACATGCAATGAACACTGGTGGATCCATAAGTGGTTTGTGGAAAGAACACACATGCAGTGAACACTGGTGGATCCATATGTGATATGTGAAAAGAACACACATGCAATGAACACTGGTGGATCCATATGTGGTTTGTGAAAAGAACACACATGCAATGCCATTGGTTAATCCATGTGTCGTTTGTGGAAAGAACACACATATAATGACTCTAGTGGGTCTATATGTGGTTTGTGGAAAAGAACACGCATGCAATGACTCTAGTGGGTCCATGTGTGGTTCATGTCAGGAACACACATCCAATGACATTGGTTGATCCATATGTGGTTTGTGACAATAACACACATCCAATGACTCAAGTGGGTCCATATGTGGTTTGTGGAAAGAACGCACATGCAATGACACTGGTTGATCCATGTGTGGTTTGTGGAAAGAAGACACATCCAATGCCATTGGTTGATCCATATGTGGTTTGTGAAAAGAACACACATGCAATGACTCTAGTGGATCCTTATGTGGTTTGTGGAATGAACACACATGCAATGACTCTAGTGGGTCCATATGTGGTTCTTGTCAGGAAAACACATGCAATGACATTGGTTGATCCATATGTGGTTTGTGACAATAACACACATGCAATGACTCAAGTGGGTCCATATGTGGTTTGTGGAAAGAACACACATGCAATGAATCTAGTGGATCCATGTGTGGTTTGTGGAAAGAACACACATGCAATGACCACTGGTTTATCCATATGTGGTTTGTGGAAATAACACACATGCAATAACACTGGTTGATCCATGTGTGGTTTGTGGAAAGAACACACATGCAATGACACTGGTGGATCCATATGTGGTTTGTGAAAAGAACACACATGCAATGACTCTAGTGGGTCCATATGTGGTTTGTGAAAAGAACACGCATGCAATGACTCTAGTGGATCCATATGTGGGTTGTGGAAAAGAACACACATGCAATGAACACTGGTAGATCCATAAGTGGTTTGTGGAAAGAACACACATGCAGTGAACACTAGTGGACCCATGTGTGGTTTGTGGAAAGAACACACATGCAATGACACTGGCTGATCCATGTGTGGTTTGTGGAAAGAACACGCATGCAATGACTCTGGTGGATCCATGTGTGGTTTGGGGAAAGAACACGCATGCAATGACACTGGTGGATCCATGTGTGGTTTGTGAAAAGAACACACACGCAATGACTCTACTGGATCCATGTGTGGTTTCTTGAAAGAACACACATGCAATGACCACTGGTTGATCCATATGTGGTTTGTGGAAAGAACAAACATGCAATGGCACTGGTTGATCCATGTGTGGTTTGTGGAAAGAACACACATGCAATGACTCTAGTGTTAGTTTTAGTATAAGAACACACATGCAATGACTCTAGTGGGTCCATATGTGGTTTGTGAAAAGAATACGCATGCAATGACTCTAGTGGATCCATATGTGGTTTGTGGAAAAGAACACACATGCATTGAACACTGGTGGATCCATAAGTGGTTTGTGGAAAGAACACACATGTAGTGATCATTGGTTGATCCATATGTGGTTTGTGGAAAGAACACAATTGCAATGACACTGGTTGATCCATATGTGGTTTGTGAAAAGAACACACATGCAACGACTCTAGTGGATCCATATGTGGTTTGTGGAAAGAACACATATGCAATGACCACTGCTTGATCCATGTGTTGTTCATGACAGGAACATACATGCAATGCCATTGGTTGATCCATATGTGGTTTGTGAAAAGAACACACATGCAATGACTCTAGTGGATCCATATGTGTTTTGTGGAAAGAACACACATGCAATGACTCAAGTGGATCCATATGTGGTTTGTGAAAAGAACACACATCCAATGACTCAGGGGGATCAATGTGTGGTTTGTGGAAAGAACACACATGCAATGAACACTGGTGGATCCATATGTGGTTTGTGAAAAGAACACACATGCAATGACACTGGCTGATCCATATGTGGTTTGTGGAAAGAACACACATGCAATGACTCTGGTGGATCCATGTGTGGTTTGTTAAAAGAACACACATGCAATGACTCTAGTGGATCCATATGTGGTTTGTGGAAATAACACACATGCAATGACCACTGGTTGATCCATATGTGGTTTGTGGAAAGAACACACATGCAATGACACTGGTTGATCCATGTGTGGTTTGTGGAATGAACACACATGCAATGACTCTAGTGCTGGTTTTAGTATAAGAACACACATGCAATGACTCTAGTGGGTCCATATGTGCTTTGTGAAAAGAACACATATGCAATGACTCTCGTGGATCCATATGTGGTTTGTGGAAAAGAACACACATGCAATGAACACTGGTGGATCCATAAGTGGTTTGTGGAAAGAACACACATGAAGTGAACACTGGTGGATCCATATGTGATCTGTGAAAAGAACACACATGCAATGCCATTGGTTGATCAATATGTGGTTTGTGAAAAGAACACACATGCAATGACTCTAGTGTATCCATATGTGGTTTGTGGAAAAACACACATGCAATGACTCAAGTGGGTCCATATGTGGTTTGTGAAAAGAACACACATCCAATGACTCAGGGGGGTCCATGTGTGGTTTGTGGAAAGAACACACATGCAATGACACTGGTTGATCAATGTGTGGTTTGTGGAAAGAACACACATCCAATTCCATTGGTTGATCCATATGTGGTTTGTGAAAAGAACACACATGCAATGACTCTATTGGATCCTTATGTGGTTTGTGGAATGAACACACAGGCAATGACTCTAGTGGGTCCATATGTGGTTCTTGTCAGGAAAACACATGCAATGACATTGGTTGATCCATATGTGGTTTGTGACAATAACACACATGCAATGACTCAAGTGGTTCCATATGTGGTTTGTGGAAAGAACACACATGCAATGACTCTAGTGGATCCATGTGTGGTTTGTGGAAAGAACACACATGCAATGACCACTGGTTTATCCATATGTGGTTTGTGGAAATAACACACATGCAATGACACTGGTTGATCCATGTGTGGTTTGTGGAAAGAACACACATGCAATGACACTGGTGGATCCATATGTGGTTTCTGAAAAGAACACACATGCAATGACTCTAGTGGGTCCATATGTGGTTTGTGAAAAGAACACGCATGCAATGCCTCTAGTGGATCCATATGTGGGTTGTGGAAAAGAACACACATGCAATGAACACTGGTAGATCCATAAGCGGTTTGTGGAAAGAACACACATGCAGTGAACACTAGTGGATCCATGTGTGGTTTGTGGAAAGAACACACATGCAATGACACTGGCTGATCCATGTGTGGTTTGTGGAAAGAACACGCATGCAATGACTCTGGTGGATCCATGTGTGGTTTGTGGAAAGAACACGCATGCAATGACTCTGGTGGATCCATGTGTGGTTTGTGAAAAGAACACGCATGCAATGACTCTATTGGATCGATGTGTGGTTTCTTGAAAGAACACACATGCAATGACCACTGGTTGATCCATATGTGGTTTGTGGAAAGAACAAACATGAAATGGCACTGGTTGATCCATGTGTGGTTTGTGGAAAGAACACACATGCAATGACTCTAGTGTTAGTTTTAGTATAAGAACACACATGCAATGACTCTAGTGGGTCCATATGTGGTTTGTGAAAAGAATACGCATGCAATGACTCTAGTGGATCCATATGTGGTTTGTGGAAAAGAACACACATGCAATGAACACTGGTGGATCCATAAGTGGTTTGTGGAAAGAACACACATGTAGTGATCATTGGTTGATCCATATGTGGTTTGTGGAAAGAACACAATTGCAATGACAATGGTTGATCCATATGTGGTTTGTGAAAAGAACACACATGCAACGACTCTAGTGGATCCATATGTGGTTTGTGGAAAGAACACAAATACAATGACCACTGGTTGATCCATGTGTTGTTCATGACAGGAACACAAATGTAATGACATTGGTTGATCCATATGTGGTTTGTGACAATAACACACATGCAATGACTCAAGTGGGTCCGTATGTGGTTTGTGAAAAGAACACACATGCAATGACTCAGGTGGATCCATGTGTGGTTTGCGGAAAGAAAACACATGCAATGAACATTGGTGGATCCATATGTGGTTTGTGGAAAGAACACACATGTAATGACACTGGTGGATCCATATGTGGTTTGTGAAAATAACACATATGCAATGACTCTAGTGGATCCATATGTGGTTTGTGGAAAGAACACACATGCAATGACCACTAGTTGATCCATATGTGGTTTGTGGAAAGAACACGCATGCAATGACACTAGTTGATCCATGTGTGGTTTGTGGAAAGAACACACATGCAATGACTCTAGTGCTGATTTTAGTATAAGAACACACATGCAATGACTCTAGTGGGTCCATATGTGCTTTGTGAAAAGAACACATATGCAATGACTCTCGTGGATCCATATGTGGTTTGTGGAAAAGAACACACATGCAATGAGCACTGGTGGATCCATAAGTGGTTTGTGGAAAGAACACACATGAAGTGAACACTGGTGGATCCATATGTGATCTGTGAAAAAAACACACATGCAATGCCATTGGTTGCTCCATATGTGGTTTGTGAAAAGAACACACATGCAATGACTCTAGTGGATCCATATGTGGTTTCTGGAAAAACACACATGCAATGACTCAAGTGGGTCCATATGTGGTTTGTGAAAAGAACACACATCCAATGACTCAGGGGGGTCCATGTGTGGTTTGTGAAAAGAACACACATGCAATGACACTGGCTGATCCATATGTGGTTTGTGGAAAGAACACACATGCAATGACTCTGGTGGATCCATGTGTGGTTTGTGAAAAGAACACACATGCAATTAATCTACTGGGTCCATATGTGGTTTCTGAAAAGAACACACATGCAATGACTCTAGTGGATCCATATGTGGTTTGTGGAAAAGAACACACATGCAATGAACACTAGTGGATCCATAAGTGATTTGTGGAAAGAACACACATGCAGTGAACACTGGTGGATCCATATGTGGTTTGTTGAAAGAACACACATGCAATGACACTGGTTGATCCATGTGTGGTTTGTGGAAAGAACACACATGCAATCACTCTGGTGGATCCATGTGTGGTTTGTGAAAAGAACAGACATGCAATGACTATAGTGGATCCATGTGTGGTTTGTGGAAAAACACAAATGTAATGACCACTGGTTGATCCATATGTGGTTTGTGGAAAGAACACACATGCAATGACACTAATTGATCCATGTGCGGTTTGTGGAAAGAACACACATGCAATGACTCTAGTGTTGGTTTTAGTATAAGAACATACATGCAATGAATCTAGTGGGTCCATATGTGGTTTGTGAAAAGAACACACATGCAATGACTCTAGTGGATCCATCTGTGGTTTGTGGAAAAGAACACACATGCAATGAACACTGGTGGATCCATAAGGGGTTTGTGGAAAGAACACACATGTAGTGATCATTGGTTGATCCATATGTGGTTTGTGGAAAGAACACACATGCAATGACACCGGTTGATCCATATGTGGTTTGTGAAAAGAACACACATGCAATGACTCTAGTGGATCCATATGTGGTTTGTGGAAAGAACACACATGCAATTACCACTGGTTGATCCATGTGTAGTTCATGACAGGAACACACATGCAATGACATTGGTTGATCCATATGTGGTTTGTGACAATAACACACATGCAATGACTCAAGTGGGTCCATATGTAGTTTGTGAAAAGAACACACATGCAATGACTCTAGTGGATCCATGTGTGGTTTGTGGAAAGAACACACATGCAATGAACACTGGTGGATCCATATGTGGTTTGTGGAAAGAACACACATGCAATGACACTGGTGGATCCATATGTGGTTTGTGAAAATAACACACATGCAATGACTCTAGTGGGTCCATATGTGGTTTGTGAAAAGAACACACATGCAATGACTCTAGTGGATCCATATGTTGTTTGTGGAAAGAACACACATGCAATGACCACTGGTTGATCCATATGTGGTTTGTGGAAAGAACACGCATGCAATGACACTGGTTGATCCATGTGTGGTTTGTGGAAAGAACACACATGCAATGACTCTAGTGCTGGTTTTAGTACAACAACACACATGCAATGACTCTAGTGGGTCCATATGTGATTTGTGAAAAGAACACACATGGAATGACTCTCGTAGATCCATATGTGGTTTGTGGAAAAGAACACACATGCAATGAACACTGGTGGATCCATAAGTGGTTTGTGGAAAGAACACACATGAAGTGAACACTGGTGGATCCATCTGTGATCTGTGAAAAGAACACACATGCAATGCCATTGGTTGATCCATATGTGGTTTGTGACAAGAACACACAAGCAATGACTCTAGTGAATCCATATGTGGTTTGTGGAAAGAACACACATGCAATGACTCAAGTGGGTCCATATGTGGTTTGTGGGAAGAACACACATGCAATGACCACTGGTTGATCCATATGTGGTTTGTGGAAAGAACATGCATGCAATGACACTGGTTGATCCATGTGTGTTTGTGGAAAGAACACACATGCAATGACTCTAGTGCTGGTTTTAGTATAAGAAATCACATGCAATGACTCTAGTGGGTCCATATGTGGTTTGCGAAAAGAACACACATGCAATGACTCTAGTGGATCCATATGTGGTTTGTGGAAAAGAACACACATGCAATGAACACTGGTGGATCCATAAGTGGTTTGTGGAAAGAACACACATGTAGTGATCATTGGTTGATCCATATGTGGTTTGTGGAAAGAACACACTTGTAATGACACTGGTTGATCCATATGTGGTTTGTGAAAAGAACACACATGCAATGACTCTAGTGGATCCATATGTGGTTTGTGGAAAGAACACATGTGCAATGACCACTGGTTGATCCATGTGTAGTTCATGACAGGAACACACATCTAATGACATTGGTTGATCCATATGTGGTTTGTGAAAAGAACACACATGCAATGACTCAGGTGGATCCATGTATGGTTTGTGAAAAGAACACACATGCAATGACTCTAGTGGGTCCATATGTGGTTTGTCAGAAGAACACACTTGCAATGACTTTAGTGGATCCATATGTGGTTTGTGGAAAGAACACACATGCAATGACCACTAGTTGATCCATATGTGGTTTGTGGAAAGAACACGCATGCAATGACACTGGTTGATCCATGTGTGGTTTGTGGAAAGAACACACAAGCAATGACTCTAGTGGGTCCATATGTCCTTTGTGAAAAGAACACACATGCAATGACTCTCGTGGATCCATATGTGGTTTGCGGAAAAGAACACACATGCAATGAACACTGGTGGATCCATACGTGGTTTGTGGAAAGAACACACATGAAGTGGACACTGGTGGATCCATATGTGATCTGTGAAAAGAACACACATGCAATGCCATTGGTTGATCCATATGTAGTTTGTGAAAAGAACACACATGCAATGACTCTAGTGGATCCATATGTGGTTTGTGGAAAGAACACACATGCAATGACTCAAGTGGGCCCATATGTGGTTTGTGAAAAGAACACACATCCAATGACTCAGGGGGATCCATGTGTGGTTTGTGGAAAGAACACACATGAAATGAACAAATGGTGGATCCATATGTGGTTTGTGAAAAAAAAACACATGCAATGACACTGGCTGATCCATATGTGGTTTGTGGAAAGAACACACATGCAATGACTTTGGTGGATCCATGTGTGGTTTCTGAAAAGAACAAACATGCAATGAATCTAGTGGGACCATATGTGGTTTGTGAAAAAACACACATGCAATGACTCTGGTGGATCCATATGTGGTTTGTGGAAAAGAACACACATGCAATGAACACTAGTGCATCCATAAGTGGTTTGTGGAAAGAACACACATGCAGTGAACACTGGTGGATCCATAAGGGGTTTGTGGAAACAACACACATGTAGTGATCATTGGTTGATCCATATGTGGTTTGTGGAAAGAACACACATGCAATGACACCGGTTGATCCATATGTGGTTTGTGAAAAGAACACACATGCAATGACTCTAGTGGATCCATATGTGGTTTGTGGAAAGAACACACATGCAATTACCACTGGAACACACATGTGTAGTTCATGACAGGAACACACATGCAATGACATTGGTAGATCCATATGTGGTTTGTGACATTAACACACATGCAATGACTCAAGTGGGTCCATATGTGGTTTGTGAAAAGAACACACATGCAATGACTAAGGTGGATCCATGTGTGGTTTGTGGAAAGAACACACATGCAATGAACACTGGTGGATCCATATGTGGTTTGTGGAAAGAACACACATGCAATGACACTGGTGGATCCATATGTGGTTTGTGAAAATAACACACATGCAATGACTCTAGTGGGTCCATATGTGGTTTGTGAAAAGAACACACATGTAATGACTCTAGTGGATCCATATGTTGTTTGTGGAAAGAACACACATGCAATGACCACTGGTTGATCCATATGTGGTTTGTGGAAAGAACACGCATGCAATGACACTGGTTGATCCATGTGTGGTTTGTGGAAAGAACACACATGCAATGACTCTAGTGCTGGTTTTAGTACAACAACACACATGCAATGACTCTAGTGGGTCCATATGTGATTTGTGAAAAGAACACACATGGAATGACTCTCGTAGATCCATATGTGGTTTGTGGAAAAGAACACACATGCAATGAACACTGGTGGATCCATAAGTGGTTTGTGGAAAGAACACACATGAAGTGAACACTGGTGGATCCATCTGTGATCTGTGAAAAGAACACACATGCAATGCCATTGGTTGATCCATATGTGGTTTGTGACAAGAACACACAAGCAATGACTCTAGTGAATCCATATGTGGTTTGTGGAAAGAACACACATGCAATGACTCAAGTGGGTCCATATGTGGTTTGTGGGAAGAACACACATGCAATGACCACTGGTTGATCCATATGTGGTTTGTGGAAAGAACATGCATGCAATGACACTGGTTGATCCATGTGTGTTTGTGGAAAGAACACACATGCAATGACTCTAGTGCTGGTTTTAGTATAAGAAATCACATGCAATGACTCTAGTGGGTCCATATATGGTTTGCGAAAAGAACACACATGCAATGACTCTAGTGGATCCATATGTGGTTTGTGGAAAAGAACACACATGCAATGAACACTGGTGGATCCATAAGTGGTTTGTGGAAAGAACACACATGTAGTGATCATTGGTTGATCCATATGTGGTTTGTGGAAAGAACATACTTGCAATGACACTGGTTGATCCATATGTGGTTTGTGAAAAGAACACACATGCAATGACTCTAGTGGATCCATATGTGGTTTGTGGAAAGAACACATGTGCAATGACCACTGGTTGATCCATGTGTAGTTCATGACAGGAACACACATGCAATGTCATTGGTTGATCCATATGTGGTTTGTGAAAAGAACACACATGCAATGACTCAGGTGGATCCATGTATGGTTTGTGGAAAGAACACACATGAAATGAACACTGGTGGATCCATATGTGGTTTGTGGAAAGAACACACATGCAATGACACTGGTGGATCCATATGTGGTTTGTGAAAAGAACACACATGCCATGACTCTAGTGGGTCCATATGTGGTTTGTCAAAAGAACACACTTGCAATGACTTTAGTGGATCCATATGTGGTTTGTGGAAAGAACACACATGCAATGACCACTAGTTGATCCATATGTGGTTTGTGGAAAGAACACGCATGCAATGACACTGGTTGATCCATGTGTGGTTTGTGGAAAGAACACACAAGCAATGACTCTAGTGGGTCCATATGTCCTTTGTGAGAAGAACACACATGCAATGACTCTCGTGGATCCATATGTGGTTTGTGGAAAAGAACACACATGCAATGAACACTGGTGGATCCATAAGTGGTTTGTGGAAAGAAGACACATGAAGTGGACACTGGTGGATCCATATGTGATCTGTGAAAAGAACACACATGCAATGCCATTGGTTGATCCATATGTGGTTTGTGAAAAGAACACACATGCAATGACTCTAGTGGATCCATATGTGGTTTGTGGAAAGAACACACATGCAATGACTCAAGTGGGCCCATATGTGGTTTGTGAAAAGAACACACATCCAATGACTCAGGGGGATCCATGTGTGGTTTGTGGAAAGAACACACATGAAATGAACAAATGGTGGATCCATATGTGGTTTGTGAAAAAAAAAACATGCAATGACACTGGCTGATCCATATGTGGTTTGTGGAAAGAACACACATGCAATGACTTTGGTGGATCCATGTGTGGTTTCTGAAAAGAACAAACATGCAATGAATCTAGTGGGACCATATGTGGTTTGTGAAAAAACACACATGCAATGACTCTGGTGGATCCATATGTGGTTTGTGGAAAAGAACACACATGCAATGAACACTAGTGCATCCATAAGTGGTTTGTGGAAAGAACACACATGCAGTGAACACTGGTGGATCCATATGTGGTTTGTTGAAAGAACACACATGCAATGACACTGGTCGATCCATGTGTGGTTTGTGGAAAGAACACACATGTAATGACTCTGGTTGATCCATGTGTGGTTTGTGAAAAGAACACACATGCAATGACTCTAGTGGATCCATGTGTGGTTTGTGGAAAGAACACACATGCAATGACCACTGGTTGATCCATATGTGGTTTGTGGAAAGAACACACATGCAATGACACTGGTTGATCCATGTGTGGTTTATCGAAAGAACACACATGCAATGACTCTAGTGCTGGATTTAGTATAAGAACACACATGCAATGACTCTAGTGGGTCCATATGTGGTTTGTGAAAAGAACACACAGGCAATGACTCTAGTGGATCCATATGTGGTTTGTGGAAAAGAACACACATGCAATGAACACTGGTGGATCCATAAGTGGTTTGTGGAAAGAACACACATGTAGTGATCATTGGTTGATCCATATGTGGTTTGTGGAAAGAACACACATGCAATGACTTTGGTGGTTCCATGTGTGGTTTGTGAAAAGAATAGGCATGCAATGAATCTAGTGGGTCCATATGTGGTTTGTGAAAAGAACACACATGCAATGACTCTAGTGGATCCATATGTGGTTTGTGGAAAAGAACACACATGCAATGAACACTAGTGGATCCATAAGTGGTTTGTGGAAAGAACACACATGCAGTGAACACTGGTGGATCCATATGTGGTTTGTTGAAAGAGCACACATGCAATGACACTGGTTGATCCATGTGTAGTTTGTGGAAAGAACACACATGCAATGACTCTGGTGGATCCATGTGTGGTTTGTGAAAAGAACACACATGCAATGACTCTTGTGGATCCATGTGTGGTTTGTGGAAAGAACACACATGCAATGACCACTAGTTGATCCATATGTGGTTTGTGGAAAGAACACACATGCAATGACACTGGTGGATCCATGTGTGGTTTGTCGAAAGAACACACATGCAATGACTCTAGTGCTGGTTTTAGTATAAGAACACACATGTAATGACTCTAGTGGGTCCATATGTGGTTTGTGAAAAGAACACACATGCAATGAATTTAGTGGATCCATATGTGGTTTGTGGAAAAGAACACACATGCAATGAACACTGGTGGATCCATAAGGGGTTTGTGGAAAGAACACACATGTAGTGATCATTGGTTGATCCATATGTGGTTTGTGGAAAGAACACACATGTAGTGATCATTTGTTGATCCATATGTGGTTTGTGAAAAGAACACACATGCAATGACTCTAGTGGATCCATATGTGGTTTGTGGAAATAACACATATGCAATGACCACTCGTTGATCCATGTGTAGTTCATGACAGGAACACACATGCAATGACATTGGTAGATCCATATGTGGTTTATGACATTAACACACATGCAATGACTCAAGTGGGTCCATATGTGGTTTGTGAAAAGAACACACATGCAATGACTAAGGTGGATCCATGTGTGGTTTTTGGAAAGAACACACATGCAATGAACACTGGTGGATCCATTTGTGGTTTGTGGAAATAACACACATGCAATGACACTGGTGGATCCATATGTGGTTTGTAAAAAGAACACACATGCAATGACTCTAGTGGGTCCATATGTGGTTTGTGAAAAGAACACACATGCAATGACTTTAGTGGATCCATATGTGGTTTGTGGAAAGAACACACATGCAATGACCACTAGTTGATCCATATGTGGTTTGTGGAAAGAACACGCATGCAATGACACTGGTTGATCCATGTGTGGTTTGTGGAAAGAACACACATGCAATGACTCTAGTGGGTCCATATGTCCTTTGTGAAAAGAACACACATGCAATGACTCTCGTGGATCCATATGTGGTTTGTGGAAAAGAACACACATGCAATGAACACTGGTGGATCCATAAGTGGTTTGTGGAAAGAACACACATGAAGTGAACACTGGTGGATCCATATGTGATCTATGAAAAGAACACACATGCAATGCCATTGGTTGATCCATATGTGGTTTGTGAAAAGAACACACATGCAATGACTCTAGTGGATCCATATGTGGTTTGTGGAAAGAACACACATGCAATGACTCAAGTGGGTCCATATGTGGTTTATGAAAAGAACACACATCCAATTACTCAGGGGGATCCATATGTGGTTTGTGGAAAGAACACACATGCAATGACTTTGGTGGATCCATGTGTGGTTTGTGAAAAGAACAGACATGCAATGAATCTAGTGGGTACATATGTGGTTTGTGAAAAGAACACACATGAAATGACTCTGGTGGATCCATATGTGGTTTGTGGAAAAGAACACACATGCAATGAACACTAGTGGATCCATAACTGGTTTGTGGAAAGAACACACATGCAGTGAACACTGGTGGATCCATATGTGGTTTGTTGAAAGAACGCACATGCAATGACACTGGTTGATCCATGTGTGGTTTGTGGAAATAACACACATGCAATGCCATTGGTTGATACATATGTGGTTTGTGAAAAAAACACATGCAATGCCATTGGTTAATCCATGTGTCGTTTGTGGAAAGAACACACATGCAATGACTCTAGTGGATCCGTATGTGGTTTGTGGAAAAGAACACACATGCAATGACCACTGGTTGATCCATATGTGGTTTGTGGAAAGAACACACATGCAATGACACTGGTTGATCCATGTGTGGTTTGTGGAAAGAACACACATGCAATGACTCTAGTGCTGGTTTTAGTATAAGAACACACATGCAATGATTCTAGTGGGTCCATATGTGGTTTGCGAAAAGAACACACATGCAATGACTCTAGTGGATCCATTTGTGGTTTGTGGAAAAGAACACACATGCAATGAACACTGGTGGATCCATAAGTGGTTTGTGGAAAGAACACACATGTAGTGATCATTGGTTGATCCATATGTGGTTTGTGGAAAGAACACACTTGCAATGACACTAGTTGATCCATATGTGGTTTGTGAAAAGAACACACATGCAATGACTCTAGTGGATCCATATGTGGTTTGTGGAAAGAACACATATGCAATGACCACTGGTTGATCCATGTGTAGTTCATGACAGGAACACACATGCAATGACATTGGTTGATCCATATGTGGTTTGTGACAATAACACACATGCAATGACTCAAGTGGGTCCATATGTGGTTTGTGAAAAGAACACACATGCAATGACTCAGGTGGATCCATGTATGGTTTGTGGGAAGAACAAACATGCAATGAACATTGGTGGATCCATATGTGGTTTGTGGAAAGAACACACATGCAATGACACTGGTGGATCCATATGTGGTTTGTGAAAAGAACACACATGCAATGACTCTAGTGGGTCCATATGTGGTTTGTGAAAAGAACACACATGCAATGACTTTAGTGGATCCATATGTGGTTTGTGGAAAGAACACACATGCAATGACCACTAGTTGATCCATATGTGGTTTGTGGAAAGAACACGCATGCAATGACACTGGTTGATCCATGTGTGGTTTGTGGAAAGAACACACATGCAATGACTCTAGTGGGTCCATATGTCCTTTGTGAAAAGAACACACATGCAATGACTCTCGTGGATCCATATGTGGTTTGTGGAAAAGAACACACATGCAATGAACACTGGTGGATCCATAAGTGGTTTGTGGAAAGAACACACATGAATTGAACACTGGTGGATCCATATGTGATCTGTGAAAAGAACACACATGCAATGCCATTGGTTGATCCATATGTGGTTTGTGAAAAGAACACACATGCAATGACTCTAGTGGGTCCATATGTGGTTCATGTCTGGAACGCACATGCAATGACATTGGTTGATCCATATGTGGTTTGTGACAATAACATACATGCAATGACTCAAGTGGGTCCATATGTGGTTTGTGGAAAGAACATGCATGCAATGACTCTAGTGGATCCATATGTGGTTTGTGGAAAGAACACACATGCAATGACCACTGGTTTATCCATATGTGTTTGTGGAAATAACACACATGCAATGACACTGGGTGATCCATGTGTGGTTTTTGGAAAGAACACACTTGCAATGACTCTAGTGCTGGTTTTAGTATAAGAACACACATGTAATGACTCTAGTGGGTCCATATGTGGTTTCTGAAAAGAACACACATGCAATGACTCTAGTGGATCCATATGTGGTTTGTGGAAAAGAACACACATGCAATGAACACTGGTGGATCCATAAGGGGTTTGTGGAAAGAACACACATGTAGTGATCATTGGTTGATCCATATGTGGTTTGTGGAAAGAACACACATGTAGTGATCATTGGTTGATCCATATGTGGTTTGTGAAAAGAACACACATGCAATGACTCTAGTGGATCCATATGTGGTTTGTGGAAAGAACACATATGCAATGACCACTCGTTGATCCATGTGTAGTTCATGACAGGAACACACATGCAATGACATTGGCAGATCTATATGTGGTTTGTGACATTAACACACATGCAATGACTCAAGTGGGTCCATATGTGGTTTGTGAAAAGAACACACATGTAATGACTAAGGTGGATCCATGTGTGGTTTGTGGAAAGAGCACACATGCAATGAACACTGGTGGATCCATATGTGGTTTGTGGAAAGAACACACATGCAATGACACTGGTGGATCCATATGTGGTTTGTGAAAAGAACACACATGCAATGACTCTAGTGGGTCCATATGTGGTTTGTGAAAAGAACACACATGCAATGACTTTAGTGGATCCATATGTGGTTTGTGGAAAGAACACACATGCAATGACCACTAGTTGATCCATATGTGGTTTGTGGAAAGAACACGCATGCAATGACACTGGTTGATCCATGTGTGGTTTGTGGAAAGAACACACATGCAATGACTCTAGTGGGTCCATATGTCCTTTGTGAAAAGAACACACATGCAATGACTCTTGTGGATCCATATGTGGTTTGTGGAAAAGAATACACATGCAATGAACACTGGTGGATCCATAAGTGGTTTGTGGAAAGAACACACATGAAGTGAACACTGGTGGATCCATATGTGATCTGTGAAAAGAACACACATGCAATGCCATTGGTTGATCCATATGTGGTTTGTGAAAAGAACACACATGCAATGACTCTAGTGGATCCATATGTGGTTTGTGGAAAGAACACACATGCAATGACTCAAGTGGGTCCATATGTGGTTTATGAAAAGAACACACATCCAATGACTCAGGGGGATCCATGTGTGGTTTGTGGAAATAACGCACATGAAATGAACACTGGTGGATCCATATGTGGTTTGTGAAAAGAACACACATGCAATGACACTGGCTGATCCATATGTGGTTTGTGGAAAGAACACACATGTAATGACTTTTGTGGATCCATGTGTGGTTTGTGAAAAGAACAGACATGCAATGAATCTAGTGGGTACATATGTGGTTTGTGAAAAAAACACACATGCAATGACTCTGGTGGATCCATATGTGGTTTGTGGAAAAGAACACACATGCAATGAACACTAGTGGATCCAT
Organism: Avena insularis; assembly: GCA_023614405.1. NCBI lineage: Eukaryota > Viridiplantae > Streptophyta > Magnoliopsida > Poales > Poaceae > Avena > Avena insularis. Next base: position 325,543,526 of record CM042688.1, read on the forward strand.
AACTGGTTTGTGGAAAGAACACACATGCAGTGAACACTGGTGGATCCATATGTGGTTTGTTGAAAGAACACACATGCAATGACACTGGTTGATCCATGTGTGGTTTGTGGAAAGATCACACATGCAATGCCATTGGTTGATCCATATGTGGTTTGTGAAAAAAACACATGCAATGCCATTGGTTAATCCATGTGTCGTTTGTGGAAAGAACACACATGCAATGACTCTAGTGGATCCGTATGTGGTTTGTGGAAAAGAACACACATGCAATGACCACTGGTTGATCCATAGGTGGTTTGTGGAAAGAACACACATGTAGTGATCATTGGTTGATCCATATGTGGTTTGTGGAAAGAACACGCATGCAATGACACTGGTTGATCCATGTGTGGTTTGTGGAAAGAACACACATGCAATGACTCTAGTGCTGGTTTTAGTATAAGAACACACATGCAATGACTCTAGTGGGTCCATATGTGGTTTGCGAAAAGAACACACATGCAATCACTCTAGTGGATCCATTTGTGGTTTGTGGAAAAGAACACACATGCAATGAACACTGGTGGATCCATAAGTGGTTTGTGGAAAGAACACACATGTAGTGATCATTGGTTGATCCATATGTGGTTTGTGGAAAGAACACACTTGCAATGACACTGGTTGATCCATATGTGGTTTGTGAAAAGAACACACATGCAATAACTCTAGTGGATCCATATGTGGTTTGTGGAAAGAACACATATGCAATGACAACTGGTTGATCAATGTGTAGTTCATGACAGGAACACACATGCAATGACATTGGTTGATCCATATGTGGTTTGTGACAATAACACACATGCAATGACTCAAGTGGGTCCATATGTGGTTTGTGAAAAGAACACACATGCAATTACTCAGGTGGATCCATGTATGGTTTGTGGGAAGAACACACATGCAATGAACACTGGTGGATCCATATGTGGTTTGTGGAAAGAACACACATGCAATGACACTGGTGGATCCATATGTGGTTTGTGAAAAGAACACACATGCAATGACTCTAGTGGGTCCATATGTGGTTTGTGAAAAGAACACACATGCAATGACTCTAGTGGATACATATGTGGTTTGTGGAAAGAACACATATGCAATGACCACTCGTTGATCCATGTGTAGTTCATGACAGGAACACACATGCAATGACATTGGTTGATCCATATGTGGTTTGTGACAATAACACACATGCAATGACTCAAGTTGGTCCATATGTGGTTTGTGAAAAGAACACACATGCAATGACTCAGGTGGATCCATGTATGGTTTGTGGGAAGAACACACATGCAATGAACACTGGTGGATCCATATGTGGTTTGTGGGAAGAACACACATGCAATGACACTGGTGGATCCATATGTGGTTTGTGAAAAGAACACACATGCAATGACTCTAGTGGGTTCATATGTGGTTTGTGAAAAGAACACACATGCAATGACTTTAGTGGATCCATATGTGGTTTGTGGAAAGAACACACATGCAATGACCACTAGTTGATCCATGTGTGTTTTGTGGAAAGAACACGCATGCAATGACACTGGTTGATCCATGTGTGGTTTGTGGAAAGAACACACATGCAATGACTCTAGTGGGTCCATACGTCCTTTGTGAAAAGAACACACATGCAATGACTCTCGTGGATCCATATGTGGTTTGTGGAAAAGAACACACATGCAATGAACACTGGTGGATCCATAAGTGGTTTGTGGAAAGAACACACATGAATTGAACACTGGTGGATCCATATGTGATCTATGAAAAGAACACACATGCAATGCCATTGGTTGATCCATATGTGGTTTGTGAAAAGAACACACATGCAATGAATCTAGTGGATCCATATGTGGTTTGTGGAAAGAACACACATGCAATGACTCAAGTGGGTCCATATGTGGTTTGTGAAAAGAACACACATCCAATGACTCAGGGGGATCCATGTGTGGTTTGTGGAAAGAACACACATGAAATGAACACTGGTGGATCCATATGTGGTTTGTGAAAAGAACACACATGCAGTGACACTGGCTGATCCATATGTGGTTTGTGGAAAGAACACACATGCAATGACTTTGGTGGATCCATGTGTGGTTTGTGAAAAGAATAGGCATGCAATGAATCTAGTGGGTCCATATGTGGTTTGTGAAAAGAACACACATGCAATAACTCTAGTGGATCCATATGTGGTTTGTGGAAAAGAACACACATGCAATGAACACTAGTGGATCCATAAGTGGTTTGTGGAAAGAACACACATGCAGTGAACACTGGTGGATCCATATGTGGTTTGTTGAAAGGACACACATGCAATGACACTGGTTGATCCATGTGTGGTTTGTGGAAAGAACACACATGCAATGACTCTGGTGGATCCATGTGTGGTTTGTGAAAAGAACACACATGCAAAGACTCTAGTGGATCCATGTGTAGTTTGTGGAAAGAACACACATGCAATGATCACTGGTTGATCCATATGTGGTTTGTGGAAAGAACACACATGCAATGACAATGGTTGATCCATGTGTGGTTTGTCGAAAGAACACATATGCAATGACTCTAGTGCTGGTTTTTAGTTTAAGAACACACATGTAATGACTCTAGTGGGTCCATATGTGGTTTGTGAAAAGAACACACATGCAATGACTCTAGTGGATCCATATGTGGTTTGTGGAAAAGAACACACATGCAATGAACACTGGTGGATCCATAAGGGGTTTGTGGAAAGAACACACATGTAGTGATCATTGGTTGATCCATATGTGGTTTGTGGAAAGAACACAAATGTAGTGATCATTGGTTGATCCATATGTGTTTTGTGAAAAGAACACACATGCAATGACTCTAGTGGATGCATATGTGGTTTGTGGAAAGAACACATATGCAATGACCACTCGTTGATCCATGTGTTGTTCATGACAGGAACACACATGCAATGACATTGGTTGATCCATATGTGGTTTGTGACAATAACACACATGCAATGACTCAAGTGGGTCCATATGTGGTTTGTGAAAAGAACACACATGCAATGACTCAGGTGGATCCATGTATGGTTTGTGGGAAGAACACACATGCAATGAACACTGGTGGATCCATATGTGGTTTGTGGAAAGAACACACATGCAATGACACTGGTGGATCCATATGTGGTTTGTGAAAAGAACACACATGCAATGACTCTAGTGGGTCCATATGTGGTTTGTGAAAAGAACACACATGCAATGACTTTAGTGGATCCATATGTGGTTTGTGGAAAGAAAACACATGCAATGACCACTAGTTGATCCATATGTGGTTTGTGGAAAGAACACGCATGCAATGACACTGGTTGATCCATGTGTGGTTTGTGGAAAGAACACACATGCAATGACTCTAGTGGGTCCATACGTCCTTTGGGAAAAGAACACACATGCAATGACTCTCGTGGATCCATATGTGGTTTGTGGAAAAGAACACACACGCAATGAACACTGGTGGATCCATAAGTGGTTTGTGGAAAGAACACACATGAATTGAACACTGGTGGATCCATATGTGATCTGTGAAAAGAACACACATGCAATGCCATTGGTTGATCCATATGTGGTTTGTGAAAAGAACACACATGCAATGACTCTAGTGGATCCATATGTGGTTTGTGGAAAGAACACACATGCAATGACTCAAGTGGGTCCATATGTGGTTTGTGAAAAGAACACACATCCAATGACTCAGGGGGATCCATGTGTGGTTTTTGGAAAGAACACACATGAAATGAACACTGGTGGATCCATATGTGGTTTGTGAAAAGAACACACATGCAGTGACACTGGCTGATCCATATGTGGTTTGTGGAAAGAACACACATGCAATGACTTTGGTGGATCCATGTGTGGTTTGTGAAAAGAATAGGCATGCAATGAATCTAGTGGGTCCATATGTAGTTTGTGAAAAGAACACACATGCAATGACTCTAGTGGATCCATATGTGGTTTGTGGAAAAGAACACACATGCAATGAACACTAGTGGATCCATAAGTGGTTTGTGGAAAGAACACACATGCAGTGAACACTGGTGGATCCATATGTGGTTTGTTGAAAGAACACGCATGAAATGACACTGGTTGATCCATGTGTGGTTTGTGGAAAGAACACACATGCAATGACTCTGGTGGATCCATGTGTGGTTTGTGAAAAGAACACACATGCAAAGACTCTAGTGGATCCATGTGTGGTTTGTGGAAAGAACACACATGCAATGACCACTGGTTGATCCATATGTGGTTTGTGGAAAGAACACACATGCAATGACACTGGTTGATCCATGTGTGGTTTGTCGAAAGAACACACATGCAATGACTCTAGTGCTAGTTTTAGTATAAGAACACACATGTAATGACTCTAGTGGGTCCATATGTGGTTTGTGAAAAGAACACACATGCAATGACTCTAGTGGATCCATATGTGGTTTGTGGAAAAGAACAGACATGCAATGAACACTGGTGGATCCATAAGGGGTTTGTGGAAAGAACACACATGTAGTGATCATTGGTTGATCCATATGTGGTTTGTGGAAAGAACACACATGTAGTGATCATTGGTTGATCCATATGTGGTTTGTGAAAAGAACACACATGCAATGACTCTAGTGGATACATATGTGGTTTGTGGAAAGAACACATATGCAATGACCACTCGTTGATCCATGTGTAGTTCATGACAGGAACACACATGCAATGACATTGGTAGATCCATATGTGGTTTGTGACATTAACACACATGCAATGACTCAAGTGGGTCCATATGTGGTTTGTTGAAAGAACACACATGAAATGACAATGGTGGATCCATGTGTGGTTTGTGGAAAGAACACACATGCAATGAACACTAGTGGATCCATATGTGGTTTGTGGAAAGAACACACATGCAATGACACTGGTGGATCCGTATGTGGTTTGTGAAAAGAACACACATGCAAGGACTCTAGTGGGTCCATATGTGGTTTGTGAAAAGAACAGAGTTGCAATGACTTTAGTGGATCCATATGTGGTTTGTGGAAAGAACACACATGCAATGACCACTAGTTGATCCATATGTGGTTTGTGGAAAGAACACGCATGCAATGACACTGGTTGATCCATGTGTGGTTTGTGGAAAGAACACACATGCAATGACTCTAGTGGGTCCATACGTCCTTTGGGAAAAGAACACACATGCAATGACTCTCGTGGATCCATATGTGGTTTGTGGAAAAGAACACACATGCAATGAACACTGGTGGATCCATAAGTGGTTTGTGGAAAGAACACACATGAATTGAACATTGGTGGATCCATATGTGATCTGTGAAAACAACACACATGCAATGCCATTGGTTGATCCATATGTGGTTTGTGAAAAGAACACACATGCAATGACTCTAGTGGATCCATATGTGGTTTGTGGAAAGAACACACATGCAATGACTCAAGTGGGTCCATATGTGGTTTGTGAAAAGAACACATATCCAATGACTCAGGGGGATCCATGTGTGGTTTGTGGAAAGAACACACATGAAATGAACACTGGTGGATCCATATGTGGTTTGTGAAAAGAACACACATACAGTGACACTGGCTGATCCATATGTGGTTTGTGGAAAGAACACACATGCAATGACTTTGGTGGATCCATGTGTGGTTTGTGAAAAGAATAGGCATGCAATGAATCTAGTGGGTCCATATGTGGTTTGTGAAAAGAACACACATGCAATGACTCTAGTGGATCCATATGTGGTTTGTGGAAAAGAACACACATGCAATGAACACTAGTGGATCCATAAGTGGTTTGTGGAAAGAACACACATGCAGTGAACACTGGTGGATCCATATGTGGTTTGTTGAAAGAACACACATGAAATGACAATGGTTGATCCATGTGTGGTTTGTGGAAAGAACACACATGCAATGACTCTGGTGGATCCATGTGTGGTTTGTGAAAAGAACACACATGCAAAGACTCTAGTGGATCCATGTGTGGTTTGTGGAAAGAACACACATGCAATAACCACTGGTTGATCCATATGTGGTTTGTGGAAAGAACACACATGCAATGACACTGGTTGATCCATGTTTGGTTTGTCGAAAGAACACACATGCAATGACTCTAGTGCTAGTTTTAGTATAAGAACACACATGTAATGACTCTAGTGGGTCCATATGTGGTTTGTGAAAAGAACACACATGCAATGACTCTAGTGGATCCATATGTGGTTTGTGGAAAAGAACACACATGCAATGAACACTGGTGGATCCATAAGGGGTTTGTGGAAAGAACACACATGTAGTGATCATTGGTTGATCCATATGTGGTTTGTGGAAAGAACACACATGTAGTGATAATTGGTTGATCCATATGTGGTTTGTGAAAAGAACACACATGCAATGACTCTAGTGGATCCATATGTGGTTTGTGGAAAGAACACATATGCAATGACCACTCGTTGATCCATGTGTAGTTCATGACAGGAACACACATGCAATGACATTGGTAGATCCATATGTGGTTTGTGACATTAACACACATGCAATGACTCAAGTGGGTCCATATGTGGTTTGTGAAAATAACACACATGCAATGACTCAGGTGGATCCATGTGTGGTTTGTGGAAAGAACACACATGCAATGAACACTGGTGGATCCATATGTGGTTTGTGGAAAGAACACACATGCAATGACACTAGTGGATCCATATGTGGTTTGTGAAAAGAACACACATGCAAGGACTCTAGTGGGTCCATATGTGGTTTGTGAAAAGAACAGAGTTGCAATGACTTTAGTGGATCCATATGTGGTTTGTGGAAAGAACACACATGCAAAGACCACTTGTTGATCCATATGTGGTTTGTGGAAAGAACACGCATGCAATGACACTGGTTGATCCATGTGTGGTTTGTGGAAAGAACACTCATGCAATGACTCTAGTGGGTCCATATGTGCCTTGTGAAAATAACACACATGCAATGACTCTCGTGGATCCATATGTGGTTTGTGGAAAACAACACACATGCAATGTACACTAGTGGATCCATAAGTGGTTTGTGGACAAAACACACATGAAGTGAACACTGGTGGATCCATATGTGATCTGTTAAAAGAACACACATGCAATGCCATTGGTTGATCCATATGTGGTTTGTGAAAAGAACACACATGCAATGACTCTAGTGGATCCATATGTGGTTTGTGGAAAGAACACACATGCAATGACTCAAGTGGGTCCATATATGGTTTGTGAAAAGAACACACATCCAATGACTCAGGGGGGGTCCATGTGTGGTTTGTGGAAATAACACACATGAAATGAACACTGGTGGATCCATATGTGGTTTGTGAAAAGAACACACATGCAATGACACTGGTTGATCCATATGTGGTTCGTGGAAAGAACACACATGCAATGACTTTGGTGGATCCATGTGTGGTTTGTGAAAAGAACAGACATGCAATGAATCTAGTGGGTCCATATGTGGTTTGTGAAAAGAACACACATGCAATGACTCTGGTGGATCCATATGTGGTTTGTGGTAAAGAACACACATGCAATGAACACTACTGGATCCATAAGTGGTTTGTGGAAAGAACACACATGCAGTGAACACTGGTGGATCCATATGTGGTTTGTTGAAAGAACAGAGATGCAATGACACTGGTTGATCCATGTGTGGTTTGTGGAAAGAACACGCATGCAATGACACTGGTTGATCCATGTGTGGTTTGTGGAAAGAACACACATGCAATGACTCTAGTGGGTCCATACGTCCTTTGTGAAAAGAACACACATGCAATGACTCTCGTGGATCCATATGTGGTTTGTGGAAAAGAACACACATGCAATGAACACTGGTGGATCCATAAGTGGTTTGTGGAAAGAACACACATGAATTGAACACTGGTGGATCCATATGTGATCTGTGAAAAGAACACACATGCAATGCCGTTGGTTGATCCATATGTGGTTTGTGAAAAGAACACACATGCAATGACTCTAGTGGATCCATATGTGGTTTGTGGAAAGAACACACATGCAATGACTCAAGTGGGTCCATATGTGGTTTGTGAAAAGAACACACATCCAATGACTCAGGGGGATCCATGTGTGGTTTGTGGAAAGAACGCACATGAAATGAACACTGGTGGATCCATATGTGGTTTGTGAAAAGAACACACATGCAGTGACACTGGCTAATCCATATGTGGTTTGTGGAAAGAACACACATGCAATGACTTTGGTGGATCCATGTGTGGTTTGTGAAAAGAATAGGCATGCAATAAATCTAGTGGGTCCATATGTAGTTTGTGAAAAGAACACACATGCAATGACTCTAGTGGATCCATATGTGGTTTGTGGAAAAGAACACACATGCAATGAACACTAGTGGATCCATAAGTGGTTTGTGGAAAGAACACACATGCAGTGAACACTGGTGGATCCATATGTGGTTTGTTGAAAGAACACACATGCAATGACACTGGTTGATCCATGTGTGGTTTGTGGAAAGAACACACATGCAATGACTCTGGTGGATCCATGTGTGGTTTGTGAAAAGAACAAACATGCAAAGACTCTATTGGATCCATGTGTGGTTTGTGGAAAGAACACACATGCAATGACCACTGGTTGATCCATATGTGGTTTGTGGAAAGAACACACATGCAATGACACTGGTTGATCCATGTGTGGTTTGTCGAAAGAACACACATGCAATGACTCTAGTGCTGGTTTTAGTATAAGAACACACATGTAATGACTCTAGTGGGTCCATATGTGGTTTGTGAAAAGAACACACATGCAATGACTCTAGTGGATCCATATGTGGTTTGTGGAAAAGAACACACATGCAATGAACACTTGTGGATCCATAAGGGGTTTGTGGAAAGAACACACATGTAGTGATCATTGGTTGGTCCATATGTGGTTTGTGGAAAGAACACACATGTAGTGATCATTGGTTGATCCATATGTGGTTTGTGAAAAGAACACACATGCAATGACTCTAGTGGATCCATATGTGGTTTGTGGAAAGAACACATATGCAATGACCACTCGTTGATCCATGTGTAGTTCATGACAGGAACACACATGCAATGACATTGGTAGATCCATATGTGGTTTGTGACATTAACACACATGCAATGACTCAAGTGGGTCCATATGTGGTTTGTGAAAATAACACACATGCAATGACTCAGGTGGATCCATGTGTGGTTTGTGGAAAGAACACACATGCAATGAACACTGGTGGATCCATATGTGGTTTGTGGAAAGAACACACATGCAATGACACTGGTGGATCCATATGTGGTTTGTGAAAAGAGCACACATGCAAGGACTCTAGTGGGTCCATATGTGGTTTGTGAAAAGAACAGAGTTGCAATGACTTTAGTGGATCCATATGTGGTTTGTGGAAAGAACACACATGCAAAGACCACTAGTTGATCCATATGTGGTTTGTGGAAAGAACACGCATGCAATGACACTGGTTGATCCATGTGTGGTTTGTGGAAAGAACACACATGCAATGACTCTAGTGGGTCCATATGTGCTTTATGAAAATAACACACATGCAATGACTCTCGTGGATCCATATGTGGTTTGTGGAAAACAACACACATGCAATGTACACTGGTGGATCCATAAGTGGTTTGTGGACAAAACACACATGAAGTGAACACTGGTGGATCCATATGTGATCTGTTAAAAGAACACACATGCAATGCCATTGGTTGATCCATATGTGGTTTGTGAAAAGAACACACATGCAATGACTCTAGTGGATCCATATGTGGTTTGTGGAAAGAACACACATGCAATGACTCAAGTGGGTCCATATATGGTTTGTGAAAAGAACACACATCCAATGACTCAGGGGGGGTCCATGTGTGGTTTGTGGAAATAACACACATGAAATGAACACTGGTGGATCCATATGTGGTTTGTGAAAAGAACACACATGCAATGACACTGGCTGATCCATATGTGGTTCGTGGAAAGAACACACATGCAATGACTTTGGTGGATCCATGTGTGGTTTGTGAAAAGAACAGACATGCAATGAATCTAGTGGGTCCATATGTGGTTTGTGAAAAGAACACACATGCAATGACTCTGGTGGATCCATATGTGGTTTGTGGTAAAGAACACACATGCAATGAACACTAGTGGATCCATAAGTGGTTTGTGGAAAGAACACACATGCAGTGAACACTGGTGGATCCATATGTGGTTTGTTGAAAGAACACAGATGCAATGACACTGGTTGATCCATGTGTGGTTTGTGGAAAGAACACGCATGCAATGACACTGGTTGATCCATGTGTGGTTTGTGGAAAGAACACACATGCAATGACTCTAGTGGGTCCATACGTCCTTTGTGAAAAGAACACACATGCAATGACTCTCGTGGATCCATATGTGGTTTGTGGAAAAGAACACACATGCAATGAACACTGGTGGATCCATAAGTGGTTTGTGGAAAGAACACACATGAATTGAACACTGGTGGATCCATATGTGATCTGTGAAAAGAACACACATGCAATGCCGTTGGTTGATCCATATGTGGTTTGTGAAAAGAACACACGTGCAATGACTCTAGTGGATCCATATGTGGTTTGTGGAAAGAACACACATGCAATGACTCAAGTGGGTCCATATGTGGTTTGTGAAAAGAACACACATCCAATGACTCAGGGGGATCCATGTGTGGTTTGTGGAAAGAACACACATGAAATGAACACTGGTGGATCCATATGTGGTTTGTGAAAAGAACACACATGCAGTGACACTGGCTAATCCATATGTGGTTTGTGGAAAGAACACACATGCAATGACTTTGGTGGATCCATGTGTGGTTTGTGAAAAGAATAGGCATGCAATAAATCTAGTGGGTCCATATGTGGTTTGTGAAAAAAAAACACATGCAATGACTCTAGTGGATCCATATGTGGCTTGTGGAAAAGAACACACATGCAATGAACACTAGTGGATCCATAAGTGGTTTGTGGAAAGAACACACATGCAGTGAACACTGGTGGATCCATATGTGGTTTGTTGAAAGAACACACATGCAATGACACTGGTTGATCCATGTGTGGTTTGTGGAAAGAACACACATGCAATGACTCTGGTGGATCCATGTGTGGTTTGTGAAAAGAACACACATGCAAAGACTCTATTGGATCCATGTGTGGTTTGTGGAAAGAACACACATGCAATGACCACTGGTTGATCCATATGTGGTTTGTGGAAAGAACACACATGCAATGACACTGGTTGATCCATGTGTGGTTTGTCGAAAGAACACACATGCAATGACTCTAGTGCTGGTTTTAGTATAAGAACACACATGTAATGACTCTAGTGGGTCCATATGTGGTTTGTGAAAAGAACACACATGCAATGACTCTAGTGGATCCATATGTGGTTTGTGGAAAAGAACACACATGCAATGAACACTGGTCGATCCATAAGGGGTTTGTGGAAAGAACACACATGTAGTGATCATTGGTTGGTCCATATGTGGTTTGTGGAAAGAACACACATGTAGTGATCATTGGTTGATCCATATGTGGTTTGTGAAAAGAACACACATGCAATGACTGTAGTGGATCCATATGTGGTTTGTGGAAAGAACACATATGCAATGACCACTCGTTGATCCATGTGTAGTTCATGACAGGAACAGACATGCCCTAACATTGGTAGATCCATATGTGGTTTGTGACATTAACACACATGCAATGACTCAAGTGGGTCCATATGTGGTTTGTGAAAATAACACACATGCAATGACTCAGGTGGATCCATGTGTGGTTTGTGGAAAGAACACACATGCAATGAATACTGGTGGATCCATATGTGGTTTGTGGAAAGAACACACATGCAATGACACTGGTGGATCCATGTGTGGTTTGTGAAAAGAACACACATGCAAGGACTCTAGTGGGTCCATATGTGGTTTGTGAAAAGAACACAGTTGCAATGACTTTAATGGATCCATATGTGGTTTGTGGAAAGAACACACATGCAAAGACCACTAGTTGATCCATATGTGGTTTGTGGAAAGAACACGCATGCAAGGACACTGGTTGATCCATGTGTGGTTTGTGGAAAGAACACACATGCAATGACTCTAGTGGGTCCATATGTGCTTTGTGAAAATAACACACATGCAATGACTCTCGTGGATCCATATGTGGTTTGTGGAAAACAACACACATGCAATGAACACTGGTGGATCCATAAGTGGTTTGTGGACAAAACACACATGAAGTGAACACTGGTGGATCCATATGTGATTTGTTGAAAGAACACACATGCAATGCCATTGGTTGATCCATATGTGGTTTGTGAAAAGAACACACATGCAATGACTCTAGTGGATCCATATGTGGTTTGTGGAAAGAACACACATGCAATGACTCAAGTGGATCCATATGTGGTTTGTGAAAAGAACACACATCCAATGACTCAGGGGGATCCATGTGTGGTTTGTGGAAATAACAAACATGAAATGAACACTGGTGGATCCATATGTGGTTTGTGAAAAGAACACACATGCAATGACACTGGCTGATCCATATGTGGTTTGTGGAAAGAACACACATGCAATGACTTTGGTGGATCCATGTGTGGTTTGTGAAAAGAACAGACATGCAATGAATCTAGTGGGTCCATATGTGGTTTGTGAAAAGAACACACATGCAATGACTCTGGTGGATCCATATGTGGTTTGTGGTAAAGAACACACATGCAATGAACACTAGTGGATCCATAAGTGGTCTGTGGAAAGAACACACATGCAGTGAACACTGGTGGATCCATATGTGGTTTGTTGAAAGAACACACAGGCAATGACACTGGTTGATCCATGTGTGGTTTGTGGAAAGAACACACCTGCAATGACTCTGGTGGCTCCATGTGTGGTTTGTGAAAAGAACACACATGCAATGACTCTAGTGGATCCATGTGTGGTTTGTGGAAAGAACACACATGCAATGACCACTGGTTGATCCATATGTGGTTTGTGGAAAGAACAAACATGCAATGACAATGGTTGATCCATGTGTGGTTTGTCGAAAGAACACACATGCAATGACTCTAGTGCTGGTTTTAGTATAAGAACACACATGTAATGACTCTAGTGGGTCCATATGTGGTTTGTGAAAAGAACACACATGCAATGACTCTAGTGGATCCATATGTGGTTTGTGGAAAAGAACACACATGCAATGAACACTGGTGGATCCATCAGGGGTTTGTGGAAAGAACACACATGTAGTGATCATTGGTTGATCCATATGTGGTTTGTGGAAAGAACACACATGTAGTGATCATTGGTTGATCCATATGTGGTTTGTGAAAAGAACACACATGCAATGACTCTAGTGGATCCATATGTGGTTTGTGGAAATAACACATATGCAATGACCACTCGTTGATCCATGTGTAGTTCATGACAGGAACACACATGCAATGACATTGGTAGATCCATATGTGGTTTGTGACATTAACACACATGCAATGACTCAAGTGGGTCCATATGTGGTTTGTGAAAATAACACACATGCAATGACTCAGGTGGATCCATGTGTGGTTTGTGGAAATAACACACATGCAATGAACACTGGTGGATCCATATGTGGTTTGTGGAAAGAACACACATGCAATGACACTGGTGGATCCATATGTGGTTTGTGAAAAGAACACACGTGCAATGACTCTAGTGGGTACATATGTGGTTTGTGAAAAGAACACACATGCAATGACTTTAGTGGATCCATATGTGGTTTGTGGAAAGAACACACATGCAATGACCACTAGTTGATCCATATGTGGTTAGTGGAAAGAACACGCATGCAATGACACTGGTTGATCCATGTGTGGTTTGCGGAAAGAACACACATGCAATGACTCTAGTGGGTCCATATGTGCTTTGTGAAAATAAGACACATGCAATGACTCTCGTGGATCCATATGTGGTTTGTGGAAAACAACACACATGCAATGAACACTGGTGGATCCATAAGTGGTTTGTGGACAAAACACACATGCAGTGAACACTGGTGGATCCATATGTGATCTGTGAAAAGAACACACATGCAATGCCATTGGTTGATCCATATGTGGTTTGTGAAAAGAACACACATGCAATGACTCTAGTGGATCCATATGTGGTTTGTGAAAAGAATACACATGCAATGACACTGGCTGATCCATATGTGGTTTGTGGAAAGAACACACATGCAATGACTTTGGTGGATCCATGTGTGGTTTGTGAAAAGAACAGACATGCAATGAATCTAGTGGGTCCATATGTGGTTTGTGAAAAGAACACACATGCAATGACTCTGGTGGATCCATATGTGGTTTGTGGTAAAGAACACACATGCAATGAACACTAGTGGATCCATAACTGGTTTGTGGAAAGAACACACATGCAGTGAACACTGGTGGATCCATATGTGGTTTGTTGAAAGAACACACATGCAATGACACTGGTTGATCCATGTGTTGTTTGTGGAAAGAACACACATGCAATGACTCTGGTGGATCCATGTGTTGTTTGTGAAAATAACACACATGCAATGACTCTAGTGGATACATGTGTGGTTTGTGGAAAGAACACACATGCAATGACCACTAGTTGATCCATATGTGGTTTGTGGAAAGATGTCACATCCCAAGATTTTCCAAATCTTGTAATGTGAAAATAAATGAATAAAATAAAACTTTGTTTGATTTTCAGGGCCAGAAGAAACTTTTGAATCCAATTGGGAATCTTCAAACCTATTTTTGAACAATAAAATCCTAAAGGTATTTAAAAAGATAAACATTTAATAAAGGAAAATAAAATGTTTTGGAATTACTATTTTGGATCTTTTAAGGAAATAGAAGTTTTATAAATAAAGATTATATTTTAAAGAGCCAAATTAATTTTGGCCAAGCTTTTATATTAAAATATTTTGTTTTGATAAAATGAGTAAAGGTTTATTTAAATAAAATAATAAGGATTTAAATATCCAATTTTATTAAAGTAAAGGCTTTTTCTTTTTAAATAAACACTAAAACTTATTATTTTATTTTAATAAGTTTTCCAAAGGATTTGGTTCTCAAAATGAAAAGAAATATTTTAAATAAAGATTATTTTATAAAGCCAAATTAAACCTTGGCCAAGACTTTGAAACAAAAGGTTTTGCTTTGATTAAAAATAGTAGAGGTTTATTTAAAATAAAAAGGATTTAAATATCCAAGTTTTATTAATAAAGGTTTTACTATTTTCAAAACATCAAAACTTATTTATTCTTTTAAAATAAGTTTTCCAAGTATTTTGTTTTCTCAAATAAAACCTACTGAAGTGTTTTGGTTTTATCTTTGATTTCAAAATAAATATTTTATTGAAACAAATCCTATTTGATTTAATAACTAAGGTCCATTCTATTTAATTATTAATGGAACCTAAAATAAAAGGTTATTTTGTTTTAAACAAGTTTCCAAGTATTCCTTATTTCCAAATAAAAACCTACTGATTTGAATTTGAAAATATTTGGTTTTCAAATGGAAATTTTATTAATTAAATCAAACCCTATTTTATTAAATGACTAAAGATCCATTTTATTTAATTATTAAATAGATCCTAAAAATGAATAAAAATATTATTTTATTTTGAGATTTGGTTTATGTTGATAAAAAGAACCAAATCCAAAGTTGTGAAGTGTGGTGATTGTTTGAATGTTTGATTGTTGTTTGAATGTTTGAAATTCAAAACAGAATATAGAAATAGAAAAAGAAAAAGCCAGCAGACAGAAAAAAAATGGAGTTTGGACCAGCCCAGTCGACAAAGCCCACTAAGGCCCAGTCCAACCCACCTCTCTCTCTCACGAAGCGAACCGTTATTCACCGAAAAAGAAACCCAAAGTGACAATGACTGGTGGACCTCCCTCTCGTTTCTTTTCCCACTGACCGGTAGACCCCACCTCTACTGTTCATCCTCTCCACCCGCAGACCACGCCCACCCCTCGCCGGCCGTTACAGACGGAATAACTCGGCGTGTCATAAATAAAGCGTTGAATCAGCCCCACGACCAAGCAGGATAAATCGTCTCCCTCTCTTCTTCATTTCCCCTCCGACTCCTCCCTCAATCACGCCACCAGGCTGCCCCAATTCCTCCTCGAGCTCCTCTGTTCCGACCACCGTCTCCGGCCAATTCAGGCCAGTACACGCCACCCCCTGCCTTTCCGAGCACACGAGCACGTTCACCACTTCTAGATGCATCTGCTGGTACCCTCCGTTCACTCGCGGGCGTTCCTGAACGTCGACTTCGACCAAGCTCTGAGCGCCGCCGTCTGTCTCTTCTCCGACGACGCCTCCTAGGTAAACCAGGTCGCCCCTCTTCTTCTCGTTCACGCACACAGCACCTCTGTGATCTCCTGTGTCTAACCCTACCCTCGGTTGATCTTCTCGTGACCTGTAGCTACGTCTCCGACCACGACTGAGACCACCCGACGTTATCCTCCACTCCGGCAAGCAATCCTGGTAAGACCAGACCACCCCGACCCCTCTCGTTCATGCACACATCATCCCCGAGGTCTCCTGCATCTGATCATGTCCTTTGTTTGCCTTCTGGTGATCGACAACCGTCTTGACCTCGACGAGCCGGCCGTCGTCGAGGCCGCAACTCCGCTTCCTTGATTCCTTGAGCATCACCTTGACCACGCTGAGGGAGACCCTCCCCTGTCCTCCTTGCTTCCTAGGAACACCGCGAGCACCTCGTCTGGCCGTCGCCGCCGTCCACTGTCGTGCAGCGCCGCCAGTTAGTGGTCAGAGTGATTGCATCCGTTAGATCTAGATCGTAAGGCTGTAATAGAAACATAAACGAAGGGGTATCGCATGCCTCTGCGCCGCTCGATCTAAATGAGATCCTACGGTCTACGGCGCGTGATCCACACGAACCGGTACGGGCGAATTAGAACATGACGCGTGGCACCAGACGATCTGAAATAGAATTTGAAATCAGAATTTGATGCCATTTTCAAACCCTTGTAACTTTGGATCCACACGTCCAAAAATTACAAATTTTATGTTGTTGGATTCAGGAGAGCAAGACCTAACCAACCCTGCCCTTAGTTTAGCAAATAGTAACTGCTAGTTTGTTTGTTTTTGCAGATTCTTTTGTGTGCTAGTTTAGCTTATAAAAATTGTTAAAAAAATGATTTTAGGGTTAAAACCTTTGCAATTTGGATTGTTGTGACCTTACTGACCCTAGGAACCAACCTATGTTTTGGAAAATGAATTTGGAAAAGTTTAGAATGGATTAATTGGTTTAGTCCATTTCTAGCTAAATAAAACTATTGATTTGTTTATGAAAATGGTTTAAAAATGAATTTGGGGATAAAATCTTTAGCAAAAGGTGTATTTTGAACCTACTAACATTGGGAACCACTTTGTGAACTCAAAAATGTTTTTGGTGAAACAAAATAATGATTCCTTGATTTAAAACCATTTCTAGTCAAATAGAAATGTGGTTTATTTATTAAAAATGGTTTTGGAAGAAAACCTTTGGAAAATGTTTTGTTTTAAACTCACTGATCCCAGACCCCAAGTTTTGTGATTTGAAAACATATTTGGTGAACCCTATAGGTTAATGCCTTAGTAAAAATATTTCTACACCACATAAAAAGATGCTTTGTTTTGAAAATGGTTTTGAAGTGAAACCTTTTGCAAATGACTTGGCCACTTTACAAAATGACCATTAGATGTACCCAAATGTTTATGACCCATTAGGAACCACTTTTTCAAACAAAACAAAGCTTGGCATGCTTGCATGCATTACTTTGACTTTGTCATTTTATGTGTTGTTTTGCTTGATTGGTAGATTGAGTTGTACCTTGCTTGATTGATTTGTAGTGACTTGAAGAGTGTGATTGTTGCAAGGACAAGGAGTGAACTTATACCCTCTACCAAAAAGGCAAGTGATGCTTCATATTTTTTGTCCCATTACTTTCTCTATGCATTAGTGATTTTGCTAAGTAAAACTTGCATGGATTTTTGCTAAGTATAGACCTTGCTATAGGAAAACCTAGTAGATGAATCCTTAGTAGGATTTTCCTAAGTTAAGATTCCTATTACTATCAAGCTTAGCCTAGCTAATAGAAAACATGGGTGGAATATATATTCATACTATGGAAAAATATCCTAAGTCTGAGGACTTGTGTTTTGTTTAATAAAACAACTAAGTTAATGAATCACCTGGGTGGAATGGGACTTGCTTGGTGGTTTTTGGTTGAGTGCTTCACAAGGCCCATTTATATGGTTGACCTTGTGTATCTCACTTGTGGATGGCCACCCAGGAACAAAGAGATTTGAGATGTCAAATGTTGAGAAGCTTCAAGTGCAACCACTTGGCAATATGGGCTCTGCCATGATCATATAGGTTGCAAGAACTTAGCCATATGGACAGTTGGTGGTAGTGTTTGATAGGTTGGAGCGTCCATTTTGGTCTAAGGAAGGCTTGAAAGATCTTGTCTTGGGAAACCAAGTCTTGTGGGGAAAGTGCACCACCTCTGCAGAGTGTAAAACCTAAGTACTTAGCCATGTCCCTGGTAAAGGACAATTTGAGCATCAAGACATGGAAGCTATCAAGAATCTCATCATTCAAATTTCTAAGTAAAACTTGTGGTTTGAACAAGGGTTGTTTGAAATCTTCAATCTTTGATTGAGAGATGCCTTGTAAAGGATCTTCAATCTTTGATTGAGAAAAATGATTTTATCAAAGCAAAAACTTAGTATTTTCAAAATGATAAGGAAAAATCTATTTTGAGCAATGCAAGCCTAAGCTCCACTTAGCCAAATGCATATAGATGATAGACTCCACTATACTACCATAGTATCACTTGCCAATACAATTCAAATGTATTGACCCTTGTGGCTGTAACTTGTAATGTTGCAGGTTTGTTTGATTTTAGAGAAGATTGATTGATTAGGATTACAAAGTCTACAACCAACATCTGCCTGTGGCACTTTGAAGATGAATGACCCCATGACTGTAGTTATTCCGCTGCAATGTAATGTAATAGCCAAATGAGCTATGTATGATGTAATAAAATTATGTTATTCCTGGTTATAAAGTTATATTATGACCTTTGTTTCTTGATATTACATCTAAACTGTGGATGCTAGCTATTGATCCAGGGACTAGCATTGTAAACACAGGGGGCTCTACCTTATTACAGGTTGGGAACCCTACAAAAGAACACACATGCAATGACACTGGTTGATCCATGTGTGGTTTGTCGAAAGAACACACATGCAATGACTCTAGTGCTGGTTTTAGTATAAGAACACACATGCAATGACTCTAGTGGGTCCATATGTGGTTTGTGAAAAGAACACACATGCAATGACTCTAGTTGTCACATCCCAAGATTTTCCAAATCTTGTAATGTGAAAAATAAATAAACAAAATAAATTTTTGTTGAAAATCAGGGTGAAAAGAAACTTTTGTTTCTAAAAGGAGACTTAAAATTCCATCTTGAACAAACTTTGGCTAAAGTTTGAATTCAACAAAAATCCAAATCAAGGGAAATGCATTCCTCAATGAATGTATCTGGAAATTTGAACACCTGGAAAATAAATCCAAAACCCTAAACCCTAATGGAAGGAAATCATTTTCCAAAGTATCTCCAAATCCATGGATTTGATCCATACCAAGTTGATCAACAAATTTTCACAAAGGATCAAGAAAGACCTTAGAGATGGTTTCACTAAGTTTGGAACCATGGACAAAATCTTGTGAATATATTAAGACAAGGAAATTGAAATTTCCAAAACTAATAAAGCCCTTACCAAAGCCCACACCAATTGGTGAACAAATAATCCTAAAGGGATCAAAAAGATAAACCTTTGTTAAAGGAAAAATAAATTGTTTTGGAAATACAAATTTAGATCTTTTAATAAAAGACTTTGGTTTCAAATGAAAAGGTGAGCCAAATTAATTTTGGCCAAGCTTTTGTAATAAAATATTTTGTTTTGATAAAATGAGTAAAGGTTTATTTAAATAAAATAATAAAGGATTTAAATATCCAATTTTATTTAAGTAAAAGCTTTTCCCATTTTAAATGAACACCAAGTATTTTATTACTACATTGAAATCTTTTATTAAAAGGTTTTGCTTTGATTAAAATGAGTAAAGGATTATTTAAATAAAATAAATAAGGATTTAAATATCCAATTTTATTTAAGTAAAGGCTTTCCCATTTTAATTAAAACACCAAAACTTATTTATTTATTTAAATAAGTTTCCAAGTATTCTTTTATTTTTCAAATTAAACCTTCTGGTTTGGTTTTGAAAATAATTGGAATTCAAATGGAAATATTATTAAATAAATCAAACCCTCATAACTAAAGATCCATTTTATTTAATTATTAAATGGATCTTAAAATAACTACAAATAATATTTCATTTTGAGATTTGGATTATGTTGCCAAACAGAACCAAATTCAAATGAAAAGTTGCTATTTGAATTGATTGAGTGTTGTTTGAAATTGTTTGAATAATTGTTTGGAAAGAAAACAGAAAAGAATTAGAAAAAGAAAAGAGTTAGACAGAAAAAATATAGGAAAATAGGAGCATTAATAGGCCCAACTCCATTGACCTTTCCTTTGCCAAGAAACTTTTTCTCACCCGACCCACCCACAGTCAATGACAAGGACCCACTTCTCCCTCCTCACTCCCGAGAAGACCCCACCTCTCTCTCCACATCCCGAACCGTTTTTACTGTGAAAAGAAACCCACACAGCGGACCGGTGGACCTCCTCCTCTCTTCTTTTCCCATCGACCGTTGGACCCCACCATTCTGCTCATCGTCTTCAACCCAATGACCAGTTCTTTCCCCCTTTCGCGTTGATTTCTCCAGTAATTCGTCTTAACGCCGAGCCTTTACCGAGCCTTGATCACGCAGATGGAAACGCCTACCTCTCCTCTATAAAACCCTCTGTCACCTCGGTGGCACGCCCTAGACGCCCTCAATTTCTCCCGAGCCACCTCTCGACGATGTTCGGTGACAATTCGAGACCCCACTTGCCTTGCCTCATTGACCACGCACCCCTACTCCACGCATCCAGACGCATCTGTCCGTGCTCTCCGTTCATCCGCGGGTGCCCTGTAAGCTCGACTTCGACGACGACCACCGTCGCCACCGTCGCCTCTTTCTCCGACGAGCTCCACGTAGCTTCCAGCCGCCCCTCTACTTTTCGATGATGCACCTAAGACCAGTGAATTCTTCCGCAACTAACGCCGTCTTTCTCGTCACCTAGCTTCGCACCAGTAAGCCTCCTCGTCGTCGGCAGTGAGCACCGCCTGCCGCAACCTCTCCGATCTCCCCGGTAAAGCTGACCACCCGCGTCCTCTCGTTCATGCACGTATCATCTCCGTGACCTCCTGTACCTAACCCTGCCCCCGTTTTGACCTAGAGCGATCTGCAGCTTCGTCCACGACGACAAGCCGAGAGCACCGCCGCCCGCAGCAACTCCGGCGAGCAATCGCGAGCGAACTAGTCGCCTTGCCCGTCAATCGTACGTTGAGCATCACCGCGACCCCGAGCTGGTGAGCATCCTCCTTCTCCCTCACCCCTGTAGCATCGCCGTCATCGACCGACGAGCGCCGCGCGGTAGCCACCGGCGCCCGCTCGCAAATGGTCGAACACGTTAGCACCGTAGGATCTGGATCGTGCGGTTACGATAGAATCACTTAACGCGAAGGTATGTCCTCTGCCGTGCGATCAAACTTGATCCAACGCTCCACGTTGCCGATCCACACCGAACCGGTGCCGGCCAATCACAGCAAACGTGGCACGATTGATCTGAATTAGAAATTTGAAAACAGAAATTTCTTGCTAACTTCAAACCCATGTATCTTTTGATCCACACGTCCAAATTTTACAAATTTGATGTCGTTGGAATCAGCAAGACAAGCCCTAGCCAACCCTGCCCTTAGTTTAGCAAATAGTATCTGTTAACTTGTTTAACTTTGCAGATTCTTTTGTATGCTTGCTAACATTATAAAAATCATTTAAAAATGATTTTTAGGTTAAAACCTTTGCAAATTAGTTTGTTGTGACCTTGCTGACCTTAGGAACCAACCCATAGTTTGGAAAGTGATTTTGGAAAATAATAGAATGGATTAATTAGTTTAGTCCATTTCTAGCTAACTAAAACTATTTGTTTTGTTTATGAAAATGCTTTCATAAAGAAAACCTTGAGAAAATGTTTGGACCAAACCTACTGACCAAAAGCACCAAGTTTTTCAATAACAACTCATTTGGTGAACCCTATAGACTAAAACCCTAGTAGACATATTTCTTCACCACATAAAATGACCAAATAGGTGCCTTGTTTTGAAATTGGCTTTTGAGGTGAAACCTTTTGCTAACAACTTTGCCACTTTGGTAAATGACCAATTTGGATCTTACAAAGTTTTAGGAATCTAATAGAAACCCTTTTGCAAATGACTTTGCCATTTTGGTAAATGACCAATTTGGAACTTACAAGGTTTAGAAGCCTAGTGAGGACCATCCCTACATTAGAACCAACCTTTGCATGCCTATGCATGACTTTGCCACTTTACAAAATGACCATTAGGTGTACCCAAATGTCTATGACCCACTAGGAACCACTTTTTGCAAACAAAGCAAAGCTTGGCATGCTTGCATGCATTTCTTTGACTTTGTTATTTTATGTGTTGATTTGCTTGATTGGTAGATTGAGTTTGTGCCTTGCTTGATTGATTGTAGTGACTTGAAGAGTGTGAGTGTTGCAAGGACAAGGAGTGAACTTTTACCCTCTACCAAAAAGGCAAGTGATGCTTCATATCTTATGTCCCATTATTTTCACTATGCATTAGTGTTTTTGCTAAGTAAAACTTGCATGGTTTTTATTTTGCTAAGTATAGACCTTGCTATAGGAAATCTAGTAGATGAATCCTTAGTAGGATTTTCCTAAGTTAAGAATCCTATTACTACCAAGCTTAGCCTAGCTAATAGAAAACTTGGGTGGGATATATATATTCACACTATGAAAAATATTCTAAGTCTGAGGACTTGTGTTTTGTTTAATAAAACAACTAAGATTAATGAAACACCTGGGTGGAAATGGAAGGAATGGTTTATGTTGAGTGGTTCACAAGGCCAGGGACTGGCTTGTGTATCTCACTGTGGATGGCCACCCAGAAACAAAGAGATTTGAGATGTCAAATGTTGAGAAGTTTCAAGTGCAACCACTTGGCATTATGGGCTCTGCCATGATCTTAGGATCTTTGGAACTTAGTCTTTTGGACAGTGGGTGGTAGTGATTGATAGGTTGGAGCGCGTCCATTTGACTAAGGAAAGGCTACTGAAGGATCATTCTTGGGAAACCAAGGCTTGTGGGAAAGTGCACCACCTCTGCAGTGTAAAACCTAAGTACTTAGCCATGTCCCTGGTAAAGGACAATTTGAGCATCAAGACATGGAAGCAATCAAGAATCTCATCATTCCAATTTCTAAATTAAAACTTGTGGGTGAATAAGGGTTGTGTGAAATTCTTCAATCTTTGATGGAGAGATGGCTTGGTACAAGGATCTCAAAATCTTAGATTGGGAAATTGTTTTTGCCAAGTAAATCTTCAGTCTTTGAATTGATAGATGCCCTGAGTGGATCTTCAGTCTTTGATTGATAGATGCCTTGGAATTTGTTTTTGCCAAACAAAACTTATTTTCAAATGATAGGGAAAAATCTATTTTGAGCAATGCAAAGCCTCAACTCCACTTAGCCAAATGCATATAGATGATAGACTCCACTATACTACCAAAGTATCACTTGCCAATACAATTCAAATGTATTGACCCTTGTGGCTGTAACTTATTATGTTGCAGGTTTGATTGTTTTAGTGAAGATTGATTGATTAGGATTACAAAGTCTACAACCAACATCTGCCTGTGGCACTTTGAAGATGAAGGACCCAATGCTTATAGTTATTCCGCTGCAATGTAATGTAATAGCCTAATGAGCTATGTTTGATGTAATAAAATTATGTTATTCCTGGTTATAAAGTGGTATTATGACCTTTGTTTCTCGATATTACATCTGAACTGTGGATGCTAGCTATTGATCCAGGGACTAGCATTGTAAACACAGGGGACTCAATCTTATTAAAGGTTGGGGACGCTACAGAATGGTATCAGAGCATTGTGTTGCCTGTAGGATTTGTAACCCTAGGATTGGACAAAAAAACCCTTAGACAATAGGAGTTGTCTCATTCCAAAACTTATTTACAAAAACAATCTTGTAAACTCTTTCCTCAACCATTTTGGTTTCAACCCTACTTCTCTTCTATTTCAACTTAATGGAAAGCCTACCCCATGACCAAAGACTACACCATGTGCAAAGGACATCTTCAACTTCATCAACCCTAATGACTTCAACTTCTTCAACATCTTCAACATGTACACCAAGGACTTCAACTTGGATATCACTAAAGAATACAAGTCTTGAGTAACATTTCATTTGAAGACTAAGGAAAAACAACTTAGAAGGAGCCATCAACATCTTTGAAGTATTTGTGACCAAGACACAAGAATTCTCCAAGGATACAAAGATCTCAATCAAGAAGAATAGAAAGATCACAAGTGAACCATATAGATGGACCACCATATTTAAGTTAAGTCAAACCCACCAACTTATGTGGTGTAACAAAAATATTTTGTTGCCTAAGAATGTGCTTGAAACTGTTGTTTGAGTGGAGTGTTTGCTTGTGATTGCATGCACATTGCTTGTGTAATTGTGATGTGTGTGATTAGGATTGATTTCCTTAGAAATCTTTTGCCTATTCTAATCCCCTCCAACCCAAACAGATGACTTCTCCAAGAAACTCCGACATCAAGGATGGTGACAACAACAACCAAGAGGTCAACATGAGAGAACTCATAGCAACCCAACACCAATTGAGCCAACTAACAGCTCAGTTCATAGCCAACAATAGCGATAAAGACCCTACCTTGCAAACATTTTTGGAAGAACAATCCCAACTGATGCTTAAGGTGACTAATCAAATGATCAGCATGGAAGAAAACTATCCCAAAAGAGTGTATGACAACAAGGATGACAAGAACATTATGCTAGATGGAGCACCAGCTTGCAATATTTGTGGAGACAAGGATCATACTTCCAAGGAGCATGAAGATCAATGCCCCAATTGTGAAGAGGAACATCCAGTTGGCCAATGCCCCACATCTCAAGTTACTTGTCACCTTTGTGAAGGAAACGACCACGTACCTCTCCAATGCCCCATCTATGCCATTGTTGAACAAAGGAAACAAGAAGGATCCAAGTATGCCAAGAATGATGATGACAAAGGAAAAGGACCACTTATACCTCCAAACAAGACAACCCAATTCAAAGGATCAAAGAAGCCCAAGAAACCAAAGCAAGACATGAGCCTTGTGCAATGTCGTAAATGTAAGGAAATGGGACACAACCCCAATGGATGCCCAGAGTCCATAAAGAATAAAAGGATGGACCAAGTGGTGTGCAACAACTGCAAAGAGCTAGGCCATTATGTAGCAGTTTGTCCACAAGAGCAACGTAAAGAACTCCAAGATATCCTTGCTTCAATTGCAAGGAACGGGACACTATGTAAGCAATTGTCCAGAAAAGATGAAGAACAAGATGAACAAGCCAAAGGAGAAACCCAACCTTAGCCCATGAGTCAAGCATGGAAATAAAGGACACAATGCAGAAGTTTTCCAAGATTCCAAGCAAGCCAAGATGAAGTTTAGTTGGAAAATTTTTAAGGGTGGTAGTACCCTAGTTGTTTTGAACCTGCTTGTAACCCTAGCCTCCCCAATCTGGACGAGATTTCTTTTAAGGGTGGTAGCCTGTCACATCCCAAGATTTTCCAAATCTTGTAATGTGAAAAATAAATAAACAAAATAAATTTTTGTTGAAAATCAGGGTGAAAAGAAACTTTTGTTTCTAAAAGGAGACTTAAAATTCCATCTTGAACAAACTTTGGCTAAAGTTTGAATTCAACAAAAATCCAAATCAAGGGAAATGCATTCCTCAATGAATGTATCTGGAAATTTGAACACCTGGAAAATAAATCCAAAACCCTAAACCCTAATGGAAGGAAATCATTTTCCAAAGTATCTCCAAATCCATGGATTTGATCCATACCAAGTTGATCAACAAATTTTCACAAAGGATCAAGAAAGACCTTAGAGATGGTTTCACTAAGTTTGGAACCATGGACAAAATCTTGTGAATATATTAAGACAAGGAAATTGAAATTTCCAAAACTAATAAAGCCCTTACCAAAGCCCACACCAATTGGTGAACAAATAATCCTAAAGGGATCAAAAAGATAAACCTTTGTTAAAGGAAAAATAAATTGTTTTGGAAATACAAATTTAGATCTTTTAATAAAAGACTTTGGTTTCAAATGAAAAGGTGAGCCAAATTAATTTTGGCCAAGCTTTTGTAATAAAATATTTTGTTTTGATAAAATAAGTAAAGGTTTATTTAAATAAAATAATAAAGGATTTAAATATCCAATTTTATTTAAGTAAAAGCTTTTCCCATTTTAAATGAACACCAAGTATTTTATTACTACTTTGAAATCTTTTATTAAAAGGTTTTGCTTTGATTAAAATGAGTAAAGGATTATTTAAATAAAATAAATAAGGATTTAAATATCCAATTTTATTTAAGTAAAGGCTTTCCCATTTTAATTAAAACACCAAAACTTATTTATTTATTTAAATAAGTTTCCAAGTATTCTTTTATTTTTCAAATTAAACCTTCTGGTTTGGTTTTGAAAATAATTGGAATTCAAATGGAAATATTATTTAATAAATCAAACCCTAATAACTAAAGATCCATTTTATTTAATTATTAAATGGATCCTAAAAATAAATAAAAATAATATTTCATTTTGAGATTTGGATTATGTTGCCAAACAGAACCAAATTCAAATGAAAAGTTTGCTGTTTGAATTGATTGAGTGTTGTTTGAAATTGTTTGAATAATTGTTTGGAAAGAGAAAACAGAAAAAGAATTAGAAAAAGAAAAAGAGTTAGACAGAAAAAAAAAATATAGGAAAACAGGAGCAGCCCAATAGGCCCAACTCCAGCCCAGCCTTTCACTGCCCGAAGAAACTTTTTCTCACCCAGCTTCTGACCCACACAGTCAATGACAACCGGGACCCACTTCTCCCCCTCTCCTCACTCGCTGACGAGAAGACCCCACCTCTCTCTCCCACATCCCGAACCGTTTTTACAGACATGAAGAAACCCACACAATTGACGGTGGACCTCCTCCTCTCTTCTTTTCCCACTGACCGTTGGACCCCACCATTACTGCTCATCGTCTTCAACCCCGCAGCGACCAGTTCTTTCCCCCCTTTCTGCCGTTGATTTCTCCAGCGTAATTCGTCTTAACGCCGAGCCTTTACCGAGCCTTGATCACGCAGATGGAAACGCCTACCTCTCCTCTATAAAACCCCTCTGTCACCTCGAGCTGGCACGCCCTAGACGCCCTCAATTTCTCCCCGAGCCACCTCTGTCCGACGATGTTCCGGTGACAATTCCGACGAGACCCCACTGCCCCTTGCCTCATTGACCACGCACCCCTACTCCACGCATCCAGACGCATCTGTCCGTGCTCTCCGTTCATCCGCGGGTGCCCTGTAAGCTCGACTTCGACGACGACCACCGTCGCCACCGTCTGCCTCTTTCTCCGACGAGCTCCACAGGTAGCTTCCAGCCGCCCCTCTACTTTTCGATGATGCACCTAAGACCAGTGACTTCTTCCGCAACTAACGCTGTCGTTCTCGTGACCTAGCTCGCACCGTAGCGTCGCCTCCGTCGTCGACAGTGAGCACCGCCGTCTGCAACCTCTCCGACGATCTCCCCTGGTAAAAGCTGACCACCCCGCGTCCTCTCGTTCATGCACGTATCATCTCCGTGACCTCCCGTACCTAACCCTGCCCCCGTTTTGACCTAGAGCGATCTGCAGCTTCGTCCACGACGACAAGCCGAGAGCACCGCCGCCCGCAGCAACTCCGGCGAGCAATCGCAGACGAACTAGTGCGCCCCTTGCCCCGTCAATCGCACGTTGAGCATCACCGCGACCCCCTGAGCCTGGTGAGCATCCCCTCCTTCTCCCTCACCCCCTGTAGCATCGCCACCGTCATCGACCGACGACTCCGCCGCCGGTAGCCACCGCAGCGCCGCTCGCAAATGGTCGAGCACGTTAGCACCGTAGGATCTGGATCTGACGTTCGATAGAATCACTTAACGCGAAGGGGTATGTCCTTCTGCGGCGATCAAACTTGATCCAACGCTCCACGTTGCCGATCCACACCGAACCGATGCCAATCGCTCACAAACGCGTGGCACCGATTGATCTGAATTAGAAATTTGAAAACAGAATTTCTTGCTAACTTCAAACCCATGTATCTTTTGATCCACGTCCAAATTTTACAAATTTGATGTCGTTGGAATCAGCAAGACAAGCCCTAGCCAACCCTGCCCTTAGTTTAGCAAATAGTATCTGTTAACTTGTTTAACTTTGCAGATTCTTTTGTATGCTTGCTAACATTATAAAAATCATTTAAAAATGATTTTTAGGTTAAAACCTTTGCAAATTAGTTTGTTGTGACCTTGCTGACCTTAGGAACCAACCCATAGTTTGGAAAGTGATTTTGGAAAAGAATAGAATGGATTAATTAGTTTAGTCCATTTCTAGCTAACTAAAACTATTTGTTTTGTTTATGAAAATGCTTTCATAAAGAAAACCTTGAGAAAATGTTTGGACCAAACCTACTGACCAAAAGCACCAAGTTTTTCAATAACAACTCATTTGGTGAACCCTATAGACTAAAACCCTAGTAGACATATTTCTTCACCACATAAAATGACCAAATAGGTGCCTTGTTTTGAAATTGGCTTTTGAGGTGAAACCTTTTGCTAACAACTTTGCCACTTTGGTAAATGACCAATTTGGATCTTACAAAGTTTTAGGAATCTAATAGAAACCCTTTTGCAAATGACTTTGCCATTTTGGTAAATGACCAATTTGGAACTTACAAGGTTTAGAAGCCTAGTGAGGACCATCCCTACATTAGAACCAACCTTTGCATGCCTATGCATGACTTTGCCACTTTACAAAATGACCATTAGGTGTACCCAAATGTCTATGACCCACTAGGAACCACTTTTGCAAACAAAGCAAAGCTTGGCATGCTTGCATGCATTTCTTTGACTTTGTTATTTTATGTGTGTTGATTTGCTTGATTGGTAGATTGAGTTTGTGCCTTGCTTGATTGATTGTAGTGACTTGAAGAGTGTGAGTGTTGCAAGGACAAGGAGTGAACTTTTACCCTCTACCAAAAAGGCAAGTGATGCTTCATATCTTATGTCCCATTATTTTCACTATGCATTAGTGTTTTTGCTAAGTAAAACTTGCATGGTTTTTATTTTGCTAAGTATAGACCTTGCTATAGGAAATCTAGTAGATGAATCCTTAGTAGGATTTTCCTAAGTTAAGAATCCTATTACTACCAAGCTTAGCCTAGCTAATAGAAAACTTGGGTGGGATATATATATTCACACTATGAAAAATATTCTAAGTCTGAGGACTTGTGTTTTGTTTAATAAAACAACTAAGATTAATGAAACACCTGGGTGGAAATGGAAGGAATGGTTTATGTTGAGTGGTTCACAAGGCCAGGGACTGGCTTGTGTATCTCACTTGTGGATGGCCACCCAGGAAACAAAGAGATTTGAGATGTCAAATGTTGAGAAGTTTCAAGTGCAACCACTTGGCATTATGGGCTCTGCCATGATCTTAGGATCTGGAACTTAGTCTTTTGGACAGTGGGTGGTAGTGATTGATAGGTTGGAGCGTCCATTTGACTAAGGAAAGGCTCTCAAGGATCATTCTTGGGAAACCAAGGCTTGTGGGGAAAGTGCACCACCTCTGCAGTGTAAAAACCTAAGTACTTAGCCATGTCCCTGGTAAAGGACAATTTGAGCATCAAGACATGGAAGCAATCAAGAATCTCATCATTCCAATTTCTAAATTAAAACTTGTGGGTGAACAAGGGTTGTGTGAAATTCTTCAATCTTTGATGGAGAGATGGCTTGGTACAAGGATCTCAAAATCTTAGATTGGGAAATTGTTTTTGCCAAGTAAATCTTCAGTCTTTGAATTGATAGATGCCCTGAGTGGATCTTCAGTCTTTGATTGATAGATGCCTTGGAATTTGTTTTTGCCAAACAAAACTTATTTTCAAATGATAGGGAAAAATCTATTTTGAGCAATGCAAAGCCTCAACTCCACTTAGCCAAATGCATATAGATGATAGACTCCACTATACTACCAAAGTATCACTTGCCAATACAATTCAAATGTATTGACCCTTGTGGCTGTAACTTATTATGTTGCAGGTTTGATTGTTTTAGTGAAGATTGATTGATTAGGATTACAAAGTCTACAACCAACATCTGCCTGTGGCACTTTGAAGATGAAGGACCCAATGCTTATAGTTATTCCGCTGCAATGTAATGTAATAGCCTAATGAGCTATGTTTGATGTAATAAAATTATGTTATTCCTGGTTATAAAGTGGTATTATGACCTTTGTTTCTCGATATTACATCTGAACTGTGGATGCTAGCTATTGATCCAGGGACTAGCATTGTAAACACAGGGGACTCAATCTTATTAAAGGTTGGGGACGCTACACTAGTGGATCCATATGTGGTTTGTGGAAAAGAACACACATGCAATGAACACTGGTGGATCCATAAGTGGCTTGTGGAAAGAACACACATGTAGTGATCATTGGTTGATCCATATGTGGTTTGTGGAAAGAACACACTTGCAATGACACTGGTTGATCCATATGTGGTTTGTGAAAAGAACACACATGCAATGACTCTAGTGGATCCATATGTGGTTTGTGGAAAGAACACATATGCAATGACCACTGGTTGATCCATGTGTAGTTCATGACAGGAACACACATGCAATGACATTGCTTGATCCATATGTGGTTTGTGACAATAACACACATGCAATGACTCTAGTGGGTCCATATGTGGTTTGTGAAAAGAACACACATGCAATGACTTAGGTGGATCCATGCGTGGTTTGTGGAAAGAACACACATGCAATGAACACTGGTGGATCCATATGTGGTTTGTGGAAAGAACACACAGGCAATGACACTGGTGGATCCAAGTGTGGTTTGTGAAAAGAACACACATGCAATGACTCTAGTGGGTCCATATGTGGTTTGTGAAAAGAACACACATGCAATGACTTTATGGATCCATATGTAGTTTGTGGAAAGAACACACATGCAATGACCACTAGTTGATCCATATGTGGTTTGTGGAAAGAACACGCATGCAATGACATTGGTTGATCCATGTGTGGTTTGTGGAAAGAACACACATGCAATGACTCTAGTGGGTCCATATGTGCTTTGTGAAAAGAACACACATGCAATGACTCTCGTGGATCCATATGTGGTTTGTGGAAAAGAACACACATGCAATGAACACTGGTGGATCCACAAGTGGTTTGTGGACAAAACACACATGAAGTGAACACTGGTGGATCCATATGTGATCTGTGAAAAGAACACACATGCAATGCCATTGGTTGATCCATATGTGGTTTGTGAAAAGAACACACATGCAATGACTCTAGTGGATCCATATGTGGTTTGTGGAAAGAACACACATGCAATGACTCAAGTGGGTCCATATGTGGTTTGTGAAAAGAACACACATCCAATGACTCAGGGGGATACATGTGTGGTTTGTGGAAAGAACACACATGAAATGAACACTGGTGGATCCATATGTGGTTTGTGAAAAGAACACACATCCAATGACACTTGCTGATCCGTATGTGGTTTATGGAAAGAACACACATGCAATGACTTTGGTGGATCCATGTGTGGTTTGTGAAAAGAACAGACATGCAATGAATCTAGTGGGTCCATATGTGGTTTGTGAAAAGAACACACATGCAATGACTCTGGTGGATCCATATGTGGTTTGTGGAAAAGAACACACATGCAATGAACACTAGTCGATCCATAAGTGGTTTGTGGAAAGAACACACATGCAGTGAACACTGGTGGATCCATATGTGGTTTGTTGAAAGAACACACATGCAATGACACTGGTTTATCCATGTGTGGTTTGTGGAAAGAACACACATGCAATGACTCTGGTGGATCCATGTGTGGTTTGTGAAAAGAACACACATGTAATGACTCTAGTGGATACATGTGTGGTTTGTGGAAAGAACACACATGCAATGACCACTAGTTGATCCATATGTGGTTTGTGGAAAGAACACACATGCAATGACACTGGTTGATCCATGTGTGGTTTGTCGAAAGAACACACATGCAATGACTCTAGTGCTGGTTTTAGTATAAGAACACACATGCAATGACTCTAGTGGGTCCATATGTCGTTTGTGAAAATAAAACACATGCAATGACTCTAGTGGATCCATATGTGGTTTGTGGAAAAGAACACACATGCAATGAACACTGGTGGATCCATAAGTGGCTTGTGGAAAGAACACACATGTAGTGATCTTTGGTTGATCCATATGTGGTTTGTGGAAAGAACACACATGCAATGACACTGGTTGATCCATATGTGGTTTGTGAAAAGAACACACATGCAATGACTCTAGTGGATCCATATGTGGTTTGCGGAAAGAACACACATGCAATGACCACTGGTTGATCCATGTTTAGTTCATGACAGGAACACACATGCAATGACATTGCTTGATCATATGTGGTTTGTGACAATAACACACATGTAATGACTCAAGTGGGTCCATATGTGGTTTGTGAAAAGAACACACATGCAATGACTTAGGAGGATCCATGTGTGGTTGGTGGAAAGAACACACATGCAATGAACACTGGTGGATCCATATGTGGTTTGTGGAAAGAACACACATGCAATGACACTGGTGGATCCATATGTGGTTTGTGAAAAGAACGCACATGCAATGACCCTAGTGGGTCCATATGTGGTTTGTGAAAAGAACACACATGCAATGACTCTAGTGGATCCATATGTGGTTTGTGGAAAGAACACACATGCAATGACCACTGGTTGATCCATATGTGGTTTGTGGAAAGAACGCGCATGCAATGACACTGATTGATCCATGTGTGGTTTGTGGAAAGAACACACATGCAATGACTCTAGTGCTGGTTTTAGTATAAGAACGCACATGCAATGACTCTAGTGGGTCCATATGTGCTTTGTGAAAAGAACACACATGGAATGACTCTCGTGGATCCATATGTCGTTTGTGGAAAAGAACACACATGCAATGAACACTGGTGGATCCATAAGTGGTTTGTGGAAAGAACACACATGAAGTGAACACTGGTGGATCCATATGTGATCTGTCAAAAGAACACACATGCAATGCCATTGGTTAATCCATTTGTGGTTTGTGAAAAGAACACACAAGCAATGACTCTAGTGGATCCATATGTGGTTTGTGGAAAGAACACACATGCAATGACTCAAGTGGGTCCATATGTTGTTTGTCAAAAGAACACACATGCAATGACTCATGGTGATCCATGTGTGGTTTGTGGAAAGAACACACATGCAATGAACAGTGGTGGATCCATATGTAGTTTGTGAAAAGAACACACATGCAATGACACTGGCTGATCCTTATGTTGGTTGCGGAAAGAACACACATGCAATGACTCTGGTGGATCCATGTGTGGTTTGTGAAAAAACACACATGCAATGAATCTAGTGGGTCCATATGTGGTTTGTGAAAAGAACACACATGCAATGACTCTAGTGGATCCATATGTGGTGTGTGGAAATAACACACATGCAATGACCACTTGTTGATCCATATGTGGTTTGTGGAAAGAACACACATGCAATGACACTGGTTGATCCATGTGTGGTTTGTGGAAAGAACACACATGCAATGACTCTAGTGCTGGTTTTAGTATAGGAACACACGTGCAATGACTCTAGTGGGTCCATATGTGGTTTGTGAAAAGAACACAGATGCAACGACTCTAGTGGATCCATATGTGGTTTGTGGAAAAGTACACACATGAATGAACACTGGTGGATCCATAAGTGGTTTGTGGAAAGAACACACATCCAGTGAACACTGGTGGATCCATATGTGATATGTGAAAAGAACACACATGCAATGCCATTGGTTGATCCATATGTGGTTTGTGAAAAGAACACACATGCAATGCCATTGGTTAATCCATGTGTCGTTTGTGGAAAGAACACACATGCAATGACTCTATTGGATCCATATGTGGTTTGTGGAAAAGAACACACATGCAATGACTCTAGTGCTGGTTTTAGTATAAGAACACACATGCAATGACTCTAGTGGGTCCATATGTGGTTTGTGAAAAGAACACACATGCAATGAATCTAGTGGATCCATATGTGGTTTGTGGAAAAGAACACACATGCAATGAACACTGGTGGATCCATAAGTGGCTTGTGGAAAGAACACACATGTAGTGATCATTAGTTGATCCATATGTGGTTTGTGGAAAGAACACACTTGCAATGACACTGGTTGATCCATATGTGGTTTGTGAAAAGAACACACATGCAATGACTCTAGTGGATCCATATGTGGTTTGTGGAAAGAACACATATGCAATGACCACTGGTTGATCCATGTGTAGTTCATGACAGGAACACACATGCAATGACATTCTTGATCCATATGTGGTTTGTGACAATAACACACATGCAATGAATCAAGTGGGTCCACATGTGGTTTGTGAAAAGAACACACATGCAATGACTCAGGTGGATCCATGTGTGGTTTGTGGAAAGAACACACATGCAATGAACACTGGTGGATCCATATGTGGTTTGTGGAAAGAACACACATGCAATGACACTGGTGGATCCATATGTGGTTTGTGAAAAGAAAAAACATGCAATGAATCTAGTGGGTACATATGTGGTTTGTGAAAAGAACACACATGTAATGACTTTAGTGGATCCATATGTGGTTTGTGGAAAGAACACACATGCAATGACGACTAGTTGATCCATATGTGGTTTGTGGAAAGAACACGCATGCAATGACACTGGTTGATCCATGTGTGGTTTGTGGAAAGAACACACATGCAATGATTCTAGTGGGTCCATATGTGCTTTGTGAAAAGAACACACATGCAATGACTCTCGTGGATCCATATGTTGTTTGTTGAAAAGAACACACATGTAATGAACACTGGTGGATCCATAAGTGGTTTGTGGACAAAACACACATGAAGTGAACACTGGTGGATCCATATGTGATCTTTGAAAAGAACACACATGCAATGCCATTGGTTGATCCATATGTGGTTTGTGAAAACAACACACATGCAATGACTCTAGTGCATCTATATGTGGTTTGTGGAAAGAACACAGATGCAATGACTCAAGTGGGTCCATATGTGGTTTGTGAAAAGAACACACATCCAATGACTCAGGGGGATCCATGTGTGGTTTGTGGAAAGAACACACATGAAATGAACACTGGTGAATCCATATGTGGTTTGTGAAAAGAACACACATGCAATGACACTGGCTGATCCATATGTGGTTTGTGGAAAGAACACACATGCAATGACTTTGGTGGATCCATGTGTGGTTTGTGAAAAGAACAGACATGCAATGAATCTAGTGGGTCCATATGTGGTTTGTGAAAAGAACACACATGCAATGACTCTGGTGGATCCATATGTGGTTTGTGGAAAAGAACACACATGCAATGAACACTAGTGAATCCATAAGTGGTTTGTGGAAAGAACACACATGCAGTGAACACTGGTGGATCCTGTAACACCCTCAGAATCGTCCCTATGCGAGTTTCAGCGCTTCCGCCAAACCCGCATAGAAACGATTCAAAGGTGCCCACCAGGCACTTGCGTGCGGGTGGAAAACGAAGTAATATCATTACACAATAGTCCATGATGGAACCCACAAAACAGATATATACAACAACGACTCCATGAGTCAAGAATACAGATATACAGTACAAAGATCCAAATCACCTTGAAAAGCGTCTGGCGTCCGAAATGCGGACAAGATGCAAATTGAGGTAAGAGCCACGAAGAATAACCAATGGCGTCCATAACCCTGCCAGGCCAAGCGGAAGGGTAACCACGCTAACGACGTCGATCTCAAAACCTGCTTAAACAAAAGGGGTGCCGACAAAGGGCAAAGGAAAAGAGGAGGCGTCGATCGAGGCC
This sequence comes from Avena insularis, assembly GCA_023614405.1. NCBI lineage: Eukaryota > Viridiplantae > Streptophyta > Magnoliopsida > Poales > Poaceae > Avena > Avena insularis. The sequence goes on from CM042688.1 coordinate 325,579,921, forward strand.
AAGCAGCGATACTAGAATTCAGTCCTCGCCTACATAGGTATGGTGGATCGGCGGCAGCAGCATGCACTAAACAACCTATAGAAACTCGAGATAACTGTCGGCTATCAGAGAGGGATAAGAAAGACCTATCCGGAACCAACCTGATTCTACCCCCAAACATACCCATCCTGGTATTTCCCCCTCGAGACCAAACGAGGAAGTCAACCGAGGAACTCACACAGTTGGCAGTTTTATTTATTCAGTTATCGTTGCAGCAATTACTAGTCAGGTATAGATACTCATCCTGATGTAATAAGCAGTGGGCAGTTTTAGTTAACCATTCCGTTGTAGTTGCAACACTTACTAGTCAGATACAATTAGCATGAGATATCCCAAAACCCAGCAGTTGTTGGTACTTTTATTCAGCCATTCCGTTACAGTGAAGTTGATTACTAGTCATGTCGGATACAAGTCAAATTATAACAGTAAACTTTAGTTATAGTTGTCTATGATCGAGAACTGTGCTCCAAGTCGTCCATAATCGCGGACACGGCTTTTCGAAAAGATTTAACCCTGCAGGGGTGCACCAAAGTATCCACACGCACTTCAACCCTTTTTGCCAGATCAGTTAACATACACCCATCGGTATGTCGGCGGGGCCTAAGTCATGACGTTTCCCAGACCCAAAGCAAGTACATGGGGGCCACCCCACTAAGCTACCATAGCAAGTCGGCCGGTCTCGAAGACGGACTCGTGGTTTGCGTCGTGGTCAAACCAGGAACCCGAAAGTGTGTCTGGGCTTGTCGATACCGCGAAAACACTCCGCTTCCCTAAACAGTACAGGTGCAGTACATCGCACAATTTAAATTAAGCAGTAAAGCATGGCATAGGTACAGGATAGTAATAAAGCCCCAAACTACTTTGTGGCCCCCAGTACAATACTTTGAAATCAGGTACTAATCGATGGGGGTGCCCACACACCCCACCTGTGGTTAGCGCGCTCGATCTCGGAACAGGTGTCAAGAACTCGGGGTCCTACGGGACACAAGTGGACGGTTAACAACCAAATAACATCTATTGCCCACCTGTGCCTCTGCATTATTTACCTACTTCAATTTTAGTTATTAAACAGTAATTAAAGCCATGATCATCTCCAGCATTAAACATGCGGCAATACTCCAACAACTGTGGTACTTGACGACACGCAAAAAAAGCACTTGAGCAAGCGACTATGACGTGCAAGTCCAACTATCTACCAAGCAACAGGTAATAGGATGTGTCCAAGGCAATATAAGGCTGCAAGGAATATCACGGGCACGAGAACTAGAGCATCGCAACACAGATAGCAATAGATCAACAGGAGGGAATAAATACTATAAAAGTAAGATAGGTAGAAAGGGGGAGGTGCTCGCCTGAAAACATTGCCGAAGGTTCATCCGAAGATCGGGTCGACACTCGCATCAACTCATCAGCCTAATCTGTGAAGAAGCAAAGCACTAGAAGAAACACCGGATGGACTATTTAATGCTACGGTAGAAAATCGGGCATGATGCATGTATGATGTATGACATGGCAAAGGTGCGATACGATTAGGACATATTAAGCGGAACCGGGGTCCCGATAATTTATTAGATGGTTCAAGTTATTTATCTACCCTGCAAATTAAGTGTTGGGTTAACAGGGCGAAACATGGTACCGGTTTGCTACACCAATTTAAATGGAGTCCGGAATAAGCCAAAGATATCCCGCATATAGACTCCATATTTAATTATGAGATGAATCGACATAATGCCCCCAACCCTCAGACAAGTATGCATGCATGAACAATTAATATGCGACAGTTGATAATGTCATATTATAAAAATAGGGGTCTCGGATAGGGAATCACATTAGGGTTCGACGAACTTGGGCTCCGCGGGGTTCGGGGTTGGGTCTCAGGGTCCGGATCTGGGGTTCGGTCTCAGAGGGATCGTTCTCGGATAACGGAGTAGATCTTGGCGTTCCGTGAAGAAGTACTAGGTCCGGCATTGGGGCGCATCATATTCGTCCTGGTCGGTGTCGATCTTGTCGTTGCGAAGATCTTGTCGGGTCCGCGCCATCGAGTCGGTCTTGGCCTTCGGGGCGAAGAACTTGGCGTCCTCGAAGAAGTACTTGGCGCATCCGTGTTGACGACCTTGGCGTCCGGGAAGGAAGTACTTGGCGTTCCGGGAAGAAGGTCTTGCGGATCCCGTGATTTCGGTTCCATGAAGGCGTGCTTGTCATCCGTGATGGCGAACTTCGATGTCGAAGAACTTGTCATACCGGCGGCACCGGATCCTCGTAGGAGGGCATGGCGTTCTAGGATGGAGAACTTGTCGTTCCGAGGGTTCAACGTCGATGGTTCATCGGGTTCGGGTAACCGGATCCATGAGGGAGAACATGGCATTCCGGGAAGGAGACCTTGGCGTGTCGAGTGTTCAGTCTTGCATCTCCGGTGGCGACGAGAACCAAATTGATTCCTGTAGTATCCCTGTCTGCGCCAATTCCGTTGAAAAGAGGGATCGACCTGAAGTACCCCGAGCACCCAAGCACGATCAGAATACCCGGCCACAAGTAACGGACCAATCCTCCACACAACAGAAAACCATCGGCGGAGTAGGAGCGGGCGGTGGTGAATCAGTAGAAGCTAGATCATGGTTGACCGGTCGCTGTTGCGCATGGAGAGTCGGGGTCGGGGGTCGGCGCAGGTCGCTGCTGCACGTGGGGAGGTGGGCTCGGTGGTTGGCGCTGGTCGCTGCTCCTGGAGAGGCGGACACGATGGTCGGCGACAACTGCATGTGGAGAGGCGGGCTCGGGGAGGACCTCCTGGCGGCGGTGCTCTGCGTGGCGGGGCCAGTGGCTTGAGGTCGGCCGGAGCGGAGAAGCAGGCGGACGAGGAGGTGGCATGAGGCGCAGTGGCAGGGTTCCTGGCCGCGCCAGCCAGAGCTGCGAGGAGGCGGGAGCTCTTGGCGGGCGGAGGTAGTGGCGATGGCGCCGGGAGGAGCAGGGTCGGTGGCGACTCGCCGGAGGGCGTCGGTGTGGGCGGCGGAGCAAGGCGGAGGCGGGCTGGCGGAACTTGGCGGGGCGAAGCGGAGGAGGGGCCCTTGAGCGAGAGGAGAGGATCGAGGAGGTTGGGGAGGGAAGGGAGGGGTGGGGCGCGTCGGTGGGGGAGGGAGAGACGGGGTGGGGCCAGGGGAAGTGGGGCCAGGACGGTGGGCCTAGGGCGGTTGGTGGCGACCAGGTGGGGGTTGGGATGCGCGCCCAGGTTCGGTGGTCCATGTGTGAGAAAAATTGGTGGCTAGGCATGAGGTGGCAGAAGGTGGTTGGTGGAAGGAGGGAGGATAGCTGAGGTGGCGAGCTCCGATTGGGTGGGATGAGGTGGAGGAAGGGTGGGTAGATTAGGTTGGGGTAGGAAAAAGGGTTTAGGTAGACCGGTTTTGTACTGGGGGTGGCCGACTAGGTCGGAACGGCCCGGTACGGCTGCCCCTAAAAATAAAATAAATATTTTAATATTTAAAACGGGGCTTTTAAAAACCGTTGGTAGACAAGCAAAATATTCCGGAGACCCGGGTTTTGATTTAAAATAAAGAAGAGGCGTTTTAGAAACAAAAAGAGCCTTTTCGAAAAAAATAGTTTTATGCAACAAATGCCAGATGACATGACGATGCTCAATGCAAGGTGGTATGATGACATGAGCATGCGGTCATGATGATGCAATGCACGAAAACAACGCGATTTTCTAGTAGTGGTTTTGCGAGGCACCACAATTCGACACCACTAACAATGGATCTCGCCCTCGAGATCCGCCTCATGGTACCGGAAGGAAGGTCGGCGATCTGCGTCTTCCCGCTTCGTGTAGATCCTCGCGACACCACTAACAAGAGGTCGTTGTCCGTGATCGTCGAGAGAACACTCCGGGAAACAAAGGCGAAGGTAGAGGTATCAACCAATCAATCCACCTCTAACTTCGATAGAAAGAGAGAACCGATGCATTCTCATCCACTTCAATGTACACAAGCGAATAGAGTGAGTAGTCGGCATGGGGGGCAATCCATCACGCACCCAAACTATTACTCTGCACAATCAGTAGAAAAGCGTGCAACCATTCTCGGAAACAGACTGAAGATCTCAGCAATTCAAGGTTCAGAAACAAAGGAGTGATGCAGACTCTGCATCAGATCTGGCGTAGATGATGTCGTCGCGTCGGAAAACACCGGAAGGCACGAGAAGGAACAAAGAGAAGTCCACCAGACGAAGGATTCCTCGGATAGCATGAAGACCAGATGTAGCAACACCGTTACCAAAGGAGGAAGCGAAACCCTGAAGGTACGATGGAACCCAACCACGAGAAATCTTGGACTCGAGGAGAGAGAAAAGAGCAGATTCAAAACACGCAGAGGTGAGAGGAGAGCAGCAGAGGGGTAAGGAGTAAAATCAGACCTAATCAGAACTATCCAACCGATTTTTCAAAAATAGTTTTGACACTCTACTTCGGTCGTTAGCTAGGTTATCCTACAGGCTGGACTTGTGGGGTATCATAGCTAGCGACCTCGATACCACTCTGTAACACCCTCAGAATCGGCCCTATGCGAGTTTCAGCGCTTCCGCCAAACCCGCATAGAAACGATTCAAAGGTGCCCACCAGGCACTTGCGTGCGGGTGGAAAACGAAGTAATATCATTACACAATAGTCCTTGATGGAACCCACAAAACAGATATATACAACAACGACTCCACGAGTCAAGAATACAGATATACAGTACAAAGATCCAAATCACCTTGAAAACGATACGGCGTCCGAGTACGGACAAGATGCAAATTGAGCTAAGAGCCCTGAAGAATAACCAATGGCGTCCATAACCCTGCCCAGGCCAAGCCGGAAGGGTAACCCTGCTAACGACGTCGATCTCAAAACCTTCTTAAACAAAAGGGGTGCCGACAAAGGGCAAAGGAAAAAGAGGAGCGTCAGTACTGAGGCCAGTACACGGCGAGACTAGAATTCGGCGGTCCTCGCCTACATAGGTATGGTGGACTGAGCGACAGCGCGGCATGCACTAAACAACCTATAGAAACTCGAGATAACTGTCGGCTATCAGAGAGGGATAAGAAAGACCTATCCGGAACCAACCTGATTCTACCCCCAAACATACCCATCCTGGTATTTCCCCCTCGAGACCAAACGAGGAAGTCAACCGAGGAACTCACACAGTTGGCAGTTTTATTTATTCAGTTATCTTGCAGCAATTACTAGTCAGGTATAGATACTCATCCTAATGTAATAAGCAGTGGGCAGTTTTAGTTAACCATTCCGTTGTAGTTGCAACACTTACTAGTCAGATACAATTAGCATGAGATATCCCAAAACCCAGCAGTTGTTGGTACTTTTATTCAGCCATTCCGTTACAGTGAAGCTGATTACTAGTCATGTCGGATACAAGTCAAATTATAACAGTAAACTTTAGTTATAGTTGTCTATGATCGAGAACTGTGCTCCAAGTCGTCCATAACCGCGGACACGGCTTTTCGAAAAGATTTAACCCTGCAGGGGTGCACCAAAGTATCCACACGCACTTCGACCCTTTTGCCGATCGTTAACATACACCCATCGGTATGTCGGCGGGGCCTAAGTCATGACGTTTCCTGGACCCAAAGCAAGTACATGGGGGCCACCCACTAAGCTACCCATAGCGAAGTCGTCCGGTCTCGAGACGGACCCGGGGTTCGCGTAAGTGGCTTATGGCAGGGAACCCGAAAGTGTGTCTGGGCTTGTCGATACCGCGAAAACACTCCGCTTCCCTAAACAGTACAGGTGCAGTACATCGCACAATTTAAATTAAGCAGTAAAGCATGGCATAGGTACAGGATAGTAATAAAGCCCCAAACTACTTTGTGGCCCCCAGTACAATACTTTGAAATCAGGTACTAATCGATGGGGGTGCCCACACACCCCACCTGTGGTTAGCGCACTCGATCTCGGAACAGGTGTCAAGAACTCGGGGTCCTACGGGACACAAGTGGACGGTTAACAACCAAATAACATCTATTGCCCACCTGTGCCTCTGCATTATTTACCTACTTCAATTTTAGTTATTAAACAGTAATTAAAGCCATGATCATCTCCAGCATTAAACATGCGGCAATACTCCAACAACTGTGGTACTTGACGACACGCAAAAAAAGCACTTGAGCAAGCGACTATGACGTGCAAGTCCAACTATCTACCAAGCAACAGGTAATAGGATGTGTCCAAGGCAATATAAGGCTGCAAGGAATATCACGGGCACGAGAACTAGAGCATCGCATAACCAGATAGCAATAGATCAGGGAGGAATAAATACTATAAACGGAAGATAGGGAGAAAGGGGGAGGTGCTCGCCTGAAAACATTGCTGAAGGTTCATCCGAAGATCGGGTCGACACTCGCATCAACTCATCGGCCTAATCCGTGAAGAAGCAAAGCACTAGAAGAAACACCGGATGGACTATTTAATGCTACGGTAGAAAATCGGGCATGATGCATGTATGATGTATGACATGGCAAAGGTGCGTCTGATTAGGACATATTAAGCGGAACGGGGTCGATAATTTATTAGATGGTTCAAGTTATTTATCTACCCCACAAATTAAGTGTTGGGTTAACAGGGCGAAACATGGTACCGGTTCGCTACACCAATTTAAATGGAGTCCGGAATAAGCCAAAGATATCCCGCATATAGACTCCATATTTAATTATGAGATGAATCGGCATAATGCCCCCAACCCTCAGACAAGTATGCATGCATGAAAAATTAATATGCGACAGTTGATAATGTCATATTATAAAAATAGGGGTCTCGGATAGGGAATCACATTAGGGTTCGACGAACTTGGGCTCCGCGGGGTTCGGGGTTGGGTCTCAGGGTCCGGATCTGGGGTTCGGTCTCGGCGGGATCGTTCTCGGATACCGGAGTAGATCTTGGCGTTCCGCGAAGAAGGACTTGGTCAGCGTCAGGCGCATCAGATTAAATCTGGTCGGTGTCGATCTTGTCGTTGCGAAGATCTTGTCGGGTCCGCGCCATCGAGTCGGTCTTGGCCTTCGGGGCGAAGAACTTGGCGTCCTCGAAGAAGTACTTGGCGCATCCGTGTTGACGACCTTGGCGTCCGGGAAGGAAGTACTTGGCGTTCCGGGAAGAAGGTCTTGCGGATCCCGTGATTTCGGTTCCATGAAGGCGTGCTTGTCATCCGTGATGGCGAACTTCGATGTCGAGAAGAACTTGTCATACCGGCACGGATCCTCGTAGGAGGGCATGGCGTTCTAGGATGGAGAACTTGTCGTTCGGAGGGTTCAACGTCGATGGTTCATCGGGTTCGGGTAACGGATCCGTGAGAGAACATGGCGTTCCGGAAGGAGACCTTGGCGTGTCGAGTGTTGATCTTGCATCTCGGTGGCGGCGAGAACCAAATTGATTCTGTAGTATCCTGCTGCGCCAATTCCGTTGAAAAGAGGATCGACTGAAGTACCCGAGCACCCAAGCACGATCAGAATACCCGGCCACAAGTAGCGGACCAATCCTCCACACAACAGAAAACCATCGGCGGAGTAGGACAGAGGCGGTGGACTGAATCAGTAGAAGCTAGATCGTGGTTGACGGTCATTGTTGCACATGGAGAGTCGGGGTCGGGTGGCGCAGGCTCGCCGCGTGGGGAGGTGGGCTCGGTGGTTGGCACGGTCGCTGCTCTGGAGGCGGACAAGATGGTCGGCGACAAGCGCATGTGGAGGCGGGCTCGGGAAGACCTCTGGCGGCGGTGCTCTGCGTGGCGGGGCGGTGGCTTGAGGTCGGCCGGGCGGAGAACGCGGGCGAGGCGGGAGGTGGCCAGGAGGCGCAGGTGGCCGGGTTCCACGGCGCTGGCCGAGCTTGAGGGGAGAGGCGGGAGCTCTTGGCGGGAGGTGGTGGCGATGGCGCCGGGAGGAGCAGGGTCGGGGGCGACTCATGGGAGGCGTCGGTCTTGCGGGAGGCCGGAGGCGAGCGAGAGGCGGCCCAGGTGAACTTGGCGGGGGACCAAGCGGAGGAGGGGCCAGCCGGTGCTCAGTGGGAAGATCTGAAGATCCGAGGCGAAGCGCAGGCTGACAGACCATGAGGCGAGGAGAGGAGAGGATCGAGGGAGGTTGGGGAAAAGCGAGGAGGGAGAGGGGGTGGGGCGCGTCGGTGGGGGAGGGAGAGACGGGGTGGGGACAGGGGAAGTGGGGCCAGGACGGTGGGCCTGGGGCGGTTGGTGGCGACCAGGTGGGGGTTGGGATGCGTGCCCAGGTTCGGTGGTCCGCCTTGGCTGAAGTAATTGTGGCGTTAAAGTGGGGCGAGGTGGCAGAAGGTGGTTGGTGGAAGGAGGGAGGATAGCTGCGGTGGCGAGCTCCGATTGGGTGGGATGAGGTGGAGGAAGGGTGGGTAGATTAGGTTGGGGTAGGAAAAAGGGTTTAGGTAGACCGGTTTTGTACTAGGGGTGGCCGACTGGGTCGGTGCAGCTACTAAAAATAAAATAAATATTTTAATATTTAAAACGGGGCTTTTAAAAACCGTTGGTAGACAAGCAAAATATTCCGGAGTCCCGGGTTTTGATTTAAAATAAAGAAGAGGCGTTTCAGAAACAAAAACAGCCTTTTCGAAAAAAATAGTTTTATGCAACAAATGCCAGATGACATGACGATGCTCAATGCAAGGTGGTATGATGACATGAGCATGCGGTCATGATGATGCAATGCACGAAAACAACGCGATTTTCTATTAGTGGTTTTGCGGGGCACCACAGATCCATATGTTGTTTGTTGAAAGAACACACATGCAATGACACTGGTTGATCCATGTGTGGTTGGTGGAAAGAACACACATGCAATGACTCTGGTGGATCCATGTGTGGTTTGTGAAAAGAACACACATGCAATGACTCTAGTGGATACAAGTGTGGTTTGTGGAAAGAACACACATGCAATGACCACTAGTTGATCCATATGTGGTTTGTGGAAAGAACACACATGCAATGACACTCGTTGATCCATGTGTGGTTTGTCGAAAGAACACACATGCAATGACTCTAGTGGGTCCATATGTGGTTTGTGAAAAGAACACACGTGCAATGACTCTAGTGGATCCATATGTGGTTAGTGGAAAAGAACACACATGCAATGAACACCAGTGGATCCATAAGTGGTTTGTGGAAAGAACACACATGCAGTGAACGCTGGTGGATCCATATGTGATTTGTTGAAAGAACACACATGCAATGACACTGGTTGATCCATGCGTGGTTTGTGGAAAGAACACACATCCAATGCCATTGGTTGATCCAAATGTGGTTTGTGAAAAGAAAACACATGCAATGATTCTAGTGGATCCATATGTGGTTTGTGGAAAGAACACACATGCAATGACTCTAGTGGGTCCATATGTGGTTCATATAAGGAACAGACATGCAATGACATTGGTTGATCCATATGTGGTTTGTGACAATAACACACATGCAATGACTCAAGTGGGTCCATATGTGGTTTGTGGAAAGAACACACATGCAATGACTCTAGTGGATCCATATGTGGTTTGTGGAAAGAACACACATGCAATGACCACTGGTTTATCCATATGTGGTTTGTGGAAATAACACACATGCAATGACATTGTTTGATCCATGTGTGGTTTTTGGAAAGAACACACATGCAATGACTCTAGTGCTGGTTTTTGTATAAGAACACACATGCAATGACTCTAGTACTGGTTTTAGTATAAGAACACACATGCTATGACTCTAGTGGGTCCATATGTGGTTTGTGAAAAGAATACGCATGCAATGACTCTAGTGGATCCATATGTGGTTTGTGGAAAAGAACAAACATGCAATGAACACTGGTGGATCCATAAGTGGTTTGCGGAAAGAACACACCTGCAGTGAACACTGGTGGATCCATATGTGTTTTGTGGAAAGAATAGACATGTAATGGCACTGGTTGATCCATGTGTGGTTTGTGGAAAAGAACAAACATGCAATGAACACTGGTGGATCCATAAGTGGTTTGTGGAAAGAACACACCTGCAGTGAACACTGGTGGATCCATATGTGTTTTGTGGAAAGAACAGACATGTAATGGCACTGGTTGATCCATGTGTGGTTTGTGGAAAGAACATGCATGCAATGACACTGGTGGATCCATGTGTGGTTTGTGAAAAGAACACACATGCAATGACTCTAGTGGATACATGTGTGGTTTGTGGAAAGAACACACATGCAATGACCACTAGTTGATCCATATGTGGTTTGTGGAAAGAACACACATGCAATGACACTGGTTGATCCATGTGTGGTTTGTCGAAAGAACACACATGCAATGACTCTAGTGCTGGTTTTAGTATAAGAACACACATGCAATGACTCTAGTGGGTCCATATGTGGTTTGTGAAAAGAACACGCATGCAATGACTCTGGTGGATCCATATGTGGTTTGTGGAAAAGAACACACATGCAATGAACACTAGTGGATCCATAAGTGGTTTGTGGAAAGAACACACATGAGTGAACACTGGTGGATCCATATGTGGTTTTTTGAAAGAACACACATGCAATGACACTGTTTGAACCATGTGTGGTTTGTGGAAAGAACACACATGCAATGACTCTGGTGGATCCATGTGTGGTTTGTGAAAAGAACACACATGCAATGACTCTAGTGGATACATGTGTGGTTTGTGGAAAGAACACACATGCAATGACCACTAGTTGATCCATATGTGGTTTGTGGAAAGAACACACATGCAATGACTTTGGTTGATCCATGTGTGGTTTGTCGAAAGAACACACATGCAATGACTTTAGTGCTGGGTTTAGTATAAGAACACACATGCAATGACTCTAGTGGGTCCATATGTGGTTTGTGAAAATAACACACATGCAATGACTCTAGTGGATCCATATGTGGTTTGTGGAAAAGAACACACATGCAATGAACACTGGTGGATCCATAAGTGGCTTGTGGAAAGAACACACATGTAGTGATCATTGGTTGATCCATATGTGGTTTGTGGAAAGAACACACATGCCATGACACTGGTTGATCCATATGTGGTTTGTGAAAAGAACACACATGCAATGACTCTAGTGGATCCATATGTGGTTTGTGGAAAGAACACACATGCAATGACCACGGGTTGATCCATGTGTAGTTCATGACAGGAACACACATGCAATGGCATTGCTTGATCCATATGTGGTTTGTGACAATAACACACATGCAATGACTCAAGTGGGTCCATATGTGGTTTGTGAAAAGAACACACATGCAATGACTCAGGAGGATCCATGTGTGGTTGGTGGAAAGAACACACATGCAATGAACACTGGTGGATCCATATGTGGTTTGTGGAAAGAACACACATGCAATGACACTGGTGGATCCATATGTGGTTTGTGAAAAGAACGCACATGCAATGACTCTAGTGGGTCCATATGTGGTTTGTGAAAAAAAAACACATGCAATAACTCTAGTGGATCCATATGTGGTTTGTGGAAAGAACACACATGCAATGACCACTGGTTGATCCATATGTGGTTTGTGGAAAGAACACGCATGCAATGACACTGCTTGATCCATGTGTGGTTTGTAGAAAGAACACACATGCAATGACTCTAGTGCTAGTTTTAGTATAAGAACGCACATGCAATGACTCTAGTGGGTCCATATGTGCTTTGTGAAAAGAACACACATGGAATGACTCCCGTGGATCCATATGTCGTTTGTGGAAAAGAACACACATGCAATGAACATTGGTGGATCCATAAGTGGTTTGTGGAAAGAACACACATGAAGTGAACACTGGTGGATCCATATGTGATCTGTGAAAAGAACACACATGCAATGACATTGGTTGATCCATGTGTGGTTTCTGGAAAGAACAAACATGCAATGACTCTGTTGGATCCATGTGTGGTTAGTGAAAAGAACACACATGCAATGACTCTAGTGGATCCATATGTGGTTTGTGGAAAGAACACACATGCAATGACCACTAGTTGATCCATATGTGGTTTGTGGAAAGAACACACATGCAATGACACTGGTTGATCCATGTCTGGTGTGTGGAAAGAACACACATGCAATGACTCTAGTGCTGGTTTTAGTATAAGAACACACATGCAATGACTCTAGTGGGTCCATATGTGGTTTGTGAAAAGAACACACATGCAATGACTCTAGTGGATCCATATGTGGTTTGTGGAAAAGAACACACATGCAATGAACACTAGTGGATCCATAAGTGGTTTGTGGAAAGAACACACATGCAGTGAACACTGGTGGATCCATATGTGATATGTGAAAAGAACACACATGCAATGCCATTGGTTGATACATATGTGGTTTGTGAAAAGCACACACATGCAATGCCATTGGTTAATCCATGTGTCGTTTGTGGAAAGAACACACATGCAATGACCACTGGTTTATCCATATGTGGTTTGTGGAAATAACACACATGCAATGACATTGTTTGATCCATGTGTGGTTTTTGGTAAGAACACACATGCAATGACTCTAGTGCTGGTTTTTGTATAAGAACACACATGCAATGACTCTAGTACTGGTTTTAGTATAAGAACACACATGCTATGACTCTAGTGGGTCCATATGTGGTTTGTGAAAAGAATACGCATGCAATGACTCTAGTGGATCCATATGTGGTTTGTGGAAAAGAACAAACATGCAATGAACACTGGTGGATCCATAAGTGGTTTGCGGAAAGAACACACCTGCAGTGAACACTGGTGGATCCATATGTGTTTTGTGGAAAGAATAGACATGTAATGGCACTGGTTGATCCATGTGTGGTTTGTGGAAAAGAACAAACATGCAATGAACACTGGTGGATCCATAAGTGGTTTGTGGAAAGAACACACCTGCAGTGAACACTGGTGGATCCATATGTGTTTTGTGGAAAGAACAGACATGTAATGGCACTGGTTGATCCATGTGTGGTTTGTGGAAAGAACATGCATGCAATGACTCTGGTGGATCCATGTGTGGTTTGTGAAAAGAACACACATGCAATGACTCTAGTGGATACATGTGTGGTTTGTGGAAAGAACACACATGCAATGACCACTAGTTGATCCATATGTGGTTTGTGGAAAGAACACACATGCAATGACACTGGTTGATCCATGTGTGGTTTGTCGAAAGAACACACATGCAATGACTCTAGTGCTGGTTTTAGTATAAGAACACACATGCAATGACTCTAGTGGGTCCATATGTGGTTTGTGAAAAGAACACGCATGCAATGACTCTGGTGGATCCATATGTGGTTTGTGGAAAAGAACACACATGCAATGAACACTAGTGGATCCATAAGTGGTTTGTGGAAAGAACACACATGAGTGAACACTGGTGGATCCATATGTGGTTTTTTGAAAGAACACACATGCAATGACACTGTTTGATCCATGTGTGGTTTGTGGAAAGAACACACATGCAATGACTCTGGTGGATCCATTTGTGGTTTGTGAAAAGATCACACATGCAATGACTCTAGTGGATACATGTGTGGTTTGTGGAAAGAACACACATGCAATGACCACTAGTTGATCCATATGTGGTTTGTGGAAAGAACACACATGCAATGACACTGGTTGATCCATGTGTGGTTTGTCGAAAGAACACACATGCAATGACTTTAGTGCTGGGTTTAGTATAAGAACACACATGCAATGACTCTAGTGGGTCCATATGTGGTTTGTGAAAATAACACACATGCAATGACTCTAGTGGATCCATATGTGGTTTGTGGAAAAGAACACACATGCAATGAACACTGGTGGATCCATAAGTGGCTTGTGGAAAGAACACACATGTAGTGATCATTGGTTGATCCATATGTGGTTTGTGGAAAGAACACACATGCCATGACACTGGTTGATCCATATGTGGTTTGTGAAAAGAACACACATGCAATGACTCTAGTGGATCCATATGTGGTTTGTGGAAAGAACACACATGCAATGACCACGGGTTGATCCATGTGTAGTTCATGACAGGAACACACATGCAATGGCATTGCTTGATCCATATGTGGTTTGTGACAATAACACACATGCAATGACTCAAGTGGGTCCATATGTGGTTTGTGAAAAGAACACACATGCAATGACTCAGGAGGATCCATGTGTGGTTGGTGGAAAGAACACACATGCAATGAACACTGGTGGATCCATATGTGGTTTGTGGAAAGAACACACATGCAATGACACTGGTGGATCCATATGTGGTTTGTGAAAAGAACGCACATGCAATGACTCTAGTGGGTCCATATGTGGTTTGTGAAAAAAAACACATGCAATAACTCTAGTGGATCCATATGTGGTTTGTGGAAAGAACACACATGCAATGACCACTGGTTGATCCATATGTGGTTTGTGGAAAGAACACGCATGCAATGACACTGCTTGATCCATGTGTGGTTTGTAGAAAGAACACACATGCAATGACTCTAGTGCTAGTTTTAGTATAAGAACGCACATGCAATGACTCTAGTGGGTCCATATGTGCTTTGTGAAAAGAACACACATGGAATGACTCCCGTGGATCCATATGTCGTTTGTGGAAAAGAACACACATGCAATGAACATTGGTGGATCCATAAGTGGTTTGTGGAAAGAACACACATGAAGTGAACACTGGTGGATCCATATGTGATCTGTGAAAAGAACACACATGCAATGACATTGGTTGATCCATGTGTGGTTTCTGGAAAGAACACACATGCAATGACTCTGTTGGATCCATGTGTGGTTTGTGAAAAGAACACACATGCAATGACTCTAGTGGATCCATATGTGGTTTGTGGAAAGAACACACATGCAATGACCACTAGTTGATCCATATGTGGTTTGTGGAAAGAACACACATGCAATGACACTGGTTGATCCATGTCTGGTGTGTGGAAAGAACACACATGCAATGACTCTAGTGCTGGTTTTAGTATAAGAACACACATGCAATGACTCTAGTGGGTCCATATGTGGTTTGTGAAAAGAACACACATGCAATGACTCTAGTGGATCCATATGTGGTTTGTGGAAAAGAACACGCATGCAATGAACACTAGTGGATCCATAAGTGGTTTGTGGAAAGAACACACATGCAGTGAACACTGGTGGATCCATATGTGATATGTGAAAAGAACACACATGCAATGCCATTGGTTGATACATATGTGGTTTGTGAAAAGCACACACATGCAATGCCATTGGTTAATCCATGTGTCGTTTGTGCAAAGAACACACATGCAATGACTCTAGTGGATCCATATGTGGTTTGTGGAAAAGAACACACATGCTATTACCACTGGTTGATCCATATGTGGTTTGTGGAAAGAACACACATGCAATGACACTGGTTGATCCATGCGTGGTTTGTCGAAAGAACACACATCCAATGCCATTGGTTGATCCAAATGTTGTTTGTGAAAAGAACACACATGCAATGATTCTAGTGGATCCATATGTGGTTTGTGGAAAGAACACACATGCAATGACTCTAGTGGGTCCATATGTGGTTCATGTCAGGAACACACATGCAATGACATTGGTTGATCCATATGTGGTTTGTGACAATAACACACATGCAATGACTCAAGTGGGTCCATACATGGTTTGTGGAAAGAACACACATGCAATGCCTCTAGTGGATCCATATGTGGTTTGTGGAAAGAACACACATGCAATGACCACTGGTTTATCCATATGTGGTTTGTGGAAATAACACACATGCAATGACATTGTTTGATCCATGTGTGGTTTTTGGAAAGAACACACATGCAATGACTCTAGTGCTGGTTTTTGTATAAGAAAACACATGCAATGACTCTAGTACTGGTTTTAGTATAAGAACACACATGCTATAACTCTAGTGGGTCCATATGTGGTTTGTGAAAAGAACAAGCATGCAATGACTCTAGTGGATCCATATTTGGTTTGTCGAAAAGAACAAACATGCAATGAACACTGGTCGATCCATAAATGGTTTGTGGAAAGAACACACCTGCAGTGAACATTGGTGGATCCATATGTGGTTTGTGGAAAGAACACACATGCAATGGCACTAGTTAATCCATGTGTGGTTTGTCGAAAGAACACGCATGCAATGACTGCAGTGGATCCATGTGTGGTTTGTGGAAAGAACACACATGCAATGAACACTAGTGGATACATATGTGGTTTGTGGAAAGAACACACATGCAATGACACTGGTTGATCGATATGTGGTTTGTGGAAAGAACACACATGCAATGACACTGGTGGATCCATATGTGGTTTGTGAAAAGAACACACATGCAATGAATCTAGTGGGTCCATATGTGGGTTGTGAAAAGAACACACATGCAATGACTCTAGTGGATCCATATGTGGATTGTGGAAATAACACACATGCAATGACCACTGGTTGATCCATATGTGTTTTGTGGAAAGAACACACATGCAATGACTGTAGTGCTGGTTTTAGTATAAGAACACACGTGCAATGACTCTAGTGGGTTCATATGTGGTTTGTGAAAAGAACACACATGCAATGACTCTAGTGGATCCATATGTGGTTTGTGGAAAAGAACACACATGCAATGAACACTAGTGGATCCATAAGTGGTTTGTGGAAAGAACACACATGTAGTGAACACTGGTGGATCCATATGTGGTTTTTTGAAAGAACACACATGCAATGACACTGTTTGATCCATGTGTGGTTTGTGGAAAGAACACACATGAAATGACTCTGGTGGATCCATTTGTGGTTTGTGAAAAGATCACACATGCAATGACTCTAGTGGATACATGTGTGGTTTGTGGAAAGAAAACACATGCAATGACACTGGTTGATCCATGTGTGGTTTGTGGAAAGAACACACATCCAAAAGCCATTGGTTGATCCATATGTGGTTTGTGAAAAGAACACACATACAATGACTCTAGTGGGTCCATATGTGGTTCATGTCAGGAACACACATGCAATGAAATTGGTTGATCCATATGTGGTTTGTGACAATAACACACATGCAATGACTCAAGTGGGTCCATATGTGGTTTGTGGAAAGAACACACATGCAATGACTCTAGTGGATCCATATGTGGTTTGTGGAAAGAACACACATGCAATGACCACTAGTTTATCCATATGTGGTTTGTGGAAATAACACACATGCAATGACACTGTTTGATCCATGTGTGGTTTTTGGAAAGAACACACATGCAATGACTCTAGTGCTGGTTTTAGTATAAGAACACACATGCAATGACTCTAGTACTGGTTTTAGTATAAGAACACACATGCAATGACTCTAGTGGGTCCATATGTGGTTTGTGAAAAGAACACGCATGCAGTGACTCTAGTGGATCCATATGTGGTTTGTGGAAAAGAACAAACATGCAATGAACCCTGGTGGATCCATAAGTGGTTTGTGGATAGAACACACCTGTAGTTAACACTGGTGGATCCATATGTGGTTTGTGGAAAGAACAGACATGTAATGGCACTGGTTGATCCATGTGTGGTTTGTGAAAAGAACAAACATGCAATGAATCTAGTGGGTCCATATGTGGTTTGTGAAAAGAACACACATGCAATGACTCTAGTGGATCCATATGTGGTTTGTGGAAATAACACACATGCAATGACCACTGGTTGATCCATATGTGGTTTGTGGAAAGAACACACATGCAATGACACTGGTTGATCCATATGTGGTTTGTGGAAAGAACACACATGCAATGATTCTTGTGTTGGTTTTAGTATAAGAACACACATGGAATGACTCTAGTGGGTCCATATGTGGTTTGTGAAAAGAACTCACATGCAATGACTCTAGTGGATCCATATGTGGTTTGTGGAAAAGAACACACATGTAATGAACACTGGTGGATCCATAAGTGGTTTGTGGAAAGAACACACATGCAGTGAACACTGGTGGATCCATATGTGATATGTGAAAAGAACACACATGCAATGCCATTGGTTGATCCATATGTGGTTTGTGAAAAGAACACACGTGCAATGCCATTGGTTAATCCATGTGTCGTTTGTGGAAAGAACACACATGCAATGACTCTAGTGGATCCATATGTGGTTTGTGGAAATGAACACACATGCATAGACCACTGGTTGATCCATATGTGGTTTGTGGAAAGAACACACATGCAATGACACTAGTTGATCCATGTGTGGTTTGTGGAAAGAACACACATCCAATGCCATTGGTTGATCCATATGTGGTTTGTGAAAAGAACACACATGCAATGACTCTAGTGGATCCATATGTGGTTTGTGGAAAGAACACACATACAATGACTCTAGTGGGTCCATATGTGGTACATGTCAGGAACACACATGCAATGACATTGGTTGATCCATATGTGGTTTGTGACAATAACACACATGCAATGACTCAAGTGGGTCCATATGTGGTTTGTGGAAAGAACACACATGCAATGACTCTAGTGGATCCATATATGGTTTGTGGAAAGAACACACATGCAATGACCACTGGTTTATCCATATGTGGTTTGTGGAAATAACACACATGCAATGACACTGTTTGATCCATGTGTGGTTTTTGGAAAGAACACACATGCAATGACTCTAGTGCTGTTTTAGTATAAGAACACACATGTAGTGACTCTAGTAATGGTTTTAGTATAAGAACACACATGCAATGACTCTAGTGGGTCCATATGTGGTCTGTGAAAAGAACACGCATGCAGTGACTCTAGTGGATCCATATGTGGTTTGTGGAAAAGAACAAACATGCAATGAACACTGGTGGATCCATAAGTGGTTTATGGAAAGAACACACCTGCAGTGAACACTGGTGGATGCATATGTGGTTTCTAGAAAGAACACACATGTAATGGCACTGGTTGGTCCATGTGTGGTTTGTGGAAAGAACATGCATGCAATGACTCTGGTGGATCCATGTGTGGTTTGTGAAAAGAGCACACATGCAATGACTATAGTGGATCCATGTGTGGTTTGTGGAAAGAACACACATGCAATGACCACTGGTTGATCCATAAGTGGTTTGTGGAAAGAACACACATGCAATGACTCTAGTTGGTCCATATGTGGTTTGTGAAAAGAACACACGTGCAATGACTCTAGTGGATCCATATGTGGTCTGTGGAAAAGAACACACATGCAATAAACACTGGTGGATCCATAAGTGGTTTGTGGAAAGAACACACATGCAGTGAACACTGGTGGATCCATATGTGGTTTGTGGAAAGAACACACATGCAATGACACTGGTTGATCCATGTGTGGTTTGTGGAAATAACACACATGCAATAAATTTAGTGGGTCCATATGTGGTTTGTGGAAAGAACACACATGTAATGAATCTAGTGGGTCCATATGTGGTTCATGTCAGGAACACACATGCAATGACATTGGTTGATCCATATGTGGTTTGTGAAAAGAACACACATGCAATGACACTGGTTGATCCATGTGTGGTTTGTGGAAAGAACACACATGCAATGACTCTAGTGGGTACATATGTGGTTTGTGAAAAGAACACACATTTAATGACTAGTGGATCCATAAGTGGTTTGTGGAAAAGAACACATATGCAATAATCACTGGTTGATCCATGTGTGGTTCATGACAGAAACACACATGCAATGAACACTTGTGGATCCATATGTGGTTCTTGACAGGAACACACATGCAATGACATAGGTTGATCCATGTGTGGTTCATGACAGGAACACACATGCAATGACATTGGTTGATCCATAAGTGGTTTGTGGAAAGAAGACACATGCAATGACTCTGGTTGATCCATATGTGGTTTGTGGATAAGAACACACATGCAATGAACACTTGTGGATCCATGTGTGGTTTGTGGAAAGAACATACATGCAATGCCATTGGTTGATCCAAGTGTGGTTTGTGAAAAGAATACAGATACAATGACTCTAGTGGGTCCATATGTGGTTTGTGAAAAGAACACACATGCAATGACTCTAGTGGATCCATATGTGGTTTGGGGAAAGAACACACATGCAATGACTCAAGTGGGTCCATATGTGGTTTGTGAAAAGAACACACATGCAATGACATAGGGGGATCCATGTGTGGTTTGTGGAAAGAACACACATGCAATGAACACTGGTGGATCCATATGTGGTTTGTGAAAAGAACACACATGCAATGAGACTGGCTAATCCATATGTGGTTTGTGGAAAGAACACACATGCAATTACTCTGGTGGATCCATGTGTGGTTTGTGAAAAGAACACACATGCAATGACTCTAGTCGTTCCATATGTGGTTTGTGAAAAGAACACACATGCAATGACTCTAGTGGATCCATATGTGGTTTGTGGAAATAACGCACATGTAATGACCACTGGTTGATCCATATGTGGTTTGTCGAAAGAACACACATGCAATTACTCTAGTGCTGGTTTTAGTATAAGAACACACATGCAATTACTCTAGTGGGTCCATATGTGGTTTGTGAAAAGAACTAACATGCAATGACTCTAGTGGATCCATATGTGGTTTGTGGAAAAGAACACACATGCAATGAACACTGGTGGATCCATAAGTGATTTGTGGAAAGAACACACATGCAGTGAACACTGGTGGATCCATATGTGATATGTGAAAAGAACACACATGCAATGCCATTGGTTGGTCCATATGTGGTTTGTTAAAATAACACACATGAAATGACTCTAGTGGATCCATATGTGTTTTGTGGATAGAACACACATGCAATGAACACTGGTGGATCCATATGTGGATTGTGAAAAGAACACACATGCAATGCCATTGGTTGATCCATATGTGGTTTGTGAAAAGAAGACACATACAATGCCATTGGTTAAGCCATGTGTCGTTTGTGGAAAGAACACACATGCAATGACTCGAGTGGATCCATACGTGGTTTGTGGAAACGAACAGACATGCAATGACCACTTGTTGATCCATATATGGTTTGTGGAAAGAACACACATGCAATGACACTGGTTGATCCATATGTGGTTTGTGGAAAGAACACATATCCAATGCCATTGGTTGATCCATATGTGGTTTGTGAAAATAACACACATGCAATGACTCTAGTGGATCCATATGTGGTTTGTGGAAAGAACACACATGCAATGACTCTGGTGGGTCCACATGTGGTTCATGTCAGGAACACACCTGCAATGACATTTGTTGATCCATATGTGGTTTGTGACAATAACACACAAGCAATGACTCAAGTGGGTCCATATGTGGTTTGTAGAAAGAACACACATGCAATGACTCTAGCGGATCCATATGTAGTTTGTGGAAAGAACACACATGCAATGACCACTGGTTTATCTATATGTGGTTTGTCGAAATAACACACATGCAATGACACTGGTTGATCCATGTGTGGTTTGTGGAAAGAACACACATGCAATGACTCTAGTGCTGGTTTTAGTATAAGAACACACATGCAATGACTGTAGTGCTGGTTTTAGTATAAGAACACACATCCAATGACTCTAGTGGGTCCTATGTGGCTTGTGAAAAGAACACGCATGCAATGACTCTAGTGGATCCTTATGTGGTTTGTGGAAAAGAACACACATGCAATGACCACTGGTTGATCCATATGTGGTTATTGGAAAGAACACACATGCAATGACACTTGTTGATCCATGTGTGGTTTGTGGAAAGAACACACATCCAATGCCATTGGTTCATCCATATGTGGTTTCTGAAAAGAACACACATGCAATTACTCTATTGGATCCATATGTGGTTTGTGGAAAGAACACACATGCAATGACTCTAGTGGGTCCATATGTGGTTTGTGGACAGAACACACATGCAATGACTCAAGTGGGTCCATATGTGGTTTGTGGAAAGAACACACATGCAATGACTCTAGTGGATCCATATGTGGTTTGTGGAAAGAACACACATGCAATGACCACTGGTTTATCCATATGTGGTTTGTGGAAATAACACACATGTAATGACACTGGTTGACCCATATGTGGTTTGTGGAAAGAACACACATGCAATGACTCTAGTGCTGGTTTTAGTATAAGAACACACATGCAATGACTCTAGTGGTGGTTTTAGTATAAGAACACTAGTGGATCCATAAGTGGTTTGTGGAAATAACACACATGCAATAACCACTGGTTGATCCATATGTGGTTTGTGGAAAGAACACACATGCAATGACACTGGTTGATCCATCTGTGGTTTGTGGAAAGAACACAAATGCAATGACTCTAGTGCTGGTTTTAGTATAAGAACACACGTGCAATGACTCTAGTGGGTCCATATGTGGTTTGTGAAAAGAACACACATGCAATGACACTAGTGGATCCATATGTCGTTTGTGGAAAAGAACACACATGCAATGAATACTGGTGGATCCATAAGTAGTTTGTGGAAAGAACATAGATGCAATGAACACTGGTGGATCCATATGTGGTTTGTGAAAAGAACACACATGCAATGCCATTGGTTGATCCATATGTGGTTTGTGAAAAGAACACACATGCAATGCCATTAGTTAATCCATGTGTCGTTTGTGGAAAGAACACACATGCAATGACTCTAGTGGATCCATAGGTGGTTTGTGGAAAAGAACACACATGCAATGACCACTGGTTGATCCATATGTTGTTTGTGGAAAGAACACACATGCAATGACACTGGTTGATCCATGTGTGGTTTGTGGAAAGAACACACATCCAATGCGATTGGTTGATCCATATGTGGTTTGTGAAAAGAACACACATGCAATGACTCTAGTGGTGGTTTATGAAAAGAACACACATGCAATGAAACTGGTGGATCCATGTGGTTTATTAAAAAAACACATGCAATGAACTCTAGTGGTGCTTTTGGAGAAGAACACACATGCAATGACTCTAGTGGATCCATATGTGGTTTGTGGAAAGAACACACATGCAATGACTCTAGTGGTGGTTTATGAAAAGAACACACATGCAATGAAACTGGTGGATCCATGTGGTTTATAAAAAAACACATGCAATGAACTCTAGTGGTGCTTTTGGAGAAGAACACACATGCAATGACTCTAGTGGATCCATATGTGGTTTGTGGAAAGAACACACATGCAATGACCACTGGTTTATCCATATGTGGTTTGTGGAAAGAACACACATGCAATCACTCTGGTGGATCCATGTGTGGTTTGTGAAAAGAACACACATGCAATGACTCTAGTCGTTCCATATGTGGTTTGTGAAAAGAACACACATGCAATGACTCTAGTGGATCCATATGTGGTTTGTGGAAAGAACACACATGCAATGACTCTAGTGGGTCCACATGTGGTTCATGTCAGGAACACACCTGCAATGACATTGGTTGATCCATATGTGGTTTGTGACAATAACACACATGCAATGACTCAAGTGGGTCCATATGTGGTTTGTGGAAATAACACACATGCAATGACTCTAGTGGATCCATATGTAGTTTGTGGAAAGAACACACATGCAATGACCACTGGTTTATCCATATGTGGTTTGTGGAAATAACACACGTGCAATGACACTGGTTGATCCATGTGTGGTTTGTGGAAATAACACACGTGCAATGACGCTGGTTTATCCATATGTGGTTTGTGGAAATAACACACGTGCAATGACACTGGTTGATCCATGTGTGGTTTGTGGAAAGAACACACATGCAGTGACTCTAGTGCTGGTTTTAGTATAAGAACACACATGCAATGACTCTAGTGCTGGTTTTAGTATAAGAACACACATCCAATGACTCTAGTGGGTCCTATGTGGTTTGTGAAAAGAACACGCATGCAATGACTCTAGTGGATCCATATGTGGTTTGTGGAAAAGAACACACATGCAATGACCACTGGTTTATCCATATGTGGTTATTGGAAAGAACACACATGCAATGACACTGGTTGATCCATGTGTGGTTTGTGGAAAGAACACACATCCAATGCCATTGGTTCATCCATATGTGGTTTCTGAAAAGAACACACATGCAATGACTCTAGTGGATCCATATGAAGTTTGTGGAAAGAACACACATGCAATGTCTCTAGTGGGTCCATATGTGGTTTGTGGAAAGAACACACATGCAATGACTCAAGTGGGTCCATATGTGGTTTGTGGAAAGAACACACATGCAATGACTCTAGTGGATCCATATGTGGTTTGTGGAAAGAACACACATGAAATGACCACTGGTTTATCCATATGTGGTTTGTGGAAATAACACACCTGCAATGACACTGGTTGACCCATGTGTGGTTTGTGGAAAGAACACACATGCAATGACTCTAGTGCTGGTTTTAGTATAAGAACACACATGCAATGACTCTAGTGCTGGTTTTAGTATAACAACACTAGTGGATCCATAAGTGGTTTGTGGAAATAACACACATGCAATGACCACTGGTTGATCCATGTGTGGTTTGTGGAAAGAACACACATGCAATGACACTGGTTGATCCATCTGTGGTTTGTGGAAAGAACACAAATGCAATGACTCTAGTGCTGGTTTTAGTATAAGAACACACGTGCAATGACTCTAGTGGGTCCATATGTGGTTTGTGAAAACAACACACATGCAATGACACTAGTGGATCCATATGTGGTTTGTGGAATGAACACACATGCAATGACACTGGTTGAACCATGTGTGGTTTGTGGAATGAACACACATGCAATGACTCTAGTGCTGGTTTTAGTACAATAACACACATGCAATGACTCTAGTGGGTCGATATGTGGTTTGTGAAAAGAAGACACATGCAATGACTCTAGTGGATCCATATGTGGTTTGTGGAAAAGAACACACATGTAATGAACACTGGTGGATCCATAAGTGGTTTGTGGAAAGAACACACATGCAATGAACACTGGTGGATCCATATGTGATTTGTGAAAAGAACACACATGCAATGCCATTGGTTGATCCATATGTGGTTTGTGAAAAGAACACACATGCAATGATTCTAGTGGATCCATATGTGGTTTGTGGAAAGAACACACATGCAATGACTCTAGTGGGTCCATATGTGGTTCATGTCAGGAACACACATGCAATGACATTGGTTGATCCATATGTGGTTTGTGAAAAGAACACACATGCAATGACACTGGTTGATCCATGTGTGGTTTGTGGAAAGAACACACTTGCAATGACTCTAGTGGGTACATATGTGGTTTGTGAAAAGAACACACATGCAATGACTAGTGGATCCATAAGCGGTTTGTGGAAAATAACACACAGGCAATAATCACTGGTTCATCCATGTGTCGTTCATGACAGGAACACACATGCAATAAACACTTGTGGATCCATATGTGGTTCTTGACAGGAACACACATGCAATGACATTGGTTGATCCATGTGTGGTTCATGACAGGAACACACATGCAATGACATTGGTTGATCCATATGTGGTTTGTGGAAAGAACACACATGCAATGACTCTGGTTGATCCATATGTGGTTTGTGGATAAGAACACACATGCAATGAACACTGGTGGATCCATGTGTGGTTTGTGGAAAGAACACACATGCAATGCCATTGGTTGATCCAAGTGTGGTTTGTGAAAAGAATACACATACAATGACTCTAGTGGGTCCAAATGTGGTTTGTGAAAAGAACACACATGCAATGACTCTAGTGGATCCATATGTGGTTTGGGGAAAGAACACACATGCAATGACTCAAGTGGGTCCATATGTGGTTTGTGAAAAGAACACACATGCAATAACACAGGCGGATCCATGTGTGGTTTGTGGAAAGAACACACATGCAATGAAAACTGGTGGATCCATATGTGGTTTGTGAAAAGAACACACATGCAATGACACTGGCTGATCCATATGTGGTTTGTGGAAAGAACACACATGCAATGACTCTGGTAGATATGAAAAAACACACATGCAATGACTCTAGTGGGTCCATATGTGGTTTGTGAAAAGAACACACATGCAATGACTCTAGTGGATCCATATGTGGTTTGTGGAAATAACGCAAATGTAATGACCACTGGTTGATCCATATGTGGTTTGTGGAAAGAACACATATGCAATGACTCTAGTGCTGGTTTAGTATAAGAACACACATGCAATGACTCTAGTGGGTCCATATGTGGTTTGTGAAAAGAACACAGATGCAATGACTCTAGTGGATCCATATGTGGTTTGTGGAAAAGAACACACATGCAATGAACACTGGTGGATCCATAAGTGGTTTGTGGAAAGAACACACATGCAGTGAACACCGGTGGATCTATAGGTGATATGTGAAAAGAACACACATGCAATGCCATTGGTTGGTCCATATGTGGTTTGATAAAATAACACACATGCAATGACTCTAGTGGATCCATATGTGGTTTGTGGATAGAACACACATGCAATGAACACTGGTGGATCCATATGTGGATTGTGAAAAGAACACACATGCAATGCCATTGGTTGATCCATATGTGGTTTGTGAAAAGAACACACATACAATGCCATTGGTTGGTCCATATGTGGTTTGTGAAAAGAACACACATGCAATGACTCTAGTGGATCCATATCTGGTTTGTGGAAAAGAACACACATGCAATGAACACTGGTGGATCCATAAGTGGTTTGTGGAAAGAACACAGATGCAGTGAACACTGGTGGATCCATATGTGATATGTGAAAAGAACACACATGCAATGCCATTGGTTGATCCATATGTGGTTTGTGAAAAGAACACACATGCAATGCCATTGGTTAATCCATGTGTCGTTTGTGGAAAGAACACACATGCAATGACTCTAGTGGATCCATATGTGGTTTGTGGAAAAGAACACAGAAGCAATGACCACTGGTTGATCCATATGTGGTTTGTGGAAAGAACACACATGCAATGACACTGGTTTATCCATGTGTGGTTTGTGGAAAGAACACACATCCAATGCCATTGGTTGATCCATATGTGGTTTGTGAAAAGAACACACATGCAATGACTCCAGTGGATCCATATGTGGTTTGTGGAAAGAACACACATGCAATGACTCTAGTGGGTCCATATGTGGTTCATGTCAGGAACACACATGCAATGACATTGGTTGATCCATATGTGGTTTGTGACAATAACACACATCCAATGACTCAAGTGGGTCCATATGTGGTTTGTGGAAACAACACACATGCAATGACTCTAGTGGATCCATATGTGGTTTGTGGAAAGAACACACATGCAATGACCACTAGTTTATCCATATGTGGTTTGTGGAAATAACACACATGCAATGACACTGGGTGATCCATGTGTGGTTTTTGGAAAGAACACACATGCAATGACTCTAGTGCTGGTTTTAGTATAAGAACACACATGCAATGACTCTAGTCCTGGTTTTAGTATAAGAACACACATGCAATGACTCTAGTGGGTCCATATGTGGTTTGTGAAAAGAACATGCATGCAATGACTCTAGTGGATCCATATGTGGTTTGTGGAAAAGAACAAACATGCAATGAACACTGGTGGATCCATAAGTGGTTTGTGGAAAGAACACACATGCAGTGAACACTGGTGGATCCATATGTGGTTTGTGGAAAGAACAGACATGTAATGGCACTGATTGATCCATGTGTGGTTTGTGGAAAGAACATGCATGCAATGACTCTGGTGGATCTGTGACACCCCGGTTCTGAAAAGACCGTGGCCTCTATGTGACATGCCAATCCCTGGATCGGTTCATTGGCCCACAATAGAGTAAGATAGATAACATAGCAAAATATCCGTGTATCATGAATAACGTAGATCCAAAATACTATTATTACAATAAAAGCTTAGCACAAAGCTAGCTCAAATTATTCAGGTAGCAACATAAACGAGATAAATCCTCCATTCTTCAAATTGCCCACAAGTGAACAAGTGCCGAGTGGAGTACCGTGGCCTATAACGATCAATCAGAATCGGAATAACTGCGACATAAGCATAACAGCCCCGAAGGGTCAATACATGGAATGTATGGCAAGTAGAGCTAGTAATGGAGACAATAGTACTAACATCTACATGCATATCTGGCAAGTGGAGCTGTGTCTGGTACCGTGGCAACTGGCAAGTACTAACATTTGCAAATAACTTTGTCCTACTTTCATAAACAGTTTTGAATTTTCTTTGAAAAGATCCCAATTAAGTTATCCCAACAATATTAAAACAATTATGAAATTAGAATGAGCGAGAAACATGTCATGGAATCAATATCTAGCAACTCAGTTGTCCATAACCGGGGACACGGCTAATCGATTAGATTATACGCTCTGCAGAGGTTAGTACACTTTACCCATGTGACTTGGCCAGCCCAGCTCGTACCATCACTCTCATTTTGGGTGATGATAGGGAGAAGACCAAGAAGATACTGTTCAGGAAGTAGCTCCTCAATCTCGACGCGCACCGGTCCAACCTACCAAAATTCTACATCTCTGGATACGCGGGTTCGAGTTACCACAACCTACTAAGTCCAACCAACCGCCCATTTCATTATTGGCACATGGTTGTACACGTAAGCTACACAATAAATAAGCCAATCATTCTCTCTTGATACCTGGGTGCCTTTCCGCAATGAAACCACCAAAAATTATCAATACCAACACACCCAGGGGGTTCATTTATTAAGTTGTTTTTAGTTTTCACAAACCAATACTTTGAGAAAACAAGTATCAATGATGTAACCCAGCCCTCGTTCAACATAGCATGGCTAGGCACATCTACAACGGTGGTTCATCTACAAGGAAAACCCTACCACAATAATAGGACATAGCATAGCGATAGTATCATCCTACTCATGCAACTACAAAATAAACGACAATGCATTGAAAATAGTAGGACGATATCATGAACAAAGTAGCATCTACTTGCCTTGATTGAAGCGGTCGGAGGAACAATCCAAACACGAGCAAGGGTTGCACTCCACACAATCTACACGACACAATTGCATTCATAAACAAACAATTCACAAGCATATGCAACAAAGATGATGCATGAATGCAAGAACGGCAAGTGAATTGGTGCTACAGCTGCACCACATAATACTAATACATATTACTACCGAATACATGCATGGAAAATAGATTTGGCGCTAGGAAAACTATTAACCAAAAGTAGAGATCTCTACTAGAGCTAGAACTTAAATAATTCACTACCGGTAGTATACTGTTTGTAAAATCTTAGAAAAATTCTACCGCATAGGCATCGCTGAATAGAAACAGTACCAATTGGAATTACTCAAAAAGGAGTTATAAAACATCCCGAGTAATTAAAACACTGCAGAAAGCCATTAGACAAATACTGCAGAAGTTTTTACTGTAAGCCTATCTTTTTAATTCACGATGGGATTTCCCTCGTTCATACGAGTTCAGGGACATATCATACGCGATTTTTGGAGCTACGAAACTTTTACTACGAATTTTTTACTCGAAAAGGCCACTAACTAGTTTGATTAAACTGTACTAAACCTGACAGTAAAAGTCTGAACCAAAGGTACAACGAGATTCTACACGACTCACTGAACTCGTGCATATTTTACTTGCAATTTTTGGCCAAGAGGTTTAATTTCTATGCAATTTACAAAATTCTACCGAAATCTGCCAACTAATAGGATTAACGAAATTGACCCGATCAAGCGTGTACGATGTTGGCGCTGATCGGCGTCGACCAGTCAACGTCTGGGCCTCTGACTAGTCAATGTCCGGAGTGCTGACCAGTCAACGAGCGATCTAAGCCGCTGATCTGAGATCGGCGGTGGCTGCTGTCTTACGAAGCGGACGTGAATCGAACTCCGGCGAGCTCGGACGGCGTGACAGTCGGTTCCGGCGTGGTTCTACCTGCGTACACACACGGTCAACTACGGCTCCGGAATAATAAGCGCGTCGCAGCGTCTGTGGCGATCTGCGCAGCGCGATTGGCGGCGGATGGAGAGCGAAACCGGGAGCGAAGAGGGTGGCGAGGCGAACCCGGCAGCGACGCGCGGCGTGGCCGGCAGACGGAGGGGTACGGCGGCGAGGAGAAGCGGCGGCGGCGGCGACGTGCGCCAGGAGGCGGCGGCAGGGAGAAGGTCGCGTACGTGGGTTTGGGTTGCGTGCACGGTCTACGAGGCAGGGGTGGGGTCCTCCTTTTATTGGTCCTTCACGCGCAGAAAAAAAAACAGTCCTAAACTGAAAACGGTCCAGATTTGACTCTGATTCGGAAATCGGTACGGATTTTCGGACCGTTTTCCGGCGGTTTACTAAAACGTCCGAGTCTTTTGCGTACGAACTCCGATTGGAGCGATTTTCGCACCTACGGGTTCGTATCGTCGAGGGGAACAACCTTCAGTCGAAGTTTGAGCGAAAGCTTGAACCTACAGGGGTGGTTGTTGCAAGTTCCTCTAAAGCTCCCCGCAGGAACCTCGAAGCGAAACAAAATAGGGTTTTGACGATGGCGTTTCGCCGAACCTTTCTACTCGACGATTTTGCATGGAAAAGCATGATGCAATGATATGAATGATATGCAAGACCAAAACTTAAATTTGGGATGTGACAAGACTAACCCCCTTAAGATGAATCTCGTTCTCGAGATTCGGCGCGGCTAGCAAATAGGTGTGGGTAGTCCTCTCGGATGTCATCCTCATGCTCCCAAGTAGCTTCCTCTTTGGTGTGGTGGCTCCACTGCACCTTGCAAAACTTGATTGTCTTGGTATGGGTAGTCCTTTCTGCTGTCTCCAGAATCTTGACTGGTTTCTCCTCATAGGTCAAATCATTCTCAAGCTGAACCTCTTCTAGCGGTACAGTGTCTCTCAATGGTGTATCCACCATCTCCGGGTGGCACTTCTTCAGCTGGGATACGTGGAACACGTTGTGAACAGCAGATAGAGCCTCTGGCAACTCCAACTGATAAGCAACTTCTCCTTTGCGTGCTAAGACCCGATACGGTCCAATAAATCGAGGTGCCAGCTTACCCTTAATACCAAATCTCTTGATTCCACGAAGTGGCGATACTCTGAGGTATGCTCTATCACCTATCTCATATACCACTTTCTTGCGCTTGGCGTCAGCGTAGCTCTTCTGCCTTGATTGTGCTACCTTCAGCCTGTCCCTAATCAAGGCGACCTTCTCTTCAGCGTCCTTGATCAAGTCAGGTCCAAACAACTGACGTTCTCCTACTCCATCCCATAGCAATGGTGTTCGGCACCGTTTCCCATACAGCACATCGAACGGTGACGTCTTGATGCTGGTTTGATAACTGTTGTTGTAGGAAAACTCCGCATACGGTAAATTCTCATCCCAACTAGAACCATGAGCCAAGGCGCAAGCTCTTAGTATGTCTTCCAAAATCTGATTCACCCTCTCGGTCTGTCCATCCGTCTGTGGGTGAAACGCTGTGCTAAACTCCAATCTAGTACCAAGTGACTCGTGCAGCTGGCGCCAGAAGTGTGAGGTAAATTGGGTGCCTCTATCAGATACGATACTCTTGGGAACTCCATGTAGGCACACAATCTTGTCCATGTAAATCTTGGCCAACCTTGCTCTTGTATAGGTCGTCTTCACTGGTATAAAGTGGGCTACCTTGGTCAAATGATCGACCACTACCCAAATAGAGTCATATCCAGACCTGGTCTGGCGATCTGTGATAAAGTCCATTCCCACTCTATCCCATTTCCAATCCGCAGCGGGCAAAGGCTGTGCAGTCCTGTTGGTTTACGGTGTTCCGCCTCACTGCTACATACATCACATAGGGCGATATGCTCTGCGATGTCTCCCTTCATGTTGTTCCACCGAATCTGTCCTTTAGGTCCATATACATCTTCTTATTGCCGGATGTATGGAATACTGAGTCATGAGCTTCTGCATAATCAACTTCCTTAACTCCGGATCGTTGGGCACACACAAGCGATCTCCATACCACAAGGTACCTTGCTCATCCTCATGAATTCCCTTGCTCGACCTTCCTTCATCTTTTCCTTAACTTCATCTATCTCTTTGTCTCCCACTTGAGCCTTCCTGATTCTGTCCTGAAGCGTTGGTTGGACTTCCATTGTAGCCAAATATCCTTCAGATACTACCTCCAGTCTAAGGTCCTTGAATTGCTTGCACAAATCCTCAATTCACCAATTGTCAATCCATTGGCATAAACCTTTCTCGAGCATCTGCTACTACATTGGCCTTTCCTGGGTGATATTGTAGATTCATATCATAGTCCTTGATAAGTTCCAACCATCTCCTTTGTCTCATGTTCAGCTCCTTCTGTGTAAATATGTATTTCAGGCTCTTGTGGTGGTGTACACATCAGTGTTTTCCCATTAAGTAATGCCTCCATACCTTGAGCGCATGAACCACTGACGCTAACTCCAAGTCGTGTGTGGGGTAATTCCGCTCATGGTGCTTGAGTTGTCGCGAGGCATAAGACACTACTCTCCCATCTTGCATCAGCACACTCCCAAGTCCCTGTCGAGAAGCATCACAGTACACTTGGAAATCCTTCTGAAGATCCGTAAACACGAGCAGTGCGATCACTAGTCGACGCTTCAGTTCCTGAAAGCTAGCTTCACACACATCCGTCCATTCAAACTTCCTCTCCTTCTTCAGAAGTTCAGTCATCGGCTTTGCAATCTTGGAAAAGTTTTCAATGAACCTCCTGTAATATCCAGCAAGTCCCAAAAAGCTTCGAATCTCTCCAGCATTCTTGGGTGCTTCCCACTCAGTTACTGCAGTCACTTTGCTTGGATCAAATGACTCCTTCTCCTGACACTACGTGTCCAAGAAACCCAACGGTGTTAAGCCAGAATTCACACTTGCTGAATTTGGCATACAGCTGGTGTTCCCTTAGTTTCTCCATAATCAGTCGCAGATGTTTCTCATGCTCAGCATTATCCTTGGAATATCAGTATGTCATCAATAAACACCACTACGAACTTGTCCAAGTACTCCATAAATACCTTGTTCATCATGGTCATGAAATATGCCGGGGCATTCGTTAGTCCAAATGACATAACTGTATACTCGTATAACCCATACCTAGTGGTGAAGGCGGTTTTTGGTACATCCTCCTTCCGGATCTTCAATTGAAAGTAGCCTGATCGCAGATCAATCTTGCTGAACACCTTTGCTCCTTCCAGTTGATCAAACAAATCATTTATGTTCGGCAGAGGGTACTTGTTCTTGATGGTTACCTCATTCAGCGAGCGATAGTCCACCACTAACCTCTTGGTGCTGTCTTTCTTCTCCACAAACAGAACAGGTGCACCCCATGACGACGCACTAGGCTGAATGAATCCCTTTTCCAGCTGCTCTTTCAACTGTTTCTTC
This sequence comes from Avena insularis, assembly GCA_023614405.1. Taxonomy (NCBI): domain Eukaryota; kingdom Viridiplantae; phylum Streptophyta; class Magnoliopsida; order Poales; family Poaceae; genus Avena; species Avena insularis. Next base: position 325,613,269 of record CM042688.1, read on the forward strand.
AATTCCCTCAGCTCATCCACATCCATCTTATATGGTTTCTTTGCTATTGGTCCTGTTCCCGGCATCAGGTCGATAAGAAACTCTACTTCCCTGTCAGGTGGCATTCCTGGCAGTTCTTCCGGAAACACGTCGGGGTAATCCCTTATCACTGGCACAGTATCCATGCTAACCCCCTTAAGAGAATTCAGCTTACACCTTCCTGGTCGTGCGGCTGACTTGAATCTAATCCTCTTACCATCCTGGGTTTTGAGTGAAACAGCTCGCTGTGCACAATCTATGTGTCCCCCATGCATATGATCAATCAACAACAAACAATAGCAGACAATCACAAGCAAGCAACACATCAACAAACAAGCGGTCCAGCAACATCCCAGGTGCTATCCTAGAAGTATATACCTACTGAAATAGTTTTGCAAGAGTTGGCAATGGTTAACTAAACAGTTGAGCATCAAAACGACAAAACAACAATTCTGACAGAACAGTTCTGCTGTGTTCGCGAATTTTTCCGCCTGACTTAAACTCGTCAGAAAATTTAGCCAATTTTTGTGCATATAGAACAGGAAGTTCCGCATCAGCCCTATTTGTTTCAGATTTTTCCGAGTTACCAAAAAAATATGAAAAATCGCGCAGTACTGCTGTATCAGCAGAAAACTGCAGCAAAAACAACACAGATAGTAACCAAATTGCCATAACTCTTTCATATAATTTTGCACAAATAATTCCTGGGATATTGGGGTACACAAATAAGAATCTAAACACTCTTAAACTAACACGAACTAAGTATCACAACGATCGAGAATAATTCTAACGATTTTGCCTAACGAGGACTAATTGGTGGACTTCTATCTATTGCTTGAAGAGGTTGCGGTAGGTCCTCGCTGTCATGCGTTGACGCTTCGGCTCGCGGTACAACCATGGCGGCGGAGTGTACATCTCTCCTGAACCATCACTTGAAACGTCAAACTCCACCTCTTCTGGATCCTCCTCTTCTTCTTCATCCTCAGCTGCAACTGCAACAGCTTCATCTCCTCCACCATCATCGTCTCCGTCATCATCATCCTCGTCCTCATCATCATCATCTCCATTGTTGCCATCATCTCCATTGTCATCATCAGAGGGTGGATTCAGCTGTGCTTGGAGAGCGGCAATCTGGGCTGTCATAGCTTCAATAGTTTGATCCCTTTCCTGGACTGTCCCTTGCAGTTGCTGTATGTTCTGGGTGTTCTCCTGCACAGTACCATGAAGATATGCTATGGTTGCATCTCGGGCTATCAGGGCATTCTCCAGAACTCCCACAGCTTCATGCAAAGTGTCAATCTCCTATCCTTGGACCACCATACCATTGCTAGTAAAATCTGCAATCTCCTTTATCATCCTCACCTTCTCTGCTAGAGCTCCATTCTCCCTTTCCATGTCCTCTATGTGCCTCCGACGGGGCGGCATGTTGTTCCTGTCCCCCGGGGTAACCACAATGTTCCCATCTTCATCACGCCTTCCATAGTCACGGTAGGGTGAATCTGCTGGTAGTAGGTGTCGGACTTGATGGCACTGGCGAGACAGGGCTTCATGTATGGCCAAGTTGATTCCAAGTCCCCAGTTGCAGTATGTCTTGGTGTAGATCAAGTGCACTGGGTTTGGCAAGGCGGCATCTCTGAATATGAAGGTATTGATCTCCCATGCATCCTCTCCATATCCATAGGTGTACAACCTTCTTCCCTTGAACATGGGCAGTGGCAATCCCAATGACTGCGAGAGCTGAGTTAACTGCCTTGCAAAGGGCCTTGGTGACTCCATGGTGGCATACTCAGTCCTGACTTCTCCCATCTATCAAGTAAAAGAGGAAGTGTGAGAATAGCATATGGTAAGAATTTTACGAGAGTGAAAGGCATAAGATGAAAGACAGAGTTAATATAGGCTTTAATAAATCTATGGCTTCCTAATCCAATTCTAGGTCACGATCCTCGATCGACACACGGTCTCTGATACCATCCTGTGACACCCCGGTTCTGAAAAGACCGTGGCCTCTATGTGACATGCCAATCCCTGGATCGGTTCATTGGCCCACAATAGAGTAAGATAGATAACATAGCAAAATATCCGTGTATCATGAATAACGTAGATCCAGAATACTATTATTACAATAAAATCTTAGCACAAAGCTAGCTCAAATTATTCAGGTAGCAACATAAATGAGATAAATCCTCCATTCTTCAAATTGCCCACAAGTGAACAAGTGCCGAGTGGAGTACCGTGGCCTATAACAATCAATCAGAATCGGAATAACCTGCAGCATAAAACACAACAACCCCGAAGGGTCAATACATGGAATGTATGGCAAGTAGAGCTAGTAATGGAGACAATAGTACTAACATCTACATGCATATCTGGCAAGTGGAGCTGTGTCTGGCTTGCATTTGCAAATAACTTTGTCCTACTTTCATAAACAGTTTTGAATTTTCTTTGAAAAGATCCCAATTAAGTTATCCCAACAACATTAAAACAATTATGAAATTAGAATGAGCGAGAAACATGTCATGGAATCAATATCTAGCAACTCAGTTGTCCATAACCGGGGACACGGCTAATCGATTAGATTATACACTCTGCAGAGGTTAGTACACTTTACCCATGTGACTTGGCCAGCCCAGCTCGTACCATCACTCTCATTTTGGGTGATGATAGGGAGAAGACCAAGAAGAGACTGTTCGGGAAGTAGCTCCTCAATCCCGACGCGCACCGGTCCAACCTACCAAAATTCTACATCTCTGGATACGCGGGTTCGAGTTACCACAACCTACTAAGTCCAACCAACCGCCCATTTCATTATTGGCACATGGTTGTACACGTAAGCTACACAATAAAGAAGCCAATCATTCTCTCTTGATACCTGGGTGCCTTTCCGCAATGAAACCACCAAAAATTATCAATACCAACACACCCAGGGGGTTTATTGATTAAGTTGTTTTTAGTTTTCACAAACCAATACTTTGAAAAAACAATGTAACCCAGCCCTCGTTCAACATAGCATGGCTAGGCACATCTACAACGGTGGTTCATCTACAAGGAAAGCCCTACCACAATAATAGGACATAGCATAGCGATAGTATCATCCTACTCATGCAACTACAAAATACACGACAATGCATTGAAAATAGTAGGACGATATCATGAACAAAGTAGCATCTACTTGCCTTGATTGAAGCGGTCGGAGGAACAATCCAAACACGAGTAAGGGTTGCACTCCACACAATCTACACGACACAATTGCATTCATAAACAAACAATTCACAAGCATATGCAACAAAGATGATGCATGAATGCAAGAACGGCAAGTGAATTGGTGCTACATCTGCACCACATAATACTAATACATATTACTACCGAATACATGCATGGAAAATAGATTTGGCGCTAGGAAAACTATTAACCAAAAGTAGAGATCTCTACTAGAGTTAGAAATTAAATAATTCACTACCGGTAGTATACTGTTTGTAAAATCCTAGAAAAATTCTACCGCATAGGCATCGCTGATAAGAAACAGTACCAATTGGAATTACTCAAAAAGGAGTTATAAAACATCCCGAGTAATTAAAACACTGCAGAAAGCCATTAGACAAATACTGCAGAAGTTTTTACTGTAAGCCTATCTTTTTAATTCACGATGGGATTTCCCTCGTTCATACGAGTTCAGGGACATATCACACGCGATTTTTGGAGCTACGAAACTTTTACTACGAATTTATTACTCCGAAAAGGCCACTAACTAGTTTGATTAAACTGTACTAAACCTTACAGTAAAAGTCTGAACCAAAGGTACAGCGAGATTCTACACGACTCAATGAACTCGTGCATATTTTACTTGCAATTTTTTGTCAAGCGGTTTAATTTCTACGCAATTTACAAAATTCTACCGAAATCTGCCAACTAATAGGATTAACGAAATTGACCCGATCAATCGTGTTCGATGATCTGGCCGATCGGGCGTCTGACCAGTCAACGTCTGGGGCCTCTGACTAGTCAACGTCTGGAGTGCTGACCAGTCAACGAACGATCTAAGCCGCTGATCTGAGATCTGACGGTGGCTGCTGTCTTACCGGAAACGGACGGCGAATCGAACTCCGGCGAGCTCCGGACGGCGGCGACGGTCGATTCCGGCGGCGTGGTTCTATCTGCACGTACACACACGGTCAACTACGGCTCCCGGAATAATAAACGCGGCGTCTGGCGGCGATCTGCGCAGCGCGATTGGCGGCGGATGGAGACGCGGAGCACGGGAACGGAAAGAGGGCAGCGAGACGAACCCGGCAACAGACGCGGCGATGGCCGACGACGGAGGGGTGGCCGGCGGCGGCGAGGAGAAGCGGCGGCGGCGGCGACGTGCGCCAGGAGGCGGCGGCAGGGAGGAGGTCGCGTACGTGGGTTTGGGTTGCGTGCACGGTCTACGAGGCAGGGGTGGGGTCCTCCTTTTATTGGTCCTTCACGCGCAGAAAAAAAAACAGTCCTAAACTGAAAACGGTCCAGATTTGACTCCGATTCGGAAATCGGTCCGGATTTTCGGACGGTTTTCCGGCGGTTTACTAAAACGTTCGAGTCTTTTGCGTACGAACTCCGATTGGAGCGATTTTCACGCCTACGGGTTCGTATCGTCGAGGGGAACAACCTTCAGTCGAAGTTTGAGCGAAAGCTCGAACCTACAGGGGTGGTTGTTGCAAGTCCCTCTAAAGCTCCCCGCAGGAACCTCGAAGCGAAACAAAATAGGGTTTTGACGATGGCGTTTCGCCGAACCTTTCTACTCGACGATTTTGCATGGAAAAGCATGATGCAATGATATGAATGATATGCAAGACCAAATCTAAAATTTGGGATGTGACAGGATCCATGTGTGGTTTGTGAAAAGAGCACACATGCAATGACTCTAGTGGATCCATGTGTGGTTTGTGGAAAGAACACACATGCAATGACCACTTGTTGATCCATATGTGGTTTGTCGAAAGAACACACATGCAATGACACTGGTTGAACCATGTGTGGTTTGTGGAATGAACACACATGCAATGACTCTAGTGCTGGTTTTTAGTATAATAACACACATGCAATGAATCTAGTGGGTCGATATGTGGTTTGTGAAAAGAAGACACATGCAATGACTCTAGTGGATCCATCTGTGGTTTGTGGAAAAGAACACACATGTAATGAACACTGGTGGATCCATAAGTGGTTTGTGGAAAGAACACACATGCAATGAACACTGGTGGATCCATATGTGATTTGTGAAAAGAACACACATCCAATGCCATTGGTTGATCCATATGTGGTTTGTGAAAAGAACACACATGCAATGACTCTAGTGGATCCATATGTGGTTTGTGGAAAGAACACACATGCAATGACTCTAGTGGGTCCATATGTGGTTCAAGTCAGGAACACACATGCAATGACATTGGTTGATCCATATGTGGTTTGTGAAAAGAACACACATGCAATGACACTGGTTGATCCATGTGTGGTTTGTGGAAAGAACACACATGCAATGACTCTAGTGGGTACATATGTGGTTTGTGAAAAGAACACACATGCAATGACTAGTGGATCCATAAGCGGTTTGTGGAAAAGAACACACATGCAATAATCACTGGTTGATCCATGTGTGGTTCATGACAGGAACACACATGCAATGAACACTTGTGGACCCATATGTGGTTCTTGACAGGAACACACATGCAATGACATTGGTTGATCCATGTGTGGTTCATGACAGGAACACACATGCAATGACATTGGTTGATCCATATGTGGTTTGTGGAAAGAACACACATGCAATGACTCTGGTTGATCCATATGTGGTTTGTGGATAAGAACACACATGCAATGAACACTGGTGGATCCATGTGTGGTTTGTCGAAAGAACACACATGCAATGCCATTGGTTGATCCAAGTGTGGTTTGTGAAAAGAATACACATACAATGACTCTAGTGGGTCCATATGTGGTTTGTGAAAAGAACACACATGCAATGACTCTAGTGGATCCATATGTGGTTTGGGGAAAGAACACACATGCAATGACTCAAGTGGGTCCATATGTGGTTTGTGAAAAGAACACACATGCAATAACACAGGCGGATCCATGTGTGGTATGTGGTAAGAACACACATGCAATGAAAACTGGTGGATCCATATGTGGTTTGTGAAAAGAACACACATGCAATGACACTGGCTGATCCATATGTGGTTTGTGGAAAGAACACACAAGCAATGACTGTGGTGGATCTGAAAAAACACACATGCAATGACTCTAGTGGGTCCATATGTGGTTTGTGAAAAGAACACACATGCAATGACTCTAGTGGATCCATATGTGGTTTGTGGAAATAACGCACATGTAATGACCACTGGTTGATCCATATGTGGTTTGTGGAAAGAACACACATGCAATGACTCTAGTGTTGGTTTTAGTATAAGAACACACATGCAATGACTCTGGTGGGTCCATATGTGGTTTGTGAAAAGAAAACACATGCAATGACTCTAGTGGATCCTTATGTGGTTTGTGGAAAAGAACACACATGCAATGAACACTGGTGGATCCATATGTGGTTTGTGGAAAGAACACACATGCAGTGAACACTGGTGGATCCATATGTGATATGTGAAAAGAACACACATGCAATGCCATTGGTTGGTCCATATGTGGTTTGTGAAAAGAACACACATGCAATGACTCTAGTGGATCCATATGTGGTTTGTGGAAAAAACACACATGCAATGAACACTGGTGGATCCATATGTGGTTTGTGAAAAGAACACACATGCAATGCCATTGGTTGATCCATACGTGGTTTGTGAAAAGAACACACATACAATGCCATTGGTTAAGCCATGTGTCGTTTGTGGAAAGAACACACATGCAATGACTCTAGTGGATCCATATGTGGTTTGTGGAAAAGAACACACATGCAATAACCACTTGTTGATCCATATATGGTTTGTGGAAAGAACACACATGCAATTACACTGGTGGATCCATGTGTGGTTTGTGGAAAGAACACACATCTAATGCCATTGGTTGATCCATATGTGGTTTGTGAAAAGAACACACATGCAATGACTCTATTGGATCCATATGTGGTTTGTGGAAAGAACACACATTCAATGACTCTAGTGGGTCCACATGTGGTTCATGTCAGGAACACACATGCAATGACATTTGTTGATCCATATGTGGTTTGTGACAATAACACACATGCAATGACTTAAGTGGGTCTGTATGTGGTTTGTGGAAAGAACACACATGCAATGACTCTAGTGGATCCATATGTAGTTTGTGGAAAGAACACACATGCAATGACCACTGGTTTATCCATATGTGGTTTGTGGAAATAACACACATGCAATGACACTGGTTGATCCATGTGTGGTTTGTGGAAACAACACACATGCAATGACTCTAGTGCTGGTTTTAGTATAAGAACACACATCCAATGAATCTAGTGGGTCCATATGTGGTTTGTGAAAAGAACACGCATGCAATGACTCTAGAGGATCCATATGTGGTTTGTGGAAAAGAACACACATGCAATGACCACTGGTTGATCCATATGTGGTTATTGGAAAGAACACACATGCAATGACACTGGTTGATCCATGTGTGGTTTGTGGAAAGAACACACATCCAATGCCATTGGTTGATCCATATGTGGTTTGTGAAAAGAACACACATGCAATGACTCTAGTGGATCCATATGTGATTTGTGGAAAGAACACACATGCAATGACTCAAGTGGGTCCATATGGGGTTTGTGGAAAGAACACACATGCAATGACTCAAGTGGGTCCATATGTGGTTTGTGGAAACAACACACATGCTATGACTCTAGTGGATCCATATGTGGTTTGTGGAAAGAACACACATGCAATGGCCACTGGTTTATCCATATGTGGTTTGTGGAAATAACACACGCAATGACACTGGTTGATCCATGTGTGGTTTGTGGAAAGAACACACATGCAATGACTCTAGTGCTGGTTTTAGTATAAGAACACACATGCAATGACTCTAGTGCTGGTTTTAGTATAAGAACACACATGCAATGACACTAGTGGGTCCATATGTGGTTTGTGGAAAAGAACACACATGCAATGAACACTGGTGGATCCATAAGTGGTTTGTGGAAAGAACACACGCGCAGTGAACACTAGTGGATCCATATGTGGTTTGTGGAAAGAACACACATGCAATTACACTTGTTGATCCATGTGTGGTTTGTGGAAAGAACACGCATGCAATGACTCTCGGGGATCCATGTGTGGTTTGTGAAAAGAACACACATGCAAGGACTCTAGTAGAGCCATGTGTGGTTTGTGGAAAGAACACACATGCAATGAACACTGGTGGATCCATATGTGGTTTGTGAAAAGAACACACATGCAATGACACTGGCTGATCCATATGTGGTTTGTGGAAAGAACACACATGCAATGACTCTGGTGGATCCATGTGTGGTTTGTGAAAAGAACACACATGCAATGAATCTAGTGGGTCCATATGTGGTTTGTGAAAAGAACACACATGCAATGACCACTGGTTAATCCATATGCGGTTTGTGGAAAGAACACAGATGCAATGACACTGGTTGATCCATGTGTGGTTTGTGGAAAGAACACACACGCAATGAACACTGGTGGATCCATAAGTGGTTTATGGAAAGAACACACATGAAGTGAGCACTGGTGGATCCATATGTGATCTGTGAAAAGAACACACATGCAATGCCATTGGTTGATCCATATGTGGTTTGTGAAAAGAACACACATGCAATGACTCTATTGGATCCATATGTGGTTTGTGGAAAGAACACACATGCAATGACTCTAGTGGGTCCACATGTGGTTCATGTCAGGAACACACATGCAATGACATTTGTTGATCCATATGTGGTTTGTGACAATAACACACATGCAATGACTTAAGTGGGTCCGTATGTGGTTTGTGGAAAGAACACACATGCAATGACTCTAGTGGATCCATATGTAGTTTGTGGAAAGAACACACATGAAATGACCACTGGTTTATCCATATGTGGTTTGTGGAAATAACACACATGCAATGACACTGGTTGATCCATGTGTGGTTTGTGGAAATAACACACATGCAATGACTCTAGTGCTGGTTTTAGTATAAGAACACACATCCAATGACTCTAGTAGGTCCATATGTGGTTTGTGAAAAGAACACGCATGCAATGACTCTAGAGGATCCATATGTGGTTTGTGGAAAAGAACACACATGCAATGACCACTGGTTGATCCATATGTGGTTATTGGAAAGAACACACATGCAATGACACTGGTTGATCCATGTGTGGTTTGTGGAAAGAACACACTTCCAATGCCATTATTTGATCCATATGTGGTTTGTGAAAAAACACACATGCAATGACTCTAGTGGATCCATATGTGGTTTGTGGAAAGAACACACATGCAATGACTCAAGTGGGTTCATATGGGGTTTGTGGAAAGAACACACATGCAATGACTCAAGTGGGTCCATATGTGGTTTGTGGAAAGAACACACATGCTATGACTCTAGTGGATCCATATGTGGTTTGTGGAAAGAACACACATGCAACGGCCACTAGTTTATCCATATGTGGTTTGTGGAAATAACACACATGCAATGACACTGGTTGATCCATGTGTGGTTTGTGGAAAGAACACACATGCAATGACTCTAGTGCTGGTTTTAGTATAAGAACACACATGCAATGACTCTAGTGCTGGTTTTAGTATAAGAACACACATGCAATGACTCTAGTGGGTCCATATGTGGTTTGTGGAAAAGAACACACATGCAATGAACACTAGTGGATCCATAAGTGGTTTATGGAAAGAACACACGCGCAGTGAACACTAGTGGATCCATATGTGGTTTGTGGAAAGAACACACATGCAATGACACTTGTTGATCCATGTGTAGTTTGTGGAAAGAACACGCATGCAATGACTCTCGGGCATCCATGTGTGGTTTGTGAAAAGAACACACATGCAATGACTCTAGTAGAGCCATGTGTGGTTTGTGGAAAGAACACACATGCAATGACCAGTGGTTGATCCATATGTGGTTTGTGGAAAGAACACACATGCAATGACATTGGTTGATCCATGTGTGGTTTGCGGAAAGACCACACATGCAATGACTCTAGTGCTGGTTTTAGTATAAGAACACACATGCAATGACTCTAGTGGGTCCATATGTGGTTTGTGAAAAGAACACACATGCAATGACCCTAGTGGATCCATATGTGGTTTGTGGATAAGAACACACATGTAATAAACACCTGTGGATCCAGAAGTGGTTTGTGGAAAGAACACACATGCAATGAACACTGGTGGATCCATATGTGATTTGCGTAAAGAACACACAATCAATGCCATTGGTTGATCCATATGTGTTTTGTGAAAATAACACGCATGCAATGACTCTAGTGGATCCATATGTGGTTTGTGGAAAGAACACACATGCAATGACTCTAGTGGGTCCATATGTGGTTCATGTCAGGAACACACATGCAATGACATTGGGTTGATCCATATGTGGATTGTGAAAAGAACACACATGCAATGACACTCGTTGATCCATGTGTGGTTTGTGGAAAGAACACACATGCAATGACTCTAGTTGGTCCATATGTGTTTTGTGAAAAGAACACACATGCAATGACTAGTGGATCCATAAGTGGTTTGTGGAAAAGAACACACATGCAATAATCACTGGTTGATCCATGTGTGGTTCATGACAGGAACACGCATGCAATGAACACTTGTGGATCCATATGTTGTTATAGACAGGAACACACATGCAATGACATTGGTTGATCCATGTGTGGTTCATGACAGGAACACAAATGCAATGACATTGGTTGATCCATATGTGGTTTATGGAAAGAACACACATGCAATGACACTGGTTGATCCATATGTGGTTTGTGGAAATAACACACATGCAATGACTCTGGTGCATCCATGTGTGGTTTGTGGAAAGAACACACATGCAATGCCATTGGTTGATCCATGTGTGGTTTGTGAAAAGAATACACATGCAATGACTCTAGTTAGTCCATATGTGGTTTTTGAAAAGAACACACATGCAATGACTCAGGGGGATCCATGTGTGGTTTGTGGAAAGAACACACATGCAATGAACACTGGTGGATCCATATGTGGTTTGTGAAAACAACACACGTGCAATGACACTGGCTGATCCATATGTGGTTTGTGGAAAGAACACACATGCAATGACTCTGGTGGATCCATGTGTGGTTTGTGAAAAGAACACACATGCAATGACTCTAGTGGGTCCAAATGTGGTTTGTGAAAAGAACACATATGCAATGACTCTAGTGGATCCATATGTGGTTTGTGGAAATAACACCCTTGCAATGACCACTGGTTGATCCATATGTGGTTTGTGGAAAGAACACACATGCAATGACACTGGTTGATCCATGTGTGGTTTGTGGAAAGAACACACATGCAATGACTCTAGTGCTAGTTTTAGTATAAGAACACACATGCAATGACTCTAGTGGATCCATATGTGGTTTGTGCAAAAGAACACACATGCCATGAACACTGGTGGATCCATAAGTGGTTTGTGGAAAGAACACACATGCAGTGAACACTGATGGATCCATATGTGATATGTGAAAAGAACACACATGCAATGCCATTGGTTAATCCATGTGTTGTTTGTGGAAAGAACACACATGCAATGACTCTAGTGGATCCATATGTGGTTTGTGGAAAAGAACACACATGCAATGACTCTAGTGGGTCCATATGTGGTTCATGTCAGGAACACACATGCAATGACATTGGTTGATCCATATGTGGTTTGTGACAATAACACACATGCAATGACTCAAGTGTGTCCATATGTGGTTTGTGGGAAGAACACACATGCAATGACACTGGTTGATCCATGTGTGGTTTGTGGAAAGAACACACATCCAATGCCATTGGTTGATCCATATGTGGTTCGTGAAAAGAACACACATGCAATGACTGTAGTGGATCCATATGTGGTTTGTGGAAAGGACACACATGCAATGACTCTAGTGGGTCCATATGTGGTTCATGTCAGGAACACACATGCAATGACATTGGTTGATCCATATGTGGTTTGTGACAATAACACACATGCAATGACTCAAGTGGGTCCATATGTGGTTTGTGGAAAGAACACACATGCAATGACTCTAGTGGATCCATTTGTGGTTTATGGAAAGAACACACATGCAATGGCCACTGTTTATCCATATGTGGTTTGTGGAACTAAGACACATGCAATGACACTGCTTGATCCATGTGTGGTTGGTGGAAAGAACAAACATGCAATGACTCTAGTGCTAGTTTCAGTATAAGAACACACATGCAATGACTCTAGTGGGTCCATATGTCGTTTGTGAAAAGAACACGCATGCAATGACTCTACTGGATCCATATATGGTTTGTGGAAAAGAACACACATGCAATGAACACTGGTGGATCCATAAGTGGTTTGTGGAAAGAACACACATGCAGTGAACACTGGTGGATTCATATGTGGTTTGTGGAAAGAACACACATGCAATGACACTGGTTGATCCATGTGTGGTTTATGGAAAGAACACGCATGCAATGACTCTAGTGGATCCATGTGTGGTTTGTGAAAAGAACACACATGCAATGACTCTAGTGGATCCATGTGTGGTTTGTGGAAAGAACACACACGCAATGACCACTGGTTGATCCATATGTGGTTTGTGGAAAGAACACACATGCAATGACACTGGGGTATCCATGTGTGGTTTGTGGAAAGAACACACACGCAATGACTCTTGTGTTGGTTTTAGTATAAGAACACACATGCAATGACTCTAGTGGGTCCATATGTGGTTTGTGAAAAGAACACACATGCAATGACTCTAGTGGATCCATATGTGGTTTGTGGAAAAGAACACACATAAAATGAACACTAGTGGATCCATAAGTGGATTGTGAAAATAACACACATGCAGTGAACACTGGTGGATCCATATGTGGTTTGTTGAAAGAACACACATGCAATGACACTGGTTGATCCATGTGTGGTTTGTGGAAAGAACACACATGCAATGACTCTGGTGGATCCATGTGTGGTTTGTGAAAAGAACACACATGCAATGACTCTAGTTGATCCATGTGTGGTTTGTGGAAAGAACACAGATGCAATGACCATTGGTTGATCCATATGTGGTTTGTGGAAAGAACACACATGCAATGACTCTAGTGCTGGTTTTAGTATAAGAACACACATGCAATGACTCTAGTGGGTCCATATGTGGTTTGTGAAAATAACACACATGCAATGACTCTAGTGGATCCATATGTGGTTTGTGGAAAAGAACACACATGCAATGAACACTGGTGGATCCATAAGTGGTTTGAAGCAAGCTTCGGAAATCCATTTATGGGTTGAATCAAGAATCTCGAAGTTGGAACATTCGCTTTGATGAGGTAGTCAAATCGTTTGGCTTCATCAAAAGCGATCACGATTCTTGTTTATACAAAAAGTTTAGTGGGAGCAAAGTAAACTTTCTGATCTTATATGTGGATGACATATTACTGATTGGAAATGATGTCCAGATGTTGCAAGAAACCAAGGAATCATTGGAAAAGAGTTTTTCGATGAAAGACTTGGGTGAGGCGACTTACATACTAGGAATACGGAAATATAGAGATAGATCAAGGCGGCTCATTGGATTGAGTCAGAGTACATATTGGACCAATTGTTGAAGTAGTTCAACATGGAATCGTCTAAGAAGGGGTTCTTACCGATGTCCCATGGCATAAAACTTAGCAAGACTCAGTGTCCTTCGACAACTAATGAGCAAAGTCGGATGAGTGCGATTCCGTATGCTTCTGTAGTTGGATCCATCATGTACGCTATGATTTGTACTAGGCCGGATGTTTCCTATGCTCTAAGTGTTGTGAGCAGGTACCAGGCTGACCCTGGAGAAATCCACTAGGCAGCAACTAAAAATATCCTAAAGTACTTGAGAAGGACTAAGGATATGTTCCTGGTTTATGGAGGTGAGGATGAACTCAGTGTAAAGGGTTACACGGATGCGAGTTATCTCACTAACTCGGAAGATTCTCGTTCGCAATCCGGATATGTGTTTGTGATAAACGGAGGGGCTATGAGCTGGAAAAGTTCCAAGCAAGAAATGGTGTCTGCGTCTACGACAGAGGTTGAGTATATTGCTGCCTCGGAGGCGGCAAAAGAAGCTGTTTGGATGAGGAATTTCCTCATGGATCTTGGTGTGGTTCAGGGCTCGTCCAATCCGTTAGACGTGTATTGTGACAACAATGGTGCTATTTCACAAGCCAAGGAACCTAGACAACACCAGAAGAACAAACATATACTCATGCGGTACCACCTTATTCGCCAGTTCGTGGATCAAGGTGATATCAAGTTATGCAAGGTACACACGGATGCAAACATTGCGGATCTGTTGACAAAGCCACTTCCACAGCCAAAGGATGAGGCGCACCTGAGAGCTATGGGCATTAGATGCCTAGACATGTGATGTCAGATGATTGACTCTAGTGCAAGTGGGAGACTGTTGGGAATATGCCCTAGAGGCAATCATGTATGATGTTATTCCCAATGTATTCATAAGGTTATGGTCCATGTATGAACTGCTGATATGTATCATCGAATATGTGATTTGATTGTGGAACTATATATTCATGTTGTTCATACTAATTGTCCTTGGTCATTGAGGTTGTGCTGGACACACAACTTAGACCAATGTGAAAGTCGGCAGATGACTAGGTTCCACCTGTCATGGGCATGGGGATGCTATTCCGACTTACACGGATTCGGCTAAAGAGTTTAGCGAGTCGGACTGACCCATATGGAGATGCAACGAACAAGTCGTCATTTGCATGTCTCAATCAATGTAATCCTTAGACCTGAGGTTATTGCACAATCCGAGTTGAGGATCACTGACTTAGGTTCTGTGAAACGTTGTTCCGTCACTGGGCAGTTATAAAGGCGGAGTTCGGGTCGACTGAGAATCAAGCTGTGTGATGTGAATAACCAAGACGGGATTTTTCCCCTCCATCTGGAGAGATATTCTCTGGGCCCTCTCGGAAGATATGATTCGGAAAGCATGGCCATGCGCATCTCGGATAAGTGTTAACCGAGGCAGCCGACTAAGAGTTAGTCGGATGAATCACTTATCTCAGATCGAGAAAGAGAGTCGGACTATTTAAGGGATGACGATCATTCGCCTATAGTCCGACAAGGTATATCGTGAGGTAAAAGGGACTCAGACGAAAGTCGCATTGGAAGGTATGTCGTCATGACTTATTGGTACTTGGGAGTTGGCACGTTCTGCTAGGAGCCGCTACCAACTGATCAATCACGAGTGAGACTCGGAATCGTGTCCGGGTTACCATGAGCCTGTCAAGTCACACACTTAAGAGCGGGAGCAGTTTGGGTTAGACCCAAACAGGAAACCTATTTGGGTTGGACCCAAATAGTGACATGGACTTAGTCAGCAAGTGAGACTTACAGTGGAAAATATAGGCCTTTTAGTGAATGGGCCACAAGTGAGTGGAGCCCACTTTCACTCCCTATATAAGCTGGGGCATAGGTGCTTAGAGCACAAGGTTAGGTCACTCCATGTGTTGGAAACCCTAGCTCTAGTCCAGTCCTGTCGACGCCGTACCGGACCTAGCAGTCCATCGCCGGCGCTCCTCCTTGTACGTGTGGATAACGTCGGAGGTGCTGTACGATTGAGCACTCTGACGATCGTGAAGAAAGAACGGATCATGGATCGTGGAACCGGAATGGATCACGAGGACCGCACTGCATCAAGCGACGTGCTTCATCAATTCCGCAACTACGCGTCTAGTGGTAATCCTCGTGGCCTTCTACCTGAGCTGGATCTTGGGATCACCACGTAGGAAAAAGTTTTGTTTTTCTCTACGTGGCCCAACAGTGGTATCAGAGCGTTAGCTTCTGGTTTTAGGATCGAGATCGTGCATATGTGATATGTGGTTGGTGTTAGATTGGATCTAATTGCAGTTTTGGTGGTCGATCTATGAGATAGATCGGTTTTGTACAAAGTTGATTGGATCAACTATACTCGAGGGAATGGATGATCTGGTTTCCATGATCTAACTGCTAAGGTCATGGAACGACATACCCCTACCGGTCGGCTTCCGCCATCGGGGTAGACTATGACACGTAAACCCGGATGCGGTGATCGAAGATCAAAGAGTTTGGTCGAATCAGAGTCCAGATCGGATTTGGGTAAAATTGTTTTATCCGACGATAAAATCCATGTCCGGAATGCAGATGAGATCTGCGCTTTTTAAAATCGATCCCCGCCCGCTATCCGGCTAGTGGGACCGCCGGCTTCGCCCTGTCGTAGCGCCTTAGATGTCGTTGCGAGTTTCACAACACCGGTAGATATCGTATCTATGCATAACTTGTTTTTGTAGGATGATGTTGTGAATGGTATGGCTTATGTGCATGTGATGTGTGTAATCCATACGTGATCTGTGTATCACGGTTTTCGTCAGCCGGCTGGAGCCTAGGTGTTGTCATCTTATTGTATAACGGCCTGCGTGTCGGATTCTCTGTGTAATTTGCATTACTAGCTAGTGTAGCTATTTGGAGAATCCGGATGGCATGCAAGTCGGTGTACAAGTCGGCTACATGGTGTAAGACGACACGTGACAAGAGTTGACACGAGTCGGATTACAAGCTTTATGGAGATGGAGATCGCCATGAAGAGAGCCATACCATTTCACATTATAATTGCCTTATTTTGTGTTATTGTTATGTCTCTGTTTTACCTCTATTAGATAGTTGGTAAAAATGTAATCCCTCAAAGAAGGTCTAGTCGGTTTCCCCGCCAGTGCTACACCATCACAAGTTGGACATTTTTGGTAGTGGGCTCATAAAATTGAGGTGCTATCAATTCTTTCCGACTAGGTGGGTTCGAGTCGGACTCTTACAGCGGAAGCACTTGGTAATCTAGACGGGTCTATCACAACGGTTGTGGGACTCGGGGAAAAGTCGGATGGGAGCCGGGGCATGCGATGCCACCCATTCAACAGGAGTCGTATGAGATACGATTGGCAAGGAGTTGTCTACCTAGATCACTTGACGGCTAGCAGTGATGCTAAAGCTCACTAGTCGACTTGCTTATTTAGGGTCCTAAATCACTAAGCAACCATCGGAGGGGTGTTGGTTCTAGTGGGAGCATAAATATTAAAAGGTTTAATATGCTTGCTCATTTATGGATACATGTCTTAAGTGTTTTGCATATTTTATGTTGTAGATTAATGGCACCTAGCAGTCTTCCTCAGATTTCCGGTTTTGCTTCGAGAACCATCTTAGAGAAAGATAAGCTGAATGGAACTAATTTCACCAACTGGTATCGTAATCTGAGAATTGTTCTCAAACAAGAAAAGAGGGATCGTGTCCTAGACAACCCACTTCCAGCTGAGCCGGATGAGAATGCGAATGTCGCAGCCACCAATGCCTACCGTCAGATTTGTGATGAATCCACGGAGATTAGCTGTCTTATGCTTTCTCATATGGAACTGGACTTGCAGCAGCAGTTCGAGAATGTTGAGGCCTACGATATGATCGAAAGCCTCAAAAGTATGTTCCAGGCTCAGGCAAAGACTGAGATGTATCAAGTCTCTCAGGCTTTGTTGAGCTGCAAGCTTAAGGATGGCGATCCACTGAGTCCGCATGTGATCAAGATGGTTGGTTACGTGTCGTCTCTAGAAAGACTTGGCTACCCCATAAGCGAAGAGTTCGCTACAGACATAATTCTGAACTCTCTTCCTAGTGCGTATGGTCAGTTCATATCGAACTACCACATGCATGGTATGGATAAGAAGCTCACTGAATTACATGGGATGCTCAAGCAGGCTGAGGCGGATCTCAAGAAAGGTGCTAGTCAAGTGTTGATGGTACAAAATAAGGCTAAGTTCAAGAAGAGTTCTTGGACTAAGAATAAGAAGGCAAAGTCAGGAGGTAAGGCTGAGGACCCAGTCCAAAGCGCTTCCTCAGGGACTAAGCCATCTCCTGCAGCCGGATCCACTTGCTTCTACTGCAAGTCGGATGGCCACTGGAAGAGGAATTGCAGCAAGTATCTGGCTGACAAAGCCAAGAGCGGAGATGTGACTTCTGGCTCAGGTACGCTTGTTTGCAATGTTATAGAAATTTATCTTGCTGATGCACTTGGTAGTTCTTGGGTATATGATACCGGATCAGTCATTCACATATGCAACTCGTTGCAGGGACTGGTAAGAACTAGGAGCGTGGCAAGAGGCGAGGTTGACATTCGGGTCGGCAACAAAGCAAGAGTTGCTGCGTTGGAAGTCGGCACGATGCAACTTCATTTACCTTCTGGATTCTTAATGGAGCTGAATAATTGTTATTATGTTCCAGTGCTTAGTCGAAACATTATTTCTGCCTCATGTTTGATGAGACAGGGCTATGAGTCAAATATTAAGAATAATGGTTGTTATTTATATTTAAATGATATGTTTCACGGTTTTGCATCCGTCCAGGACGGATTATTTATTTTAA
Organism: Avena insularis; assembly: GCA_023614405.1. Taxonomy (NCBI): domain Eukaryota; kingdom Viridiplantae; phylum Streptophyta; class Magnoliopsida; order Poales; family Poaceae; genus Avena; species Avena insularis. Next base: position 325,631,914 of record CM042688.1, read on the forward strand.
ATCTTGAGGGTGAATCTGTCTTTAACATAAATGTGAAAAGGTTAAAACCAAATGATCTGAATATGACTTACTTTTGGCATTGTCGGCTTGGTCATATAAGTTGGAAACGCATGAAGAAGCTCCATGATGATGGAATCCTAACTTCGTTCGACTTAGAGTTGTTCGAGACATGTGAATCCTGCCTTCTCGGCAAGATGACCAAGACACCTTTTGCAAAGAGTTGTGAAAGGGCGTCCGACTTATTGGGACTAGTACATAGTGATGTATGTGGCCCAATGAGCACGACATCCAGAGGTGGTTATGAGTACTTCATTACCTTCACTGATGATTTGAGTAGATATGGATATATCTACTTGATGAAACATAAGTCGGAAGCCTTTGAAAAGTTCAAGGAATTCCAGAATGAGGTACAAAATCAACTTGGCAAGAAAATAAAGTTTCTTCGGTCGGACCGAGGAGGCGAGTACATGATCCATGAGTTTGATGACCATCTGAAGAGTTGTGGAATAGTTCCCCAGCTCACTCCTCCAGGAACGCCGCAGAGAAACAGTGTATCTGAAAGGAGGAATCGAACCTTGTTGGACATGGTACGATCAATGATGAGTCGGACAGATCTGCCTTTATCATTTTGGGGATATTGTCTAGAAACTGCAGCGTTCACACTAAACAGAGTACCATCAAAGTCGGTAGAAAAGACACCGCATGAGATGTGGACTGGCAAGAAGCCAAGTTTTTCTTTTCTCAGGATTTGGGGTTGTGAAGCTTTTGTCAAGCGACTTCAGTCGGACAAGCTTACAGCTAAGTCGGATAAGTGTATTTTCATGGGGTATCCGAGGGAAACCTTGGGTTACTACTTCTACAACCGAGAAGAGGGCAAAGTGTTTGTCGCTCGAAACGGTGTCTTCCTTGAGAAAGAGTTTCTCAGTCAGGGAGTCAGTGGGAGTACGGTGCATCTCGAAGAAATTCAAGAAATACCGGCTAGCAGCGAGTCGGCAAAAGCCTTAGAGGTTGAGTCGGACGTGGTACCTGAGCCAGAAATTGCACCGACACTGCGAAGATCGGCTAGATTGCGAAGTGTTCGTGATGTGATGCTGTTGGACAGTGATGAGCCGGCAACTTATTCGGAAGCGATGGTGGGTTCTGATTCCGAGTCATGGCTTGGAGCCATGAGATACGAGTTAAAGTCCATGGATGAAAATCAAGTTTGGAACTTGGTTGATCTGCCAGACGGTGCAAGACCCGTCGAGTGCAAATGGGTCTTTAAGAAGAAAACTGATATGGATGGAAATGTTTCTATCTATAAGGAATGGCTTGTCGCGAAAGGGTTTCGACAAGTTCAAGGAGTTGACGATGATGAGACTTTCTCTCCTGTAGCGATGCTTAAATCAGTTCGGATCATGTTAGCTATAGAAGCCTATTTCAATTATGAGATATGTCAGATGGATGTCAAAACGGCTTTCCTTAATGGAAATTTAACCGAGGATGTGTATATGATACAGCCCGAGGGTTTTGTCGATCCGGCTAATGCTGACAAGGTATGCAAGCTTCGGACATCCATTTATGGGTTGAAGCAAGCATCTCGAACTTGGAACATTCTCTTTGATGAGGTAGTCAAATCGTTTGGCTTCATCAAAAGCGATCATGATTCTTGTTTATACAAGAAGTTTAGTGGGAGCAAAGTAAACTTTCTGATCTTATATGTGGATGACATATTACTGATTGGAAATGATGTCTAGATGTTGCAAGAAACCAATGACTCATTGGAAAAGAGTTTTTCGATGAAAGACTTGGGTGAGGCGACTTACATACTAGGAATCCGGATCTATAGAGATAGATCAAGGCGGATCATTGGATTGAGTCAGAGTACATATTTGGACAAAGTGTTGAAGAAGTTCAACATGGAATCGTCTAAGAAGGGGTTCTTACCGATGTCCCATGGCGTAAAACTTAGCAAGACTCAGTGTCCTTCGACAACTGATGAGCGAAGTCGGATGAGTGCGATTCCGTATGCTTCTGTAGTCGGATCCATCATGTACGGTATGATTTGTACTAGGCCGGATGTTTCCTATGCTCTAAGTGTTGTGAGCAGGTACCAGGATGACCCTGGAGAAATCCACTGGGCAGCAGCTAAAAATATCCTAAAGTACTTGAGAAGGACTAAGGATATGTTCCTGGTTTATGGAGGTGAGGATGAACTCAGTGTAAAGGGTTACACGAATGCGAGTTATCTCACTGACTCGGATGATTCTCGTTCGCAATCCGGATATGTGTTTGTGATAAACGGAGGGGCTATGAGCTGGAAAAGTTCCAAGCAAGAAACGGTGTCTGCGTCTACGACAAAGGCTGAGTATATTGCTGCCTCGGAGGCGGCAAAAGAAGCCGTTTGGATGAGGAATTTCCTCATGGATCTTGGTGTGGTTCAGGGCTCGTCCAATCTGTTAGACGTGTATTGTGACAATAATGGTGCTATTGCACAAGCCAAGGAACCTAGACAACACCAGAAGGACAAACATATACTCATGCGGTACCACCTTATTCGCTAGTTCGTGGATCAAGGTGATATCAAGTTATGCAAGGTACACATGGATGCAAACATTGCGGATCCATTGACAAAGCCACTTCCACAGCCAAAGGATGAAGCACACCTGAGAGCTATGGGCATTAGATGCCTAGACATGTGATGTCGGATGATTGACTCTAGTGCAAGTGGGAGATTGTTGGGAATATGCCCTAGAGGCAATCATGTATGATGTTATTCCCAATGTATTCATAAGGTTATGGTCCATGTATGAACTGCCGATATGTATCATCGAATATGTGATTTGATTGTGGAACTATATATTCATGTTGTTCATACTAATTGTCCTTGGTCATTGAGGTTGTGCTGGACACACAACTTAGACCAATGTGAAAGTCGGCAGATGACTAGGTTCCACTTGTCATGGGCATGGGGATGCTATTCCGACTTACACGGATTCGTCTAAAGAGTTTAGCGAGTCGGACTGACCCATATTGAGATGCAACAAACAAGTCGTCATTTGCATGTCTCAATCAATGTAATCCTTAGACCTGAGGTTATTGCATAATCCGAGTTGAGGATCACCGACTTAGGTTCTGTCAAACGCTGTTCCGTCAGTGGGCAGTTATAAAGGCGGAGTTCGGGTCGACTGAGAATCAAGCTGTGTGATGTGAATAACCAAGACAGGATTTTGCCCCTCCATCCGGAGAGATATTCTTTGGGCCCTCTCGGAAGATATGATTCGGAAAGCATGGCCATGCGCGTCTCGGATAAGTGTTAACCGAGGCAGCCGACTAAGAGTTAGTCGGATGAATCACTTATCTCGGATCGAGAAAGAGAGTCGGACTATTTAAGGGATGACGATCATTCGCCTATAGTCCAACAAGGTATATCGAGAGGCAAAAGGGACTCAGACGAAAGTCGCATTGGATGGTATGTTGTCATGACTTATTGGTACTTGGGAGTTGGCACGTTCTGCTAGGAGCCGCTACCAACTGATCGATCACGAGTGAGACTCGGAATCATGTCCGGGTTACCATGAGCAGTTTGGGTTAGACCAAAACAGGAAACCTATTTGGGTTGGACCCAAATAGTGACATGGACTTAGTCAGCAAGTGAGACTTGCAGTGGCAAAAATAGGCCTTTTAGTGAATGGGCCACAAGTGAGTGGAGCCCACTTTCACTCCCTATATAAGCTGGGGCACAGGTGCTTAGAGCACAAGGTTAGGTCACTCCATGTGTTGAAAACCCTAGCTCCAGTCCAGTCCTGTCGCCGCCGTACCGAACCTAGCAGTCCAACACCGACGCTCCTCCTTGTACGTGTGGATACCGGCGGAGGTGCTGTACGATTCAGCACTCCGACGATCGTGAAGAAAGAACGGATCGTGGATCGTGGAACCGGAACGGATCGCGAGGACTGCACTGCATCAAGCGACGTGATTCATCAATTCCGCAACTGCGCATCTAGTGGTAATCCTTGTGGCCTTCTACCTGAGCTGGATCTTGGGATCACCGCGTAGGAAAAAGTTTTGTTTTTCTCTGCGTGGCCCAACAGCAATGACCACTGGTTGATCCATGTGTAGTTCATGACAGGAACACACATGCAATGACATTGGTTGATCCATATGTGGTTTGTGACAATAACACACATGCAATGACTCAAGTGGGTCCATATGTGGTTTGTGAAAAGAACACACATGCAATGACTCAGGAGGATCCATGTGTGGTTTGTGGAAAGAACACACATGCAATGAACACTGGTGGATCCATATGTGGTTTGTGGAAAGAACACACATGCAATGACACTGGTGGATCCATATGTGGTTTGTGAAAAGAACACACATGCAATGACTCTAGTGGGTCCATATGTGGTTTGTGAAAAGAACACACATGCAATGACTCTAGTGGATACATATGTGGTTTGTGGAAAGAACACACATGCAATGACCACTGGTTGATCCATATGTGGTTTATGAAAAGAACACGCATGCAATGACACTGGTTGATCCATGTGTGGTTTGTGGAAAGAACACACATGCAATGACTCTAGTGTTGGTTTTAGTATAAGGACACACATGCAATGACTCTAGTGGATCCATATGTGTTTTGTGAAAAGAACACACATGCAATTACTCTCGTGGATCCATATGTGGTTTGTGGAAAAGAACACGCATGCAATGAACACTGGTGGATCCATAAGTGGTTTGTGGAAAGAACACACATGAAGTAAACACTGATGGATCCATATGTGACCTGTGAAAAGAACACACATGCAATGCCATTGGTTGATCCATATGTGGTTTGTGAAAAGAACACACATCCAATGACTCTAGTGGATCCATATGTGGTTTGTGGAAAGAACACACATGCAATGACTCAAGTGGGTCCATATGTGGTTTGTGAAAAGAACACACATCCAATGACTCAGGGGTATCCATGTGTGGTTTGTGGAAAGAACACACATGCAATGAACACTGGTGGATCCATATGTGGTTTGTGAAAAGAACACACATGCAATGACATTGGCTGATCCATATGTGGTTTGTGGAAAGAACACACATGCAATGAGTCTGGTGGACCCATGTGTGGTTTGTCAAAAGAACACACATGCAATGACTCTAGTGGATCCATATGTGGTTTGTGGAAATAACACACATGCAATGAGCACTGGTTGATCCATATGTGGTTTGTGGAAAGAACACACATGCAATGACACTGGTTGATCCATGTGTGGTTTGTGCAATGAACACACATGCAATGACTCTAGTGCTGATTTTAGTATAAGAACACACATGCAATGACTCTAGTGGGTCCATATGTGGTTTGTGAAAAGAACACACATGCAATGACTATAGTGGATCCATATGTAGTTTGTGGAAAAGAACACACATGCAATGAACACTGGTGGATCCATAAGTGGTTTGTGGAAAGAACACACATGCAGTGAACACTGGTGAATCCATATGTGATATGTGAAAAGAACACACATGCAATGCCATTGGTTGATCCATATGTGGTTTGTGAAATGAACACACATGAAATGCCATTGGTGAATCCATGTGTCGTTTGTGGAAAGAACACACATATAATGACTCTAGTGGATCTATATGTGGTTTGTGGAAAAGAACACACATGCAATGACTCTAGTGGGTCCATATGTGGTTCATGTCAGGAACACACATGCAATGACATTGGTTGATTCATATGTGGTTTGTGGAAAGAACACACATGCAATGACACTGGTTGATCTATGTGAGGTTTGTGGAAAGAACACACATGCAATGACCACTGGTTGATCCATGTGCAGTTCATGACTGGAACACACATGCAATGACATTGGTTGATCCATATGTGGTTTGTGACAATAACACACATGCAATGACTCAAGTGGGTCCATATGTGGTTTGTGGAAAGAACACACATGCAATGACACTGGTTGATCCATGTGTGGTTTGTGGAAAGAACACATATCCAATGCCATTGGTTGATCCATATGTGGTTTGTAAAAGGAACACACATGCAATGACTCTAGTGGATCCATATGTGGTTTGTGGAAAGAACACACATGCAATTACTCTCGTGGGTCCATATGTGGTTCTTGTCAGGAACACACATGCAATGACATTTGTTGATCCATATGTGGTTTGTGACAATAACACACATGCAATGACTCAAGTGGGTCCATATGTGGTTTGTGGAAAGAACACACATGGAATGACTCTAGTGGATCCATGTGTGGTTTGTGGAAAGAACACACATGCAATGACCACTGGTTTATCCATATGTGGTTTGTGGAAATAACACACATGCAATGACACTAGTTGATCCATGTGTGGTTTGTGGAAAGAACACACATGCAATGACTCTAGTGCTGGTTTTAGTATAAGAACACACATGCAATGATTCTAGTGGGTCCATATGTGGTTTGTGGAAAGAACACGCATGCAACGACTCTAGTGGATCCATATGTGGTCTATGGAAAAGAACACACCTGCAATGACTCTAGTGGCTCCATATGTGGTTCATGTCAGGAACACACATGCAATGAACACTAGTGGATCCATATGTGGTTTGTGGAAAGAACACACATGCAATGACACTGGTTGATCCATGTGTGGTTTGTGGAAAGAACACGCATTCATTGACTCTGGTGGATCCATGTGTGGTTTGTGAAAAGAACACACATGTAATGACTCTACTGGATCCATGTGCGGTTTGTTGAAAGAACACACATGCAATGACCATTGGTTGATCCATATGTGGTTTGTGGAAAGAACACACATGCAATGACACTGGTTGATCCATGTGTGGTTTGTGGAAAGAACACACATGCAATGACTCTAGTGGGTCCATATGTAGTTTGTGAAAAGAACACACATGCAATGACTCTAGTGGATCCATATGTGGTTTGTGGAAAAGAACACACATGCAATGAACACTAGTTGATCCATAAGTGGTTTGTGGAAAGAACACACATGCAGTGAACACTGGTGGTTCCATATGTGGTTTGTTGAAAGAACACACATGCAATGACACTGGTTGATCCATGTGTGGTTTGTGAAAAGGACACACATGAAATGACTCTGGTGGATCCATGTGTGGTTTGTGAAAAGAACACACATGCAATGACTCTAGTGGATCCATGTGTGGTTTGTGGAAAGAACACACATGCAATGACTCTAGTGCTGGTTTTCTTATAAGAACACACATGCAATGACTCTAGTGGGTCCATATGTGGTTTGAGAAAAGAACACACATGCAATGACTCTAGTGGATCCATATGTGGTTTGTGGAAAGAACACACATGCAATGACACTAGTTGATCCATGTGTGGTTTGTGGAAAGAACACACATTCAATGCTATTGGTTGATCCATATGTGGTTTGTGAAAAGAACACACATGCAATGACTCTAGTGGATCCATATGTGGTTTGTGGAAAGAACACATATGCAATGACTCTAGTGGGTCCATATGTGGTTCATGTCTGGAACACACATGCAATGACATTGGTTGATCCATATGTGGGTTGTGACAATAACACACATTCAATGACTCAAGTGGGTCCATATATGGTTTGTGGAAAGAACACACATGAAATGACTCTAGTGGATCTGTGTGTGGTTTGTGGAAAGAACACACATGCAATGACCATTGGTTTATCCATATGTGGTTTGTGGAAAGAACACACATGCAATGACACTGGTTGATCAATGTGTGGTTTGTGGAAAGAACACACATGCAATGACTCTAGTGCTGGTTTTAGTATAAGAACACAAATGCAATGACTCTAGTGGGTCCATATGTGCTTTGTGAAAAGAACACACATGCAATGACTCTAGTGGGTCCATATGTGGTTTGTGGAAAAGAACACACATGCAATGAACACTGGTGGAACCATAAGTGGTTTGTGGAAAGAACACACATGTAGTGATCATTCGTTGATCCATATGTGGTTTGTGGAAAGAACACACATGCAATGACACTGGTTGATCCATATGTGGTTCGTGAAAAGAACACACATGTAATGAGTCTAGTGGATCCAAATGTGGTTTGTGGAAAGAACACATATGCAATGACCACTGGTTGATAATTGTGTAGTTCATGACAGGAACACACATGCAATGACATTGGTTGATCCATATGTGGTTTGTGACAATAACACACATGCAATGACTCAAGTGGGTCCATATGTGGTTTGTGAAAAGAACACACATGCAATGATTCAGGTGGATCCATGTGTGGTTTGTGGAAAGAACACACATGCAATGAACACTGGTGGATCCATATGTGGTTTGTGGAAAGAACACACATGCAATGACACTGGTGAATCCATGTGTGATTTCTGAAAAGAACAGACATGCAATGACTCTAGTGGGTCCATATATGGTTTGTGAAAAGAACACACATGCAATGACTTTAGTGGATCCATATGTGGTTTATGGAAAGAACACACATGCAGTGACCACTGGTTGATCCATATGTGGTTTGTGGAAAGAACACGCATGCAATGACACTTTGGTTGATCCATGTGGTTTGTGAAAGAACACATATGCAATGACTCTAGTGCTGATTTGTGGAAAGAACACACATGCAATGACTCTAGTGGGTCCATATGTGCTTTGTGAAGAGAACACACATGCAATGACTCTCGTGGATCCTTATGTGGTTTCTGAAAAGAACACAAATGCAATTAACTCTGGTGGATCCATAAGTGGTTTGTGGAAAGAACACACATGTATTGAACAATGGTGGATCCATATGTGATCTATGGAAAGAACACTAATGCAATGCCATTGGTTGATCCATATGTGGTTTGTAGAAAGAACACATATACAATGACTCAAGGGGATCCATATGTGGTTTGTGGAAGGAACACACATGCAATGACTCAAGTGGGTCCATATGTGGTTTGTCAAAAGTACACACATCCAATGACTCAGGGGGATCCATGTGTGGTTTGTGGAAAGAACACACATGAAATGAACACTGGTGAATCCATATGTGATTTGTGAAAAGAACACACATGCAATGACACTGGCTGATCCATATGTGGTTTGTGGAAAGAACACACATGCAATGACTCTGGTGGATGCATGTGTGGTTGGTGAAAAGAACACACAAGCAATGAATCTCCTGGGTCCATATGTGGCTTGTGAAAAGAACACACATGCAATGACTCTAGTGGGTCCATATGTGGTTTTGCAAAGAACACACATGCAATGACTCTAGTGGATCCATATGTGGTTTGTGGAAAGAACACACATGCAATGACCACTGGTTGAGCCATATGTGGTTTGTGGAAAGAACACGCATGCAATGACACTGGTTGATCCATGTGTGGTTTGTGGACAGAACACACCTTCAATGACTCTAGTGCTGGTTTTAGTATAAGAACACACATGCAATGACTCTAGTGGGTCCATATGTGCTTTGTAAAAAGAACACACATGCAATGACTCTCGTGGATCCATATGTGGTTTGTGGAAAAGAACACACATGCAATGAACACTGGTGGATCCATAAGTGGTTTGTGGAAAGAACACACATGAAGTGAACACTGGTGGATCCATATGTGATCTGTGAAAAGAACACACATGCAATGCCATTGGTTGATCCATATGTGGTTTGTGAAAAGAACACACATGCAATGACTCTAGTGGATCCATATGTGGTTTGTGGAAAGAACACACATGCAATGACTCAAGTGGGTCCATATGTGGTTTGTCAAAAGAACACACATCCATTGACTCAGGGGGATCCATGTGTGGTTTGTGGAAAGAACACACATGCAATGAACACTGGTGGATCCATATGTGGTTTGTGAAAAGAACACACATGCAATGACACTGGATGATCCATATGTGGTTTGTGGAAAGAACACACATGCAATGACTCTGGTAGATCCATGTGTGGTTTGTGAAAAGAACACACATGCAATGAATCTAGTGGGTCCATATGTGGTTTGTGAAAAGAACACACATGCAATGACTCTAGTGGATCCATATGTGGATTGTGGAAATAACACACATGCAATGACCACTGGTTGATCCATATGTGGTTTGTGGAAAGAACACACATGAAGTGACACTGGTGGATCCATATGTGGTTTGTAGAAAGAACACACATGAAATGACATTAGTGATCCATATGTGGTTTTAGTATAAGAACACACATGTAATGACTCTAGTGGATCCATATGTGGTTTGTGAAAAGAACACACATGCAATGACACAAGGGGATCCATATGTGGTTGTGAAAACAACACACATCCAATGACTCTGGTGGATCCATAAGTGGTTTGTGGAAAGAACACACATGCAATGAACACTGGTGGATCCATATGTGGTATGTGAAAAGAACACACATGCAATGACACTGGCTGATCCATATGTGGTTTGTGGAAAGAACACACATGCAATGAACACTGGTGGATCCATAAGTGGTTTGTGGAAAGAACACACATGAAGTGAACACTGGTGGATCCATATGTGGTGACTTAAAATAACACACATGCAATGACTTTGGTTGATCCATATGTGGTTTGTGACAAGAACACACATGCAATGACTCAAGTGGATCACTATGTGGTTTGTGAAAAGAACACAAATGCTATGTCTCACGTTGGTCCATATGTGTTTTGTCAAAAGAACACAAATCCAATGACTCATGGGGATCCATGTGTGGTTTGTGCAAAGAACACACATGCAATGAACACTGGTGGATCCATATGTGGTTTGTGAAAAGAACACACATGCAATGACTCTAGTGGGTCCATATGTGGTTTGTGAAAAGAACACACATGCAATGACTCTAGTGGATACATATGTGGTTTGTGGAAAGAACACACATGCAATGACCACTGGTTGATCCATATGTGGTTTGTGGAAAGAACACGCATGCAATGACACTGGTTGATCCATGTGTGGTTTGTGGAAAGAACACACATGTAATGACTCTAGTGCTGGTTTTAGTATAAGAACACACATGCAATGACTCTAGTGGGTCCATATGTGCTTTGTGAAAAGATCACACATGCAATGACTCTCGTGGATCCATATGTGGTTTGTGGAAAAGAACACACATGCAATGAACACTGGTGGATCCATAAGTGGTTTGTGGAAAGAACACACATGTAGTGAACATTGGTTGATCCATATGTGGTTTGTGAAAAGAACAAACATGCAATGCCATTGGTTGATCCATATGTGGTTTGTGACAAGAACACACATGCAATGACTCTAGTGGATCCATTTGTGGTTTGTGGAAAGAACACACATGCAATGTGGGTCCATATGTGGTTTGTGGAAAGAACACACATCCAATGACTCAGGGGGATCCATGTGTGGTTTGTGGAAAGAACACACATGCAATGAACACTGGTGGATCCATATGTGGTTTGGGAAAAGAACACACATGCAATAACACTGGCTGATCCATATGTGGTTCGTGGAAAGAACACACATGCAATGACTCTGGTGGATCCATGTGTGGTTTGTGAAAAGAACACACATGCAATGACTCTAGTGGGTCCATATGTGGTTTGTGAAAAGAACACACATGCAATGACTCTCGTGGGTCCATATATGGTTTGTGAAAAGAACACACATGTAATGACTTTAGTGGATGCATATGTGGTTTGTGGAAAGAACACACATGCAATGACTCTCGTGGATCCATATGTGGTTTGTGCAAAAAGAAGACACATGCAATAAACACTGGTGGATCCATAAGTGGTTTGTGGAAAGAACACACATGAAGTGAACACTGGTGGATCCATATGTGATCTATGAAAAGAACACACATGCAATGCCATTGGTTGATCCATATGTGGTTTGTGAAAAGAACACACATGCAATGACTCTAGTGGATCCATATGTGGTTTGTGGAAAGAACACACATGAAATGACTCAAGTGGGTCCATATGTGGTTTCTCAAAAGAACACAAATCCAATGACTCAAGGGGATCCATGTGTGGTTTGTGGAAAGAACACACATGCAATGAACACTGGTGGATCCATATGTGGTTTGTGAAAAGAACACAAATGCAATGACACTGGCTGATCCATATGTGGTTTGTGGAAAAAACACGCATACAATGACTCTGGTGGATCCATGTGTGGTTTGTGAAAAGAACACACATGCAATGACTCTAGTGGGTCCATATGTGGTTTGTGAAAAGAACACACATGCAATGACTCTAGTGGATCCATATGTGGTTTGTGGAAATAACACACATGAAATGACCACTGGTTGATCCATATGTGGTTTATGGAAAGAACACACATGCAATGACACTAGTTGATCCATGTGCGGTTTGTAGAAAGAACACACATGCAATGACTCTAGTGCTGGTTTTAGTATAAGAACACACATGCAATGACTCTAGTGGGTCCATGTGTGGTTTGTGAACAGAACACACATGCAATGACTCTAGTGGATCCATGTGTGGTTTGTGGAAAAGAACACACATGCAATGAACACTGGTGGATCCATAAGTGGTTTGTGGAAAGAACAGACATGCAGTGAACACTGGTGGATCCATACGTGATTTGTGAAAAGAGCAAACATGCAATGCCATTGGTTGATCCATATGTGGTTTGTGACAAGAACACACATGCAATGACTCTAGTGGATCCATTTGTGGTTTGTGGAAAGAACACACATGCAATGACTCAACTGGGTCCATATGTGGTTTGTGGAAAGAACACACATCCAATGACTCAGGGGGATCCATGTGTGGTTTGTGGAAAGAACACACATGCAATGAACACTGGTGGATCCATATGTGGTTTGTGAAAAGAACACACATGCAATAACACTGGCTGATCCATATGTGGTTTCTGGAAAGAACACACATGCAATGACTCTGGTGGATCCATGTGTGGTTTGTGAAAAGAACACACATGCAATGACTCTAGTGGGTCCATATGTGGTTTGTGAAAAGAACACACATGCAATGACTCTACTGGATCCATATGTGGTTTGTGGAAATAACACACATGCAATGACCACTGGTTGATGCATATGTGGTTTGTGGAAAAAATACACATGCAATGACACTGGTTGATCCATGTGTGGTTTATGGAAAGAACACACATGCAATGACTCTAGTGCTGGTTTGAGTATAAGATCACATATGCAATTACGCTAGTGGGTCCATATGTGGTTTGTGAAAAGAACACACATGCAATCACTCTAGTGGATCCATATGTGGTTTATGGAAAAGAACACACATGCAATGAAGACTGGTGGATCCACAAGTGGTTTGTGGAAAGAACACACATGCAGTGAACAATGGTGGATCCATATGTCATATGTGAAAATAACACACATGCAATGCCATTGGTTGATCCATATGTGGTCTGTGAAAAGAACACACATGCAATGCCAAAGGTTAATCCATGTGTCGTTTGTGTAAAAAATACGTATGCAATGACTCTAGTGGATCCATATGTGGTTTGTGGAAAAGAACACACATGCAATGACCACTAGTTGATCCATATGTGTTTTGTGGAAAGAACACACATGCAATGCCACTGGTTGATGCATGTGTGGTGTGTGAAAAGAACACACATGCAATGCCATGGTTGATCCATATGTGGTTTGTGAAAAGAACACACATGCAATGACTCTAGTGGATCCACATGTGGTTTGTGGAAAGAACACACATGCAATGACTCTAGTGGGTCCATATGTGGTTCATGTCAGGAACACACATGCAATAGCATTGGTTGATCCATATGTGGTTTGTGAAAAGAACACACATGCAATGACTCAGGAGGATCAATCTATGGTTTGTGGAAAGAACACACATGTAATGAACACTATTGGATCCATATATGGTTTGTAGAAAGAACACACATGTAATGACTCTGGTGGATCCATATGTGGTTTGTGAAAACAACACACATGCAATGACTCTAGTGGGTCCATATGTGGTTTGTGAAAAGAACACACATGCAATGACTCTAGTGGATCCATATGTGGTTTGTGGAAAGAACACACATGCAATGACCACTTGTTGATCCATATGTTATCTATGAAAAGAAAACACATGCAATGACACTGGTTGATCCATATGTGGTTTGTGAAAAGAACACACATAGAATGACTCTAGTGGATCCATATGTGGTTTGTGGAAAGAACACACATGCAATGACTCAAGTGGGTCCAGATGTGGTTTGTGAAAAGAACACATATCCAATGACTCGGGGGGATCCATGTGTGGTTTGTGGAAAGAACACACATGCAATGAACACTAGTGGATCCATATGTGGTTTGTGAAAAGAACACACATGCAATGACACTGGCTGATCCATATAAGGTTTGTGGAAAGAACACACATGCAATGACTCTGGTGGATCCATGTGTGGTTTGTGAAAAGAACACACATGCAGTGACTCTAGTGGGTCCATATGTGGTTTGTGAATAGAACACACATCCAATGAATCTAGTGGATCCATATGTGGTTTGTGGTAATAACACTCATGCAATAACCACTGGTTGATCCATATGTGGTTTGTGGAAAGAACACACATGCAATGACACTGGTTGATCCATGTGTGGTTTGTGGAAAGAACACACATGCAATGACTCAAGTGATGGTTTTAGTACAAGTGCACACATGCAATGACTCTAGTGGGTCCATATGTGGTTTGTGAAAAGAACACACATTCAATGACTCTAGTGGATCCATATGTGGTTTATGGAAAAGAACACACATGCAATGAACACTGGTGATCCATAAGTGGTTTGTGGAAAGAACACACATGCAGTGAACACTGGTGGATCCAGATGTGATATGTGAAAAGAGCACACATGCAATGCCATTGGTTGATCCATATGTGGTTTGTGAAAAGAACACACATGCAATGCCATTGGTTAATCCATGTGTCGTTTGTGGAAAGAACGCACATGCAATGACTCTAGTGGATCCATATGTGGTTTGCGGAAAAGAACACACATGCAATGACCACTGGTTGATCCATATGTGGTTTGTGGAAACAACACACATGCAATGACACTGGTTGATCCATGTGTGGTTTGTGGAAAGAACATACATGCAATGCCATTGGTTGATCCATATGTGGTTTGTGAATAGAACATATATGCAATGACTCTAGTGGATCCATATGTGGTTTGTGGAAAAAACACACATGCAATTATTCTAGTGGGTCCATATGTGGTTCATGTCAGGAACACACATGCAATGACATTGGTTGATCCATAAGTGGTTTGTGACAATAACACACATAAAATGACTCAAGTGGGTCCATATGTGGTTTGTGGAAAGAACACACATGCAATGACACTTGTTGATCCATGTGTAGTTTGTGGAAAGAACACACATGCAATGACACTAGTTGATCCGTGTGTGGTTTGTGGAAAGAACACACATGCAATGACTCTAGTGGATCCATATGTGGTTTGTGGAAAGAACACACATGCAATGAACACTGGTGGATCCATATGTGGTTTGTGAAAAGAACACACATGCAATAACACTGGCTGATCCATATGTGGTTTGTGGAAAGAACACACATGCAATGACTATGGTGGATCCATGTGTGGTTTGTGAAAAGAACACACATGCAATGACTCTAGTGGGTCCATATGTGGTTTGTGAAAAGAACACACATGCAATGACTCTAGTGGATCCATATGTGGTTTGTGGAAATAACATACATGCAATGACCACTGGTTGATGCATATGTGGATTGTGGAAAGAACACACATGCAATGACACTGGTTGATCCATGTGTGGTTTGTGGAAAGAACACACATGCAATGACACTGGTTGATCCATGTGTGGTTTGTGGAAAGAACACACATGCAATGCCATTGGTTGATCCATATGTGGTTTGTGAAAAGAACATATATGCAATGACTCTAGTGGATCCATATGTGGTTTTTGGAAAAAACACACATGCAATGACATTGGTTGATCCATAAGTGGTTTGTGACAATAACACACATAAAATGACTCAAGTGGGTCCATATGTGGTTTGTGGAAAGAACACACATGCAATGACACTTGTTGATCCATGTGTGGTTTGTGGAAAGAACACACATGCAATGACACTAGTTGATACATGTGTGGTTTGTGGAAAGAACACACATGCAATGACTCTAGTGGATCCATATGTGGTTTGTGGAAAGAACAGACATGCAATGACCACTGGTTGATCCATGTGTGGTTCATGATAGGAACACACATGCAATGACATTGGTTGATCCATATGTGGTTTGTGACAATAACACACATGCAATGACTCAAGTGGGTCCATATGTGGTTTGTGAAAAGAACACACATGCAATGACTCAGGGGGATCCTTGTCTGGTTTGTGGAAAGAACACACATGCAATGAACACTGGTGGATCATATGTGGTTTGAGGAAAGAACACACATGCAATGACACTGGTGGATCCATATGTGGTTTGTCAAAAGAACACACATGCAATGACTCTAGTGGGTCCATATGTGGTTTGTGAAAAGAACACACATGCAATGACTCTAGTGGATCCATATGTAGTTTGTGGAAAGAACACACATGCAATGACCACTGGTTGATCCACATGTGGTTTGTGGAAAGAACACGCATGCAATGACACTGGTTGATCCATGTGTGGTTTGTGGAAAGAACACACATGCAATGACTCTAGTGCTGGTTTTAGTATAAGAACACACATGCAATGACCACTGGTTGATCCATATGTGGTTTATGAAAAGAACACACATGCAATGACTGAGGGGGATCCATGTGTGGTTTGTGGAAAGAACACACATGCAACGAACACTGGTGGATCCATATGTGGTTTGTGGAAAGAACACACATGCAATGACACTAGTGGATCCATATGTGGTTTGTTGTAAGAACGCACATGCAATGACTCTAGTGCTGGTTTTAGTATAAGAACACACATGCAATGACTCTAGTGGGTCCATATGTGGTTTGTGAAAAGAACACACATGCAATGACTCTAGTGGATCCATATGTGGTTTGTGGAAATAACACACATGCAATGACCACTGGTTGATGCATATGTGGTTTGTGGAAAGAACACAGATGAAGTGAACACTGGTGGATCCATATGTTATTTGTGAAAAGAACACACATGCAATGCCATTAGTTGATCCATATGTGGTTTGTGAAAAGAACACACATGCAATGACTCTAGTGGATCGATATGTGGTTTGTGGAAAGAACACACATGCAATGACTCTAGTGGGTCCATATGTGGTTCATGTCAGGAACAGACATGCAATGACACCGGTTG
Source organism: Avena insularis (assembly GCA_023614405.1). Taxonomy (NCBI): domain Eukaryota; kingdom Viridiplantae; phylum Streptophyta; class Magnoliopsida; order Poales; family Poaceae; genus Avena; species Avena insularis. Next base: position 325,649,211 of record CM042688.1, read on the forward strand.
ATCCATGTGTGGTTTGTGGAAGGAACACACATGCAATGACTCTAGTGCTGGTTTTAGTATAAGAACACACATGCAATGCCTCTAGTGATGGTTTTATTATAAGAACACACATGCAATGACTCTAGTGCTGGTTTTAGTATAAGAACACACATGCAATGACTCTAGTGGGTTCATATGTGGTTTGTGAAAAGAACACATATGCAATGACTCTAGTGGATCCATATGTGGTTTGTGGAAAAGAACACACATGCAATGAACACTAGTGGATCCATAGGTGGTTTGTGGAAAGAACATACATGAAGTGAACACTTGTGGATCCATATGTGATTTGTGAAAACAACACACATGCAATGCCATTAGTTGATCCATATGTGGTTTGTGTAAAGAACACACATGCAATGACTCTAGTGGGTCCATATGTGGTTCATGTCAGGAACACACATGCAATGACATTGGTTGATCGATATGTGGTTTGTGGAAAGAACACACATGCAATGACACTGGTTGATCCAGGTGTGGTTTGTGGAAAGAACACACATGCAATGACTCTATTGCTGGTTTTATCATAAGAACACACATGCAATGACTCTAGTGTTGGTTTTAGTATAAGAACACACATGCAATGACTCTAGTGGGTCCATATGTGTTTTGTGAAAAGAACACACATGCAATTACTCTAGTGGATCCATATGTGGTTTGTGGAAAAGAAAATACATACAATGAACACTGGTGGATCCATAAGTGATTTGTGGAAACAACACACATGTAGTGAACACTGGTGGATCCATATGTGGTTTGTCGATCGAACACACATGCAATGACACTGGTTGATCAATGTGTGGTTTGTGGAAAGAACACACATTCAATGACTCTAGTGGGTCCATATGTGGTTTGTGGAAAGAACACACATGCAATGACTCTAGTGGATCCATATGTGGTTTGTGGAAAGTACACACATGCAGTGACTCTAGTCGGTCCATATGTGGTTCATGTTAGGAAAACACATGCAATGACATTGGTTGATCCATATGTGGTTTGTGGAAAGAACACAAATGCAATGACACTGGTTGATCCATGTGTGGTTTGTCGAAAGAACACACATGCAATGACTCTAGTGCTGGTTTTAGTATAAGAACACACATGCAATGACTCTAGTGGGTCCATATGTGGTTTGTGAAAAGAACACACATGCAATGACTCTAGTGGATCCATATGTGGTTTGTGGAAAAGAACACACATGAAATGAACACTAGTGGATCCATAAGTGGTTTGTGGAAAGAACACACATGTAGTGAACACTGGTGGATCCATATGTGATTTGTGAAAAGAACACACATGCAATGCCATTGGTTGATCCATATGTGGTTTGTGAAAATAACACATGTGCAATGACTCTAGTGGGTCCATATGTGGTTTGTGGAATATAACACACATGCAATGACATTGGTTGATCCATATGTGGTTTGTAACAATAACACACATGAAATGCCATTGGCTAATCCATGTGTGGTTTATGGAAAAACACACATGCAATGACTCTAGTGGGTCCTTATGTAGTTTGTGGAAAGAACACACATGCAATGACCACTGGTTTATCCATATGTGGTTTGTGGAAATAACACACATGCAATGACACTGGTTGATCCATGTGTGGTTTGTGGAAAGAACACACATGCAATGACACTTGTTGATCCATGTGTGGTTTGTGGAAAGAACACACATGCAATGACACTAGTTGATACATGTGTGGTTTGTGGAAAGAACACACATGCAATGACTCTAGTGGATCCATATGTGGTTTGTGGAAAGAACAGACATGCAATGACCACTGGTTGATCCATGTGTGGTTCATGATAGGAACACACATGCAATGACATTGGTTGATCCATATGTGGTTTGTGACAATAACACACATGCAATGACTCAAGTGGGTCCATATGTGGTTTGTGAAAAGAACACACATGCAATGACTCAGGGGGATCCTTGTCTGGTTTGTGGAAAGAACACACATGCAATGAACACTGGTGGATCATATGTGGTTTGAGGAAAGAACACACATGCAATGACACTGGTGGATCCATATGTGGTTTGTCAAAAGAACACACATGCAATGACTCTAGTGGGTCCATATGTGGTTTGTGAAAAGAACACACATGCAATGACTCTAGTGGATCCATATGTAGTTTGTGGAAAGAACACACATGCAATGACCACTGGTTGATCCAAATGTGGTTTGTGGAAAGAACACGCATGCAATGACACTGGTTGATCCATGTGTGGTTTGTGGAAAGAACACATGCAATGACTCTAGTGCTGGTTTTAGTATAAGAACACACATGCAATGACCACTGGTTGATCCATATGTGGTTTATGAAAAGAACACTCTTGCAATGTCTGTGGGGGATCCATGTGTGGTTTGTGGAAAGAACAAACATGCAACGTACCCTGGTGGATCCATATGTGGTTTGTGGAAAGAACACACATGCAATGACACTAGTGGATCCATATGTGGTTTGTTGTAAGGCACATGCACTGACTCTAGTGCTGGTTTTAGTATAAGAACACACATGCAATGACTCTAGTGGGTCCATATGTGGTTTGTGAAAAGAACACACATGCAATGACTCTAGTGGATCCATATGTGGTTTGTGGAAATAACACACATGCAATGACCACTGGTTGATGCATATGTGGTTTGTGGAAAGAACAGATGAAGTGAACACTGGTGGATCCATATGTTATTTGTGAAAAGAACACACATGCAATGCCATTAGTTGATCCATATGTGGTTTGTGAAAAGAACACACATGCAATGACTCTAGTGGATCGATATGTGGTTTGTGGAAAGAACACACATGCAATGACTCTAGTGGGTCCATATGTGGTTCATGTCAGGAACAGACATGCAATGACACCGGTTGATCCATGTGTGGTTTGTGGAAGGAACACACATGCAATGACTCTAGTGCTGGTTTTAGTATAAGAACACACATGCAATGCCTCTAGTGATGGTTTTATTATAAGAACACACATGCAATGACTCTAGTGCTGGTTTTAGTATAAGAACACACATGCAATGACTCTAGTGGGTTCATATGTGGTTTGTGAAAAGAACACATATGCAATGACTCTAGTGGATCCATATGTGGTTTGTGGAAAAGAACACACATGCAATGAACACTAGTGGATCCATAGGTGGTTTGTGGAAAGAACATACATGAAGTGAACACTTGTGGATCCATATGTGATTTGTGAAAACAACACACATGCAATGCCATTAGTTGATCCATATGTGGTTTGTGTAAAGAACACACATGCAATGACTCTAGTGGGTCCATATGTGGTTCATGTCAGGAACACACATGCAATGACATTGGTTGATCGATATGTGGTTTGTGGAAAGAACACACATGCAATGACACTGGTTGATCCAGGTGTGGTTTGTGGAAAGAACACACATGCAATGACTCTATTGCTGGTTTTATCATAAGAACACACATGCAATGACTCTAGTGTTGGTTTTAGTATAAGAACACACATGCAATGACTCTAGTGGGTCCATATGTGTTTTGTGAAAAGAACACACATGCAATTACTCTAGTGGATCCATATGTGGTTTGTGGAAAAGAAAATACATACAATGAACACTGGTGGATCCATAAGTGATTTGTGGAAACAACACACATGTAGTGAACACTGGTGGATCCATATGTGGTTTGTCGATCGAACACACATGCAATGACACTTGGTTGATCTATGTGTGGTTTGTGGAAAGAACACACATGCAATGACTCTTGTTGTTCCATTTGTGGTTTGTGGAAAGAACACACATGCAATGACTCTAGTGGATCCATATGTGGTTTGTGGAAAGTACACACATGCAGTGACTCTAGTCGGTCCATATGTGGTTCATGTTAGGAAAACACATGCAATGACATTGGTTGATCCATATGTGGTTTGTGGAAAGAACACACATGCAATGATACTGGTGGATCCATATGTGGTTTGTGAAAAGAACACACATTCAATGAGTCTAGTGTTGGTTTTAGTATAAGAACACACATGCAATGACTCCAATGGATCCATATGCGGTTTGTGGAAAACAACACACATGCAATGACTACTGGTGGATCCATATGTGGTTTGTGGAAAGAACACACATGAAATGAACACTAGTGAATCCATAAGTGGTTTGTGGAAAGAACACAGATGTAGTGGACACTGTTGGATCCATATGTGATTTGTGAAAAGAACACACATGCAATGCCACTAGTTGATCCATATGTGGTTTGTGAAAATAACACATGTGCAATGACTCTAGTGGGTCCATATGTGGTTTGTGGAATATAACACACATGCAATGACATTGGTTGATCCATATGTGGTTTGTAACAATAACACACATGAAATGCCATTGGCTAATCCATGTGTGGTTTATGGAAAAACACACATGCAATGACTCTAGTGGGTCCTTATGTAGTTTGTGGAAAGAACACACATGCAATGACCACTGGTTTATCCATATGTGGTTTGTGGAAATAACACACATGCAATGACCTTTGGTTGATCCATGTGTGGTTTGTGGAAAGAACACACATGCAATGAATCTAGTGCTGGTTTTAGTATAAGAACACACATGCAATGACTCTAGTGCTGGTTTTAGTATAAGAACACACATCCAATGACTCTAGTGGGTCCTATGTGGTTTGTGAAAAGAACACGCATGCAATGACTCTAGTGGGTCCATATGTGGTTTCTGAATAGAACAAACATGCAATGACTCCAGTGGATCCATATGTGGTTTTTGGAAAAGAACACACATGTAATGAACACTGGTGGATCCATATGTGGTTTGTGAAAAGAACACACATACAATGACTCTAGTGCTGGTTTTAGTATAAGAGCACACATGCAATGACTCTAGTGGGTACATATGTCGTTTGTGAAAAGAACACACATGCAATGACTCTAGTGGATCCATAAGTGCTTTGTGGAAAAGAACACACATGCAATAACCATTGGTTGATCCATCTATGGTTCATGACAGGAACACACATGCAATGAACACTTGTGGATCCATATGTGGTTCTTGATAGGAACACACATGCAATGACATTGGTTGATCCATGTGTGGTTCATGAGAGGAACACACATGCAATGACACTGGTTGATCCATATGTGGTTTGTGAAAAGAACACACATGCAATGACAATAGTGGATCCATATGTGGTTTGTGGAAAAGAACACACATGCAATGACCACTGGTTGATCCATATGTGGTTTGTGGAAAGAACACACATGCAATGACACTGGTTGATCCATGTGTGGTTTGTGGAAAGAACACACATGCAATGCCATTGGTTGATCCATATGTGCTTTGTGGAAAGAACACAGATGCAATGACCACTGGTTGATCCATGTGTGGTTCATGACAGGAACACACATCCAATGACATTGGTTGATCCATATGTGGTTTGTGAGAATAACACACATGCAATGACTCAAGTGGGTCCATATGTGGGTTTGTGAAAAGAACACACATGCAATAAATCAGGAGGATCCATGTGTGGTTTGTGGAAAGAACACACATGCAATGAACACTTGTGGATCCATATGTAGTTTGTGGAAAGAACATACATGCAATGACACTGGTGGATGCATATGTGATTTGTGAAAAGAACACACATGCAATGACTCTAGTGGGTCCATATGTGTTTTGTGAAAAGAACACACATGCAATGACTCTAGTGGATCCATATGTAGTTTGTGGAAAGAACACACATGCAATGACCACTGGTTGATCGATATGTGGTTTGTGGAAAGAACACGCATGTAATGACACTGGTTGATCCATGTGTGGTTTGTGGAAAGAACACCCATGCAATGATTCTAGTGTTGGTTTTAGTATAAGAACACACATGCAATGACTCTAGTGGGTCCATATGTGGTTTGTGAAAAGAACACACATGCAATGACTCTAGTGGATCCATATGTGGTTTGTGGAAAAGAACACACATGTAATGAACACTGGTGGATCCATAAGTGGTTTGTGGAAAGAACACACATGCAATGAATACTGGTGGATCCATATGTGATTTGTGAAAAGAACACACATGCAATGAACATTGGTGGATCCATATGTGGTTTGTGGAAAGAACACACATGCAATGACCACTGGTTGATCGATATGTGGTTTGTGGAAAGAACACGCATGCAATGATACTGGTTGATCCATGTGTGCTTTGTGGAAAGAACACCCATGCAATGATTCTAGTGCTGGTTTTAGTATAAGAACACACATGCAATGACTCTAGTGGGTCCATATGTGGTTTGTGAAAACAACACACATGCAATGACTTTAGTGGATCCATATGTGGTTTGTGGAAAAGAACACACATGCAATGAACACTTGTGGATCCATAAGTGGTTTGTGTAAAGAACACACATGCAGTGAACACTGGTGGATCCATATGTGATCTGTGAAAAGAAGACACATGCAATGCCATTGGTTCATCCATATGTGGTTTGTGAAAAAAAAACACATTCAATGCCATTGGTTAATCCATCTGTCGTTTGTGGAAAGAACACACATGCAATGACTCTAGTGGATCCATATGTGGTTTGTGGAAAATAACACACATGCAACGACCAGTGGTTGATCCATATGTGGTTTGTGGAAAGAACACACATGCAATGACACTGGTTGATCCATGTGTGGTTTGTGGAAAGAACACACATGCAATGTCATTGGTTGATCCATATGTAGTTTGTGAAAAGAACACACATGCAATGACTCTATAGGATCCATATGTGGTTTGTGGAAAGAACACATATGCAATGACTCTAGTGGGTCCATATGTGGTTCATGTCTGGAACACACATGCAATGACATTGGTTGATCCATATGTGGGTTGTGTCAATAACACACATTCAATGACTCAAGTGGGTCCATATGTGGTTTTTGGAAAGAACACACATGAAATGACTCTAGTGGATCCATGTGTGGTTTGTGGAAAGAACACACATGAAATGACCACTGGTTTATCCATATGTGGTTTGTGGAAAGAACACACATGCAATGACACTGGTTGATCAATGTGTGGTTTGTGGAAAGAACACACATGCAATGACTCTAGTGGGTCCATATGTGCTTTGTGAAAAGAACACACATGCAATGACTCTAGTGGATCCATATGTGGTTTGTGGAAAAGAACACACATGCAACGAACACTGGTGGATCCATAAGTGGTTTGTGGAAAGAACACACATGCAGTGAACACTGGTGGATCCATATGTGATATGTGAAAAGAACACACATGCAATGAGTCTAGTGGATCCATATTTGGTTTGTAGAAAGAACACATATGCAATGACCACTGGTTGATAATTGTGTAGTTCATGACAGGAACACACATGCAATGACATTGGTTGATCCATATGTGGTTTGTGACAATAACACACATGCAATGACTCAAGTGGGTCCATATGTGGTTTGTGAAAAGAACACACATGCAATGACTCAGGTGGATCCATGTGTGGTTTGTGGAAAGAACACACATGCAATGAACACTGGTGGATCCATATGTGGTTTGTGGAAAGAACACACATGCAATGACACTGGTGGATCCATGTGTGGTTTCTGAAAATAACACACATGCAATGACTCTAGTGGGTCCATATATGGTTTGTGAAAAGAACACACATGCAATGACTTTAGTGGATCCATATGTGGTTTGTGCAAAGAACACACATGCAGTGACCACTGGTTGATCCATATGTGGTTTGTGGAAAGAACACGCATGCAATGACACTGGTTGATCCATGTGTGGTTTGTGGAAAGAACACATATGCAATGACTCTAGTGCTGATTTTAGTATAAGAACACACATGCAATGACTCTAGTGGGTCCATATGTGCTTTGTGAAAAGAACACACATGCAATGACTCTCGTGGATCCATATGTGGTTTGTGGAAAAGAACACACATGCAATGAACACTGGTGGATCCATAAGTGGTTTGTGGAAAGAACACACATGAAGTGAACACTGGTGGATCCATATGTGATCTGTGAAAAGAACACACATGCAATGCCATTGGTTGATCCATATGTGGTTATTGAAAAGAACACACATGCAATGACTCTCGTGGATCCATATGTGGTTTGTGGAAGGAATACACATGCAATGACTCAAGTGGGTCCATATGTGGTTTGTGAAAAGTACACACATCCAATGACTCAGGGGGATCCATGTGTGGTTTGTGGAAAGAACACACATGAAATGAACACTGGTGGATCCATATGTCATTTGAGAAAAGAACACATATGCAATGACACTGGCTGATCCATATGTGGTTTGTGGAAAGAACACACATGCAATGACTCTGGTGGATGCATGTGTGGTTGGTGAAAAGAACACACAAGCAATGATTCTAGTGGGTCCATATGTGGTTTGTGAAAAGAACACACATGCAATGACTCTAGTGGATCCATATATGGTTTGTGGAAAAGATCACACATGCAATGAACACTAGTGGATCCATAACTGGTTTGTGGAAAGAACACACATGCAGTGAACACTGGTGGATCCATATGTGGTTTGTTGAAAGAACACACATGCAATGACACTGGTTGATCCATGTGTGGTTTGTGGAAAGAACACACATGCAATGACTCTGGTGGATCCATGTGTGGTTTGTGAAAAGAACACACATGCAATGACTCTAGTGGATCCATATGTGGTTTGTGGAAAGAACACACATGCAATGACCACTGGTTGATCCATATGAGGTTTGTGGAAAGAACACACATGCAATGACACTGGTTGATCCATGTGTGGTTTGTGGAAAAGATACACATGCAATGAATCTAGTGCTGGTTTTAGTATAAGAACACACATGCAATGACTCTAGTGGGTCCATATGTGGTTTGTGAAAAGAACACACATGCAATGACTCTAGTGGATCCATATGTGGTTTGTGGAAAAGAACACATATGCAATGAACACTGGTGGATCCATAAGTGGCTTGTGGAAAGAACACACATGTAGTGATCATTGGTTGATCCATATGTGGTTTGTGGAAAGAACACACATGCAATGACACTGGTTGATCCATATGTGGTTTGTGAAAAGAACAAACATGCAATGACTCTAGTGGATCCATATGTGGTTTGTGGAAAGAACACACATGCAATGACCACTGGTTGATCCATGCGTAGTTCATGACTGGAACACACATGCAATGACATTGCTTGATCCATATGTGGTTTGTGACAATAAGACACATGCAATGACTCAAATGGGTCCATATGTGGTTTGTGAAAATAACACACATGGAATGACTCAGGAGGATCCATGTGTGGTTTGTGGAAAGAACACACATGCAATGAACACTGGTGGATCCATATGTGGTATGTGGAAAGAACACACATGCAATGCCATTGGTTGATCCATATGTGGTTTGTGAAAATAACACACGTGCAATGACTCTAGTGGATCCATATGTGGTTTGTGGGAAGAACACACATGCAATGACTCTAGTGGGTCCATATGTGGTTTGTGGAATATAACACAGATGCAATGACATTGGTTGATCCATATGTGGTTTGTAACAATAACACACATGAAATGCCATTGGCTAATCCATGTGTGGTTTGTGGAAAAACACACATGCAATGACTCTAGTGGGTCCTTATGTAGTTTGTGGAAAGAACACACATGCAATGACCACTGGTTTATCCATATGTGGTTTGTGGAAATAACACACATGCAATGACACTGGTTGATCCATGTGTGGTTTGTGGAAAGAACACACATGCAATGAATCTAGTGCTGGTTTTAGTATAAGAACACACATGCAATGACTCTAGTGCTGGTTTTAGTATAAGAACACACATCCAATGACTCTAGTGGGTCCTATGTGGTTTGTGAAAAGAACACGCATGCAATGACTCTAGTGGGTCCATATGTGGTTTCTGAATAGAACAGACATGCAATGACTCCAGTGGATCCATATGTGGTTTTTGGAAAATAACACACATGTAATGAACACTGGTGGATCCATATGTGGTTTGTGAAAAGAACACACATACAATGACTCTAGTGCTGGTTTTAGTATAAGAGCACACATGCAATGACTCTAGTGGGTACATATGTCGTTTGTGAAAAGAACACACATGCAATGACTCTAGTGGATCCATAAGTGCTTTGTGGAAAAGAACACACATGAAATAACCATTGGTTGATCCATGTGTGGTTCATGACAGGAACACACATGCAATGAACACTTGTGGATCCATATGTGGTTCTTGATAGGAACACACATGCAATGACATTGGTTGATCCATGTGTGGTTCATGAGAGGAACACACATGCAATGACACTGGTTGAACCATATGTGGTTTGTGAAAAGAACACACATGCAATGACAATAGTGGATCCATATGTGGTTTGTGGAAAAGAACACACATGCAATGACCACTGGTTGATCCATATGTGGTTTGTGGAAAGAACACACATGCAATGACACTGGTTGATCCATGTGTGGTTTGTGGAAAGAACACACATGCAATGCCATTGGTTGATCCATATGTGCTTTGTGGAAAGAACACACATGCAATGACCACTGGTTGATCCATGTGTGGTTCATGACAGGAACACACATCCAATGACATTGGTTGATCCATATGTGGTTTGTGAGAATAACACACATGCAATGACTCAAGTGGGTCCATATGTGGGTTTGTGAAAAGAACACACATGCAATAAATCAGGAGGATCCATGTGTGTATTGTGGAAAGAACACACATGCAATGAACACTGGTGGATCCATATGTGGTTTGTGGAAAGAACATACATGCAATGACACTGGTGGATGCATATGTGATTTGTGAAAAGAACACACATGCAATGACTCTAGTGGGTCCATATGTGTTTTGTGAAAAGAACACACATGCAATGACTCTAGTGGATCCATATGTAGTTTGTGGAAAGAACACACATGCAATGACCACTGGTTGATCGATATGTGGTTTGTGGAAAGAACACGCATGCAATGACACTGGTTGATCCATGTGTGGTTTGTGGAAAGAACACCCATGCAATGATTCTAGTGTTGGTTTTAGTATAAGAACACACATGCAATGACTCTAGTGGGTCCATATGTGGTTTGTGAAAAGAACACACATGCAATGACTCTAGTGGATCCATATGTGGTTTGTGGAAAAGAACACACATGTAATGAACACTGGTGGATCCATAAGTGGTTTGTGGAAAGAACACACATGCAATGAATACTGGTGGATCCATATGTGATTTGTGAAAAGAACACACATGCAATGAACATTGGTGGATCCATATGTGGTTTGTGGAAAGAACACACATGCAATGACCACTGGTTGATCGATATGTGGTTTGTGGAAAGAACACGCATGCAATGATACTGGTTGATCCATGTGTGCTTTGTGGAAAGAACACCCATGCAATGATTCTAGTGCTGGTTTTAGTATAAGAACACACATGCAATGACTCTAGTGGGTCCATATGTGGTTTGTGAAAACAACACACATGCAATGGCTTTAGTGGATCCATATGTGGTTTGTGGAAAAGAACACACATGCAATGAACACTTGTGGATCCATAAGTGGTTTGTGTAAAGAACACACATGCAGTGAACACTGGTGGATCCATATGTGATCTGTGAAAAGAAGACACATGCAATGCCATTGGTTCATCCATATGTGGTTTGTGAAAAAAACACACATTCAATGCCATTGGTTAATCCATCTGTCGTTTGTGGAAAGAACACACATGCAATGACTCTAGTGGATCCATATGTGGTTTGTGGAAAATAACACACATGCAACGACCAGTGGTTGATCCATATGTGGTTTGTGGAAAGAACACACATGCAATGACACTGGTTGATCCATGTGTGGTTTGTGGAAAGAACACACATGCAATATCATTGGTTGATCCATATGTAGTTTGTGAAAAGAACACACATGCAATGACTCTATAGGATCCATATGTGGTTTGTGGAAAGAACACATATGCAATGACTCTAGTGGGTCCATATGTGGTTCATGTCTGGAACACACATGCAATGACATTGGTTGATCCATATGTGGGTTGTGTCAATAACACACATTCAATGACTCAAGTGGGTCCATATGTGGTTTGTGGAAAGAACACACATGAAATGACTCTAGTGGATCCATGTGTGGTTTGTGGAAAGAACACACATGAAATGACCACTGGTTTATCCATATGTGGTTTGTGGAAAGAACACACATGCAATGACACTGGTTGATCAATGTGTGGTTTGTGGAAAGAACACACATGCAATGACTCTAGTGGGTCCATATGTGCTTTGTGAAAAAGAACACACATGCAATGACTCTAGTGGATCCATATGTGGTTTTTGGAAAAGAACACACATGCAATGAACACTGGTGGATCCATAAGTGGTTTGTGGAAAGAACACACATGCAGTGAACACTGGTGGATCCATATGTGATATGTGAAAAGAACACACATGCAATGAGTCTAGTGGATCCATATGTGGTTTGTGGAAAGAACACATATGCAATGACCACTGGTTGATAATTGTGTAGTTCATGACAGGAACACACATGCAATGACATTGGTTGATCCATATGTGGTTTGTGACAATAACAAACATGCAATGACTCAAGTGGGTCCATATGTGGTTTGTGAAAAGAACACACATGCAATGACTCAGGTGGATCCATGTGTGGTTTGTGGAAAGAACACACATGCAATGAACACTGGTGGATCCATATGTGGTTTGTGGAAAGAACACACATGCAATGACACTCGTGGATCCATGTGTGGTTTCTGAAAATAACACACATGCAATGACTCTAGTGGGTCCATATATGGTTTGTGAAAAGAACACACATGCAATGACTTTAGTGGATCCATATGTGGTTTGTGGAAAGAACACACATGCAGTGACCACTGGTTGATCCATATGTGGTTTGTGGAAAGAACACGCATGCAATGACACTGGTTGATCCATGTATGGTTTGTGGAAAGAACACATATGCAATGACTCTAGTGCTGATTTTAGTATAAGAACACACATGCAATGACTCTAGTGGGTCCATATGTGCTTTGTGAAAAGAACACACATGCAATGACTCTCGTGGATCCATATGTGGTTTGTGGAAAAGAACGCACATGCAATGAACACTGGTGGATCCATAAGTGGTTTGTGGAAAGAACACACATGAAGTGAACACTGGTGGATCCATATGTGATCTGTGAAAAGAACACACATGCAATGCCATTGGTTGATCCATATGTGGTTATTGAAAAGAACACACATGCAATGACTCTCGTGGATCCATATGTGGTTTGTGGAAGGAACACACATGCAATGACTCAAGTGGGTCCATATGTGGTTTGTGAAAAGTACACACATCCAATGACTCAGGGGGATCCATGTGTGGTTTGTGGAAAGAACACACATGAAATGAACACTGATGGATCCATATGTGATTTGTGAAAAGAACACATATGCAATGACACTGGCTGATCCATATGTGGTTTGTGGAAAGAACACACATGCAATGACTCTGGTGGATGCATGTGTGGTTGGTGAAAAGAACACGCAAGCAATGAATCTAGTGGGTCCATATGTGGTTTGTGAATAGAACACACATGCAATGACTCTAGTGGATCCATATATGGTTTGTGGAAAAGATCACACATGCAATGAACACTAGTGGATCCATAACTGGTTTGTGGAAAGAACACACATGCAGTGAACACAGGTGGATCCATATGTGGTTTGTTGAAAGAACACACATGCAATGACACTGGTTGATCCATGTGTGGTTTGTGGAAAGAACACACATGCAATGACTCTGGTGGATCCATGTGTGGTTTGTGAAAAGAACACACATGCAATGACTCTAGTGGATCCATATGTGGTTTGTGGAAAGAACACACATGCAATGACCACTGGTTGATCTATATGTGGTTTGTGGAAAGAACACACATGCAATGACACTGGTTGATCCATGTGTGGTTTGTGGAAAGGATACACATGCAATGAATCTAGTGCTGGTTTTAGTATAAGAACACACATGCAATGACTCTAGTGGGTCCATATGTGGTTTGTGAAAAGAACACACATGCAATGACTCTAGTGGAGTCATATGTGGTTTGTGGAAAAGAACACATATGCAATGAACACTGGTGGATCCATAAGTGGCTTGTGGAAAGAACACACATGTAGTGATCATTGGTTGATCCATATGTGGTTTGTGGAAAGAACACACATGCAATGACACTGGTTGATCCATATGTGGTTTGTGAAAAGAACAAACATGCAATGACTCTAGTGGATCCATATGTGGTTTGTGGAAAGAACACACATGAAATGACCACTGGTTGATCCATGCATAGTTCATGACTGGAACACACATGCAATGCCATTGCTTGATCCATATGTGGTTTGTGACAATAAGACACATGCAATGACTCAAATGGGTCCATATGTGGTTTGTGAAAATAACACACATGGAATGACTCAGGAGGATCCATGTGTGGTTTATGGAAAGAACACACATGCAATGAACACTGGTGGATCCATATGTGGTATGTGGAAAGAACACACATGCAATGACACTGGTGGATCCATTTGTGGTTTGTGAAAAGAAGACACATGCAATGACTCTAGTGGGTCCATATGTGGTCTGTGAAAAGAACACACATGCAATGACTCTAGTGGATCCATATGTGGTTTCTGGAAAGAACACACATGCAATGACCACTGGTTGAGCCATATGTGGTTTGTGGAAAGAACACGCATGCAATGACACTGGTTGATCCATGTGTGGTTTGTGGACAGAACACACCTACAATGACTCTAGTGCTGGTTTTAGTATAAGAACACACATGCAATGACTCTAGTGGGTTCCAATGTGCTTTGTAAAAAGAAAACACATGTAATGACTCTCGTGGATCCATATGTGGTTTGTGGAAAAGAACACACATGCAATGAACACTGGTGGATCCATAAGTGGTTTGTGGAAAGAACACACATGAAGTGAACAATGGTGGATCCATATGTGATCTGTGAAAAGAACACACATGCAATGCCATTGGTTGATCCATATGTGGTTTGTGAAAAGAACACATATGCATTGACTCTAGTGGATCCATATGTGGTTTGTGGAAAGAACACACATGCAATGACTCAAGTGGGTCCATATGTGGTTTGTCAAAAGAACACACATCCAATGACTCAGGGGGATCCATGTGTGGTCTGTGGAAAGAACACACATGCAATGAACACTGGTGGATCCATATGTGGATTGTGAAAAGAACACACATGCAATGACACTGGCTGATCCATATGTGGTTTGTGGAAAGAACACACATGCAATGACTCTGGTGGATCCATGTGTGGTTTGTGAAAAGAACACACATGCAATGACTCTAGTGGGTCCATATGTGGTTTGTGAAAAGAACACACATGCAATGACCACTGGTTGATCCATATGCGGTTTGTGGAAAGAACACACATGCAATGACACTTGTTGATCCATGTGTGGTTTGTGGAAAGAACACACATGCAATGAACACTGGTGGATCCATAAGTGGTTTATGGAAAGAACACACATGAAGTGAGCACTGGTGGATCCATATGTGATCTGCGAAAAGAACACGCATGCAATGCCATTGGTTGATCCATATGTGGTTTATGAAAATAACACACATGCAATGACTCTAGTGGATCCATATGTGGTTTGTGGAAAGAACACACATGCAATGACTCAAGTGGGTCCATATGTGGTTTGTCAAAAGAACACACATCCAATGACTCAGGGGGATCCATGTGTGGTTTGTGGAAAGAACACACATGCAATGAACACTGGTGGATCCATATGTGGTATGTGAAAAGAACACACATGCAATGACACGGGCTGATCCATATGTGGTTTGTGGAAAGAACACACATGCAATGACCCTGGTGGATCCATGTGTAGTTTGTGAAAAGAACACACATGCAATGACTCTCGTGGGTCCATATATGGTTTGTGAAAAGAACACACATGTAATGACTTTAGTGGATCCATATGTGGTTTGTGGAAAGAACACACATGCAATGACTCTCGTGGATCCATATGTGGTTTGTGCAAAAAGAACACACATGCAATGAACACTGGTGGATCCATAAGTGGTTTGTGGAAAGAACACACATGAAGTGAACACTGGTGGATCCATATGTGATCTATGAAAAGAACACACATGCAATGCCATTGGTTGATCCATATGTGGTTTGTGAAAAGAACACACATGCAATGACTCTAGTGGATCCATATGTGGTTTGTGGAAAGAACACACATGCAATGACTCAAGTGGGTCCATATGTGGTTTGTCAAAAGAACACAAATCCAATGACTCATGGGGATCCATGTGTGGTTTGTGGAAATAACACACATGCAATGAACACTGGTGGATCCATATGTGGTTTGTGAAAAGAACACACATGCAATGACACTGGCTGATCCATATGTGGTTTGTGGAAAGAACACACGTGCAATGACTCTGGTGGATCCATTTGTGGTTTGTGAAAAGAACACATATGCAATGACTCTAGTGGGTCCAAATGTGGTTTGTGAAAAGAACACACATGCAATGACTTTAGTGGATCCATATGTGGTTTGTGGAAATAACACACATGCAATGACCACTGGTTGATCCATATGTGGTTTGTGGAAAGAACACACATGCAATGACACTGGTTGATCCATGTGCGGTTTGTAGAAAGAACACACATGCAATGACTCTAGTGGGTCCATATGTGGTTTGTGAAAATAACAGACATGCAATGACTCTAGTGGATCCATATGTGGTTTGTGGAAAAGAACACACATGCAATGAACACTGGTGGATCCATAAGTGGTTTGTGGAAAGAACACACATGTAGTGAACATTGGTTGATCCATATGTGGTTTGTGGAAAGAACACACATGCAATGACACTGGTTGATCCATATGTGGTTTGTGAAAAGAACACACATGCAATGACTCTAGTGGATCCATATGTGGTTTGTGGAAAGAACACACATGCAATGACCGCTAGTTGATCCATGTGCAGTTCATGACTGGAACACACATGCAATGACATTGGTTGATCCATATGTGGTTTGTGACAATAACACACATGCAATGACTCAAGTGGGTCACTATGTGGTTTGTGAAAAGAACACACATGCAATGACTCAGGAGGATCCATGTGTGGTTTGTGGAAAGAACACACATGCAATGAACACTGGTGGATCCATATGTGGTTTGTGGAAAGAACACACATACAATGACACTGGTGGATCCATATGTGGTTTGTGAAAACAACACACATGCAATGACTCTAGTGGGTCCATATTTGGTTTGTGAAAAGAACACACATGCAATGACTCTAGTGGATCCATATGTGGTTTGTGGAAATAACACACATGCAATAACACTGGTTGATCCATGTGTAGTTTGTGGAAAGAACACACATGCAATGAACACTGGTGGATCCATAAGTGGTTTATGGAAAGAACACACATGAAGTGAGCATTGGTGGATCCATATGTGATCTGTGAAAAGAACACACATGCAATGCCATTGGTTGATCCATATGTGGTTTATGAAAATAACACACATGCAATGACTCTAGTGGATCCATATGTGGTTTGTGGAAAGAACACACATGCAATGACTCAAGTGGGTCCATATGTGGTTTGTGCAAAAAGAACACACATGCAATGAACACTGGTGGATCCATAAGTGGTTTGTGGAAAGAACACGCATAAAGTGAACACTGGTGGATCCATATGTGATCTATGAAAAGAACACACATGCAATGCCATTGGTTGATCCATATGTGGTTTGTGAAAAGAACACACATGCAATGACTCTAGTGGATCCATATGTGGTTTGTGGAAAGAACACACATGCAATGACTCAAGTGGGTCCATATGTGGTTTGTCAAAAGAACACAAATCCAATGACTCATGGGGATCCATGTGTGGTTTGTGGAAAGAACACACATGCAATGAACACTGGTGGATCCATATGTGGTTTGTGAAAAGAACACACATGCAATGACACTGGCTGATCCATATGTGGTTTGTGGAAAGAACACACGTGCAATGACTCTGGTGGATCCATGTGTGGTTTGTGAAAAGAACACACATGCAATGACTCTAGTCGGTCCATATGTGGTTTGTGAAAAGAACACACATGCAATGACTTTAGTGGATCCATATGTGGTTTGTGGAAATAACACACATGCAATGACCACTGGTTGATCCATATGTGGTTTGTGGAAAGAACACACATGCAATGACACTGGTTGATCCATGTGCGGTTTGTAGAAAGAACACACATGCAATGAATCTAGTGTTGGTTTTAGTATAAGAACACACGTGCAATGACTCTAGTGGGTCCATATGTGGTTTGTGAAAATAACAGACATGCAATGACTCTAGTGGATCCATATGTGGTTTGTGGAAAAGAACACACATGCAATGAACACTGGTGGATCCATAAGTGGTTTGTGGAAAGAACACACATGTAGTGAACATTGGTTGATCCATATGGGGTTTGTGGAAAGAACACACATGCAATGAGACTGGTTGATCCATATGTGGTTTGTGAAAAGAACACATGCAATGACTCTAGTGGGTCCATATGTGGTTTGTGAAAAGAACACACATGCAATGACCACTGGTTGATCCATATGCGGTTTGTGGAAAGAACACACATGCAATGACACTGGTTGATCCATGTGTGGTTTGTGGAAAGAACACACATGCAATGAACACTGGTGGATCCATAAGTGGTTTATGGAAAGAACACACATGAAGTGAGCACTGGTGGATCCATATGTGATCTGTGAAAAGAACACACATGCAATTCCATTGGTTGATCCATATGTGGTTTGTGAAAAGACATATGGATCAACCAATGGCATTACATCTGAACTGTGGATGCTAGCTATTGATCGAGGGACTAGCATTGTAAACACAGGGGACTCAATCTTATTAAAGGTTGGGGACGCTACAGAATGGTATCAGAGCATTGTGTTGCCTGTAGGATTTGTAACCCTAGGATTGGACAAAAACCCTTAGAAAAATAGGAATTGTATTTGTTCCAAAACTTATTTACAAAAACAATCTTGTAAACTCTTTCCTCAATCATTTTTGGTTTCAACTCTACTTCTCTTCTACTTCAAAACTTGATGGAAAATGCTACCCTTTGACCAAAGACTACACTATGTGCGAAGGACTTCTTCAACACCTTCAACTCTAATGACTTCAACACCTTCAACTCTAATGACTTCAACATCTTCAGCATGTTCACCAAGACTTCAACCTAGGATATCACTTAAGACTACAAGTGAAGCAAGAAATGTTACTCAAGATTTGAAGATTAAGAAAACACAACTTAGAAGAAGCCATCACCACCTTTGAAGTTTTGTGACCAAGAGTTTTTCCCAAAGGAACCATGATCTCAAGCAAGAAGAATCAATCAAGAAGGATGGAAAGATCACAAGTGAACCATATAGATGGACCACCATAATTTAGTTAAAGTCAAACCCACCAACTTATGTGGTGTAACAAAAATATTTTGTTGCCTAAGTATGTGCTTGAAACTATTGTTTGAGTGGAGTGCTTGTTTGTGATTGCTTGCACATTGCTTGTGTGATTTGTGATGTGTGTGAATAAAACTGATTCCTTAGAAAACTCTTGCCTAATCTAATCCCAATCCAACCCCAAACAGATGACTTCTCCAAGAAACTCCAACATCAAGGATGATGACATCAACAACAACCAAGAGGACAACATGAGAGAACTCATAGCAACCCAACACCAGTTGAACCAACTAACAACTCAGTTCATAGCCAACAATAGTGATAAAGACCCTACCTTGCAAAAGTTTTTGGAAGAACAATCCCAACTGATGCTTAAGGTGACTAATCAAATGATCAGCATGGAAGAAAACTATCCCAAAAGAGTGTATGACAACAAGGATGACAAGAATGTTATTCTAGATGGATCACCAGCTTGCATTATTTGTGGAGACAAGGATCACACTTCCAAGGAACATGAAGATCAATGCCCCAATTGTGAAGAGGAACATCCAGTTAGCCAATGCCCCACATCTCAAGTTACTTGCTACCTATGTGAAGGAAACAACCATGTCCCTACTCAATGCCCCATCTATGCCATTGTTGAACAAAGGAAACAAGAAGGATCCAAGTATGCCAAGAATGTTGATGACAAAGGAAAAGGACCACTCATACCTCCAAACAAGACAACCCAATTCAAAGGATCAAAGAAGCCCAAGAAACCAAAGCAAGACATGAGCCTTGTGCAATGTCGTAAATGTAAGGAAATGGGACACTACCCCAGTGGATGCCCAGAGAACCCGAAGAATAAAGAGATCGGCCAAGTAGTGTGCAACAACTGCAAGGAACCAGGCCATTATGTAGCCACCTGTCCACAAGAGCAACGTAAAGAACTCCAAGATATCCACTGTTTCAATTGCAAGGAACCAGGACACTATGTAAGCAATTGTCCAGAAAAGATGAAGAACAAGTTGAACAAGCCTATGGAGAAACTCAACCTTGGTCCATGAGTCAAGCATGGAAACAAAGGACACTAAGCAGAAGTTTTCCAAGAAGAAGTTTTCCTCAAGATTCCAAGCAAGCCAAAATGTAGTTTAGTTGGAAAAATTTTAAGGGTGGTAGTACCCTAGTTGTTTTGAACCTTCTTGTAACCCTAGCCTCCCCAAATCTCGGGACAAGATTTATTTTAAGGGTGGTAGCCTGTCACATCCCAAGATTTTCCAAATCTTGTAATGTGAAAATTTAATAAACAAAATAAACTTTTGTTGAAAATCAGGGTGAAAAGAAACTTTTGTTTCTAAAAGGAGACTTAAAATCCCATCTTGAAAAAACTTTGGCTAAAGTTTGAATTCAACAAATCCAAATCAAGGGAAATGCATTCCTCAATGAATGTATCTGGAAATCTGAACACATGGAAAATAAATCCAAATCCCTAGACCCTAATGGAAGGAAATCATTTTCCAAAGTATCTCCAAATCTATGGATTTGATCCATATCAAAGTTGATCAACAAATATTCACAAAGGATCAAGAAAGACCTTAGAGATTGGTTTCACTTAGTTTGGAACCATAGACAAGATCTTGTGAATATAATAAGATAAGGAAATTGAATTTCCAAAAGCTAATAAAGCCCTTACCAAAAGCCATACCAATTGGTGATCAATAATAATCCTAAAGGGATTTATAAAGATAAACATTTATCAAAGGAAAATAAATTGTTTTGGAAATACTATTTTGGATCTTTTAATAAAAGACTTTGTTCTCAAATGAAAAGGTGAGCCAAATTAATTTTGGCCAAACTTTTTGTAATAAAATATTTTGTTTTGATAAAATGAATAAAGGATTATTTAAATAAAATAATAAGGATTTAAATATCCAATTTTATTTAAGTAAAGGCTTTTACCATTTTAAATGAACACCAAGTATTTTATTACTACTTTGAAATCTTTTATTAAAAGGTTTTGCTTTGATTAAAATGAGTAAAGAATTATTTAAATAAAATAATAAGGATTTAAATATACAATTTTATTTAAGTAAAGGCTTTCCCATTTTAATTAAACACCAAAACTTATTTATTTATTTAAATAAGTTTCCAAGTATTCTTTTATTTTTCAAATAAAACCTTCTCGTTTGGTTTTGAAAATAATTGGATTTCAAATGGAAATTTTATTAAATAAATCAAACCCTAATAACTAAAGATCCATTTTATTTAATTATTAAATGGATCCTAATTTAAATAAAAATAATATTTCATTTTGAGATTTGGATTATGTTGCCAAACAGAACCAAATTCAAAGTGAAGTTGAGTGATTGTTTGAATTGATTTGAGTGTTGTTTGATTGTTTGAATAATTGTTTGAAATTCAAAACAGAAAAGAATTAGAAAAAGAAAAAGAGAAACAAACAGAAAAAAAATATAGAGCAGCCCATCTTTTGGCCCAACTAGCCCAGGAGCAGCCCACCTAGCCCACCTTCATTTCCCCCGAAGCATTCTTTTCTTACTCAGAAACTGACCCACTCAGAGACTGACAACCAGGACCCACTCCTCCTCTCTCCCTCTCGCTGACAACAGACCCCACCTGTTCCCACACCCGAACCGTTTTTCCTCATCGACTAAACAACCCGCAAAGAGACTGAAAAGTGGACCCCTCCCTCCTTTCTTTTCCCACTGACCAGAGGACCCCACCGACAGCTGTTCATCGTCCTCCCATGACCCGTCTTCCCAGACTTCGCGGCCGTTTACGCCGTTGAAAGCTCGCATCAATTCGTGTTACTTCCGCGTTTATTCAGTCCAGCGACAACGCCCATTTAAACGCATGACGTCCCTCCTCCCTTTCCCCAGACCACTCTTCCTCTCGCCACTAGGTCGCCGCCAATTCCCTCTGCACCACCGCCGTCACCGACGAGCTCTCTCCTCAATTCCGGCGAGCCCAACCACTGCCTTGCCTCCCCGAGCACCCTAGAAGCTTCTCCACTCCCTGGCGCTTCTGTCCATACCACCCATTCATCCGCGGGTACCCCAGAGCCTCAACAACGACGACCACAGCACCACACCACCGTCTGTCTACAAACTCCGGCGACTCTTCTGGTAAGCACAAGACCACCCCGACCCCTCTCGTTCACGCACACGACTCCGTCTCGATCTTGTGCATCTAACCGAGCCTTCTTTTCGCTTCGGAGAGAACCACAGCAACGTCCTCGATAGCAACCGGAGCCAACCGCCGCCAGCACGAACTCCGGCGAGGAATCGCGGCTAAACCAGAGCACCCCTTGTCAAGCCAGCAGCACTTTGAGCTTCCCCGTGCCTCGGCGATCACTGTGAGCCACTCCTCCCTCTCTCTTGCTTCCTGTGTTAGCCGGAACTCCACCGCCAGAGCGCCGCCGCCGTCAGCCGCCGCGCAGCGCCACCGATCTTTGGCAAGCGTGCTAACAACCGTAGGATCCAGATCTGACGGATATGATAGAATGTTAGCGAAGGGGTAAGTACTAGCTCTGGACCACACGATTTAACTTAGATCTAACGCTCCACGTTGCCGATCCACACCGAACCGGTATCGACCAGTAAGAACACGCCGCGTGGCCAGTATTAGATCTGAATTAGAATTTGAAAACAGAAACTTTTGCCAATTTCAAACCCTTGTATCTTTTGATCCACACGTCCAAATTTTACAAATTTGATGTCGTTGGATTCAGCAAGACAAGCTCTAACCAACCCTGCCCTTAGTTTAGCAAATAGTATTTGTTAGCTTGTTTGATTTTGCAGATTCTTTTGTGTGCTTGCTAACATTAGAAAAATCATTTAAAAATGATATTTAGGTTAAAACCTTTGCAATTTAGTTTGTTGTGACCTTACTGACCCTAGGAACCAACCCATAGTTTGGAAAATGATTTTTGAAAAGTTTAGAATGGATTAATTGGTTTAGTCCATTTCTAGCTAATTAAAAACCATTGTTTTGTTTATGAAAATGCTTTCATAAAGAAAACTTTGAGAAAATATTTTGGACCAAACCTACTGACCCAAAACACCAAGTTTTGCAATAGCAACTCATTTGGTGAAACCTATAGGATAATAACCTAGTAGAAATATTTCTACACCACATAGAATGACACTTTGTTTTGGAAAATGGTTTTATAGTAAAGCCTTTTGCTAACAACTTTACCACTTTGGTAAATGACCAATTTGGATCTTACAAAGTTTAGAAATCTAATAGAGACCCTCTTTTCAAATGACTTTGCCATTTTGGTAAATGACCAATTTGGAACTTACAAAGTTTAGAAGCCTAGTGGAGACCATCCTTACAATAGAACCAACCTTTGCATGCTCATGCATGACTTTGCCACTTTACAAAATTGACCATTAGGTGTATTCCAATGCCTATGACCCACTAGGAACCACTCTTTCAAACAAAGCAAAGCTTGGCATGCTTGCATGCATTTCTTTAACTTTGTCTTTTTGTGTGATGTTTTGCTGGATTGGTAGATTGAGTTTGTGCCTTTCTTGATTGAATTGTAGTGACTTGAGGAGTGTGATTGTTGCAAGGACAAGGAGTGAACCTATACCCTCTACCAAAAAGGCAAGTGATGCTTCATACTATGTCCCATTATTTTCACTATGCATTAGTGTTTTTACTAAGTAAAACTTGCATGGTTTTTATTTTGCTAAGTATAGACATTGCTATAGGAAAACTAGTAGATAAATCCTTAGAAGGATTTTCCTAAGTTAAGGATCCTATTACTACCAAGCTTAGCCTAGCTAATAGAAAACTTGGGTGGTATATATTCACTATGGAAAAATTTCTAAGTCTGAGGACTTATGTTTTTTGATTAATAAAATAACTAAGTTAATGAATCACCTGGGTGGAAATGGAAGGAATGGTTTATGTTGAGTGGTTCACAAGGCCATGGACTTGGCTTGTGTATCTCACTTGTGGATGGCCACCCAGGAAACAAAGAGATTTGAGATGTCAAATGTTGAGAAGCTTCAAGTGCAACCACTTGGCAATATGGGCTCTGCCATGATCATATAGGTTGCAAGAACTTAGCCACATGGACAGTGGGTGGTAGTGATTGATAGGTTGGAGCGCGTCCATGTTGGTCTAAGGGAAATCTTCTGAAAGATTTTGTCTTGGGAAACCAAGTCTTGTGGGTAAAGTGCACCACCTCTGCAGAGTGTAAAATCTAAGTACTTAGCCATGTCCCTGGAAAAGGACAATTTGAGCATCAAGACATGGAAGCAATCAAGAATCTCATCACTCCAATTTCTAAATTAAAACTTGTGGGTGAACAAGGGTTGTGTGAAATTCTTCAATCTTTGATGGAGAGATGGCTTGGTACAAGGATCTCAAAATCTTAGATTGCGAAATTGTTTTTGCCAAGAAAATCTTGAATCTTTGATTGGAAGATGCCTTGAGAGGATCTTCAGTCTTGTTGATAGATGCCTTGGTGGTTTTTGTCAAAATAAAATTTAGTATTTTCAAAATGTTAGGGAAAAATCTATTTTGAGCAATGCAAGCCTCAACTCCACTTAGCCAAATGCATATAGATGATAGACTCCACTATACTACCAAAGTATCACTTGCCAATACAATTCCAATGTATTGACCCTTGTGACTGTAACTTGCAATGTTGCAGGTTTGATTGATTTTAGTGAAGATTGAATGATTAGGATTACAAAGTCTACAACCAACATCTGCCTGTGGCACTTTGAAGATGAAGGACCCATGACTATAATTATTCCGCTGCAATGTAATGTAATAGCCAAATGAGCTATGTTTGATGTATTAAAATTATGTTATTCCTGGTTATAAAGTTGTATTATGACCCTTGTTTCTTGATATTACATCTGAACTATGGATGCTAGCTATTGATCCAGGGACTAGCATTGTAAACACAGGGGACTCAATCTTATTAAAGGTTGGGGACGCTACAGTCCATATGTGGTTTGTGAAAAGAACACACATGCAATGACCACTGGTTGATCCATATGCGGTTTGTGGAAAGAACACACATGCAATGACACTGGTTGATCCATGTGTGGTTTGTAGAAAGAACACACATGCAATGAACACTGGTGGATCCATAAGTGGTTTATGGAAAGAACACACATGAAGTGAGCACTGGTGGATCCATATGTGATCTGTGAAAAGAACACACATGCAATGCCATTGGTTGATCCATATGTGGTTTGTGAAAAGAACACACATGCAATGACTCTAGTGGATCCATATGTGGTTTGTGGAAAGAACACACATGCAATGACTCAAGTGGGTCCATATGTGGTTTGTCAAAAGAACACACATCCAATGACTCAGGGGGATCCATGTGTGGTTTGTGGAAAGAACACACATGCAATGAACACTGGTGGATCCATATGTGGTTTGTGAAAAGAACACACATGCAATGACACTGGCTGATCCATATGTGGTTTGTGGAAAGAACACACATGCAATGACTCTGGTGGATCCATGTGTGGTTTGTGAAAAGAACACACATGCAATGACTCTAGTGGGTCCATATGTGGTTTGTGAAAAGAACACACATGCAATGACCACTGGTTGATCCATATGCGGTTTGTGGAAAGAACACACATGCAATGACACTGGTTGATCCATGTGTGGTTTGTGGAAAGAACACACATGCAATGAACACTGGTGGATCCATAAGTGGTTTATGGAAAGAACACACATGAAGTGAGCACTGGTGGATCCATATGTGATCTGTGAAAAGAACACACATGCAATGCCATTGGTTGATCCATATGTGGTTTATGAAAATAACACACATGTAATGACTCTAGTGGATCCATATGTGGTTTGTGGAAAGAACACAAATGCAATGACTCAAGTGGATCCATATGTGGTTTGTCAAAAGAACACAAATCCAATGACTCAGGGGGATCCATGTGTGGTTTGTGGAAAGAACACACATGCAATGAACACTGGTGGATCCATATGTGGTATGTGAAAAAAACACACATGCAATGACACTGGCTAATCCATATGTGGTTTGTGGAAAGAACACACATGCAATGACCCTGGTGGATCCATGTGTAGTTTGTGAAAAGAACACACATGCAATGACTCTCATGGGTCCATATATGGTTTGTGAAAAGAACACACATGTAATGACTTTAGTGGATCCATATGTGGTTTGTGGAAAGAACACACATGCAATGACTCTCGTGGATCCATATGTGGTTTGTGCAAAAAGAACACACATGCAATGAACACTGGTGGATCCATAAGTGGCTTGTGGAAAGAACACACATGAAGTGAACACTGGTGGATCCATATGTGATCTATGAAAAGAACACACATGCAATGCCATTGGTTGATCCATATGTGGTTTGTGAAAAGAACACACATGCAATGACTCTAGTGGATCCATATGTGGTTTTTGGAAAGAACACACATGCAATGACTCAAGTGGGTCCATATGTGGTTTGTCAAAAGAACACAAATCCAATGACTCATGGGGATCCATGTGTGGTTTGTGGAAAGAACACACATGCAATGAACACTGGTGGATCCATATGTGGTTTGTGAAAAGAACACACATGCAATGACACTGGCTGATCCATATGTGGTTTGTGGAAAGAACACACGTGCAATGACTCTGTTGGATCCATGTGTGGTTTGTGAAAAGAACACACATTCAATTGCTCTAGTGGGTCCATATGTGGTTTGTGAAAAGAACACACATGCAATGACTTTAGTGGATCCATATGTGGTTTGTGGAAATAACACACATGCAATGACCACTGGTTGATCCATATGTGGTTTGTGGAAAGAACACACATGCAATGACACTGGTTGATCCATGTGTGGTTTGTGAAAAGAACACACATGCAATGACTCTAGTGCTGGTTTTAGTATAAGAACACACGTGCAATGACTCTAGTGGGTCCATATGTGGTTTGTGAAAATAACAGACATGCAATGACTCTAGTGGATCCATATGTGGTTTGTGGAAAAGAAAAGATATGCAATGAACACTGGTGGATCCATAAGTGGTTTGTGGTAAGAACACACATGTAGTGAACACTGGTGGATCCATATGTGGTTTCTCGAACGAACACACATGCAATGACACTGGTTGATCAATGTGTGGTTTGTGGAAAGAACACACATGCAATGACTCTGGTGGGTCCATATGTGGTTTGTGGAAAGAACACACATGCAATGACTCTCGTGGATCCATATGTGGTTTGTGCAAAAAGAAGACACATGCAATGAACACTGGTGGATCCATAAGTGGTTTGTGGAAAGAACACACATGAAGTGAACACTGGTGGATCCATATGTGATCTATGAAAACAACACACATGCAATGCCATTGGTTGATCCATATGTGGTTTGTGAAAAGAACACACATGCAATGACTCTAGTGGATCCATATGTGGTTTGTGGAAAGAACACACATGCAATGACTCTAGTGGATCCATATGTGGTTTGTGGAAAGAACACACATGCAATGACCACTGGTTGATCCATATGTGGTTTGTGAAAATAACACACATGCAATGACACTGGTTGATCCATGTGCGGTTTGTAGAAAGAACACACATGCAATGACTCTAGTGCTGGTTTTAGTATAAGAACACACGTGCAATGACTCTAGTGGGTCCATATGTGGTTTGTGAAAATAACAGACATGCAATGACTCTAGTGGATCCATATGTGGTTTGTGGAAAAGAACACACATGCAATGAACACTGGTGGATCCATAAGTGGTTTGTGGAAAGAACACACATGTAGTGAACATTGGTTGATCCATATGTGGTTTGTGGAAAGAACACGCATGCAATGACACTGGTTGTGTGACACCCCGGTTCTGAAAAGACCGTGGCCTCTATGTGACATGCCAATCCCTGGATCGGTTCATTGGCCCACAATAGAGTAAGATAGATAACATAGCAAAATATCCGTGTATCATAGATAACGAAGATCCAGAGTACCATTATTACAATAAAAGCTTAGCACAAAGCTAGCTCAAATTATTCAGGTAGCAACATAAACGAGATAAATCCTCCATTCTTCAAATTGCCCACAAGTGAACAAGTGCCGAGTGGAGTACCGTGGCCTATAATGATCAATCAGAATCGGAATAACCCAAAGATAAACGCATAACAGCCCGAAGGTCAATACATGGAATGTATGGCAAGTAGAGCTAGTAAATGGAGACAATAGTACTAACATCTACATGCATATTTGGCAAGTGGAGCTGTGTCTGGCTTGCATTTGCAAATAACTTTGTCCTACTTTCATAAACAGTTTTTGATTTTCTTTGAAAAGATCCCAATTAAGTTATCCCAACAACATTAAAACAATTATGAAATTAGAATGAGCGAGAAACATGTCATGGAATCAATATCTAGCAAGTTGTCCATAACCGGGACACGGCTAATCGATTAGATTATACACTCTGAGAGGTTAGTACACTTTACCCATGTGACTTGGCCAGCCCAGCTCGTACCATCACTCTCATTTTGGGTGATGATAGGGAGAAGACCAAGAAGAGGCATTAGGAAGTAGCTCCTCAATCCCGACGCGCACCGGTCCAACCTACCAAAATTCTACATCTCTGGATACGCGGGTTCGAGTTACCACAACCTACTAAGTCCAACCAACCGCCCATTTCATTATTGGCACATGGTTGTACACGTAAGCTACACAATAAAGAAGCCAATCATTCTCTCTTGATACCTGGGTGCCTTTCCGCAATGAAACCACCAAAAATTATCAATACCATCACACCCAAGGGGTTCATTGATTAAGTTGTTTTTAGTTTTCACAAACCAATACTTTGAGAAAACAAGTATCAATGATGTAACCCAGCCCTCGTTCAACATAGCATGGCTAGGCACATCTACAACGGTGGTTCATCTACAAGGAAAACCCTACCACAATAATAGGACATAGCATAGCGATAGTATCATCCTACTCATGCAACTACAAAATAAACGACAATGCATTTTAAGGGGGTTAGATTTGTAACATCCCAAAAATCATGTTTCAAAAACTCATTCATTTCATCCTTGCATCATTCATTCATATAGGGTTTTTCTCAAAATCATTTAGAGACAGAAGTTTGAGCTATGATTTCATGTGGGCAATTTATCTCAATTGGCCATCACCCTTTGGGATTTGATTGTCTATGAATTTGTTTGCTTGCCTCCATGGTTGGAAAGGCTAGGTGAAGCTTTTAACCCAAGATTCAAAAATTTAGAAATAGTTTCAAAACCCTATTTCAAATATTTGCAAACTAGAGCAAATCTCTGTTTACTTTGAAACCCAAGCTTGACCAAGCCTTGCAAGGTAACCACTTAGTTAGAATGACTGTTTTGAACCCACGTAACCACAAAAATCCCAAAGCAGTTTGAATTCAAAAGGATTTGAATTCATATCAAATTCTATTCAGAAAATGGATTTAGAAAAAGAAAAGGCTTAGAAAGGAAAAAGGTCACGCCAGAATCGCCCAATGACAAATCGAGCCCAGCAAGCCCACCCGGGGATCTTCTTATTCTTCTCTCACCTTGTCCTCTCCCCACCCCACACACTCACGCACCTCGGCAAAAGCGGGCCTTCTCCACGTCGCCTCGTCTTCCCTGCATCAGGCGCTGCGACCACGTCGTTGCAGATGTGATGGCGGTAATGGCGGCGGCGTAAATGGGCATTTAACCGAGCGTTTCGTCGATTCCCGGCTATAAGATCCTCTACGCCTCGCGATCTTTTCCCCAAACACCTCGCTCACTCCGCCACCAGTTGTCCTCAATCAGCTTTGCACCGCATGACAGCCTCTCCGGCGATCGATTCCGGTGAGCCTAGTGTTTCCCTCTGCCTCTCGTTCTTACAATCTGACTCAGCGTGTCTTGGCGCATCTCCTGACCTCACTAGTCCGTCCTGTACTGCCCCAGGTCGCCGGTTCCACTTGACACCGCGAGCACCGACGGCGACATCAACTCCGACGAGTTTTCCCGGTAAGCCCAGACCGCCCCTCGCCTTCCCGTTCATGCTCACGACTTCCCCTTGACCCTGTGAACCTAACCGTGTCGCTAACTTGCCTTGGGGTGATTCACAAGCGTCCGACGACCACTGACGCTTTGGACGCCGCCACGAACTCCGGTGAGGAATCGCAGCCGTGCCCGAGCGCCCCTTGACCAACCACGAGTACGACGAGCATCGCCGTGACCCCCTGAGCCCGGTGAGCTACTCCTCGTTCTCACTTACCTCCTGCATCGTCGGCAACGTCATCGACCGACAGTTCCGCCGCCGGTAGCCGCCGCTCCGCCGCCAGTTCTTGGCCAGGGAAATAACAGCCGTTAGATCTGTATCGTAGCGCTAGGATAGATCCACTTAACCCCGAAGCGGTACGCGATCTGAGCCGCCAGATTTCATTTAGATCCTACGGCTGTGGAGCTCGATCCATCTTGAAAATGCACGGCGAATAAGAACATGACGCGTGGCTAGGGTTAGAACTAAAAACAGAATTTAAACCAGATTTTGATCCAGATTTCAAATGCCTATAACTTTTGAATGCCACGTTGGAATTTTACAAATTTTATACCGTTGGATTCAGAAAAACAA
Organism: Avena insularis; assembly: GCA_023614405.1. NCBI lineage: Eukaryota > Viridiplantae > Streptophyta > Magnoliopsida > Poales > Poaceae > Avena > Avena insularis. Next base: position 325,680,449 of record CM042688.1, read on the forward strand.
GACCTTTCTGCCTATCCTTTTTGTTTAGCAAATAGTAACCATTAGTTTGGCTTAAATTGCAGAAACTTGTTTGAGGCCTTTTGAGTATAGATTTAGTTTAGTATTTTGTTTTAGGGTTAAGTAAATTGTCTTGGCTATTTTTGTGACTTGTTTAGTTTCTGTATTCATGCACTTGCTTGGTTGAGTTTTCAAAAATCACCACTTAGTAGATTCATGCATGCATGCATTCATAATATTTTTGTTTCTATATATTTGTGTGTAATTGTGTGCTATAACTTTGTGTGTAGATTTTGCTAGTGATTGTGATTGTGACGAGTGCTATTCTCCACACTACCAAGGCAAGTGATATCTCCATGAATATTCCATTCCTATATTTTATACATGCATTAGATATATTTTGTTAGGACTTGCATGCTACTTTTGTCAATTGATGATGGGAAATCCTATTTAGAATAGAATGCTAGAGTTACTAGGAAAATTCCCTAAGGATAAGTTGCCATGCCATGCTTAGCCTAGCTACTAGAAAACAAGGGTGGTTTATATATACACTATGGAAAAATTATTCTAAATCTAAGGACTTGAGTTATATTTAACAAAACAACTAAGTTAATGAATCTCCTGGGTGGAATGGGACTTGCTTGGTGGTTTTTGGTTGAGTGGTTCACAAGGCCCATGTTTATGGTTTACCTTAGTGTATCTCACTTGTGGATGGCCACCCAGGAAACAAAGAGATTTGAGATGTCAAATGTTGAGAAGCTTCAAGTGCAACCACTTGGCATTATGGGCTCTGCCATGATCTTAGGTTGCTAGAACTTAGTCTCTTGGACAGTTGGTGGTAGAGGGAATAATAGGTTGGAACGCGTCCATTTGACTAAGGAAAGGCTTCTGAAGGATCTTGTCTTGGGAAACCAAGTCTTGTGGGGAAAGTGCACCACCTCTGCAGAGTGTAAACCTAAGTACTTAGCCATGTCCCTGGTAAAGGACAATTTGAGCATCAAGACATGGAAACTTCAAGAATCTCATCACTCCAATTTCTAAATAAAACTTGTGGGTGAACAAGGGTTAAAAGGATCTTTAGTCATTGATTGGTAGATGCCCTGAGTGGTTTAGTCTTTGATTGGTAGATGCCTTGGGTGTTTTGTGCCTTACAAAAACTTAGTGTTTTCAAAAAGTTAAGGAAAAATCTACTTTGAGCAATGCAAGCCTAAGCTCCACCAGCCAAATGCATATAGTATTATAGTCCACTTAAAATATACTAAGGTATCACTTGCCAATACTATTCCAAAGTATTGACCCTTGTGGCTGTAACTTATGATGTTGCAGGTTACTCTGATGATGAATAGGAGTCATGAGTCTACACTCAACATGCTTGCCTGTGGCACATGAAGATGAAGACTTATGTTTATTTACTTATTCCATAAACTCTTGTATTAGGCCTTTGGCCATGAGTTGTAAAAGACTATGTTTTATCTCTGGAAAGACTGTAATAAACGACCTTTGTATCTGTGTACTTCATCTTAAACTGTGGATGCTAGCATTGATCCAGGGACTAGCATTGCAATCACAGGGATCTTTTCCTTTACAAAGGAGGGATCTTACAGATGGTATCAGAGCACTGTGTTGCCTGTAGGATTATGACCCTAGGATTGGAAACCACTAAGGAAAATTTTTACTTCTTCTACACTTGTCTATTCTTCTCGTAAGCTTTTCTAATCTTTTCATTCTCATCTCTATTTGTAGATGAACTCCATCAACAAAGTCGTAAAGAGAGGACCACTCATGACCATGACCTTGGAGTGTGAGACTGAGTTTCCCAAGATTCTCAAGGACCTCATGGAGACCATGGGAGTACATGGTGCAGCTGTGTACAAGGGCTTTCCAGTGATGGAGGAAGGAGTGGAGTATTGGTGGGTGCAACTTCACTTGTACAAGAACAAGGAAGACAACCACAAAGAAAAAGGCTTCTGCATGTACACCAACACTTTTATGCACACCACATTCTTTGAGTCAGCAAAAGAAGCAGCTTGGAAGACTATCAAGGAACTAAGTGCTAGAGTCAAGTGCAAGATGCTCAACCTCCAAAAAGACTTAGAGAAAGAGAAGGAACATACCCAAGAGTTGGAAATCACCAACCAATCCTTAAGAGGAGATATTATAGACTTAGTGATAGAAGCATGTGAACAAGATAGGGTGATTGCCACTAGGAACATTGTGTTAGCCACCAGATCCAATGAGATAGGATTGTAAGCGCACTTCGTTAGTTGGACCACCACCTATCACCTTATTTTCCAAAATGATACCTTAAATAAGTTTGAACCTTGGTTCATGTAATGGATTTATGTATGCATGACTTGAGTGATTTGTGTGTTCCCAAGAATGTGTTTGAATGTTGACTTGATTATCTTAAATTGTGTTGTTCTAACTTTTTCAATCTTATAAATAGATGCCTATTGCCATCAGCACTGTTGAGGAGTTCCAGGCTACCCGTTTTGGTCCTCGTATCGTAGAGCTTACTACTTTACTCGATCTCCCTCTTCCTATCATTACGGTGCACCCACTCACCAAGTTTGAGAGGAAGGACCTTTGGGGCTTCAAGGTGAACCAGCCAGGACGCCAGACAGAGCCTACTACGGAGGCCATCATCAAGCTTATGCACGATGACAGGGAGAGAGGCATGGAGGTTGTCATGCAGGATCCGATAGGACGATTGTTAGCCGTCACTCCCGAGGTTAGAGGCACTCACTTCCACGCCTTGAAGGCGTGATGACAGGAGAGTCCATCGACTTTGAGGACGACTCGAGGGTCACAGCAGAGCCGATACGCCTGTACCTCCAGGACTTAGAGACTCTTATTAGGCACGTGGATACCGATAGGACCAACGTCATGCTTAGTAATGACGAGCTCCAGTTACAGCTTCGCGAGAAGGATAAGCTCTTCACGCAGCAGGACGAGATAGTCAAGAAGATGGAGGCAAAGTTTGAGACCCAAGACCGTAAATTCAAGAGTCAAGAGAAGCGTGTCCAGGATAGGAACAAGAGGATTCGTGATATGACCGAGGAACTGCAGTCCAAGGACTTCGAGTTAGAGCAGCAGCAGACAGTGATTGAGAGGCTTCGTTCCCAGAAGAGGGCTCTCAAGGCCAAGATCGACTCTTTGACCACTACCATCGAGGAGAACAAGACCGCAATGGAGAACGCAGGTCTTACCTTTGTCGAGGAGGATATTGATGCCGACGAGTAGACTTGGCTACTTAGATATCTTTATTTACCGTACTGGTTATTTGTGAACTTATTGTTGGACCATCCGACATGTGGATGGCTTGCCACTTGTGTGTTTTTACTTTGAGACTTTTGTTATCTTGTTGTTAAGTTTTTATCCTTGTGTTGCTTGCCATGTGTTGCTTGTGTAATGTATTGTGCATAAATCATGTAAGGGTATCTCATTCTTATCTCTATATGAACAAACCACAGATGCCTCCCCGTCGCGCAAACCCCAACCCCAACATTACCCCGGAAATGCAACAAATGATGAATGCGCAAACACAGCTTATGCAAATGATGACGACGTTCATCCAGAACCAGAACAACAACAACAACAACCCCAATAACAACAACAACAATAACAATAACAACAACAACAATAACAACAACAACAACAACAACCCTCCAGGTTTTGATATGCTCACCAGATTTCTGCGTCTGAGGCCAGCTAAGTTTTCGGGAACGACTGATCCCATGGTGGCCAATGATTGGCTACGTTCTGTGAACAAAGACTTAGTGACCGTGGGATGCATGATGCTGAAAAGGTCGGGTTCGCAAGACATCTGGAAGGACCACCAGCATGGTGGGACAACTTCCAGATTACCACGCCTATTGATGAGGTGACTTGGGCTATCTTTGAAGATGGATTTCGTACTACTCATATCTCACCAGGTATGATGAGCCTGAAAAAGAAGGAATTCCACAACCTGAAGCAACGCCACCACAGTGTGGCTGAATATATTGAAGAGTTCAACAATCTGGCGCGCTATGCACCGGATGAGGTTGACACTGATGCCAAAAGAAAGGAAAAGTTTCTGGAAGGCTTGAATGATGAGCTGAATCTGCATTTATGCGTGGCATATTTTCCAACTTATCTCGTTGTGTGACAAAGCTGTTATTGTGGAAAATAAAATGAAGCAAGTCGAGTAGGAAGAGGAAACACTCCGACAAGCACAGCTCGGGAACATCTCATAAACGATCTCACTATGATGATAGTGTCAGCTCAGGTTCCCACAAGCATGGGAAGTTTAACAAGCACCACAACCACAACCGTCATGACAACAAGCATCATCGCAGTCATGACAATGATAAGTATAATAATCACAAGAGTGGACATAAGAACCACCACAGTGGAGGTGGAAGTGGAAGTCAGCCTAAAAGGGACATCAGTCAAGTTGAATGCTTCAAATGCAAGAAGCTGGGGCATTATGCTAATGAGTGCCCTGAGAAGAACGTTGAAGGACCTAACAAGCCCAATCCTTTTCAGAAAGGACAGGTTAACCACATCAATGTGGAGGAGGTCTATGAAGAGCCTGATGCCGTTGCTGGTAAGTTCAGACTCAATTCTATCTCAGCATTTGTACTCTTTGATCTTTGGTACATCTCATTCATTCATATCAAAAGCATTAAATGAAAGAAATGAACTACCGGTAGAAACCATTGGATGTCCTATAAGAGTAAGTTCTCCTGGTGGAGAAATGATAGTAAACTCAGGATGTCATGATTTAGTCATAGAGTTTGGAAAACATAAGTTTCCAGTGAACTTAATAATCCTGAATTCCCAAGGATTGGATGTGATTTTGGGAATGAATTGGATGGCTAAGTATGAGGGAGTACTAGATTGTGCAAATCGTACAGTTTCACTCACAACCCCTGAAGGTAAGAGGATAAAATTTAAGTCCAATTTTAAATCTAAAGGGAGTAAGCTGAATTCTCTTAAGGGGGTTAGCATGGACAGTGTGCCAATTGTGTGTGAGTATCCGGATGTGTTCCTAGAAGAGTTACCGGGAATGCCACCAGATAGAGATGTGGAATTTATAATAGATTTGGTACTGTTCGGACCAAGGGCAAAGAGGCCTTATAAAATGTCGGTTGACGAACTTAAGGAACTCAAGAAACAACTCGGAGAACAATTGCGAAAGGATTCATCCAGCCAAGTTCTTCATCTTGGGGAGCTCCAGTTTTGTTAAGAGAAAAGAGAGATAGAACTCAAAGATTATGCATAGATTACCGTTCTCTCAACGAGGTAACTATCAAGAACAAATATCCTTTGCCAAGAATCAATGATTTGTTTGATCAGCTAGAACGAGCTTGTGTGTTCTCGAAGATTGACCTTCGGTCAGGCTATTTTCAACTCAAGATAAGAGAGCAAGACATACCTAAAACAGCATTCACCACAAGGTATGGATTATATGAGTACACTGTGATGCCTTTGGTTTAACCAACGCTCAAAGATACTTCATGAATATGATGAACAAAGTGTTCATGGATTTTCTCGACAAGTTCGTTGTCGTTTTCATAGATGACATCATAGTCTACACCAAGAGAAAGGAAGAGCAAGAAAGCCATTTATCCATGATAATTTAGAAAAAGATCGAACATAAGCTTTATGCCAAATACAACAATTGTGAGTTTTGGTTAGAGGAAGTTGGATTTCTTGGTCATGTTATGACAAAGGATGGAGTGTGATTGATCCCGCTAAAGTTTAATGTGACGAATGGGAATCCCCTAAGAACATAAAAGAGGTTCGTAGTTTCCTTGGTTTAGGGTTACTACGAAGGTTCATTGAAAAAATTTTCTAAGGTTGCTAAACCAATGATGAATTGTTAAAGAAAGATAAGAAATTTGCTTGGTGCGAAGGATGTGAACTCAGCTTTCAAGAATTAATGAAAAGACTTGTGTCAGCAACAATTCTGTGCCTACCAGATTTAGAAAATGATTTCCAAGTGTATTGTGATGCTTCGCATCAAGGATTAGGTGCCGTACTTATGCAAGGCGGAAAAGTTGTGGCTTATACCTCGAGACAACTCAAAACTCATGAAGTAAATTATCCTACCCATGATTTAGAGTTAGCCGCTGTTGTCCATGCACTCAAAACATGGAGACATTACCTTTTGGGAAAACGTTGTGAAGTATTCACCGATCATAAGAGTTTGAAATATATCTTCACCCAAAAAGAAATCAATATGAGACAAAGGAGATGGCTAGAACTTATCAAAGATTACGACTTGAGTTTACGGTACCATCTGGTAAAGCAAATGTAATAGCAGATGCTCTAAGTCGTAAAGGCGTTTGTAAATGGTCTTACCAAAGGTGAATTGCCAGATGACTTGTGTAAGCAATTCAAGGAACTCAGGTTGGAGATTGTGCCGGAAGGACATCTTATGTCTTTGGATGTTCAACCCACTCTGTTGGATAAGATTAAAGAAGCCCAAAAGACGGATAAGGAAATCGAAGAGATTAGGGAAAGGATTAGCCAAGGGAAAGCTAAAAGTTTCCATATGGGCCGAACAAGGTACTTTATGGCACGGGAAGCGATTTGTTCCACAAGATCCGAAATTTCGGAAACTGATTCTACAAGAAGCTCATAACTCTCCATATTCTATTCACCCGGGAAACACCAAAATGTACATGGATATGAAAGAAAGATTTTGGTGGAACAATCTCAAAAGGACATCCGAACACATTGCTTTGTGTGATGTGTAGTAGAGTGAAAGCGGAGCATCAGAAACCAGCAGGTTTCTTCAACCAATGCCTATTCCTGAATGGAAGTGGGAAAATATTGGTATGGATTTCATTACCGGATTACCAAGGACCAGGTCAGGGTATGATTCCATATGGGTAGTAGTGGATCGCCTAACTAAAGTGGCTCATTTTATACCCGTAAAGACAACTTATACCAGTGCAAAGTTAGCCAAAATCTACATGAGCAGAATTGTATGCCTTCACGGTGTACCTAAGAGTATTGTGTCTGATAGAGGAACTCAGTTCACTTCTCACTTTTGGAGACAGCTTCATGAATCTTTAGGAACGAGGTTGGAATTCAGCACTGCTTTTCCTCCTCAAACTGATGGACAAACAGAAAGGACTAATCAAATTCTTGAAGACATGTTGAGGGCATGTGCCCTAGACTATGGAGCAAGTTGGGATGAAAGTCTGCCTTACGCAGAGTTCTCTTACAACAACAGTCACCAATCTAGTATTGGGATGGCACCATTTGAGTTTCTCTACGGAAGGAAGTGTACCAAACCATTGCTATGGAATGGTGTGGGAGAAAGAAGTTTGTTTGGACCAGATCTTATCAAAGACGCCGAAGAAAAAGTCAAATTGGTTAGGGACAGGTTGAAGATAGCACAGTCTCGACAGAAAAGCTACATAGATGCTAAGCGTGAGAAGTCACTTACGAAGTTGGGGATAGAGCTTATCTTAGAGTATCACCACTGTGGAGTGAAAAGATTTGGAGTCAAAGGAAAGTTAGCACCAAGATATGTTGGACCATTCAACATTCTAAGTCGCAAGGGAGAAGCTGCATATGAAATCGAACTTCCAGCATCTTTATTAGCAGTCCATAATGTTTTTCATGTGAGCCAGCTCAAGAAATGTCACCCAGAAATGGAAGAAACATCTTTGAAAGATACCATATCTTTGGAAGAAGTTCAACTAGAAAGTGATCTCACCTATGAAGAAAAGCCTGTCAAGATACTTGAGACCGCAGAAAGAGTCACAAGGACAAAGACGATTAGGTTTTGCAAAGTACAATGGAACCATCATTAGAAGAAGAAGCAACATGGGAAAGAGAAGATCTTGGAAAGACCATCCTCACCTATTTGCTAGCCAATCCGAATCTCGAGGCGAGATTCATTTTAAGGGGTTAGATTTGTAACATCCCAAAATCATGTTTCAAAAACTCATTCATTTCATCCTTGCATCATTCATTCATATTGGGTTTTTCTCAAAATCATTTAGAGACAGAAGTTTGAGCTATGATTTCATGTGGGCAATTTATCTCAATTGGCCATCACCCTTTGGGATTTGATTGTCTATGAATTTTTTTGCTTGCCTCCATGGTTGGAAAGGCTAGGTGAAGCTTTTAACCCAAGATTCAAAAATTTAGAAATAGTTTCAAAACCCTATTTCAAATATTTGCAAACTAGAGCAAATCTGTTTACTTTGAAACCCAAGCTTGACCAAGCCTTGCAAGGTAACCACTTAGTTAGAATGACTGTTTTGAACCCACGTAACCTGCAAAAATCCCCAAAGCAGTTTGAATTCAAAAGGATTTGAATTCATATCAAATTCTATTCAGAAAATGGATTTAGAAAAAGAAAGGCTTAGGCAAGGAAAAGGCAGCGCCGAATCTGCCCAGAACAAATCGAGCCCAACAAGCCCACCCGGGATCTCATATTCTTCTCTCTTCTCTCACGCCAAGAACGTTGAGGCCGAGCCAGCAGAGACCCACTGCTCCGCGCACCTCGGCCGACAAGCGGGCCTTCTCCACGCCGCCTCGTCTTCCCCAGACGCTGCGACCACGTCGCTGCAGTGATGATGGCTGTAATGGCGCCGGCGTAAATGGGCATTTAACCGCGGCGTTTCTGTCGATTCCCGGCTATAAGATCCTCTACGCCTCGCGATCTTTTTCCCCAAACACCTCGCTCACTCCGCCACTAGGCTGTCCTCAATCAGCTTTGCACCGCTTGAGCGAGCCTCTCCGGCGATCGATTCCGGTGAGCCTAGTGTTTCCCTCTGCCTCTCGTTCTTACAATCTGACTCAGCGTGTCTTGGCGCATCTCCTGACCTCACTAGTCCGTCCTGTACTGCCCCAGGTCGCCGGTTCCACTTGACACCGCGAGCACCGACGGCGACATCAACTCGACGAAGTTTTCCGGTAAGCCAGACCGCCCCGCCTTCGTTCATGCTCACGACTTCCCCTTGACCCTGTGAACCTAACCGTGTCGCTAACTTGCCTTGGGGTGATTCACAGCAACGTCCACGACGACCACCTGACGCACCCGACGCCGCCACGAACTCCGGTGAGGAATCGCAGCCGTGCCCGAGCGCCCCTTGACCAACCACGAGTACGACGAGCATCGCCGTGACCCCCTGAGCCCGGTGAGCTACTCCTCGTTCTCACTTACCTCCTGCATCGTCGCAGCGTCATCGACCGATTCGCCGCCGGTAGCCGCCTCGCCGCCAGTTCTTGGCCAGGGAAATAACAGCCGTTAGATCTGTATCGTAGCGCTAGGATAGATCCACTTAACCCCGAAGCGGTACGCGATCTGAGCCGCCAGATTTCATTTAGATCCTACGGCTGTGGAGCTCGATCCAGTGCGAAACGGTACGGGCGAATAAGAACATGACGCGTGGCTAGGGTTAGAACTAAAAACAGAATTTAAACCAGATTTTGATCCAGATTTCAAATGCCTATAACTTTTGAATGCCACGTTGGAATTTTACAAATTTTATACCGTTGGATTCAGAAAAACAAGACCTTTCTGCCTATCCTTTTTGTTTAGCAAATAGTAACCATTAGTTTGGCTTAAATTGCAGAAACTTGTTTGAGGCCTTTTGAGTATAGATTTAGTTTAGTATTTTGTTTTAGGGTTAAGTAAATTGTCTTGGCTATTTTTGTGACTTGTTTAGTTTCTGTATTCATGCACTTGCTTGGTTGAGTTTTCAAAAATCACCACTTAGTAGATTCATGCATGCATGCATTCATAATATTTTTGTTTCTATATATTTGTGTGTAATTGTGTGCTATAACTTTGTGTGTAGATTTTGCTAGTGATTGTGACGAGTGCTATTCTCCACACTACCAAGGCAAGTGATATCTCCATGAATATTCCATTCCTATATTTTATACATGCATTAGATATATTTTGTTAGGACTTGCATGCTACTTTTGTCAATTTATGATGGGAAATCCTATTTAGAATAGAATGCTAGAGTTACTAGGAAAATTCCCTAAGGATAAGTTGCCATGCCATGCTTAGCCTAGCTACTAGAAAACAAGGGTGGTTTATATATACACTATGGAAAAATTATTCTAAGTCTAAGGACTTGAGTTATATTTAACAAAACAACTAAGTTAATGAATCTCCTGGGTGGAATGGGACTTGCTTGGTGGTTTTTGGTTGAGTGGTTCACAAGGCCCATGTTTATGGTTTACCTTAGTGTATCTCACTTGTGGATGGCCACCCAGGAAACAAAGAGATTTGAGATGTCAAATGTTGAGAAGCTTCAAGTGCAACCACTTGGCATTATGGGCTCTGCCATGATCTTAGGTTGCTAGAACTTAGTCTCTTGGACAGTTGGTGGTAGAGGGAATAATAGGTTGGAACGCGTCCATTTGACTAAGGAAAGGCTTCTGAAGGATCTTGTCTTGGGAAACCAAGTCTTGTGGGGAAAGTGCACCACCTCTGCAGAGTGTAAACCTAAGTACTTAGCCATGTCCCTGGTAAAGGACAATTTGAGCATCAAGACATGGAAACTTCAAGAATCTCATCACTCCAATTTCTAAATAAAACTTGTGGGTGAACAAGGGTTAAAAGGATCTTTAGTCATTGATTGGTAGATGCCCTGAGTGGATCTTCAGTCTTTGATTGGTAGATGCCTTGGGTGTTTTGTGCCTTACAAAAACTTAGTGTTTTCAAAAAGTTAAGGAAAAATCTACTTTGAGCAATGCAAGCCTAAGCTCCACCAGCCAAATGCATATAGTATTATAGTCCACTTAAAATATACTAAGGTATCACTTGCCAATACTATTCCAAAGTATTGACCCTTGTGGCTGTAACTTATGATGTTGCAGGTTACTCTGATGATGAATAGGAGTCATGAGTCTACACTCAACATGCTTGCCTGTGGCACATGAAGATGAAGACTTATGTTTATTTACTTATTCCATAAACTCTTGTATTAGGCCTTTGGCCATGAGTTGTAAAAGACTATGTTTTATCTCTGGAAAGACTGTAATAAACGACCTTTGTATCTATGTACTTCATCTTAAACTGTGGATGCTAGCATTGATCCAGGGACTAGCATTGCAATCACAGGGATCTTTTCCTTTACAAAGGAGGGATCTTACACACACGAGCAAGGGTTGCACTCCACACAATCTACACGACACAATTGCATTCATAGACAAACAATTCACAAACATATGCAACAAAGATGATGCATGAATGCAAGAACGGCAAGTGAATTGGTGCTACAGCTGCACCACATAATACTAATACATATTACTACCGAATACATGCATGGAAAATAGATTTGGCGCTAGGAAAACTATTAACCAAAAGTAGAGATCTCTACTAGAGCTAGAACTTAAATAATTCACTACCGGTAGTATACTGTTTGTAAAATCTTAGAAAAATTCTACCGCATAGGCATCACCGATAAGAAACAGTACCAATTGGAATTACTCAAAAAGGAGTTATAAAACATCCCGAGTAATTAAAACACTGCATAAATCCATTAGACAAATACTGCAGAAGGTTTTACTGTAAGCCTATCTTTTTAATTCACGATGAGATTCCCCTCGTTCATACGAGTTCAGGGACATATCATAAACGATTTTCGGAGTTATGAAACTTTTACTACGAATTTATTACTCCGAAAAGGCCACTAACTAGTTTGATTAAACTGTACTAAACCTGACAGTAAAAGTCTGAACCAAAGGTACAGCAAGGTTCTACACGACTCACTGAACTCGTGCATATTTTATTTGCAATTTTTGGCCAAGCGGTTTAATTTCTACGCAATTTACAAGATCCTACCGAAATCTGCCAACTAATAGGATTAACGAAATTGACCCAGTCAACTGTGTCTGATGACTGGGCGCTGACTGGGCGTCCGACCAGTCAACGTCTGGGCCTCTGACTAGTCAACGTCTGGAGTGATGACCAGTCAACGAACGATCTAAGTCGCTGATCTGAGATCTGACGGTGGCTGCTGTCTTACCGAAAACGGACGGCGAAACGAACTCCGGCGAGCTCCGGACGGCGGCGACGGTCAGTTCCGGCGGCGTGGTGCTACCTGCACGTACACACACGGTCAACTATGGCTCCCGGAATAATAAACGCGTGCGCGTACGCGGCGATCTGCAGGGCGCAGTTGGCGGCGGCGGATGGAGACGCGGAGCACGGGAACGAAAAGAGGGCGGCGAAGGGCGATGGCGGCAACGGCCGACGACAGCGGCCTTGGCGCGAAGGCGGCGACGGCGGACGTGCTCGCGCCTGGGAGGAGATGGCGGCGGCGGTTTGGGTTGCGTGCACGGGAACCGAGGCCAGGGGTGGGTCCCTTCTTAAAAAGTCCCTCGCGTGAGAAAAGAAAGAAAAGAAAAAAAAAATCCTGAACCGAATCGGTCCGCATTTGGACTCCGTTTCGGAAATCATTCCGGATTTTTGGACCGTTTTCTAGCGGTTTACTAAAACGTCCGAGTCTTTTGCATACGAACTCCGATTGGAGCGATTTTCGCGCCTACGGGTTCGTATCGTCGAGGGGAACAACCTTCAGTCGAAGTTTGAGCGAAAGCTCGAACCTACAGGGGTGGTTGTTGCAAGTCCCTCTAAAGCTCCCCGCAGGAACCTCGAAGCGAAACAAAAAAAGGTTTTGACGATGGCGTTTCGCCGAACCTTTCTACTCGACGATTTTGCATGTAAAAGCATGATGCAATGATATGAATGATATGCAAGGCCAAATCTAAAATTTGGGATGTGACAAGACTAACCCCCTTAAGATGAATCTCGTCCTCGAGATTCGGCGCGGCTAGCAAATAGGTGTGGGTAGTCCTCTCGGATGTCATCTTCACCCTCCCAAGTGGCTTCCTCTTCGGTGTGGTGGCTCCACTGCACCTTGCAAAACTTGATTGTCTTGGTACGGGTAGTCCTTTCTGCTGTCTCCAGAATCTTGACCGGTTTCTCCTCATAGGTCAAGTCGTTCTCAAGCTGAACCTCTTCTAGCGGTACAGTGTCTCTCAATGGTGTATCCACCATCTCCGGATGGCACTCCTTCAGCTGGTATACGTGGAACATGTTGTGAACAGCAGATAGAGCCTCTGGCAACTCCAACTGATAAGCAACCTCTCCTTTGCGTGCTAAGACTCGATAGGGTCCAATAAATCGAGGTGCCAGCTTACCCTTAATTCCAAATCTCTTGATTCCACGAAGCGGCGATACTCTGAGGTATGCTCTATCACCTATCTCATATACCACTTCCTTGCGCTTGGCGTCAGCGTAGCTTTTCTGCCTTGATTATGCTACCTTCAGTCTGTCTCTAATCAAGGCGACCTTCTCCTCAGCGTCCTTGATCAAATCAGGTCCAAACAACTGACGTTCTCCTACTCCATCCCATAGCAATGGTGTTCGGCACCGTTTCCCATATAACACATCGAACGGCGACGTCTTGATGCTGGTTTGATAGCTGTTGTTGTAGGAAAACTCCGCATACGGCAAATTTTCATCCCAACTAGAACCATGAGCCAATGCGCAAGCTCTTAGCATGTCCTCCAAAATCTGATTCACCCTCTCGTACATCCATCCGTGCATGGGTGAAACGCTGTGCTAAACTCCAATCTAGTACCAAGTGACTCGTGCGGTGGCGCGGAAGTGTGAGGTAAATTGGGTGCCTCTATCAGATACGGTACTCTTGGAAACTCCATGTAGGCACACAATCTTGTCCATGTAAATCTTGGCCAACCTTGCACTTGTATAGGTCGTCTTCACTGGTATAAAGTGGGCTACCTTGGTTAAATGATCGACCACTACCCAAATAGAGTCATATCCTGACCTGGTCCTGGGCAATCCTGTGATAAAGTCCATTCCCATTTCCAATCCGGCACGGGCAAAGGCTGTAGCAGTCCTGCTGGTTTCTGGTGTTCCGCCTTCACTCGGCTACATACATCACATAGGGCGATATGCTCTGCGATGTCTCCCTTCATGATGTTCCACCAGAATCTGTCCTTTAGATCCATATACATCTTCGTATTGCCCGGATGTATGGAATACGACGAGTCATGAGCTTCCTGCATAATCAACTTCCTTAACTCCGGATCGTTGGGCACACACAAACGATCTCCATACCACAAGGTACCTTGCTCATCCTCGTGGAATTCCCTTGCTCGACCTTCCTTCATCTTTTCCTTAACTTCATCTATCTCTTTGTCTCCCACTTGAGCCTTCCTGATTCTGTCCTGTAGCATCGGTTGGACTTCCATTGTAGCCAAATATCCTTCAGATACTACCTCCAGTCTAAGGTCCTTGAATTGCTTGCACAAATCCTCAGGCAATTCACCAATTGTTAATCCATTGGCATAAACCTTTCGGCTCAGAGCATCTGCTACTACATTGCCCTTTCCTGGGTGGTATTGTAGATTCATATCATAGTCCTTGATAAGTTCCAACCATCTCCTTTGTCTCATGTTCAGCTCCTTCTGTGTAAATATGTATTTCAGGCTCTTGTGGTCGGTGTACACATCACAGTGTTTTCCCATTAAGTAATGCCTCCATACCTTGAGCGCATGAACCACTGACGCTAACTCCAAGTCGTGTGTGGGGTAATTCCGCTCATGGTGCTTGAGTTGTCGCGAGGCATAAGACACTACTCTCCCATCTTGCATCAGCACACTCCCAAGTCCACATCGAGAAGCATCACAGTACACTTGGAAATCCTTCGAAGATCTGTAAGCCAGAGCAGTGCGATCACTAGTCGACGCCTCAGTTCCTGAAAGCTAGCTTCACACACATCCGTCCATTCAAACTTCCTCTCCTTCTTCAGAAGTTTAGTCATCGGCTTTTCAATCTTGGAAAAGTTTTCAATGAACCTCCTGTAATATCCAGCAAGTCCCAAAAAGCTTCGAATCTCTCGGCATTCTTGGGTGCTTCCCACTCGATTCTGCAGTCACTTTGCTTGGATCAACAGCGACTCCTTCTCCTGACACTACGTGTCCAAGAAACCCAACGATGTTAAGCCAGAATTCACACTTGCTGAATTTGGCATACAGCTGGTGTTCCCTCAGTTTCTCCATAATCACTCGCAGATGTTTCTCATGCTCAGCATCATCCTTGGAATATATCAGTATGTCATCAATAAACACCACTACGAACTTGTCCAAGTACTCCATAAATACCTTGTTCATCATGGTCATGAAATATGCTGGGGCATTCGTTAGTCCAAATGACATAACTGTATACTCATATAAACCATACCTAGTGGTGAAGGCGGTTTTTGGTACATCCTCCTTCCGGATCTTCAATTGAAAGTAGCCAGATCGCAGATCAATCTTGCTGAACACCTTTGCTCCTTCCAGTTGATCAAACAAATCATTTATGTTCGGCAGAGGGTACTTGTTCTTGATGGTTACCTCATTCAGCGAGCGATAGTCCACCACTAATCTCTTGGTGCTGTCTTTCTTCTCCACAAACAGAACAGGTGCCCTCCATGACGACGCACTAGGATGAATGAATCCCTTTTCCAGCTGCTCCTTCAACTGTTTCTTCAATTCCTTCAGCTCATCCACATCCATCTTATATGGTTTCTTTGCTATTGGTCCTGTTCCCGGCATCAGGTCGATAAGAAACTCTACTTCCCTGTCAGGTGGCATCCCTGGCAGCTCTTCTAGAAACACGTCGAGGTAATCCCTAATCACTGGCACAGTATCCATGCTAACCCCCTTAAGAGAATTCAACTTACACCTTCCTGGTCGTGCAGCTGACTTGAATCTAATCCTCTTACCATCCGGGGTTTTGAGCGAAACAACTCGCTGTGCACAATCTATGTGTCCCTCATGCATAGACATCCAATCCATACCCAGAATAACATCTAATCCCTGTGATTCCAACACTACCAAATGTGCTATGAAGTTGTGTGTTCCAATCCTCACAGTTAAGTTGCGGCATCCCGCACTAGCTATCATATCTCCTCCTGGTGAACTCACTCTAAAAGACCTCTTCATAGACTCAGTAGGTAACTTATACTTATCCACAAATGCTCTTGATATGAATGAATGCGATGCACGATCGAAAAGTATAAGTGCAGGTAAGTGTTGATTGGAAACTTACCAATCACAAGGTCGGGCTCGTCTGGAATCTCTTCCACATTCATGTGGTTCACTGTAGCCTTCTCATTGTTGGTTGGCTTGGTCCTTTCCTCTCCGGACAGTTATCGACATAGTGTCCCTTCGCTACACTTGAAGCATGTCACCTCACTCAGATCCTTCTTCACAAAATTGCGATCACGGTTGCGGTCATGTCCTCCGTGTCCTCCAGAGTGGTGAGAGTGTCCTCCCTTGTGGCTGTGGTGACTGCTCCTATGGTTGTCATGACGATGTACATCGTCTCCATGGTGGTGGCGATCATGGCTCCCATGGTCACTCCCTCCATGCTTGGAGTATCCATCATATGAAGTGCGAGACTTGTGGTGTGAGCCAGAGTGGTGATTGTTGTTCTTTCTCTTGCGGCTTTCCACCTTGTGCTTCCCTTCAGGATCTGGCCTTGTCCATGAGCTCCTGGAAAGTGGGGCAATAAACCACCAGTAGCTGCACTGAAAGCTCATCACTGAGGCCATCCAGGAATCTCTCCCTCCTTTTTGCATCAGTGTCAACATCCTCAGGTGCATAACGGGACAGGTTGTTGAACTCCTCAATGTACTCGGCCACGGTGCGATTGGTTTGGCGCAAGTTGCGGAACTCCTTCCTCTTCAGGCTCAGAACTCCTGAAGACACGTGGTCGGTCCTGAAACCTTCCTCAAACATTGCCCAAGTCACAGTATTCAGAGGGTGGGTGATCTGAAATGTATCCCACCAAGAAGCGGCTGGTCCCTCCAGTAGGTGAGCGACAAACCTCACCTTCTCAGCATCAGTGCATCCGACAGTTACTAGATCCTTGTTGACTGAACGCAACCAGTCGAGAGCAACCATTGGTTCCGTTGCAGCAGAGAACTTAGCTGGCCTCAACCTCAGAAACCTGGTGAGAGCATCTCCCTGCTGGTTGTTCCCATTGTTGTTGTTGTTCTGGTTTGCCATGAACTGAGTCATCACTTGGGTCAGCTGTGCTTGAGCTGCCATGAGCTGCTCCAACTCAGTGGGTTGACGGCGGGGAGGCATCTGCGGTTCAGCACAGGTAAGTTTAGAAAGAATCAACTACGATAATAGGATTCTACCCATGCATATGGTCAAGCAACAACAAACAATAGCAGACAAACACAAGCAAGCAACACATCATCAAACAAGCGGTCCAGCAACATCCCAGGTGTTATCCTAGCAGTATATACCTACTGAAATAGTTTTACAAGAGTTGGCAATGGTTAACTAAACAGTTGAGCATCAAAACGACAAAACAGCAATTCTGACAGAACAGTTCTGCTGTGTTCGCGAATTTTTCCGCCTGACTTAAACTCGTCAGAAAATTATCCAATTTTTGTGCATATAGAACAGGAAGTTCCGCATCAGCCCAATTTTTTTCAGATATTTCCGAGTTACCAGAAAAATATGAAAAATCGCGCAGTACTGCTGTATCAGTAGAAAAACTGCAGCGAAAACAACACAGATAGTAACCAAATTGCCATAACTCTTTCATATAATTTTGCACAAATAATTCCTGGGATATTTGAGTAAACAAATAAGCATCTAAACACTCTTACACGAACACGAACTAAGTTTCACAACGATTGAGAATAATCCTAACGATTTCGCCTAACGAGGACTAATTGGTGGACTTCTATCTATTGCTTGAAGAGTTTGAGGTAGGCCCTTGCGGTCATGCCTTGGCGCTTCGGCTCGTGGTACAACCATGGCGGCGGAGTGTACACCTCTCCTGAACCATCACTTGAAACGTCAAACTCCACCTCTTCTAGATCCTCCTCTTCTTCTTCATCCTCAATTGCAAGCGCAGCTTCATCTCCTCCACCATCATCGTCTCCATCATCATCATCCTCGTCCTCATCATCATCATCTCCACTGTCATCATCATCCCCATTGTTGACATCATCTCCATTGTCATCATCAGAGGGTGGATTCAGCTGTGCTTGGAGAGCGGCAATCTGGGCTGTCATAGCTTCAATAGTTTGATCCCTTTCCTGGATTGTCCCTTGCGATTCTTTGTATGTTACGGTGTTCTCCTGCACGCATTACCATGAAGATGTGCTATGGTTGCATCTCTGGCTATCAAGGCATTCTCCGAACTCCCACAGCTTCATGCAAAGTGTCAATCTCTGTCCTTGGACCACCATACCATTGCTAGTAAAATCTGCAATCTCCTTTATCATCCTCACCTTCTCGCTAGAGCTCCATTCTCCCTTTCCATGTCCTCTATGTGCCTCCGACGGGCGGCATGTTGTTCTTGTCGCCTGGGTAACCACAATGTTCCCATCTTCATCACGCCTTCCATAGTCACGGTAGGGTGAATCTGCAGGTAGTAGGTGTCGGACTTGATGGCCTGGCGAGACAGGCTTCATGTATGGCCAAGTTAATTCCAAGTCCCCGATTCAGTAGGTCTTGGTGTAGATCAAATGCACTGGGTTTGGCAAGGAGGCATCTCTGAATATGAAGGTAGTGATCTCCCATGCATCCTCTCCATATCCATAGGTGTACAGCCTTCTTCCCTTGAACATCGGCAGCAATCCTAATGACTGAGAGCTGAGCTAACTGCCTTGCAAAGGGCCTTGGTGACTCCATGGTGGCATACTCAGTCCTGACTTCTCCCATCTATCAAGTAAAAGAGGAAAGTGTAAGAATAGCATATGGTAAGAATTTACGAGGATGAAAGGCATAAGATGAAAGATAGAGTTAATATAGGCTTTAATAAATCTATGGCTTCCTAATCCAATTCTAGGTCACGATCCTCTGATCGACACACGGCTCGATACCATCTGTGACACCCCGGTTCTGAAAAGACCGTGGCCTCTATGTGACATGCCAATCCCTGGATCGGTTCATTGGCCCACAATAGAGTAAGATAGATAACATAGCAAAATATCCGTGTATCATAGATAACGAAGATCCAGAGTACCATTATTACAATAAAAGCTTAGCACAAAGCTAGCTCAAATTATTCAGGTAGCAACATAAACGAGATAAATCCTCCATTCTTCAAATTGCCCACAAGTGAACAAGTGCCGAGTGGAGTACCGTGGCCTATAACGATCAATCAGAATCGGAATAACCTGCAGCATAAAACGCAACAGCCCCGAAGGGTCAATACATGGAATGTATGGCAAGTAGAGCTAGTAAATGGAGACAATAGTACTAACATCTAAATGCATATTTGGCACGTGGAGCTGTTCCGCTTGCATTTGCAAATAACTTTGTCCTACTTTCATAAACAGTTTTTGATTTTCTTTGAAAAGATCCCAATTAAGTTATCCCAACAACATTAAAACAATTATGAAATTAGAATGAGCGAGAAACATGTCATGGAATCAATATCTAGCAACTCAGTTGTCCATAACCGGGGACACGGCTAATCGATTAGATTATACACTCTGCAGAGGTTAGTACACTTTACCCATGTGACTTGGCCAGCCCAGCTCGTACCATCACTCTCATTTTGGGTGATGATAGGAGAAGACCAAGAAGAGACTGTTCGAAGTAGCTCCTCAATCCCGGCGCACCGTCCAACCTACCAAAATTCTACATCTCTGGATACGCGGGTTCGAGTTACCACAACCTACTAAGTCCAACCAACCGCCCATTTCATTATTGGCACATGGTTGTACACGTAAGCTACACAATAAAGAAGCCAATCATTCTCTCTTGATACCTGGGTGCCTTTCCGCAATGAAACCACCAAAAATTATCAATACCATCACACCCAGGGGGTTCATTGATTAAGTTGTTTTTAGTTTTCACAAACCAATACTTTGAGAAAACAAGTATCAATGATGTAACCCAGCCCTCGTTCAACATAGCATGGCTAAGCACATCTACAACGGTGGTTCATCTACAAGGAAAGCCCTACCACAATAATAGGACATAGCATAGCGATAGTATCATCCTACTCATGCAACTACAAAATACACGACAATGCATTGAAAATAGTAGGACGATATCATGAACAAAGTAGCATCTACTTGCCTTGATTGTAGCGGTCGGAAGAACAATCCACACACGAGCAAGGGTTGCACTCCACACAATCTACACGACACAATTGCATTCATAAACAAACAATTCACAAACATATGCAACAAAGATGATGCATGAATGCAAGAACGGCAAGTGAATTGGTGCTACAGCTGCACCACATAATACTAATACATATTACTACCGAATACATGCATGGAAAATAGATTTGGCGCTAGGAAAACTATTAACCAAAAGTAGAGATCTCTACTAGAGCTAGAACTTAAATAATTCATTACCGGTAGTATACTGTTTGTAAAATCTTGGAAAAATTCTACCGCATAGGCATCACCGATAAGAAACAGTACCAATTGGAATTACTCAAAAAGGAGTTATAAAACATCCCGAGTAATTAAAACACTGCAGAAATCCATTAGACAAATACTGCAGAAGTTTTTACTGTAAGCCTATCTTTTTAATTCACGATGAGATTCCCCTCGTTCATACGAGTTCAGGTACATATCATACGCGATTTTCGGAGCTACGAAACTTTTACTACGAATTTATTACTCCGAAAAGGCCACTAACTAGTTTGATTAAACTGTACTAAACCTTACAGTAAAAGTCTGAACCAAAGGTACAGCGAGGTTCTACACGACTCACTGAACTCGTGCATATTTTATTTGCAACTTTTGGCCAAGCGGTTTAATTTCTATGCAATTTACAAGATCCTATCGAAATCTGCCAACTAATAGGATTAACGAAATTGACCCAGTCAAGCGGTTCCGATGATGGCGCTGATCGGCGTCGACCAGTCAACGTCTGGGGCCTCTGACTAGTCAACGTCTGGAGTGCTGACCAGTCAACGAACGATCTAAGCCGCTGATCTGAGATCTGACGGTGGCTGCTGTCTTACCGGAAACGGACGGCGAAACGAACTCCGGCGAGCTCCGGACGGCGGCGACGATCGGTTCCGGCGGCGTGGTTCTACCTGCACATACACACACGGTCAACTACGGCTCCCGGAATAATAAGCGGCGCACAGTCGCTGGCGATCTGCAGGGCGATTGGCAGCGCGGCGGATGGAGACGCGAGCACGGAACGGAAAGGCGGCGAAGACGACAGACGCCAGTGATGGCCGACGGCGACGGAGCGGCGGCGTGGCGGCGACGGCGACGTCTTTCGCGCCTGGGAGGAGATGGCGGCGGCGGTTTGGGTTGCGTGCACGGGAACCGAGGCCAGGGGTGGGTCCCTTCTTAAAAAGTCCCTCGTGTGAGAAAAGAAAGAAAAGAAAAAAAAATCCTGAACCGATCGGTCCGTAGTTGGACTCCGTTTCGTAAATCGGTCCGGATATTCGGACCGTTTTCCGGCGGTTTACTAAAACGTCCGAGTCTTTTGCATACGAACTCCGATTGGAGCGATTTTCGTGCCTACGGGTTCGTATCGTCGAGGGGAACAACCTTCAGTCGAAGTTTGAGCAAAAGCTCGAACCTACAGGGGTGGTTGTTGCAAGTCCCTCTAAAGCTCCCCGCAGGAACCTCGAAGCAAAACAAAAAAAGGTTTTGACGATGGCGTTTCGCCGAACCTTTCTACTCGACGATTTTGCATGTAAAAGCATGATGCAATGATATGAATGATATGCAAGACCAAATCTAAAATTTGGGATGTGACAGGTTGATCCATGTGTGGTTTGTGGACAGAACACACCTGCAATGACTCTAGTGCTGGTTTTAGTATAAGAACACACATGCAATGACTCTAGTGGGTTCATATGTGCTTTGTAAAAAGAACACACATGTAATGACTCTCGTGGATCCATATGTGGTTTGTGGAAAAGAACACACATGCAATGAACACTGGTGGATCAATAACTGGTTTGTGGAAAGAACACACATGAAGTGAACACTGGTGGATCCATATGTGATCTGTGAAAAGAACACACATGCAATGCCATTGGTTGATCCATATGTGGTTTGTGAAAAGAACACACATGCAATGACTCTAGTGGATCCATATGTGGTTTGTGGAAAGAACACACATGCAATGACTCAAGTGGGTCCATATGTGGTTTGTCAAAAGAACACACATCCAATGACTCAGGGGGATCCATGTGTGGTTTGTGGAAAGAACACACATGCAATGAACACTGGTGGATCCATATGTGGTTTGTGAAAAGAACACACATGCAATGACACTGGCTGATCCATATGTGGTTTGTGGAAAGAACACACATGCAATGACTCTGGTGGATCCATGTGTGGTTTGTGAAAAGAACACACATGCAATGACTCTAGTGGGTCCATATGTGGTTTGTGAAAAGAACACACATGCAATGATCACTGGTTGATCCATATGCGGTTTGTGGAAAGAACACACATGCAATGACACTGGTTGATCCATGTGTGGTTTGTGGAAAGAACACACATGCAATGAACACTGGTGGATCCATAAGTGGTTTATGGAAAGAACACACATGAAGTGAGCACTGGTGGATCCATATGTGATCTGTGAAAAGAACACACATGCAATGCCATTGGTTGATCCATATGTGGTTTATGAAAATAACACACATGCAATGACTCTAGTGGATCCATATGTGGTTTGTGGAAAGAACACACATGGAATGACTCAAGTGGGTCCATATGTGGTTTGTCAAAAGAACACACATCCAATGACTCAGGGGATCCATGTGTGGTTTGTGGAAAGAACACACATGCAATGAACACTGGTGGATCCATATGTGGTATGTGAAAAGAACACACATGCAATGACACTGGCTGATCCATATGTGGTTGGTGGAAAGAACACACATGCAATAACCCTGGTGGATCCATGTGTAGTTTGTGAAAAGAACACACATGCAATGACTCTCGTGGGTCCATATATGGTTTGTGAAAAGAACACACATGTAATGACTTTAGTGGATCCATATGTCGTTTGTGGAAAGAACACACATGCAATGACTCTCGTGTATCCATATGTGGTTTGTGCAAAAAGAACACACATGCAATGAATACTGGTGGATCCATAAGTGGTTTGTGGAAAGAACACACATGAAGTGAACACTGGTGGATCCATATGTGATCTATGAAAAGAACACACATGCAATGCCATTGGTCGATCCATATGTGGTTTGTGAAAAGAACACACATGCAATGACTCTAGTGGATCCATATGTGGTTTGTGGAAAGAACACACATGCAATGACTCAAGTGGGTCCATATGTGGTTTGTCAAAAGAACACAAATCCAATGACTCATGGGGATCCATGTGTGGTTTGTGGAAAGAACACACATGCAATGAACACTGGTGGATCCATATGTGGTTTGTAAAAAGAACACACATGCAATGACACTGGCTGATCCATATGTGGTTTGTGGAAAGAACACACATGCAATGACTCTGGTGGATCCATATGTGGTTTGTGAAAATAACACACATGCAATGACCACTGCACTTGGAGGCCCAACAACTGTCTACAAGAATAGAAGTGCGTAGACATCATTGATCCATATGTGGTTTGCGAAAAGAACACACTTGCAATGCGATTGGTTAATCCATGTGTGGTTTGTGGAAAGAACACACACAATGACTCTAGTGGATCCATATGTGGTTTGTGGAAAAGAACACACATGCAATGACCACTGGTTGATCCATATGTGGTTTGTGGAAAGAACACACATGCAATGAAACTAGTTGATCATTTGTGGTTTGTGGAAAGAACACACATGCAATGCCATTGGTTGATCCATATGTGGTTGATGAAAAGAACACACATGCATTGACTCTAGTTGATCCATGTGCGGTTTGTAGAAAGAACACACATGCAATGACTCTAGTGCTGGTTTTAGTATAAGACACACGTGCAATGACTCTAGTGGGTCCATATGTGGTTTGTGAAAATAACAGACATGCAATGACTCTAGTGGATCCATATGTGGTTTGTGGAAAAGAACACACATGCAATGAACACTGGTGGATCCATAAGTGGTTTGTGGAAAGAACACACATGTAGGGAACATGGGTTGATCCATATGTGGTTTGTGGAAAGAACACACATGCAATGACACTGGTTGATCCATATGTGGTTTGTGAAAAGAACACACATGCAATGACTCTAGTGGATCCATATGTGGTTTGTGGAAAGAACACACATGCAATGACCACTGGTTGATCCATGTGCAGTTCATGACTGGAACACACATGCAATGACATTGGTTGATCCATATGTGGTTTGTGACAATAACACACATGCAATGACTCAAGTGGGTCACTATGTGGTTTGTGAAAAGAACACACATGCAATGACTCAGGAGGATCCATGTGTGGTTTGTGGAAAGAACACACATGCAATGAACACTGGTGGATCCATATGTGGTTTGTGGAAAGAACACACATCCAATGACACTGGTGGATCCATATGTGGTTTGTGAAAACAACACACATGCAATGACTCTAGTGGGTCCATATGTGGTTTGTGAAAAGAACACACATGCAATGACTCTAATGGATCCATATGTGGTTTGTGGAAAGAACACACATGCAATGACCACTAGTTGATCCATATGTGGTTTGTGGAAAGAACACGCATGCAATGACACTGGTTGATCCATGTGTGGTTTGTGGAAAGAACACACATGTAATGACTCTAGTGCTGGTTTTAGTATAAGAACACACATGCAATGACTCTAGTGGGTCCATATGTGCTTTGTGAAAAGAACACACATGCAATGACTCTCGTGGATCCATATGTGGTTTGTGGAAAAGAACACACGTGCAATGAACACTGGTGGATCCATAAGTGGTTTGTGGAAAGAACACACATGAAGTGAACACTGGTGGATCCATACGTGATCTGTGAAAAGAGCAAAGATGCAATGCCATTGGTTGATCCATATGTGGTTTGTGACAAGAACACACATGCAATGACTCTAGTGGATCCATTTGTGGTTTGTGGAAAGAACACACATGCAATGACTCAACTGGGTCCATATGTGGTTTGTGGAAAGAACACACATCCAATGACTCAGGGGGATCCATGTGTGGTTTGTGGAAAGAACACACATGCAATGAACACTGGTGGATCCATATGTGGTTTGTGAAAAGAACACACATGCAATAACACTGGCTGATCCATATGTGGTTTGTGGAAAGAACACACATGCAATGACTCTGGTGGATCCATGTGTGGTTTGTGAAAAGAACACACATGCAATGACTCTAGTGGGTCCATATGTGGTTTGTGAAAAGAACACACTTGCAATGACTCTCGTGGGTCCATATATGGTTTGTGAAAAGAACACACATGTAATGACTTTAGTGGATCCATATGTGGTTTGTGGAAAGAACACACATGCAATGACTCTCGTGGATCCATATGTGGTTTGTGCAAAACGAATACACATGCAATGAACACTGGTGGATCCATAAGTGGTTTGTGGAAAGAACACACATGAAGTGAACACTAGTGGATCCATATGTGATCTATGAAAAGAACACACATGCAATGCCATTGGTTGATCCATATGTGGTTTGTGAAAAGAACACACATGCAATGACTCTAGTGGATCCATATGTGGTTTGTGGAAAGAACACACATGCAATGACTCAAGTGGGTCCATATGTGGTTTGTCAAAAGAACACAAATCCAATGACTCATGGGGATCCATGTGTGGTTTGTGGAAAGAACACACATGCAATGAACACTGGTGGATCCATATGTGGTTTGTGAAAAGAACACACATGCAATGACACTGGCTGATCCATATGTGGTTTGTGGAAAGAACACACATGCAATGACTCTGGTGGATCCATGTGTGGTTTGTGAAAAGAACACACATGCAATGACTCTAGTGGGTCCATATGTGGTTTGTGAAAAGAACACACATGCAATGACTCTAGTGGATCCATATGTGGTTTGTGGAAAGAACACACATGCAATGACCACTGGTTGATCCATATGTGGTTTGTGGAAAGAACACACATGCAATGACACTAGTTGATCCATGTGCGGTTTGTAGAAAGAACACACATGCAATGACTCTAGTGCTGGTTTTAGTATAAGAACACACGTGCAATGACTCTAGTGGGTCCATATGTGGTTTGTGAAAATAACAGACATGCAATGACTCTAGTGGATCCATATGTGGTTTGTGGAAAAGAACACACATGCAATGAACACTGGTGGATCCATAAGTGGTTTGTGGAAAGAACACACATGTAGTGAACATTGGTTGATCCATATGTGGTTTGTGGAAAGAACACACATGCAATGACACTGGTTGATCCATATGTGGTTTGTGAAAAGAACACACATGCAATGACTCTAGTGGATCCATATGTGGTTTGTGGAAAGAACACACATGCAATGACCACTGGTTGATCCATGTGCAGTTCATGACTGGAACACACATGCAATGACATTGGTTGATCCATATGTGGTTTGTGACAATAACACACATGCAATGACTCAAGTGGGTCACTATGTGGTTTGTGAAAAGAACACACATGCAATGACTCAGGAGGATCCATGTGTGGTTTGTGGAAAGAACACACATGCAATGAAGACTGGTGGATCCATATGTGGTTTGTGGAAAGAACACACATCCAATGACACTGGTGGTTCCATATGTGGTTTGTGAAAACCACACATGCAATGACTCTAGTGGGTCCATATGTGGTTTGTGAAAAGAACACACATGCAATGACTCTAGTGGATCCATATGTGGTTTGTGGAAAGAACACACATGCAACAACCACTGGTTGATCCATATGTGGTTTGTGGAAAGAACACGCATGCAATGACACTGGTTGATCCATGTGTGGTTTGTGGAAAGAACACACATGCAATGACTCTAGTGCTGGTTTTAGTATAAGAACACACATGCAATGACTCTAGTGGGTCCATATGTGCTTTGTGAAAAGAACACACATGCAATGACTCTCGTGGATCCATATGTGGTTTGTGGAAAAGAACACACGTGCAATGAACACTGGTGGATCCATAAGTGGTTTGTGGAAAGAACACACATGAAGTGAACACTGGTGGATCCATACGTGATCTGTGAAAAGAGCAAACATGCAATGCCATTGGTTGATCCATATGTGGTTTGTGACAAGAACACACATGCAATGACTCTAGTGGATCCATTTGTGGTTTGTGGAAAGAACACACATGCAATGACTCAACTAGGTCCATATGTGGTTTGTGGAAAAGAACACACATCCAATGACTCAGGGGGATCCATGTGTGGTTTGTGGAAAGAACACACATGCAATGAACACTGGTGGATCAATATGTGGTTTGTGAAAAGAACACACATGCAATAACACTGGCTGATCCATATGTGGTTTGTGGAAAGAACACACATGCAATGACTCTGGTGGATCCATGTGTGGTTTGTGAAAAGAACACACATGCAATGACTCTAGTGGGTCCATATGTGGTTTGTGAAAAGAACACACATGCAATGACTCTAGTGGATCCATATGTGGTTTGTGGAAATACCACACATGCAATGACCACTGGTTGATGCATATGTGGTTTATGGAAAAAATACACATGCAATGACACTGGTTGATCCATATATGGTTTATGGAAAGAACACACATGCAATGACTCTAGTGCTGGTTTGAGTATAAGATCACACATGCAATGACGCTAGTGGGTCCATATGTGGTTTGTGAAAAGAACACACATGCAATCACTCTAGTGGATCCATGTGTGGTTTGTGTAAAGAACACACCTGCAATGAACACTGGTGGATCCACAAGTGGTTTGTGGAAAGAACACACATGCAGTGAACAATGGTGGATCCATATGTCATATGTGAAAAGAACACACATGCAATTCCATTGGTTGATCCATATGTGGTCTGTGAAAAGAACACACATGCAATGCCAAAGGTTAATCCATGTGTCGTTTTTGTAAAGAACATGCATGCAATGACTCTAGTGGATCCATATGTGGTTTGTGGAAAAGAACACACATGCAATGACCACTAGTTGATCCATATGTGTTTTGTGGAAAGAACACACATGCAATGCCACTGGTTGATCCATGTGTGGTGTGTGAAAAGAACACACATGCAATGCCATTGGTTGATCCATATGTGGTTTGTGAAAAGAACACACATGCAATGACTGTAGTGGATCCACATGTGGTTTGTGGAAAGAACACACATGCAATGACTCTAGTGGGTCCATATGTGGTTCATGTCAGGAACACACATGCAATAGCATTAGTTGATCCATATGTGGTTTGTGAAAAGAACACACATGCAATGACTCAGGAGGATCAATTTGTGGTTTGTGGAAAGAACACACATGCAATGAACACTAGTGGATCCATATATGGTTTGTAGAAAGAACACACATGCAATGACTTTGGTGGATCCATATGTGGTTTGTGAAAACAACACACATGCAATGACTCTAGTGGGTCCATATGTGGTTTGTGAAAAGAACACACATGAAATGACTCTAGTGGATCCATATGTGGTTTATGGAAAGAACACACATGCAATGACCATTTGTTGATCCATATGTTATCTATGAAAAGAACACACATGCAATGACACTGGTTGATCCATATGTGGTTTGTGAAAAGAACACACATACAATGGCTCTAGTGGATCCATATGTGGTTTGTGGAAAGAACACACATGCAATGACCACTAGTTGATCCATGTGTAGTTCATGACTGGAACACACATGCAATGACATTGGTTGATCCATATGTGGTTTGTGACAATAACACACATGCAATGACTCAAGTGGGTCACTATGTGGTTTGTGAAAAGAACACACATGCAATGACTCAGGAGGATCCATGTGTGATTTGTGGAAAGAACACACATGCAATGAAGACTGGTGGATCCATATGTGGTTTGTGGAAAGAACACACATCCAATGACACTGGTGGTTCCATATGTGGTTTGTGAAAACCACACATGCAATGACTCTAGTGGGTCCATATGTGGTTTGTGAAAAGAACACACATGCAATGACTCTAGTGGATCCATATGTGGTTTGTGGAAAGAACACACATGCAACAACCACTGGTTGATCCATATGTGGTTTGTGGAAAGAACACGCATGCAATGACACTGGTTGATCCATGTGTGGTTTGTGGAAAGAACACACATGCAATGACTCTAGTGCTGGTTTTAGTATAAGAACACACATGCAATGACTCTAGTGGGTCCATATGTGCTTTGTGAAAAGAACACACATGCAATGACTCTCGTGGATCCATATGTGGTTTGTGGAAAAGAACACACGTGCAATGAACACTGGTGGATCCATAAGTGGTTTGTGGAAAGAACACACATGAAGTGAACACTGGTGGATCCATACGTGATCTGTGAAAAGAGCAAACATGCAATGCCATTGGTTGATCCATATGTGGTTTGTGACAAGAACACACATGCAATGACTCTAGTGGATCCATTTGTGGTTTGTGGAAAGAACACACATGCAATGACTCAACTAGGTCCATATGTGGTTTGTGGAAAAGAACACACATCCAATGACTCAGGGGGATCCATGTGTGGTTTGTGGAAAGAACACACATGCAATGAACACTGGTGGATCAATATGTGGTTTGTGAAAAGAACACACATGCAATAACACTGGCTGACCCATATGTGGTTTGTGGAAAGAACACACATGCAATGACTCTGGTGGATCCATGTGTGGTTTGTGAAAAGAACACACATGCAATGACTCTAGTGGGTCCATATGTGGTTTGTGAAAAGAACACACATGCAATGACTCTAGTGGATCCATATGTGGTTTGTGGAAATACCACACATGCAATGACCACTGGTTGATGCATATGTGGTTTGTGGAAAAAATACACATGCAATGACACTGGTTGATCCATATATGGTTTATGGAAAGAACACACATGCAATGACTCTAGTGCTGGTTTGAGTATAAGATCACACATGCAATGACGCTAGTGGGTCCATATGTGGTTTGTGAAAAGAACACACATGCAATCACTCTAGTGGATCCATATGTGGTTTGTGGAAAAGAACACACATGCAATGAACACTGGTGGATCCACAAGTGGTTTGTGGAAAGAACACACATGCAGTGAACAATGGTGGATCCATATGTCATATGTGAAAAGAACACACATGCAATTCCATTGGTTGATCCATATGTGGTCTGTGAAAAGAACACACATGCAATGCCAAAGGTTAATCCATGTGTCGTTTTTGTAAAGAACATGCATGCAATGACTCTAGTGGATCCATATGTGGTTTGTGGAAAAGAACACACATGCAATGACCACTAGTTGATCCATATGTGTTTTGTGGAAAGAACACACATGCAATGCCACTGGTTGATCCATGTGTGGTGTGTGAAAAGAACACACATGCAATGCCATTGGTTGATCCATATGTGGTTTGTGAAAAGAACACACATGCAATGACTCTAGTGGATCCACATGTGGTTTGTGGAAAGAACACACATGCAATGACTCTAGTGGGTCCATATGTGGTTCATGTCAGGAACACACATGCAATAGCATTAGTTGATCCATATGTGGTTTGTGAAAAGAACACACATGCAATGACTCAGGAGGATCAATTTGTGGTTTGTGGAAAGAACACACATGCAATGAACACTAGTGGATCCATATATGGTTTGTAGAAAGAACACACATGCAATGACTTTGGTGGATCCATATGTGGTTTGTGAAAACAACACACATGCAATGACTCTAGTGGGTCCATATGTGGTTTGTGAAAAGAACACACATGAAATGACTCTAGTGGATCCATATGTGGTTTATGGAAAGAACAAACATGCAATGACCATTTGTTGATCCATATGTTATCTATGAAAAGAACACACATGCAATGACACTGCTTGATCCATATGTGGTTTGTGAAAAGAACACACATACAATGACTCTAGTGGATCCATATGTGGTTTGTGGAAAGAACACACATGCAATGACTCAAGTGGGTCCAGATGTGGTTTGTGAAAAGAACACATATCCAATGACTCGGGGGGGATCCATGTGTGGTTTGTGGAAAAGACACACATGCAATGAACACTAGTGGATCCATATGTGGTTTGTGAAAAGAACACACATGCAATGACACTGGCTGATCCATATATGGTTTGTGGAAAGAACACACATGCAATGACTCTGGTGGATCCATGTGTGGTTTGTGAAAAGAACATACATGCAGTGACTCTAGTGGGTCC
The DNA here is from genome assembly GCA_023614405.1 of Avena insularis. Lineage (NCBI taxonomy): Eukaryota > Viridiplantae > Streptophyta > Magnoliopsida > Poales > Poaceae > Avena > Avena insularis. Next base: position 325,711,766 of record CM042688.1, read on the forward strand.
ATATGTGGTTTGTGAATAGAACACACATCCAATGACTCTAGTGGATCCATATGTGGTTTGTGGAAATAACACTCATGCAATCACCACTGGTTGATCCATATGTGGTTTGTGGAAAGAACACACATGCAATGACACTGGTTGATCCATGTGTGGTTTGTGGAAAGAACACACATGCAATGACTCTAATGATGGTTTTAGTACAAGTTCACACATGCAATGACTCTAGTGGGTCCATATGTGGTTTGTGAAAAGAACACACATTCAATGACTCTAGTGGATCCATATGTGGTTTATGGAAAAGAACACACATGCAATGAACACTGGTGATCCATAAGTGGTTTGTGGAAAGAACACACATGCAGTGAACACTGGTGGATCCAGATGTGATATGTGAAAAGAACACACATGCAATGCCATTGGTTGATCCATATGTGGTTTGTGAAAAGAACACACATGCAATGCCATTGGTTAATCCATGTGTCGTTTGTGGAAAGAACACACATGCAATGCCATTGGTTAATCCATGTGTCGTTTGTGGAAAGAACACACATGCAATGACTGTAGTGGATCCATATGTGGTTTGCGGAAAAGAACACACATGCAATGACCACTGGTTGATCCATATGTGGTTTGTGGAAAGAACACACATGGAATGACACTGGTTGATCCATGTGTGGTTTGTGGAAGGAACACACATGCAATGCCATTGGTTGATCCATATGTGGTTTGTGAAAAGAACATATATGCAATGACTCTAGTGGATCCATATGAGGTTTGTGGAAAAAACACACATGCAATTATTCTAGTGGGTCCATATGTGGTTCATGTCAGGAACACACATGCAATGACATTGGTTGATCGATATGTGGTTTGTGGAAAGAAGACACATGCAATGACACCGGTTGATCCAGGTGTGGTTTGTGGAAAGAACACACATGCAATGACTCTAGTAGTGATTTTATCATAAGAACACACATGCAATGACTCTAGTGCTGGTTTTAGTATAAGAACACACATGCAATGACTCTAGTGGGTCCATATGTAGTTTGTGAAAAGAACACACATGCAATGACTCTAGTCGATCCATATATGGTTTGTGGAAAAGAAAAGACATGCAATGAACACTGGTGGATCCATAAGTGGTTTGTGGAAACAACACACATGTAGTGAACACTGGTGGATCCATATGTGGTTTGTCGAACGAACACACATGCAATGACACTGGTTGATCAATGTGTGGTTTGTGGAAAGAACACACATTCAATGACTCTAGTGGGTCCATATGTGGTTTGTGGAAAGAACACACATGCAATGACTCTAGTGGATCCATATGTGGTTTGTGGAAAGAACACACATGCAGTGACTCTAGTGGGTCCATATGTGGTTCATGTTAGGAAAACACATGCAATGACATTGGTTGATCCATATGTGGTTTGTGGAAAGAACACAAATGCAATGACACTGGTTGATCCATGTGTGGTTTGTCGAAAGAACACACATGCAATGACTCTAGTGCTGGTTTTAGTATAAGAACACACATGCAATGACTCTAGTGGGTCCATATGTGGTTTGTGAAAAGAACACACATGCAATGACTCTAGTGGATCCATATGTGGTTTGTGGAAAAGAACACACATGCAATGAACACTAGTGGATCCATAAGTGGTTTGTGGAAAGAACACACATGTAGTGAACACTGGTGGATCCATATGTGATTTGTGAAAAGAACACACATGCAATGCCATTGGTTGATCCATATGTGGTTTGTGAAAATAACACACGTGCAATGACTCTAGTGGATCCATATGTGGTTTGTGGAAAGAACACACATGCAATGACTCTAGTGGGTCCTTATGTGGTTCATGTCAGGAACACACATGCAATGACATTGGTTGATCCATATGTGGTTTGTAATAATAACACACATGAAATGCCATTGGCTAATCCATGTGTGGTTTGTGGAAAAACACACATGCAATGACTCTAGTGGGTCCCTATGTGGTTTCTGAAAAGAACACACATGCAATGACTCCAGTGGATCCATATGTGGTTTTTGTGATAATAACACACATGCAATGACTCAAGTGGGTCCATATGTGGTTTGTGAAAAGAACACACATGCAATGACTCAGGGGGATCTATGTGTGGTTTGTGGAAAGAACACACATGCAATGACTCTAGTGGATCCATATGTGGTTTGTGGAAAGAACACACATGCAGTGACTCTAGTGGGTCCATATGTGGTTCATGTTAGGAAAACACATGCAATGACATTGGTTGATCCATATGTGGTTTGTGGAAAGAACACAAATGGAATGACACTGGTTGATCCATGTGTGGTTTGTCGAAAGAACACACATGCAATGACTCTAGTGCTGGTTTTAGTATAAGAACACACATGCAATGACTCTAGTGGGTCCATATGTGGTTTGTGAAAAGAACACACATGCAATGACTCTAGTGGATCCATATGTGGTTTGTGGAAAAGAACACACATGCAATGAACACTAGTGGATCCATAAGTGGTTTGTGGAAAGAACACACATGTAGTGAACACTTGTGGATCCATATGTGATTTCTGAAAAGAACACACATGCAATGCCATTGGTTGATCCATATGTGGTTTGTGAAAATAACTCACGTGCAATGACTCTAGTGGATCCATATGTGGTTTGTGGAAAGAACACACATGCAATGACTCTAGTGGGTCCATATGTGGTTCATGTCAGGAACACACATGCAATGACATTGGTTGATCCATATTTGGTTTGTAACAATAACACACATGAAATGCCATTGGCTAATCCATGTGTGGTTTGTGGAAAAACACACATGCAATGACTCTAGTGGGTCCATATGTGGTTTCTGAAAAGAACACACATGCAATGACTCAAGTGGATCCATATGTGGTTTTTGGAAAAGAACACACATGTAATGAACACTGGTGGATCCATAAGTGGTTTGTGGAAAGAACACACATGCAATGACACTGGTGGATCCATATGTGGATTGTGAAAAGAACACACATACAATGACTCTAGTGCTGGTTTTAGTATAAGAGCACACATGCAATGACTCTAGTGGGTACATATGTGGTTTGTGAAAAGAACACACGTGCAATGACTCTAGTGGATCCATAAGTGCTTTGTGGAAAAGAACACACATGTAATAACCATTGGTTGATCCATGTGTGGTTCATGACAGGAACACACATGCAATGAACACTTGTGGATCCATATGTGGTTCTTGATAGGAACACACATGCAATGACATTGGTTGATCCATGTGTGGTTCATGAGAGGAACACACATGCAATGACATTGGTTGATCCATATGTGGTTTGTGGAAAGAACACACATGCAATCACACTGGTTGCTTGATGTCTACGCACTTCTATTCTTGTAGACAGTTGTTGGGCCTCCAAGTGCAGAGGTTTGTAGAACATCAACAAGTTTCTCTTAAGTGGATTACCCAAGGTTAATCGAACTCAGGGAGGAAGTGGTCAAAGGTATCCCTCTCAAGCAACCCTGCAATCAAGATACAAGAAGTCTCTTGTGTCCCCAACACACCCAATACACTTGTCAGGTGTATAGGTGCACTAGTTCGGCGAAGAGATAGTAAAATACAAGTGGTATGGATATAAGACAACGGTGCTAGAAAATAGCTTGATGGCATGAAAGAGACTAAAGTAAAACTGAAATAAAGATGGAAGCAAGCAAACATGTAACAGATCTAATTGCAAACGGTGTTTCAATATTTAGAAACAAGGCCTAGGGATCATACTTTCGCTAGTGAACACTCTCATATAAATATCTTCTCTTTATGATACTACTATCCGGTTGGACACTCTAATCCATGGTAGGGCTATAACAGCACACCTCAAAGTAAGCCTTTCCCATCTAGATAACCCCACACTGTCACCTTGAGCACTAGATGGTTCCAACAAACACCACAATTTTATAAAGACATCCAACTCCAAATATAACTCATAACAAGTATTTGTAATCTCTAGCCTAAGTGCCACCATGGTGTACACGCTGTCACTTTCACACACATGGGGAGAGCTGAGATCTATTAAAGCACTTGAGTAGCAAGGTAGATCTACTTGATTACAAAGATCATGATCACAATATGATCATGCATAGAGAGAGATGAACACATAGCTACCGGTAGAACCCTTAGCCTCGAGAGAGAACTACTCCCTCATCATCATGGGAATCAGCAATGGTGATGGAGATGGTGGTGGAGATCAATGGAGATGGCTCCGGGGGCACTTCCCGTCAGGTCTTGGAATAGAGACTTTTGTCCCAATCTCCTTCGGTGGCGTGACTGTTGTGGAACTTTTCGTGGCTAGAGGCTGGATGATTTAGGGTTTTTTACATCGGGAGGCATCTTATAGGCGAAGAGGCAACGACGATGGGCGGCCAGGGGGCCCACACCACCTGGTGGCGTGGCCAAGGCTGGCCCGCGCCACCATATGGTGTGGCCACCCTGTGGCCCCTCTCCGTCTCGTCTTCTGGCTCCGTGAGTCTTCCGATAAAATATCGAATTTGGCTTTTGTCTGGTCTAATTCCGAGAATATTGATTTTCTGACTTTCCTGGAACCAAAAACAGCAGAAAACAGGCAACTGGCACTGTGGGCATCTTGTTAATAGGTTAGTTCCATACAATATATAAAATACCTCAAAGTGTGGACAAAACATAAGAAAGTAGATAAAAACCAAGCATGTAACATCAAAAATTATGGATACGTTAGCAACGTATCATTGATCAATATGTGGTTTGTGGAAAGAACATACATACAATGACTCTAGTGGATCCATGTGTGGTTTGTGGAAAGAACACACATGCAATGCCATTGGTTGATCCATGTGTGGTTTGTGAGAATAATACACATGCAATGACTCTACTGGGTCCATATGTGGTTTGTGAAACGAACACACATGCAATGCCGTTGGTTTATCCATATGTGGTTTTTGGAAAGAACACGCATGCAATGACACTGGCTGATCCATATGTGGTTTGTGGAAAGAACACACATGCAATGACACTGGTTGATCCATATGTGGTTTGTGAAAAGAACACACATGCAATGACTCTAGTGGATGCATATGTTGTTTGGGGAAAGAACACACATGCAATGACCACTGGTTGATCCATGTGTGGTTCATGACAGGAACACACATGCAATGACATTGGTTGATCCATATGTGGTTTGTGACAATAACAAACATGCAATGACTAGAATGGGTCCATATGTGGTTTGTGAAAAGAACACACATGCAACAACTCAGGGGGATCCATGTCTGGTTTGTGGAAAGAACACACATGCAACGAACACTGGTGGATCCATATGTGGTTTGTGGAAAGAACACACAGGAAATGACACTGGTGGATCCATATGTGGTTTATGAAAAGAACACACATGCAATGACTCTAGTGCTGGTTTTAGTATAAGAACACACATGCAATGACTCTAGTGGGTCCATATGTGGTTTGTGAAAAGAACACACATGCAATGACTCTAGTGGATCCATATGTGGTTTGTGGAAAAGAACACACATGCAATGAACACTGGTGGATCCATAAGTGGTTTGTGGAAAGAAGACACATGCAGTGAACACTATTGTATCCATATGCGATCTATGAAAAGAACACACATGCAATGCCATTGGTTGATCCATATGTGGTTTGTGAAAAGAACACACTTGCAATTCCATTGGTTAATCCATGTGTGGTTTGTGGAAAGAACACACATGCAGTGAATCTAGTGGATCCATATGTGGTTTGTGGAAAAGAACACACATGCAATGACCACTGGTTGATCCATATGTGGTTTGCGGAAAGAACACACATGCAATGACACTGGTTGATCCATGTGTGGTTTGTGGAAAGAACACACATGCAATGCCATTGGTTGATCCATATATGGTTTATGAAAAGAACACACATGCAATGACTCTAGTGGATCCATATGTGGATTGTGGAAAGAACACACACGCAATGACTCTAGTGGGTCCATATGTGGTTCATGTCAGGAACACACAAGCAATGCCATTGGTTGATCAATATGTTGTTTGTGACAATAACACACATGCAGTGACTCAAGTGGGTCCATATGTGGTTTGTGGAAAGAACACACATGCAATGACTCTAGTGGATCCATGTGTGGTTTGTGGAAAGAACACACATGCAATCACCACTAGTTGATCCATATGTGGTTTGTGGAAAGAACACACATGCAATGACACTAGTTGATCCATGTGTGGTTTGTGGAAAGAACACACATGCAATGACTCTAGTGCTGGTTTTAGTATAAGAACACACATGCAATGACTGGTGGGTCCATATGTTGTTTGTGAAAAGAACACACATGCAATGACTCTAGTGGATCCATATGTGGTTTGTGGAAAAGAACACACATGCAATGAACACTAGTGGATCCATAGGTGGTTTGTGTAAAGAACAGACATGCAGTGAACATTGGTTGATCCATATGTGGTTTGTGGAAAGAACACACATGCAATGGCACTGGTTGATCCATATGTGGTTTGTGAAAAGAACACACATACAATGACTCTAGTGGATCCATATGTGGTTTGTGGAAAGAACACACATGCAATGAACACTGGTTGAGCTCCACCGCCATCTCCATCACCATTCCTGATTCCCATGATGAGGAGGGAGTAGTTCTCTCTCGAGGCTAAGGGTTCTATCGGTAGCTATGTGTTCATCTCTCTCTATGCATGATCTTATTGAGATTATGAGCTTGTAATCTATAGATCTACCTTGCTACTCAAGTGCTTTAATAGATCTCTACTGTCCCCATGTGTGTGAAAGTGACAGCGTGCACACCATGGTGGCACTTAGGCTAGAGATTACAAATACTTGTTATGAGTTATATTTGGAGTTGGATGTCTTTATGAAATTGTGGTGTTTGTTGGACTCATCTAGTGCTCAAGGTGACAGTGTGGGGTTTTCTAGATGGGAAAGGCTTACTTTGAGGTGTGCTATTATAGCCCTACCATGGATTAGAGTGTCCAACCAGAGAGTAGTTCAGCATAGTATCATAAATAAGAATATATTTATATGAGAGTGTTCACTAGTGAAAGTATGATCCCTAGGCCTTGTTCCTAAGCATTGATACACCATTTGCAATTAGATCTGTTACATGTTTGCTTGCTTTGATCTTTATTTCAGTTTGGCTTTAGTATTTTCCACGCCATCAAGCTATTTTCTATCACCGTTACCACTTATAATTATCTATACCACTTGTATTTCACTATCTCTTTGCCGAACTAGTGCACCTATACACCTGACAAGTGTATTGGGTGTGTTGGGGACACAAGAGACTTCTTGTATCTTGATTGTAGGGTTGCTTGAGAGGGGATACCTTTGACCACTTCCTCCCTGAGTTCGATAAACCTTGGGTGATCCACTTAAGGGAAAACTTGCTGCTGTTCTACAAACCTCTGCACTTGGAGGCCCAACAACTGTCTACAAGAATAGAAGTGCGTAGACATCATTGATCCATATGTGGTTTGTGAAAAGAACACACTTGCAATGCGATTGGTTAATCCATGTGTGGTTTGTGGAAAGAACACACACAATGACTCTAGTGGATCCATATGTGGTTTGTGGAAAAGAACACACATGCAATGACCACTGGTTGATCCATATGTGGTTTGTGGAAAGAACACACATGCAATGAAACTAGTTGATCATTTGTGGTTTGTGGAAAGAACACACATGCAATGCCATTGGTTGATCCATATGTGGTTTATGAAAAGAACACACATGCAATGACTCTAGTTAATCCAGTTGTGGTTTGTGGAAAGAACACACATGCAATGACTCTAGTGGGTCCATATGTGGTTCATGTCAGGAACACACATGCAATGACATTGGTTGATCCATATGTTGTTTGTGGCAATAACACACATGCAATGACTCAAGTGGGTCCATATGTGGTTTGTAGAAAGAACACACATGCAATGACTCTAGTGGATCCATGTGTGGTTTGTGGAAAGAACACACATGCAATGACCACTGGTTTATCCATATGTGGTTTGTGGAAAGAACACACATGCAATGACACTGGTTGATCCATGTGTGGTTTGTGGAAAGAACACACATGCAATGACTCTAGTGCTGGTTTTAGTATAGGAACACACATGCAATGACTCTAGTGGTTCCATATGTGGTTTGTGAAAAGAACACGCATGCAATGACTCTAGTGGATCCATATGTGGTTTGTGGAAAAGAACACACATGCAATGGACACTGGTGGATCCATAAGTAGTTTGTGGAAAGAACACACATTAGTGAACAATGGTGGATCCATATGTGGTTTGTGGAAAGAAGACACATGCAATGACACTGGTTGATCCATGTGTGGTTTGTGGAAATAACACACATGCAATGACTCTGGTGGATCCATGTGTGGTTTGTGAAATGAACACACATGCAATGACTCTAGTGGATCCATGTGTGGTTTGTGGAAAGAACACACATGCATTAACCACTAGTTGATCCATATGTGGTTTGTGGAAAGAACACACATGCAATGACACTGGTTGATCCATGTGTGGTTTGTGGAAAGAACACACATGCAATGACTCTAGTGCTGGTTTTAGTATAAGAACACACATGCAATGACTCTAGTGGGTCCATATGTGGTTTGTGAAAAGAACACACAAGCAATGACTCTAGTGGATCCATATGTGGTTTGTGGAAAAGAACACACATGTAATGAACACTGGTGGATCCATAATTGGTTTGTGGAAAGAACACACTTGCAGTGAACATTGGTTGATCCATATGTGGTTTGTGGAAAGAACACACATGCAATGACACTGGTTGATCCATAAGTGGTTTCTGAAAAGAACACACATGCAGTGAACATTGGTTGATCCATATGTGGTTTGTGGAAAGAACACGCATGCAATGACACTGGTTGATCCATAAGTGGTTTCTAAAAACAACACACATGCAATGACTCTAGTGGATCCATATGTGTTTTGTGGAAAGAACACACATGCAATGACCACTGGTTGATCCATGTGTGGTTCATGAAAGGAACACACATGTAATGACATTGGTTGATCCATATGTGGTTTGCGAGAATAACACAGATGCAATGACTCAAGTGGGTCCATATGTGGTTTGTGGAAAGAACACACATGCAATGAACACTGGTGGATCCATATGTGGGTTGTGGAAAGAACACACATGCAATGACACTGGTGGATCCATATGTGGTTTGTGAAAAGAACACACATGCAATGACTCTAGTGCTCGATTTAGTATAAGAACACACATGCAATGACTCTAGTGGGTCCATATGTGGTTTGTGAAAAGAACACACATGCAATGACTCTAGTGGATCCATATGTGGTTTGTAGAAAAGAACACACATGAAATGAAAACTTGTGGAGCCATAAGTGGTTTGTGGAAATAACACACATGAAGTGCACACTGGTGGATCCATATGTGATTTGTGAAAAGAACACACATGCAATGTCATTGGTTCATCCATATGTGGTTTGTGAAAAGAGCACACATGAAATGACTCTAGTGGATCCATATGTGGCTTGTGGAAAGAACACACATGCAATGACTCTAGTGGGTCCATATGTGGTTCATGTCAGGAACACACATGCAATGACATTGGTTGATCCATATGTGGTTTGTGGAAAGAACACACATGCAATGACACTGGTTGATCTATGTGAGGTTTGTGGAAAGAACACACATGCAATGACTCTAGTACTGGTTTTATTATAAGAACACACATGCAATGACTCTAGTGGGTCCATATGTGGTTTGTGAAAAGAACACACATGCAATGACTCTAGTGGATCTATATGTGGTTTGTGGAAAAGAACACACATGAATGAACACTGGTGGATCCACAAGTGGTTTGTGGAAAGAACACACATGTAGTGAACACTGGTGGATCCATATGTGGTTTGTGGAAAGAACACACATGCAATGACACTGGTTGATCCATGTGTGGTTTGTGGAAAGAACACACATGCAATGACTCTGGTGGGTCCATATGTGGTTTGTGGAAAGAACACGCATGCAATGACTCTCGTGGGTCCATATGTGGTTTGTGAAAAGAACACACATGCCATGACTCTAGTGGGTTCATATGTGGTTCATGTCAGGAACACACATGCAATGACATTGGTTGATCCATATGTGGTGTGTGAAAAGAACACACATGCAAAGACACTGGTTGATCCATGTGTGGTTTGTGGAAAGAACATACATGCAATGACTCTAGTTCTGGTTTTAGTATAAGAACACACATGCAATGACTCTAGTGGGTCCATATGTGGTTTGTGAAAAGAACACACATGCAATGACTCTAGTGGATCCATATGTGGTTTGTGGAAAAGAACACACATGCAATGAACACTGGTGGATCCATAAGTGGTTTGTGGAAAGAACACAGATGCAATGAACATTGGTTGATCCATATGTGGTTTGTGGAAAGAACACATATGCAATGACACTGGTTGATCCATATGTGGTTTGTGAAAATAACACACATGCAATGACTCTAGTGGATCCATATGTGGTTTGTGGAAAGAACACACATGCAATAACCACTGGTTGATCCATGTGTGGTTCATGACAGGAACATATATGCAATGACATTGGTTGATCCATATGTGGTTTGTGACAATAACACACATGCAATGACTCAAGTGGCTCCATATGTGGTTTGTGAAAAGAACACACATGCAATGACTCAGGGAGATCCATGTGTGGTTTGTGGAAAGAACACACATGCAATGAACACTGGTGGATCCATATGTGGTTTGTGGAAAGAACACACATGCAATGACACCAGTGGATCCATATGTGGTTTGTGAAAAGAACACATATGCAAAGACTCTAGTGCTGGTTTTAGTATAAGAACACACATGTAATGACTCTAGTGGGTCCATATGTGGTTTCTGAAAAGAACACACATGCAATGACTCTAGTGGATCCATATGTGGTTTGTGGAAAAGAACACACATGCAATGAACACTTGTGGATCCATAAGTGGTTTGTGGAAAGAACACACATGAAGTGAACACTGGTGGATCCATATGTGATTTGTGAAAAGAGACCACATGCAATGCCATTGGTTGATCCATATGTGGTTTGTGAAAAGAACACGCATGCAATGACTCTAGTGGATCCATATGTGGTTTGTGGAATGAACACACATGCAATGACTCTAGTGGGTCCATATGTGGTTCATGTCAGGAACACACATGCAATGACATTGGTTGATCCATATTTGGTTTGTGGAAAGAACACACATGCAATGACACTAGTTGATCCATCTGTGGTTTGTGGAAAGAACACACATGCAATGACTCTAGTGCTGGTTTTAGTATAAGAACACACATGCAATGACTCTAGTGGATCCATATGTGGTTTGTGGAAAAGAACACACATGCAATGAACACTGGTGGATCCATAAGTGGTTTGTGGAAAGAACACACATGCAGTGAACACTGGTGGATCCATATGTGGTTTGTGGAAAGAACACACATGCAATGACACTGGTTGATCCATGTGTGGCTTGTGGAAAGAACACACATGCAATGACTATGGTGGGTCCATATGTGGTTTCTGGAAAGAACACACATGCAATCAATCTAGTGGATCCATATGTGGTTTGTGGAAAAGAAGACACATGCAATAAACACTGGTGGATCCATAATTGGTTTGTGGAAAGAACACACATGCAGTGAATACTGGTGGATCCATATGTGGTTTGTGGAAAGAACACACATGCAATGACACTGGTTGATCCATGTGTGGTTTGTGGAAAGAACACACATGCAATGACTCTGGTGGATCCATATGTGTTTTGTGGAAAGAACACACATGCAATGACCACTGGTTGATCCATGTGTGGTTTATGGAAAGAACACACATGCAATGACTCTAGTGGGTCCATATGTGGTTCATGTCAGGAACACACATTGATCCATAAGTGGTTTGTGGAAAGAACACACATGCAATGACACTGGTTGATCCATGTGTGTTTTGTGGAAAGAACACACATGCAATGACTCTAGTGCTGGTTTTAGTATAAGAACACACATGCAATGACTCTAGTGGGTCCATATTTGGTTTGTGAAAAGAACACACGTGCAATGACTCTAGTGGATCCATATGTGGTCTGTTGAAAAGAACACACATGCAATGAACACTGGTGGATCCATAAGTGGTTTGTGGAAAGAACACACATGCAGTGAACACTGGTGGATACATATGTGGTTTGTGGAAAGAACACACATGCAATGACACTGGTTGATCCATGTGTGGTTTGTGGAAAGAACACACATGCAATGAATTTAGTGGGTCCATATGTGGTTTGTGGAAAGAACACACATGCAACGACTCTAGTGGATCGATATGTGGTTTGTGGAAAGAACACACATGCAATGACTCTAGTGGGTCCATATGTGGTTCATGTCAGGAACACACATGCAATGACATTAGTTGATCCATATGTGGTTTGTGGAAAGAACACACATGCAATGACACTAGTTGATCCATGTGTGGTTTGTGGAAATAACACACATGCAATGACTCTAGTGCTGGTTTTAGTATAAGAACACACATGCAATGACTCTAGTGGATCCATATGTGGTTTGTGGAAAAGAACACACATGCAATGAACACTGGTGGATCCATAAGTGGTTTGTGGAAAGAACACACATGCAGTGAACACTGGTGGATCCATATGTGGTTTGTGGAAAGAACACACATGCAATGACACTGGTTGATCCATGTGTGGCTTGTGGAAAGAACACACATGCAATGACTCTGGTGGGTCCATATGTGGTTTGTGGAAAGAACACACATGCAATGACTCTCGTGGATCCATATGTGGTTTGTGGAAAAGAACACACATGCAATAAACCCTGGTGGATCCATATCTGGTTTGTGGAAAGAACACACATGCAATGACACTGGTTGATCCATGTGTGGTTTGTGGAAAGAACACACATGCAATGACTCTGGTGGGTCCATATGTGGTTTGTGGAAAGAACACACATGCAATGACTCTAGAGGATCCATATGTGGTTTCTGGAAAGAACACACATGCAATGACTCTAGTGGGTCCATATGTGGTTCATGTCAGGAACACACATTGATACATAAGTGGTTTGTGGAAAGAACACACATGCAATGACACTGGTTGATCCATGTGTGGTTTGTGAAAAGAACACACATGCAATGACCCTAGTGCTGGTTTTAGTATAAGAACACACATGCAATGACTCTAGTGGGTCCATATTTGGTTTGTGAAAAGAACACACGTGCAATGACTCTAGTGGATCCATATGTGGTCTGTTGAAAAGAACACACATGCAATGAACACTGGTGGATCCATAAGTGGTTTGTGGAAAGAACACACATGCAGTGAACACTGGTGGATCCATATGTGGTTTGTGGAAAGAACACACATGCAATGACACTGGTTGATCCATGTGTGGTTTGTGGAAAGAACACACATGCAATGAATTATTGGGTCCATATGTGGTTTGTGGAAACAACACACATGCAACGACTCTAGTGGATCCATATGTGGTTTGTGGAAAGAACACACATGCAATGACTCTAGTGGGTCCATATGTGGTTCATGTCAGGAACACACATTTAATGACATTGGTTGATCCATATGTGGTTTGTGGAAAGAACACACGTGCAATGACACTAGTTGATCCATGTGTGGTTTGTGGAAAGAACACACATGCAATGACTCTAGTGCTGGTTTTAGTATAAGAACACACATGCAATGACTCTAGTGGGTCCATATGTGGTTTGCGAAAAGAACACACATGCAATGACTCTAGTGGATCCATATGTGGTTTGTGGAAAAGAACACACATGCAATGAACACTGGTGGATCCATAAGTGGTTTGTGGAAAGAACACACATGCAGTGAACATTGGTGGATCCATATGTGGTTTGTGGAAAGAACACACATGTAATGACACTGGTTGATCCATGTGTGGCTTGTGGAAAGAACACACATGCAATGACTCTGGTGGGTCCATATGTAGTTTGTGGAAAGAACACACATGCAATGACTCTAGTGGATCCATATGTGGTTTGTGGAAAAGAACACACATGCAATAAACACTGGTGGATCCATAAGTGGTTTGTGGAAAGAACACACATGCAGTGAATACTGGTGGATCCATATGTGGTTTGTGGAAAGAACACACATGCAATGACACTGGTTGATCCATGTGTGGTTTGTGGAAAGAACACACATGCAATGACTCTGGTGGGTCCATATGTGGTTTGTGGAAAGAACACACATGCAATGACTCTAGTGGATCCATATGTGGTTTCTGGAAAGAACACACATGCAATGACTCTAGTGGGTCCATATGTGGTTCATGTCAGGAACACACATTGATCCATTAGTGGTTTGTGGAAAGAACACACATGCAATGACACTGGTTGATCCATGTGTGGTTTGTGGAAAGAACACACATGCAATGACTCTAGTGCTGGTGTTAGTATAAGAACACACATGCAATGACTCTAGTGGGTCCATATTTGGTTTGTGAAAAGAACACACGTGCAATGACTCTAGTGGATCCATATGTGGTCTGTGGAAAAGAACACACATGCAATAAACACTGGTGGATCCATAAGTGGTTTGTGGAAAGAACACACATGAAGTGAACACTGGTGGATCCATATGTGGTTTGTGGAAAGAACACACATGCAATGACACTGGTTGATCCATGTGTGGCTTGTGGAAAGAACACACATGCAATGACTCTGGTGGGTCCATATGTGGTTTGTGGAAAGAACACACATGCAATGACTCTAGTGGATCCATATGTGGTTTCTGGAAAGAACACACATGCAATGACTCTAGTGGGTCCATATGTGGTTCATGTCAGGAACACACATTGATCCATAAGTGGTTTGTGGAAAGAACACACATGCAATGAATTTAGTGGGTCCATATGTGGTTTGTGGAAAGAACACACATGCAACGACTCTAGTGGATCCATATGTGATTTGTGGAAAGAACACACATGCAATGACTCTAGTGGGTCCATATGTGGTTCATGTAAGGAACACACATGCAATAACATTGGTTGATCCATATGTGGTTTGTGGAAAGAACACACATGCAATGACACTAGTTGATCCATGTGTGGTTTGTGGATAGAACACACATGCAATGACTCTAGTGGATCCATATGTGGTTGGTGGAAAAGAACACACATGCAATAAACACTGGTGGATCCATAAGTGGTTTGTGGAAAGAACACACATGCAGTGAATACTGGTGGATCCATATGTGGTTTGCGGAAAGAACACACATGCAATGACACTGGCTGATCCATGTGTGGTTTGTGGAAAGAACACACATGCAATGACTCTGGTGGGTCCATATGTGGTTTGTGGAAAGAACACACATGCAATGACTCTAGTGGATCCATATGTGGTTTCTGGAAAGAACACACATGCAATGACTCTAGTGGGTCCATATGTGGTTCATGTCAGGAACACACATTGATCCATAAGTGGTTTGTGGAAAGAACACACATGCAATGACACTGGTTGATCCATGTGTGGTTTGTGGAAAGAACACACATGCAATGACTCTAGTGCTGGTGTTAGTATAAGAACACACATGCAATGACTCTAGTGGGTCCATATTTGGTTTGTGAAAAGAACACACGTGCAATGACTCTAGTGGATCCATATGTGGTCTGTGGAAAAGAACACACATGCAATGAACACTGGTGGATACATAAGTGGTTTGTGGAAAGAACACACATGAAGTGAACACTGGTGGATCCATATGTGGTTTGTGGAAAGAACACACATGCAATGACACTGGTTGATCCATGTGTGGCTTGTGGAAAGAACACACATGCAATGACTCTGGTGGGTCCATATGTGGTTTGTGGAATGAACACACATGCAATGACTCTAGTGGATCCATATGTGGTTTGTGGAAAAGAACACACATGCAATGAACACTGGTGGATCCATAAGTGGTTTGTGGAAAGAACACACATGTAGTGAACATTGGTGGATCCATATGTGGTTTGTGGAAAGAACACACATGTAATGACACTGGTTGATCCATGTGTGGCTTGTGGAAAGAACACACATGCAATGAATTTAGTGGGTCCATATGTGGTTTGTGGAAAGAACACACATGCAACGACTCTAGTGGATCCATATGTGATTTGTGGAAAGAACACACATGCAATGACTCTAGTGGGTCCATATGTGGTTCATGTCAGGAACACACATGCAATGACATTGGTTGATCCATATGTGGTTTGTGGAAAGAACACACATGCAATGACACTAGTTGATCCATGTGTGGTTTGTGGAAAGAACACACATGCAATGACTCTAGTGCTGGTTTTTGTATAAGAACACACATGCAATGACTCTAGTGGGTCCATATGTGGTTTGTGAAAAGAACACACATGCAATGACTCTAGTGGATCCATATGTGGGTTGTGGAAAATAACACACATGCAATGAACACCGGTGGATCCATAAGTGGTTTGTGGAAAGAACACACATGTAGTGAACATTGGTTGATCCATATGTGGTTCGTGGAAAGAACACATATGCAATGACACTGGTTGATCCATATGTGGTTTGTGAAAACAACACACATGCAATGACTCTAGTGGATCCATATGTGGTTTGTGGAAAGAACACACATGCTGTAGCGTCCCCAACCTTTAATAAGATTGAGTCCCCTGTGTTTACAATGCTAGTCCCTGGATCAATAGCTAGCATCCACAGTTCAGATGTAATATCAAGAAACAAGGGTCATAATACAATTTTATAACCAGGAATAACATAATTTTATTACATCAAACATAGCTCATTTGGCTATTACATTACATTGCAGCGGAATAACTATAGTCATGGGTCCTTCATCTTCAAAGTGCCACAGTGTATGTTGGTTGTAGACTTTGTAATCCTAATCAATCAATCTTCACTAAAATCAATCAAACCCGCAACATTACAGTTCAGACCACAAGGGTCAATACATTTGAATTGTATTGGCAAGTGATACTTTGGTAGTATAGTGGAGTCTATCATCTATATGCATTTTGGCTAAGTGGAGTTGAGGCTTGCATTGCTCAAAATAGATTTTTCCCTATCATTTTGAAAATACTAAGTTTTATTTTGACAAAAACCACCAAGGCATCTATCAACAAGACTGAAGATCCTCTCAAGGCATCTTCCAATCAAAGGTTGAAGATTTTCTTGGCAAAAACAATTTCCCAATCTAAGATTTCGAGATCCTTGTACCAAGCCATCTCTCCATCAAAGATTGAAGAATTTCACACAACCCTTGTTCACCCACAAATTTTATTTGGAAATTGGAGTGATGAGATTCTTGATTGCTTCCATGTCTTGATGCTCAAATTGTCCTTTACCAGGGACATGGCTAAGTACTTAGGTTTTACACTGCAGAGGTGGTGCACTTTCCCACAAGCCTTGGTTTCCCAAGACATGATCCTTCAGTAGCCTTTCCTTAGTCAAATGGACGCTCCAACCTAACATACACTACCACCCACTGTCCAAGTGACTAAGTTCCAGCATCCTAAGATCATGGCAGAGCCCATATTGCCAAGTGGTTGCACTTGAAACTTCTCAACATTTGACATCTCAAATCTCTTTGTTTCCTGGGTGGCCATCCACAAGTGAGATACACAAGCCAAGTCCATGGCCTTGTGAACCACTCAACATAAACCATTCCTTCCATTCCACCCAGGTGATTCATTACTTAGTTGTTTTGTTAAATAAAACACAAGTCCATAGACTGAGAAATTTTTCATAGCATGAATATATATCCCACCCAGGTTTTCTATTAGCTAGGCTAAGCTTGATAGTAATAGGATTCTTAACTTAGGTAAATCCTTCTAAGGATTCATTCTACTAGTTTTCCTATAGCAAGGTCTATACTTAGCTAAATAAAACCATGCAAGTTTTACTTAGCAAAAACACTAATGCATATTGAAAATAATGGGATGGATAGTATGAAGTATCACTTGCCTTTTGGTAGAGGGTATAGGCTTACTCCTTGTCCTTGCAACACTCACACTCTTCAAGTCACTACAATTCAATCAAGCAAGGCACAAACTTAATCTACCAATCAAGCAAAACTACACACATAAAATAACAAAGTCAAACAAACAATTTTTCACACACAAAGTAATGGGATCTAAGTCATGCATAAGCATGCAAAGGTTGGTTCTATTGTAGGGATGGTCTTCACTAGGCTTCTAAACTTTGTAGGTTCCAAATTGGTCATTTACCAAAATGGCAAAGTCATTTGCAAAAGGGTTTCTATTAGATTCCTAAACTTTGTAAGATCCAAATTGGTCATTTACCAAAGTGGCAAAGTTCAAGTAATGCATGCCAGCATGCCAAGCTTTGATTTGTTTGAAAAAGGGGTTCCTAATGGGTCATAGACATTTGGGTACATCTAATGGTCATTTTGTGAAGTGGCTAAGTCATTTGCAAAAAAGGTTTCACTATAAAACCATTTGCAAAACAAAGTGTCATTCTATGGGGTGTAGAAACATTTCTACTAGGGTATTAACCTATAGGTTTCACCAAATGAGTTGCTATTGCAAAACTTGGTGTTTTGGGTCAGTAGGTTTGGTTCAAAACATTTTCTCCAAAGTTTTCTTTATGAAAGCATTTTCATAAACAAAACAAATAGTTTTAGTTAGCTAGAAATGGACTAAACTAATTAATCCATCCTATTCTTTTCCAAAATCATTTTCCAAACTATGGGTTGGTTCCTAGGGTTAGTAAGGTCACAACAAACTAATTTGCAAAGGTTTTCACCTAAAAATCATTTTTAAATGATTTTTTTCTAATGTTAGCAAGTACACAAAAGAATCTGCAAAATCAAACAAGCTAACAAATACTATTTGCTAAACTAAGGGAAGGGTTGGCTAGAGCTTGTCTTGCTGATTCCAACGACATAAAGTTTGTAAAATTTGGACGTGTGGGTCAAAAGATACATGGGTTTGAAAATGGCTAAAGTTTCTGTTTTCTAATTCTGTTTTTAAACAAACACTGGCCACGCGGCGTGATCTTACTGGTCGATACCGGTTTGGCCGGATCGGCTCTGTGGAACGTTGGATCTATTTAGATCGAGTGGTCCAGAGGTCATACCTCTTCGCGACTAAGTGAGCGCTGGATATAGATCGAGCAGCTAACAATCAAACCAACAATGCGGCGCTCGGTGGCTAACGGCGAGTCGTCGGTCGATGAAGGTGCCGGCGATACAGGAAGCGAGAGAGAAAGAGGGCATGCTCACCGAGCTCAGGAGGTTGCGGTGAAGCTCGACGTGCTGATGGCTCGACGACGGGCGCTCTGGTTCAGCCGCGATTGCTCGCCGGAGTTGGGAACGGCGGCGGTTGGCTCTGTCCACGGTCGAAGAGAGTGCTGTGGATCACCTCAAAGCGAAATGGCTATATGGTTAGATGCGCAAGATCGAGACGGAGTCGTGTGCGTGAACGAGGGTCGGGCGGTCGAGGCTTACCGGGAAACTTCGTCGGAGAAGAAGCAGACGGCGCTCACTGTCGACAATGGAGGCGACGCTACGGTGCGAGCTAGGTCACGAGAACGATGGCGTTAGTTGCGGAAAAAGTCACTGGTCTTAGGCGCATCATCGAAAAGTAGAGGGGCGGCTGGAAGCTACCTGTGGAGTTCGCCGGAGTTGGAGCGGACGGCGGTGTTGCTCAGAGCTTGATGCAGGCGTTGCTCTGGGGCGCCCGCGGATGAATGGGTGGTATGGATAGATGCGTCTGGATGCGTGGAGTAAGGGTGCTAGGTCGGCGAGGTAAGGGGAGGTCTGGTTTCGGAATTGTCACCGGAACATCGTCGGAGCAGTGGAGCTTGAGCTCGAAATTGGGGCAGTCTAAAGCGTGTCAGCGCGAGGCGTCAGAGGGGATTTATAGAGGAGAGGGAGGCGTTACCATCTGCGTGATCACTGCAGGTTTTACTCGCGTCATTAAGGTGAATTGAACTGGAGGAATCAACGGCAGAACGAGGAGAAGAACTGGTCGCGCGGGTGGGGAAGGAGAACAGGAGCAGTGGGGTCCAACGGTCAGTGGGAAAAGGAGAGAGGAGGAGGTCCACCAGTCATTGGCTGCGTGGGTTCAGTCCGCGGTAAGAAAACGGTTCGGGGGCTTGGGAGAGAGAGGTGGGGTCATCTAACGGTAGTGAGGAGGAGGAGTGGGTCCTGGTTTTCATTGACTATGCGGGTAGGAATCTGGGTGAAAAAAGGTTTCTTCGGGGGGAAAAGACTGGGCTGGTACTGGGCTGCTGTTGGGCCTCTATTTTTTTTTCTGTCTAAATCTTTTTCTTTTTCTAATTCTTTTTCTGTTTTGAATTTCAAACAAATATTCAAGCAATCAAATAAGGTTCAAATCAATTCAAACAAACAACAAACTTTTCATTTGAATTTGGTGCTGTTAAACAACATAATCCAAATCCAAGATAAATTAATATTTTTATTTATTTTAGGATCCATTTAATAATTAAATAAAATGGATCTTTATTTAATAAAATAGGGTTTTGATTTATTTAATAAAATTTCCATTTGAAATCCAATCATTTTCAAAACCAAACCAGAAGGTTTAATTTGAAGAATAAAAGAATACGTGGAAACTTATTTAAATAAATAAATAAGTTTTGGTGTTTTAATTAAAATGGGAAAGCCTTTACTTAAATAAAATTGGATATTTAAATCCTTTATTATTTTATTTAAATAATCCTTTACTCATTTTAATCAAAGCAAAACCTTTTAATAAAAGATTTCAAAGTAGTAATAAAATACTTGGTGTTCATTTAAAATGGGAAAAGCTTTTACTTAAATAAAATTGGATATTTAAATCCTTTATTTTATTTAATAAACCTTTACTCATTTTATCAAAACAAAATATTTTATTTCAAAAGTTTGGCCAAAATTAATTTGGCTTATCTTTTCATTTGAAACCAAAGACTTTTATTAAAAGATCTAAATTAGTATTTCCAAAACAATTTATTTTCCTTTGATAAATGTTTTATCTTTATAAATCCCTTTAGGATTTTTTTGATCTCCAATTGGTATGGCTTTTGGTAAGGGCTTTATTGGCTTTGGAAATTCAATTTCCTAATCTTATATTATTCACAAGATTTTGTCTATGGTTCCAAACTAAGTGAAACCAATCTCTAAGGTCTTTTCTTGATCCTTTGAGAATATTTGTTGATCAACTTTGGTATGGATCAAATCCATAGATTGGGGTAACTTTGGAAAATAATTTCCTTCCATTAGGGTTTAGGGTTTTGGATTACTTTCCAAATGTTCAAATTTCCAGATACATTCATTGAGGAATGCATTTCCCTTGATTTGGATTTTTGTTGAATTCAAACTTTAGAATCCCATCTTTAACAAACTTTGGCTAAAGTTTTCCTTTTAGAAACAAAAGTTTCTTTTCACCCTGATTTTCACAAAAAAATTTATTTTGTTTAATTTATTTTTCTCATAACAAGATTTGGAAAATCTTGGGATGTGACACATGCAATGACCACTGGTTGATCCATGTGTGGTTCATGACAGGAACATATATGCAATGACATTGGTTGATCCATATGTGGTTTGTGACAATAACACACATGCAATGACTCAAGTGGCTCCATATGTGGTTTGTGAAAAGAACACACATGCAATGACTCAGGGAGATCCATGTGTGGTTTGTGGAAAGAACACACATGCAATGAACACTGGTGGATCCATATGTGGTATGTGTAAAGAACACACATGCAATGACACTAGTGGATCCATATGTGGTTTGTGAAAAGAACACATATGCAAAGACTCTAGTGCTGGTTTTAGTATAAGAACACACTTGTAATGACTCTAGTGGGTCCATATGTGGTTTCTGAAAAGAACACACATGCAATGACTCTAGTGGATCCATATGTGGTTTGTGGAAAATAACACACATGAAGTGAACACTGGTGGATCCATATGTGATTTGTGAAAAGAACACACATGCAATGCCATTGGTTGATCCATATGTGCTTTGTGAAAAGAACACACATGCAATGACTCTAGTGGATCCATATGTGGTTTGTGGAATAAACACACATGCAATGACTCTAGTGGGTCCATATGTGGTGCATGTCAGGAACACACATGCAATGACATTGGTTGATCCATATGTGGTTTCTGGAAAGAACACACATGCAATGACACTGGTTGATCCATGTGTGGTTTGTGGAAAGAACACACATGCAATGACTCTAGTGCTGGTTTTAGTATAAGAACACACATGCAATGACTCTAGTGGATCCATATGTGGTTTGTGGAAAAGAACACACATGCAATGAACACTGGTGGATCCATAAGTGGTTTGTGGAAAGAACACACATGCAGTGAACACTAGTGGATCCATATGTGGTTTGTGGAAAGAACACACATGCAATGACACTGGTTGATCCATGTGTGGCTTGTGGAAAGAACACACATGCAATGACTCTAGTGGATCCATATGTGGTTTGTGGAAAAGAACACACATGCAATAAACATTGGTGGATCCATATGTGGTTTGTGGAAAGAACACACATGCAATGACACTGGTTGATCCATGTGTGGTTTGTGGAAAGAACACACATGCAATGACTCTGGTGGGTCCATATGTGGTTTGTGGAAAGAACACACATACAATGACTCTAGAGGATCCATATGTGGTTTCTGGAAAGAACACACATGCAATGACTCTAGTGGGTCCATATGTGGTTCATGTCAGGAACACACATTGATCCATAAGTGGTTTGTGGAAAGAACACACATGCAATGACACTGGTTGATCCATGTGTGGTTTGTGGAAAGAACACACATGCAATGACTCTAGTGCTGGTTTTAGTATAAGAACACACATGCAATGACTCTAGTGGGTCCATATTTGGTTTGTGAAAATAACACACGTGCAATGACTCTAGTGGATCCATATGTGGTCTATTGAAAAGAACACACATGCAATGAACACTGGTGGATCCATAAGTGGTTTGTGGAAAGAACACACATGAAGTGAACACTGGTGGATCCATATGTGATTTGTGAAAGGAACACACATGCAATGCCATTGGTTGATCCATATGTGGTTTGTGAAAAGAACACACATGCAATGACTCTAGTGGATCCATATATGGTTTGTGGAATGAACACACATGCAATGACTCTAGTGGGTCCATATGTGGTACATGTCAGGAACACACATGCAATGACATTGGTTGATCCATATGTGGTTTGTGGAAAGAACACACATGCAATGACACTAGTTGATCCATGTGCGGTTTGTGGAAAGAACACACATGCAAAGACTCTAGTGCTGGTTTTAGTATAAGAACACACATGCAATGACTCTAGTGGATCCATATGTGGTTTGTGGAAAAGAACACACATGCAATGAACACTAGTGGATCCATAAGTGGCTTGTGGAAAGAACACACATGAAGTGAACACTGGTGGATCCATATGTGGTTTGTGGAAAGAACACAGATGCAATGACACTGGTTGATCCATGTGTGGCTTGTGGAAAGAACACACATGCAATGACTCTGGTGGGTCCATATGTGGTTTGTGGAAAGAACACACATGCAATGACTCTAGTGGATCCATATGTGGTTTGTGGAAAAGAACACACATGCAATAAACACTGGTGGATCCATATGTGGTTTGTGGAAAGAACACACATGCAATGACACTGGTTGATCCATGTGTGGTTTGTGGAAAGAACACACATGAATGACTCTGGTGGGTCCATATGTGGTTTGTGGAAGGAACACACAAGCAATGACTCTAGAGGATCCATATGTGGTTTCTGGAAAGAACACACATGCAATGACTCTAGTGGGTCCATATGTGGTTCATGTCAGGAACACACGTTGATCCATAAGTTGTTTGTGGAAAGAACACACATGCAATAACACTGGTTGATCCATGTGTGGTTTGTGGAAAGAACACACATGCAATGACTCTAGTGCTGGTTTTAGTATAAGAACACACATGCAATGACTCTAGTGGGTCCATATTTGGTTTGTGAAAAGAACACACGTGCAATGACTCTAGTGGATCCATATGTGGTCTGTTGAAAAGAACACACATGCAATGAACACTGGTGGATCCATAAGTGGTTTGTGGAAAGAACACACATGCAGTGAACACTGGTGGATCCATATGTGGTTTGTGGAAAGAACACACATGCAATGACACTGGTTGATCCATGTGTGGTTTTTGGAGAGAACACACATGCAATGAATTTAGTGGGTCCATATGTGGTTTGTGGAAATAACACACATGCAACGACTCTAGTGGATCCATATGTGGTTTGTGGAAAGAACACACATGCAATGACTCTAGTGGGTCCATATGTGGTTCATGTCAGGACACACATGCAATGACATTGGTTGATCCATATGTGGTTTGTGGAAAGAACACACATGCAATGACACTAGTTGATCCATGTGTGGTTTGTGGAAAGAACACACATGCAATGACTCTAGTGCTGGTTTTAGTATAAGAACACACATGCAATGACTCTAGTGGGTCCATATGTGGTTTGTGAAAAGAACACACATGCAATGACTCTAGTGGATCCATATGTGGTTTGTGGAATGAACACACATGCAATGACTCTAGTGGGTCCATATGTGGTGCATGTTAGGAACACACATGCAATGACATTGGTTGATCCATATGTGGTTTGTGGAAAGAACACACATGCAATGACACTAGTTGATGCATGTGCGGTTTGTGGAAAGAACACACATGCAATGACTCTAGTGCTGGTTTTAGTATAAGAACACACATGCAATGACTCTAGTGGATCCATATGGGGTTTGTGGAAAAGAACACACATGCAATGAACACTGGTGGATCCATAAGTGGTTTGTGGAAAGAACACACATGCAGTGAACACTGGTGGATCCATATGTGGTTTGTGGAAAGAACACACATGCAATGACACTGGTTGATCCATGTGTGGCTTGTGGAAAGAACACACATGCAATGACTCTGGTGGGTCCATATGTGGTTTGTGGCAAGAACACACATGCAATGACTCTAGTGGATCCATATGTGGTTTGTGGAAAAGAACACACATGCAATAAACACTGGTGGATCCATATGTGGTTTGTGGAAAGAACACACATGCAATGACACTGGTTGATCCATGTGTGGTTTGTGGAAAGAACACACATGAATGACTCTGGTGGGTCCATATGTGGTTTGTGGAAAGAACACACATGCAATGACTCTAGAGGATCCATATGTGGTTTCTGGAAAGAACACACATGCAATGACTCTAGTGGGTCCATATGTGGTTCATGTCAGGAACACACGTTGATCCATAAGTGGTTTGTGGAAAGAACACACATGCAATGACACTGGTTGATCCATGTGTGGTTTGTGGAAAGAACACACATGCAATGACTCTAGTGCTGGTTTTAGTATAAGAACACACATGCAATGACTCTAGTGGGTCCATATTTGGTTTGTGAAAAGAACACACGTGCAATGACTCTAGTGGATCCATATGTGGTTTTGAAAGAACACACATGCAATGAACACTGGTGGATCTATAAGTGGTTTGTGGAAAGAACACACATGCTGTGAACACTGGTGGATCCATATGTGGTTTGTGGAAAGAACACACATGCAATGACACTGGTTGATCCATGTGTGGTTTGTGGAAAGAACACACATGCAATGAATTTAGTGGGTCCATATGTGGTTTGTGGAAAGAACACACATGCAACGACTCTAGTGGATCCATATGTGGTTTGTGGAAAGAACACACATGCAATGACTCTAGTGGGTCCATATGTGGTTCATGTCAGGACACACATGCAATGACATTGGTTGATCCATATGTGGTTTGTGGAAAGAACACACATGCAATGACACTAGTTGATCCATGTGTGGTTTGTGGAAAGAACACACATGCAATGACTCTAGTGGGTCCATATGTGGTTTGTGAAAAGAACACACATGCAATGACTCTAGTGGATCCATATGTGGTTTGTGGAATGAACACACATGCAATGACTCTAGTGGGTCCATATTTGGTTTGTGAAAAGAACACACGTGCAATGACTCTAGTGGATCCATATGTGGTCTGTTGAAAAGAACACACATGCAATGAACACTGGTGGATCTATAAGTGGTTTGTGGAAAGAACACACATGCAGTGAACACTGGTGGATCCATATGTTGTTTGTGGAAAGAACACACATGCAATGACACTGGTTGATCCATGTGTGGTTTGTGGAAAGAACACACATGCAATGAATTTAGTGGGTCCATATGTGGTTTGTGGAAAGAACACACATGCAACGACTCTAGTGGATCCATATGTGGTTTGTGGAAAGAACACACATGCAATGACTCTAGTGGGTCCATATGTGGTTCATGTCAGGACACACATGCAATGACATTGGTTGATCCATATGTGGTTTGTGGAAAGAACACACATGCAATGACACTAGTTGATCCATGTGTGGTTTGTGGAAAGAACACACATGCAATGACTCTAGTGCTGGTTTTAGTATAAGAACACACATGCAATGACTCTAGTGGGTCCATATGTGGTTTGTGAAAAGAACACACATGCAATGACTCTAGTGGATCCATATGTGGTTTGTGGAATGAACACACATGCAATGACTCTAGTGGGTCCATATGTGGTGCATGTTAGGAACACACATGCAATGACATTGGTTGATCCATATGTGGTTTGTGGAAAGAACACACATGCAATGACACTAGTTGATGCATGTGCGGTTTGTGGAAAGAACACACATGCAATGACTCTAGTGCTGGTTTTAGTATAAGAACACACATGCAATGACTCTAGTGGATCCATATGTGGTTTGTGGAAAAGAACACACATGCAATGAACACTGGTGGATCCATAAGTGGTTTGTGGAAAGAACACACATGAAGTGAACACTGGTGGATCCATATGTGGTTTGTGGAAAGAACACACATGCAATGACACTGGTTGATCCATGTGTGGCTTGTGGAAAGAACACACATGCAATGACTCTGGTGGGTCCATATGTGGTTTGTGGAAAGAACACACATGCAATGACTCTAGTGGATCCATATGTGGTTTGTGGAAAAGAACACACATGCAATAAACACTGGTGGATCCATATGTGGTTTGTGGAAAGAACACACATGCAATGACACTGGTAGATCCATGTGTGGTTTGTGGAAAGAACACACATGCAATGACTCTGGTGGGTCCATATGTGGTTTGTGGCAAGAACACACATGCAATGACTCTAGTGGATCCATATGTGGTTTGTGGAAAAGAACACACATGCAATAAACACTGGTGGATCCATATGTGGTTTGTGGAAAGAACACACATGCAATGACACTGGTTGATCCATGTGTGGTTTGTGGAAAGAACACACATGAATGACTCTGGTGGGTCCATATGTGGTTTGTGGAAAGAACACACATGCAATGACTCTAGAGGATCCATATGTGGTTTCTGGAAAGAACACACATGCAATAACTCTAGTGGGTCCATATGTGGTTCATGTCAGGAACACACGTTGATCCATAAGTGGTTTGTGGAAAGAACACACATGCAATGACACTGGTTGATCCATGTGTGGTTTGTGGAAAGAACACACATGCAATGACTCTAGTGCTGGTTTTAGTATAAGAACACACATGCAATGACTCTAGTGGGTCCATATTTGGTTTGTGAAAAGAACACACGTGCAATGACTCTAGTGGATCCATATGTGGTCTGTTGAAAAGA
The DNA here is from genome assembly GCA_023614405.1 of Avena insularis. Lineage (NCBI taxonomy): Eukaryota > Viridiplantae > Streptophyta > Magnoliopsida > Poales > Poaceae > Avena > Avena insularis. Next base: position 325,739,650 of record CM042688.1, read on the forward strand.
ACACACCATGCAATGAACACTGGTGGATCTATAAGTGGTTTGTGGAAAGAACACACATGCAGTGAACACTGGTGGATCCATATGTGGTTTGTGGAAAGAACACACATGCAATGACACTGGTTGATCCATGTGTGGTTTGTGGAAAGAACACACATGCAATGAATTTAGTGGGTCCATATGTGGTTTGTGGAAAGAACACACATGCAACGACTCTAGTGGATCCATATGTGGTTTGTGGAAAGAACACACATGCAATGACTCTAGTGGGTCCATATGTGGTTCATGTCAGGACACACATGCAATGACATTGGTTGATCCATATGTGGTTTGTGGAAAGAACACACATGCAATGACACTAGTTGATCCATGTGTGGTTTGTGGAAAGAACACACATGCAATGACTCTAGTGGGTCCATATGTGGTTTGTGAAAAGAACACACATGCAATGACTCTAGTGGATCCATATGTGGTTTGTGGAATGAACACACATGCAATGACTCTAGTGGGTCCATATTTGGTTTGTGAAAAGAACACACGTGCAATGACTCTAGTGGATCCATATGTGGTCTGTTGAAAAGAACACACATGCAATGAACACTGGTGGATCTATAAGTGGTTTGTGGAAAGAACACACATGCAGTGAACACTGGTGGATCCATATGTGGTTTGTGGAAAGAACACACATGCAATGACACTGGTTGATCCATGTGTGGTTTGTGGAAAGAACACACATGCAATGAATTTAGTGGGTCCATATGTGGTTTGTGGAAAGAACACACATGCAACGACTCTAGTGGATCAATATGTGATTTGTGGAAAGAACACACATGCAATGACTCTAGTGGGTCCATATGTGGTTCATGTCAGGACACACATGCAATGACATTGGTTGATCCATATGTGGTTTGTGGAAAGAACACACATGCAATGACACTAGTTGATCCATGTATGGTTTGTGGAAAGAACACACATGCAATGACTCTAGTGCTGGTTTTAGTATAAGAACACACATGCAATGACTCTAGTGGGTCCATATGTGGTTTGTGAAAAGAACACACATGCAATGACTCTAGTGGATCCATATGTGGTTTGTGGAATGAACACACATGCAATGACTCTAGTGGGTCCATATGTGGTGCATGTTAGGAACACACATGCAATGACATTGGTTGATCCATATGTGGTTTGTGGAAAGAACACACATGCAATGACACTAGTTGATGCATGTGCGGTTTGTGGAAAGAACACACATGCAATGACTCTAGTGCTGGTTTTAGTATAAGAACACACATGCAATGACTCTAGTGGATCCATATGTGGTTTGTGGAAAAGAACACACATGCAATGAACACTGGTGGATCCATAAGTGGTTTGTGGAAAGAACACACATGAAGTGAACACTGGTGGATCCATATGTGGTTTGTGGAAAGAACACACATGCAATGACACTGGTTGATCCATGTGTGGTTTGTGGAAAGAACACACATGCAATGAATTTAGTGGGTCCATATGTGGTTTGTGGAAAGAACACACATGCAACGACTCTAGTGGATCCATATGTGGTTTGTGGAAAGAACACACATGCAATGACTCTAGTGGGTCCATATGTGGTTCATGTCAGGACACACATGCAATGACATTGGTTGATCCATATGTGGTTTGTGGAAAGAACACACATGCAATGACACTAGTTGATCCATGTGTGGTTTGTGGAAAGAACACACATGCAATGACTCTAGTGGGTCCATATGTGGTTTGTGAAAAGAACACACATGCAATGACTCTAGTGGATCCATATGTGGTTTGTGCAATGAACACACATGCAATGACTCTAGTGGGTCCATATTTGGTTTGTGAAAAGAACACACGTGCAATGACTCTAGTGGATCCATATGTGGTCTGTTGAAAAGAACACACATGCAATGAACACTGGTGGATCTATAAGTGGTTTGTGGAAAGAACACACATGCAGTGAACACTGGTGGATCCATATGTGGTTTGTGGAAAGAACACACATGCAATGACACTGGTTGATCCATGTGTGGTTTGTGGAAAGAACACACATGCAATGAATTTAGTGGGTCCATATGTGGTTTGTGGAAAGAACACACATGCAACGACTCTAGTGGATCAATATGTGATTTGTGGAAAGAACACACATGCAATGACTCTAGTGGGTCCATATGTGGTTCATGTCAGGACACACATGCAATGACATTGGTTGATCCATATGTGGTTTGTGGAAAGAACACACATGCAATGACACTAGTTGATCCATGTATGGTTTGTGGAAAGAACACACATGCAATGACTCTAGTGCTGGTTTTAGTATAAGAACACATGCAATGACTCTAGTGGGTCCATATGTGGTTTGTGAAAAGAACACACATGCAATGACTCTAGTGGATCCATATGTGGTTTGTGGAATGAACACACATGCAATGACTCTAGTGGGTCCATATGTGGTGCATGTTAGGAACACACATGCAATGACATTGGTTGATCCATATGTGGTTTGTGGAAAGAACACACATGCAATGACACTAGTTGATGCATGTGCGGTTTGTGGAAAGAACACACATGCAATGACTCTAGTGCTGGTTTTAGTATAAGAACACACATGCAATGACTCTAGTGGATCCATATGTGGTTTGTGGAAAAGAACACACATGCAATGAACACTGGTGGATCCATAAGTGGTTTGTGGAAAGAACACACATGAAGTGAACACTGGTGGATCCATATGTGGTTTGTGGAAAGAACACACATGCAATGACACTGGTTGATCCATGTGTGGCTTGTGGAAAGAACACACATGCAATGACTCTGGTGGGTCCATATGTGGTTTGTGGAAAGAACACACATGCAATGACTCTAGTGGATCCATATGTGGTTTGTGGAAAAGAACACACATGCAATAAACACTGGTGGATCCATATGTGGTTTGTGGAAAGAACACACATGCAATGACACTGGTAGATCCATGTGTGGTTTGTGGAAAGAACACACATGCAATGACTCTAGTGCTGGTTTTAGTATAAGAACACACATGCAATGACTCTAGTGGGTCCATATTTGGTTTGTGAAAACAACACACGTGCAATGACTCTAGTGGATCCATATGTGGTCTGTTGAAAATAACACACATGCAATGAACACTGGTGGATCCATAAGTGGTTTGTGGAAAGAACACACATGAAGTGAACACTGGTGGATCCATATGTGGTTTGTGGAAAGAACACACATGCAATGACACTGGTTGATCCATGTGTGGTTTGTGGAAAGAACACACATGCAATGAATTTAGTGGGTCCATATGTGGTTTGTGGAAAGAACACACATGCAACGACTCTAGTGGATCCATATGTGGTTTGTGGAAAGAACACACATGCAATGACTCTAGTGGGTCCATATGTGGTTCATGTCAGGACACACATGCAATGACATTGGTTGATCCATATGTGGTTTGTGGAAAGAACACACATGCAATGACACTAGTTGATCCATGTGTGGTTTGTGGAAAGAACACACATGCAATGACTCTAGTGCTGGTTTTAGTATAAGAACACACATGCAATGACTCTAGTGGGTCCATATGTGCTTTGTGAAAAGAACACACATGCAATGACTCTAGTGGATCCATATGTGGTTTGTGGAAAAGAACACACATGCACTGAACACTGGTGGATCCATAAGTGGTTTGTGGAAAGAACACACATGCAGTGAACATTGGTGGATCCATATGTGGTTTGTGGAAAGAACACACATGCAATGACTCTAGTGCTGGTTTTAGTATAAGAACACACATGCAATGACTCTAGTGGATCCATATGGGGTTTGTGGAAAAGAACACACATGCAATGAACACTGGTGGATCCATAAGTGGTTTGTGGAAAGAACACAGATGCAGTGAACATTGGTGGATCCATATGTGGTTTGTGGAAAGAACACACATGCAATGACACTGGTTGATCCATGTGTGGCTTGTGGAAAGAACACACATGCAATGACTCTGGTGGGTCCATATGTGGTTTGTGGAAAGAACACACATGCAATGACTCTAGTGGATCCATATGTGGTTTGTGCAAAAGAACACACATGCAATAAACACTGGTGGATCCATATGTGGTTTGTGGAAAGAACACACATGCAATGACACTCGTTGATCCATGTGTGGTTTGTGGAAAGAACACACATGAATGACTCTGGTGGGTCCATATGTGGTTTGTGGAAAGAACACACATGCAATGACTCTAGAGGATCCATATGTGGTTTCTGGAAAGAACACACATGCAATGACTCTAGTGGGTCCATATGTGGTTCATGTTAGGAACACACGTTGATCCATATGTGGTTTGTGGAAAGAACACACATGCAATGACACTGGTTGATCCATGTGTGGTTTGTGGAAAGAACACACATGCAATGACTCTAGTGCTGGTTTTAGTATAAGAACACACATGCAATGACTCTAGTGGGTCCATATTTGGTTTGTGAAAAGAACACACGTGCAATGACTCTAGTGGATCCATATGTGGTCTGTTGAAAAGAACACACATGCAATGAACACTAGTGGATCCATAAGTGGTTTGTGGAAAGAACACACATGCAGTGAACATTGGTGGTTCCATATGTGGTTTGTGGAAAGAACACACATGCAATGACACTGGTTGATCCATGTGTGGTTTTTGGAAAGAACACACATGCAATGAATTTAGTGGGTCCATATGTGGTTTGTGGAAAGAACACACATGCAACGACTCTAGTGGATCCATATGTGGTTTGTGGAAAGAACACACATGCAATGACTCTAGTGGGTCCATATGTGGTTCATGTCAGGACACACATGCAATGACATTGGTTGATCCATATGTGGTTTGTGGAAAGAACACACATGCAATGACACTAGTTGATCCATGTGTGGTTTGTGGAAAGAACACACATGCAATGACTCTAGTGCTGGTTTTAGTATAAGAACACACATGCAATGACTCTAGTGGGTCCATATGTGGTTTGTGAAAAGAACACACATGCAATGACTCTAGTGGATCCATATGTGGTTTGTGGAAAAGAACACACATGCAATGAACACTGGTGGATCCATAAGTGGTTTGTGGAAAGAACACACATGCAGTGAACATTGGTGGATCCATATGTGGTTTGTGGAAAGAACACACATGCAATGACTCTAGTGCTGGTTTTAGTATAAGAACACACATGCAATGACTCTAGTGGGTCCATATTTGGTTTGTGAAAAGAACACACGTGCAATGACTCTAGTGGATCCATATGTGGTCTGTTGAAAAGAACACACATGCAATGAACACTGGTGGATCCATAAGTGGTTTGTGGAAAGAACACACATGAAGTGAACACTGGTGGATCCATATGTGGTTTGTGGAAAGAACACACATGCAATGACACTGGTTGATCCATGTGGGGTTTTTGGAAAGAACACACATGCAATGAATTTAGTGGGTCCATATGTGGTTTGTGGAAATAACACACATGCAACGACTCTAGTGGATCCATATGTGGTTTGTGGAAAGAACACACATGCAATGACTCTAGTGGGTCCATATGTGGTTCATGTCAGGACACACATGCAATGACATTGGTTGATCCATATGTGGTTTGTGGAAAGAACACACATGCAATGACACTAGTTGATCCATGTGTGGTTTGTGGAAAGAACACACATGCAATGACTCTAGTGCTGGTTTTAGTATAAGAACACACATGCAATGACTCTAGTGGGTCCATATGTGGTTTGTGAAAAGAACACACATGCAATGACTCTAGTGGATCCATATGTGGTTTGTGGAAAAGAACACACATGCAATGAACACTGGTGGATCCATAAGTGGTTTGTGGAAAGAACACACATGCAGTGAACATTGGTGGATCCATATGTGGTTTGTGGAAAGAACACACATGCAATGACTCTAGTGCTGGTTTTAGTATAAGAACACACATGCAATGACTCTAGTGGATCCAAAAAGAACACACATGCAATGAACACTGGTGGATCCATAAGTGGTTTGTGGAAAGAACACACATGAAGTGAACACTGGTGGATCCATATGTGGTTTGTGGAAAGAACACACATGCAATGACACTGGTTGATCCATGTGGGGTTTTTGGAAAGAACACACATGCAATGAATTTAGTGGGTCCATATGTGGTTTGTGGAAATAACACACATGCAACGACTCTAGTGGATCCATATGTGGTTTGTGGAAAGAACACACATGCAATGACTCTAGTGGGTCCATATGTGGTTCACACATGCAATGACATTGGTTGATCCATATGTGGTTTGTGGAAAGAACACACATGCAATGACGATAGTTGATCCATGTGTGGTTTGTGGAAAGAACACACATGCAATGACTCTAGTGCTGGTTTTAGTATAAGAACACACATGCAATGACTCTAGTGGGTCCATATGTGGTTTGTGAAAAGAACACACATGCAATGACTCTAGTGGATCCATATGTGGTTTGTGGAAAGAACACACATGCAATGAACACTGGTGGATCCATAAGTGGTTTGTGGAAAGATCACACATGCAGTGAACACAGGTGTATCCATATGTGGTTTAAGAACACACATGCAATGACTCTAGTGCTGGTTTTAGTATAAGAACACACATGCAATGACTCTAGTGGATCCATATGGGGTTTGTGGAAAAGAACACACATGCAATGAACACTGGTGGATCCATAAGTGGTTTGTGGAAAGAACACACATGCAGTGAACACTGGTGGATCCATATGTGGTTTGTGGAAAGAACACACATGCAATGACACTGGTTGATCCATGTGTGGCTTGTGGAAAGAACACACATGCAATGACTCTAGTGGGTCCATATGTGGTTTGTGGCAAGAACACACATGCAATGACTCTAGTGGATCCATATGTGGTTTGTGGAAAGAACACACATGCAATAAACACTGGTGGATCCATATGTGGTTTGTGGAAAGAACACACATGCAATGACACTGGTTGATCCATGTGTGGTTTGTGGAAAGAACACACATGAATGACTCTGGTGGGTCCATATGTGGTTTGTGGAAAGAACACACATGCAATGACTCTAGAGGATGCATATGTGGTTTCTGGAAAGAACACACATGCAATGACTCTAGTGGGTCCATATGTGGTTCATGTCAGGAACACACGTTGATCCATAAGTGGTTTGTGGAAAGAACACACATGCAATGACACTGGTTGATCCATGTGTGGTTTGTGGAAAGAACACACATGCAATGACTCTAGTGCTGGTTTTAGTATAAGAACACACATGCAATGACTCTAGTGGGTCCATATTTGGTTTGTGAAAAGAACACACGTGCAATGACTCTAGTGGATCCATATGTGGTCTGTTGAAAAGAACACACATGCAATGAACACTGGTGGATCTATAAGTGGTTTGTGGAAAGAACACACATGCAGTGAACACTGGTGGATCCATATGTGGTTTGTGGAAAGAACACACATGCAATGACACTGGTTGATCCATGTGTGGTTTTTGGAAAGAACACACATGCAATGAATTTAGTGGGTCCATATGTGGTTTGAGGAAAGAACACACATGCAACGACTCTAGTGGATCCATATGTGGTTTGTGGAAAGAACACACATGCAATGACTCTAGTGGGTCCATATGTGGTTCATGTCAGGACACACATGCAATGACATTTGTTGATCCATATGTGGTTTGTGGAAAGAACACACATGCAATGACACTAGTTGATCCATGTGTGGTTTGTGGAAAGAACACACATGCAATGACTCTAGTGCTGGTTTTAGTATAAGAACACACATGCAATGACTCTAGTGGGTCCATATGTGGTTTGTGAAAAGAACACACATGCAATGACTCTAGTGGATCCATATGTGGTTTGTGGAAAAGAACACACATACAATGAACACTGGTGGATCCATAAGTGGTTTGTGGAAAGAACACACATGCAGTGAACATTGGTGGATCCATATGTGGTTTGTGGAAAGAACACACATGCAATGACTCTAGTGCTGGTTTTAGTATAAGAACACACATGCAATGACTCTAGTGGATCCATATGGGGTTTGTGGAAAAGAACACACATGCAATGAACACTGGTGGATCCATAAGTGGTTTGTGGAAAGAACACACATGCAGTGAACACTGGTGGATCCATATGTGGTTTGTGGAAAGAACACACATGCAATGACACTGGTTGATCCATGTGTGGCTTGTGGAAAGAACACACATGCAATGACTCTGGTGGGTCCATATGTGGTTTGTGGAAAGAACCCACATGCAATGACTCTAGTGGATCCATATGTGGTTTGTGGAAAAGAACACAATGCAATAAACACTGGTGGATCCATATGTGGTTTGTGGAAAGAACACACATGCAATGACACTGGTTGATCCATGTGTGGTTTGTGGAAAGAACACACATGAATGACTCTGGTGGGTCCATATGTGGTTTGTGGAAAGAACACACATGCAATGACTCTAGAGGATCCATATGTGGTTTCTGGAAAGAACACACATGCAATGACTCTAGTGGGTCCATATGTGGTTCATGTCAGGAACACACGTTGATCCATAAGTGGTTTGTGGAAAGAACACACATGCAATGACACTGGTTGATCCATGTGTGGTTTGTGGAAACAACACACATGCAATGACTCTAGTGGGTCCATATTTGGTTTGTGAAAAGAACACACGTGCAATGACTCAAGTGGATCCATATGTGGTGCATTGAAAGAACACACATGCAATGAACACTGGTGGATCCATAAGTGGTTTGTGGAAAGAACACACATGCAGTGAACACTGGTGGATCCATATGTGGTTTGTGGAAAGAACACACATGCAATGACACTAGTTGATCCATGTGTGGTTTTTGGAAAGAACACACATGCAATGAATTTAGTGGGTCCATATGTGGTTTGTGGAAAGAACACACATGCAACGACTCTAGTGGATCCATATGTGGTTTGTGGAAAGAACACACATGCAATGACTCTACTGGGTCCATATGTGGTTCATGTCAGGACACACATGCAATGACATTGGTTGATCCATATGTGGTTTGTGGAAAGAACACACATGCAATGACACTAGTTGATCCATGTGTGGTTTGTGGAAAGAACACACATGCAATGACTCTAGTGCTGGTTTTAGTATAATAACACACATGCAATGACTCTAGTGGGTCCATATGTGGTTTGTGAAAAGAACACACATGCAATGACTCTAGTGGATCCATATGTGGTTTGTGGAAAGAACACACATGCAATGAACACTGGTGGATCCATAAGTGGTTTGTGGAAAGAACACACATGTAGTGAACATTGGTGGATCCATATGTGGTTTGTGGAAAGAACACACATGTAATGACACTGGTTGATCCATGTGTGGCTTGTGGAAAGAACACACATGCAATGACTCTAGTGGGTCCATATGTGGTTTGTGGAAAGAACACACATGCAATGACTCTAGTGGATCCATATGTGGTTTCTGGAAAGAACACACATGCAATGACTCTAGTGGGTCCATATGTGGTTCATGTCAGGAACACACATTGATCCATAAGTGGTTTGTGGAAAGAACACACATGCAATGACACTGGTTGATCCATGTGTGGTTTGTGGAAAGAACACACATGCAATGACTCTAGTGCTGGTTTTAGTATAAGAACACACATGCAATGACTCTAGTGGGTCCATATTTGGTTTGTGAAAAGAACACACGTGCAATGACTCTAGTGGATCCATATGTGGTCTGTGGAAAAGAACACACATGCAATGAACACTGGTGGATCCATAAGTGGTTTGTGGAAAGAACACACATGCAGTGAACACTGGTGGATCCATATGTGGTTTGTGGAAAGAACACACATGCAATGACACTGGTTGATCCATGTGTGGTTTGTGGAAAGAACACACATGTAATGAATTTAGTGGGTCCATATGTGGTTTGTGGAAAGAACACACATGCACCGATTCTAGTGGATCCATATGTGGTTTGTGGAAAGAACACACATGCAATGACTCTAGTGGGTCCATATGTGGTTCATGTCAGGAACACACATGCAATGACATTGGTTGATCCATATGTGGTTTGTGGAAAGAACACACATGCAATGACACTAGTTGATCCATGTGTGGTTTGTGGAAAGAACACACATGCAATGACTCTAGTGCTGGTTTTAGTATAAGAACACACATGCAATGACTCTAGTGGGTCCATATGTGGTTTGTGAAAAGAACACACATGCAATGCCTCTAGTGGATCCATATGTGGTTTGTGGAAAAGAACACACATGCAATGAACACTGGTGGATCCATAAGTGGTTTGCGGAAAGAACACACATGCAATGACACTGGTGGATCCATATGTGGTTTGTGAAAAGAACACACATGCAACAACTCTAGTGCTGGTTTTAGTATAAGAACAGACATGCAATGACTCTAGTGGGTCCATATGTGGTTTGTGAAAAGAACACATGTGCAATGACTCTAGTGGATCCATATGTGCTTTGTGGAGCAGACACAATGCAATAACCATTGGTTCATCCATGTGTGGTTCATGAGAAACACACATGCAATGAACACTGGTGGATCAGATGTGGTTCTTGTGACAACACACATGCAATGACATTGGTTGATCCATGTGTGGTTCATGACAGGAACACACATGCAATGACATTGGTTGATCCATATGTGGTTTGTGGAAAGAACACACATGCAATGACTCTAGTGGATCCATATGTGGTTTGTGGAAAAGAATACACATGCAATGAACACCGGTGGATCCATAAGTGGTTTATGGAAAGAACACACAAGCAGTGAACACTGGTGGATCCATATGTGATTTGTGAAAAGAACACACATGCAATGCCATTGGTTGATCCATATGTGGTTTGTGAAAAGAACACACGCAATGACTCTAGTGGATCCATATGTGGTTTGTGCAAAGAACACACATGCAATGACTCTAGTTGGTCCATATGTGGTTCATGTCAGGAACACACATGCAATTACATTGGTTGATCCATATGTAGTTTGTGACAATAATACACATGAAATGCCATTGGTTAATCCATGTGTGGTTTGTGGAAAGAACACACATGCAATGACTCTAGTGGGTCCATATGTGGTTTGTGAAAAGAACACACATGCAATGAATCTAGTGGATCCATATGTGGTTTGTGGAAAGAACACACATGCAATGAACACTGGTGGATCCATAAGTGGTTTGTGGAAAGAACACACATGCAATGACACTGGTGGATCCATATGTGGTTTGTGAAAAGAACACACATGCAACAACTCTAGTGCTGGTTTTAGTATAAGAACACACATGCAATGACTCTAGTGGGTCCATATGTGGTTTGTGAAAAGAACACATGTGCAATGACTCTAGTGGATCCATATGTGCTTTGTGGAACGAACACAATGCAATAACCACTGGTTAATCCATGTGTGGTTTGTGGAAAGAACACACATGCAATGACTCTAGTGGGTCCATATGTGGTTTGTGAAAAGAACACACATGCAATGCCTCTAGTGGATCCATATGTGGTTTGTGGAAAAGAACACACATGCAATGAACACTGGTGGATCCATAAGTGGTTTGCGGAAAGAACACACATGCAATGACACTGGTGGATCCATATGTGGTTTGTGAAAAGAACACACATGCAACAACTCTAGTGCTGGTTTTAGTATAAGAACAGACATGCAATGACTCTAGTGGGTCCATATGTGGTTTGTGAAAAGAACACATGTGCAATGACTCTAGTGGATCCATATGTGCTTTGTGGAGCAGACACAATGCAATAACCACTGGTTCATCCATGTGTGGTTCATGACAGAAACACACATGCAATGAACACTGGTGGATCCAGATGTGGTTCTTGACAGCAACACACATGCAATGACATTGGTTGATCCATGTGTGGTTCATGACAGGAACACACATGCAATGACATTGGTTGATCCATATGTGGTTTGTGGAAAGAACACACATGCAATGACTCTAGTGGATCCATATGTGGTTTGTGGAAAAGAATACACATGCAATGAACACCGGTGGATCCATAAGTGGTTTATGGAAAGAACACACAAGCAGTGAACACTGGTGGATCCATATGTGATTTGTGAAAAGAACACACATGCAATGCCATTGGTTGATCCATATGTGGTTTGTGAAAAGAACACACGTGCAATGACTCTAGTGGATCCATATGTGGTTTGTGCAAAGAACACACATGCAATGACTCTAGTTGGTCCATATGTGGTTCATGTCAGGAACACACATGCAATTACATTGGTTGATCCATATGTAGTTTGTGACAATAATACACATGAAATGCCATTGGTTAATCCATGTGTGGTTTGTGGAAAGAACACACATGCAATGACTCTAGTGGGTCCATATGTGGTTTGTGAAAAGAACACACATGCAATGAATCTAGTGGATCCATATGTGGTTTGTGGAAAAGAACACACATGCAATGAACACTGGTGGATCCATAAGTGGTTTGTGGAAAGAACACACATGCAATGACACTGGTGGATCCATATGTGGTTTGTGAAAAGAACACACATGCAACAACTCTAGTGCTGGTTTTAGTATAAGAACACACATGCAATGACTCTAGTGGGTCCATATGTGGTTTGTGAAAAGAACACATGTGCAATGACTCTAGTGGATCCATATGTGCTTTGTGGAACGAACACAATGCAATAACCACTGGTTGATCCATGTGTGGTTCATGACAGAAACACACATGCAATGAACACTGGTGGATCCAGATGTGGTTCTTCACAGCAACACACATGCAATGACATTGGTTGATCCATGTGTGGTTCATGACAGGAACACACATGCAATGACATTGGTTGATCCATATGTGGTTTGTGGAAAGAACACACATGCAATGACTCTAGAGGATCCATATGTGGTTTCTGGAAAGAACACACATGCAATGACTCTAGTGGGTCCATATGTGGTTCATGTCAGGAACACACGTTGATCCATAAGTGGTTTGTGGAAAGAACACACATGCAATGACACTGGTTGATCCATGTGTGGTTTGTGGAAACAACACACATGCAATGACTCTAGTGGGTCCATATTTGGTTTGTGAAAAGAACACACGTGCAATGACTCAAGTGGATCCATATGTGGTCTGTTGAAAAGAACACACATGCAATGAACACTGGTGGATCCATAAGTGGTTTGTGGAAAGAACACACATGCAGTGAACACTGGTGGATCCATATGTGGTTTGTGGAAAGAACACACATGCAATGACACTAGTTGATCCATGTGTGGTTTTTGGAAAGAACACACATGCAATGAATTTAGTGGGTCCATATGTGGTTTGTGGAAAGAACACACATGCAACGACTCTAGTGGATCCATATGTGGTTTGTGGAAAGAACACACATGCAATGACTCTACTGGGTCCATATGTGGTTCATGTCAGGACACACATGCAATGACATTGGTTGATCCATATGTGGTTTGTGGAAAGAACACACATGCAATGACACTAGTTGATCCATGTGTGGTTTGTGGAAAGAACACACATGCAATGACTCTAGTGCTGGTTTTAGTATAATAACACACATGCAATGACTCTAGTGGGTCCATATGTGGTTTGTGAAAAGAACACACATGCAATGACTCTAGTGGATCCATATGTGGTTTGTGGAAAAGAACACACATGCAATGAACACTGGTGGATCCATAAGTGGTTTGTGGAAAGAACACACATGTAGTGAACATTGGTGGATCCATATGTGGTTTGTGGAAAGAACACACATGTAATGACACTGGTTGATCCATGTGTGGCTTGTGGAAAGAACACACATGCAATGACTCTAGTGGGTCCATATGTGGTTTGTGGAAAGAACACACATGCAATGACTCTAGTGGATCCATATGTGGTTTCTGGAAAGAACACACATGCAATGACTCTAGTGGGTCCATATGTGGTTCATGTCAGGAACACACATTGATCCATAAGTGGTTTGTGGAAAGAACACACATGCAATGACACTGGTTGATCCATGTGTGGTTTGTGGAAAGAACACACATGCAATGACTCTAGTGCTGGTTTTAGTATAAGAACACACATGCAATGACTCTAGTGGGTCCATATTTGGTTTGTGAAAAGAACACACGTGCAATGACTCTAGTGGATCCATATGTGGTGTGTTGAAAGAACACACATGCAATGAACACTAGTGGATCCATAAGTGGTTTGTGGAAAGAACACACATGCAGTGAACACTGGTGGATCCATATGTGGTTTGTGGAAAGAACACACATGCAATGACACTGGTTGATCCATGTGTGGTTTGTGGAAAGAACACACATGTAATGAATTTAGTGGGTCCATATGTGGTTTGTGGAAAGAACACACATGCACCGATTCTAGTGGATCCATATGTGGTTTGTGGAAAGAACACACATGCAATGACTCTAGTGGGTCCATATGTGGTTCATGTCAGGAACACACATGCAATGACATTGGTTGATCCATATGTGGTTTGTGGAAAGAACACACATGCAATGACACTAGTTGATCCATGTGTGGTTTGTGGAAAGAACACACATGCAATGACTCTAGTGCTGGTTTTAGTATAAGAACACACATGCAATGACTCTAGTGGGTCCATATGTGGTTTGTGAAAAGAACACACATGCAATGCCTCTAGTGGATCCATATGTGTTTTGTGGAAAAGAACACACATGCAATGAACACTGGTGGATCCATAAGTGGTTTGCGGAAAGAACACACATGCAATGACACTGGTGGATCCATATGTGGTTTGTGAAAAGAACACACATGCAACAACTCTAGTGCTGGTTTTAGTATAAGAACAGACATGCAATGACTCTAGTGGGTCCATATGTGGTTTGTGAAAAGAACACATGTGCAATGACTCTAGTGGATCCATATGTGCTTTGTGGAACGAACACAATGCAATAACCACTGGTTCATCCATGTGTGGTTCATGACAGAAACACACATGCAATGAACACTGGTGGATCCAGATGTGGTTCTTGACAGCAACACACATGCAATGACATTGGTTGATCCATGTGTGGTTCATGACAGGAACACACATGCAATGACATTGGTTGATCCATATGTGGTTTGTGGAAAGAACACACGTGCAATGACTCAAGTGGATCCATATGTGGTCTGTTGAAAAGAACACACATGCAATGAACACTGGTGGATCCATAAGTGGTTTGTGGAAAGAACACACATGCAGTGAACACTGGTGGATCCATATGTGATTTGTGAAAAGAACACACATGCAATGCCATTGGTTGATCCATATGTGGTTTGTGAAAAGAACACACGTGCAATGACTCTAGTGGATCCATATGTGGTTTGTGCAAAGAACACACATGCAATGACTCTAGTTGGTCCATATGTGGTTCATGTCAGGAACACACATGCAATTACATTGGTTGATCCATATGTAGTTTGTGACAATAATACACATGAAATGCCATTGGTTAATCCATGTGTGGTTTGTGGAAAGAACACACATGCAATGACTCTAGTGGGTCCATATGTGGTTTGTGAAAAGAACACACATGCAATGAATCTAGTGGATCCATATGTGGTTTGTGGAAAAGAACACACATGCAATGAACACTGGTGGATCCATAAGTGGTTTGTGGAAAGAACACACATGCAATGACACTGGTGGATCCATATGTGGTTTGTGAAAAGAACACACATGCAACAACTCTAGTGCTGGTTTTAGTATAAGAACACACATGCAATGACTCTAGTGGGTCCATATGTGGTTTGTGAAAAGAACACATGTGCAATGACTCTAGTGGATCCATATGTGCTTTGTGGAACGAACACAATGCAATAACCACTGGTTAATCCATGTGTGGTTTGTGGAAAGAACACACATGCAATGACTCTAGTGGGTCCATATGTGGTTTGTGAAAAGAACACACATGCAATGCCTCTAGTGGATCCATATGTGGTTTGTGGAAAAGAACACACATGCAATGAACACTGGTGGATCCATAAGTGGTTTGCGGAAAGAACACACATGCAATGACACTGGTGGATCCATATGTGGTTTGTGAAAAGAACACACATGCAACAACTCTAGTGCTGGTTTTAGTATAAGAACAGACATGCAATGACTCTAGTGGGTCCATATGTGGTTTGTGAAAAGAACACATGTGCAATGACTCTAGTGGATCCATATGTGCTTTGTGGAACGAACACAATGCAATAACCACTGGTTCATCCATGTGTGGTTCATGACAGAAACACACATGCAATGAACACTGGTGGATCCAGATGTGGTTCTTGACAGCAACACACATGCAATGACATTGGTTGATCCATGTGTGGTTCATGACAGGAACACACATGCAATGACATTGGTTGATCCATATGTGGTTTGTGGAAAGAACACACATGCAATGACTCTAGTGGATCCATATGTGGTTTGTGGAAAAGAATACACATGCAATGAACACCGGTGGATCCATAAGTGGTTTATGGAAAGAACACACAAGCAGTGAACACTGGTGGATCCATATGTGATTTGTGAAAAGAACACACATGCAATGCCATTGGTTGATCCATATGTGGTTTGTGAAAAGAACACACGTGCAATGACTCTAGTGGATCCATATGTGGTTTGTGCAAAGAACACACATGCAATGACTCTAGTTGGTCCATATGTGGTTCATGTCAGGAACACACATGCAATTACATTGGTTGATCCATATGTAGTTTGTGACAATAATACACATGAAATGCCATTGGTTAATCCATGTGTGGTTTGTGGAAAGAACACACATGCAATGACTCTAGTGGGTCCATATGTGGTTTGTGAAAAGAACACACATGCAATGAATCTAGTGGATCCATATGTGGTTTGTGGAAAAGAACACACATGCAATGAACACTGGTGGATCCATAAGTGGTTTGTGGAAAGAACACACATGCAATGACACTGGTGGATCCATATGTGGTTTGTGAAAAGAACACACATGCAACAACTCTAGTGCTGGTTTTAGTATAAGAACACACATGCAATGACTCTAGTGGGTCCATATGTGGTTTGTGAAAAGAACACATGTGCAATGACTCTAGTGGATCCATATGTGCTTTGTGGAACGAACACAATGCAATAACCACTGGTTGATCCATGTGTAGTTCATGACAGAAACACACATGCAATGAACACTGGTGGATCCAGATGTGGTTCTTCACAGCAACACACATGCAATGACATTGGTTGATCCATGTGTGGTTCATGACAGGAACACACATGCAATGACATTGGTTGATCCATATGTGGTTTGTGGAAAGAACACACATGCAATGACTCTAGTGGATCCATATGTGGTTTGTGGAAAAGAATACACATGCAATGAACACCGGTGGATCCATAAGTGGTTTGTGGAAAGAACACACAAGCAGTGAACACTGGTGGATCCATATGTGATTTGTGAAAAGAACACACATGCAATGCCATTGGTTGATCCATATGTGGTTTGTGAAAAGAACACACGTGCAATGACTCTAGTGGATCCATATGTGGTTTGTGCAAAGAACACACATGCAATGACTCTAGTTGGTCCATATGTGGTTCATGTCAGGAACACACATGCAATTACATTGGTTGATCCATATGTAGTTTGTGACAATAACACACATGCAATGCCATTGGTTAATCCATGTGTGGTTTGTGGAAAGAACACACATGCAATGACTCTAGTGGGTCCATATGTGGTTTGTGAAAAGAACACACATGCAATGACTCTAGTGGATCCATATGTGGTTTGTGGAAAAGAACACACATGCAATGAACACTGTTGGATCCATAAGTGGTTTGTGGAAAGAACACACATGCAATGACACCGGTGGATCCATATGTGTTTTGTGAAAAGAACACACATGCAACAACTCTAGTGCTGGTTTTAGTATAAGAACACATATGCAATGACTCTAGTGGGTCCATATGTGGTTTGCGAAAAGAACACATGTGCAATGACTCTAGTGGATCCATATGTGCTTTGTGGAACGAACACAATGCAATAACCACTGGTTCATCCATGTGTGGTTCATGACAGAAACACACATGCAATGAACACTGGTGGATCCAGATGTGGTTCTTGACAGCAACACACATGCAATGACATTGGTTGATCCATGTGTGGTTCATGACAGGAACACACATGCAATGACATTGGTTGATCCATATGTGGTTTGTGGAAAGAACACACATGCAATGACTCTAGTGGATCCATATGTGGTTTGTGGAAAAGAATACACATGCAATGAACACCGAGGGATCCATAAGTGGTTTGTGGAAAGAACACACAAGCAGTGAACACTGGTGGATCCATATGTGATTTGTGAAAAGAACACACATGCAATGCCATTGGTTGATCCATATGTGGTTTGTGAAAAGAACGCACGTGCAATGACTCTAGTGGATCCATATGTGGTTTGTGCAAAGAACACACATGCATTGACTCTAGTTGGTCCATATGTGGTTCATGTCAGGAACACACATGCATTTACATTGGTTGATCCATATGTAGTTTGTGACAATAACACACATGCAATGCCATTGGTTAATCCATGTGTGGTTTGTGGAAAGAACACACATGCAATGACTCTAGTGGGCCATATGTGGTTTGTGAAAACAACACACATGCAATGACTCTAGTGGATCCATATGTGGTTTGTGGAAAATAACACACATGCAATGATCACTGGTGGATCCATAACTGGTTTGTGGAAAGAACACACATGCAATGACACTGGTGGATCCATATGTGGTTTGTAACATCCCAATTTCAACAACCCTGATTTGTTGTCCAGAATGCAAAAATCAGGGGGAACAAAAACTTTTTCTTGTTCATGGGTGCAATGTTTGCTTGTTGTTTGTTTGTACTTGTGCATGTGAGTGTATACCATATGATACTCCTTACCTCACCATCAGCTGACAAAAGGTATTTACCAAAACTATCCTGTCTCATTTTACATATCCTCAAATGTTCTGGCATTTCAAAACATGAGCCAAAATGCTTATGTAACAAAACTATTTTTGTAGCCTCTATTGACAAAACTATGGAGAGTTATAACCTCCTTATGTTTTCAAGACAGAACCCTCAACTAATCTTATCTTTAGTTTTCCCAAAACCTCTTTTCAAACCATTTGAATTCTACTCTTGGTAGAGATACCAAGGACTCTCATCTTATTCAAACTCCAACACTTCAAAATTCCCTAACCTTAACTCAAGCTAAGCTTGATTGTAACCCTAGTAGTGGTTTTGCTTAGTTCTAAGATGAGTTGCTTTGATCTGCTGTTTGACCTGATTGCTTAGAAAGTAGTATGAGCCACTCTAGGAGCTGATCACTAGGATCAAGAGGTTTCCAAATCACCACACCCTAAGCAAGTATACAAAGCAAGATAAAATGAATAGATACTAGGTGATCATCTAAAACCCGTAGCCAGATCAATTCTGTAGTGATCCATTCTAGAAGCTTCCAAGTCAACAAAGACCAATATCAAGCATGGATCCCTTCTACTCAATCTACAATTCAACATCATCCACTTGATGATGCCTGATACCTTGCGACCCCTCCAAAAACATTCCCTCTCATACTCTAGTCAAAATCCTCAAAACGGCCAAATTTGACTAAGTCTGGAAACTGTTCCAACATCACCTTTCGGAATGTCTCCCTTTCTCAAACCATGTGCATTTTTGGAAATTCACTTGAACCATATTGTTAACCATCCTAAGGACTACCAAGGACCACATTTTCCCTTGGTTATATCATCCTCCAACTCACTTGTTCTGGATGGTTTTGCAGGCAAGAAAATAACTTTTCCTGCAAATCTAGTCATCATGCCTACTTTGATAGAAGCTCACACCACCATACAACCTTCTATGGACCAACTCTTTGCATGGTTTTGATCTACTCATATAGGTCTATCAACATCTTCTTCACTTGCTCCAAGTGGATCCTCGTGCTTCTTAAACCCACCTGGTTTATAAGGTATCATGACCCATCTGGTATGGCAGCCTTAATTTCAACAAAGTTTGCCATCATTTCTAGACCACCTCAAATGAAACCAATCCAAAATCCTACTGCCATGAGCATCTATATGACTTGGTCTAACTAATCATCTATCCCTTATCCAGGACCCTCTCACACCAAAAGCCAACCTTGTCCAATGTAAATATATCAAATGATCTTCTAGAAACTACTTCTGTACTTTTTGAATAAAGGACTTTAAGTGAACTAAAAGTCTTTAGAAAAATCCCAAGTAATTCCTAGATATCTACCTTGATCTCATCTACCTACCAGTACCATCTCCCAACTTTGTCCTTTGCAAATTTTTGAACTTTCTTCACATCCACCTATTTACTCAATTTTGCAAACCTAGCTAGTATTGAGTTAAAACCATATCAAACCACCACCAATCTTGCAAAGCAATGCACCACAGCATCCACCTCTCCTCTGGTCAACCAGCACTGTAGCAATACCTTGTCCCATGTGCTTGGATTAGTGGAGAGAGAGAGACAAACAAATCTTACAAGATTTGCCCCATTTAATTACCACAGCTGCCACAACCCTCTCTGCCTAACCAAATTCCCCTCTTACCCCTCCCGCCCGCCCTCTAGGCCAATCCCTGGCCAGCATCACCCATCCCCCATGTCCAAAGTGGGCATTTCCACCTTGGAGCTCCCCCTCCCTTGGTATAAAGGCCAGAGGCCACCCCAGCATGCCCCTGCCCCTCATTTGCCCCCTTTCGTCCTCACTCACCTCCCCTACACTCCACTCCCTCTCCCCTGCCCTGTGCTGCTCGGAAGAAGAAGAAGGAGAAGCTTCGGCCTCTCCCAAAAATCGAGCAAGGCTCCCTTCCCCTTGCTCCCCCTTCTCTGCATGTCACCTGGTCGCACTCCCCTACCTCTCCTGCAGCTAACCGTGGCCTTTTTCTTGCCCATGACCATCTCCTCCGTCGTTGCCGTCGAGCTCCGGCGAGGTAGCCCTCGGTCTCCATCGCGCGAGCCAGATCCCGGCCAGGAACCCCTTCGTCCGCCCATCCTATAGGTCGCTGTCAAGCCCCGCTTCACCTCCGCCGCTCCTCGTCTCCTCCCTAACCCCCGGTGAGCCTCCCCGCTCCTCCCTGTGCCCCCTCTAGGGTTTCTGCTTGTCGCCGGCATGCCCGGGAGGACGACAGCCGTGAGCCGTCGATTCCCCATCTAATCAAACGGTCCACCGCCGCCGATACCTCTTCGCGCTCCCTCACCCACTGATGGACGGACCCCTTGTCAGTTTAAACCAGCCAGGCGTGCTCCTCCGATGCCGCTTGGGCCTGCCTTTCGACCCAAAGACCCTCGATCCATCCTAGTTCCCTATTGCCCCTTTTCTTTTTTCCTTTAGAAATTTCAGATCCAGGAATGTACCAGTTACTTTAAATCCGT
Source organism: Avena insularis (assembly GCA_023614405.1). NCBI lineage: Eukaryota > Viridiplantae > Streptophyta > Magnoliopsida > Poales > Poaceae > Avena > Avena insularis. The sequence continues at coordinate 325,761,173 of CM042688.1, forward strand.
TTGAAAATGTAAACAAGATCCAAATGCCAGGATCTAAAATTCAGGGAGTCCTCTGATGTTTTCTCAAGCATGCAGAACTGGTCCCTTGCCAAAAATAGTTTTTATAATTCATTGGAAATTAATCCACTAAAGATTGTCCTTTACACCAAATAATTTCCTCGGTGAGTTTTAATTCTCCAATTGGGGAGAATCCAAGCTCTACTGGAAGGTTTTTTATATACCTGTCATCTAGCATAAGTCCTATGACAAAGTGAATAGTAGTGTGCCCCTAGAAAAAATAATAAAAACAGCCAATGTCTGCCTTAAATAATTTCTCTAGGTCAAACCATATGTGGTATTGACCTGATTCAACCTCCTAGTACACCCTAGTATCAAAATCTATCAAACCCCAGCTACTCAAAATTTATTGAGCTCTGGTTGAATTGAAGTGAACTAAATAATTCTGTAAGTGATATTTTCACTAAATAAGTCACTCCAGGAGTTTGACAACTCCAAAAAGAGTGAATCCAATTCCTACAGAAAGGTATTCTAAATGCCCTTGGATTCAACTCAGGAGATTCTGTAGAATTAACATGGTGAAAAAGCGAAAAACCATACGGAACTGCCTTTGGGAATTTCCTGAGGGTATTCTGTTAATTGTTTAGACTTTATTCCAACTCTATGTGGTTCAGTACTTCAAACACTACCTAACCACCCAATGAAATAATTTTTTAAGCTCCAGATAAATTATGGTGAATTATTTCCTCAAACTAGAGTTTATTCCACTATAAAAGGCATAATTAAATCTAGGTAATTGATAATCTAGTGAAACCACTTGTGTTGGTTTTGTTTTGTCAAGGCCTATCTGAGGATATCATTGTTGCACATTGGTATCCTACAGACCTCAGAACCCCACTCCAAGTTCATGGTATTTAGCCCTGACAACTATCTTCCAAGGGAAGAACACCTCCATGGCAATTTAGTAATTCCACTACTAGAACCCAACTTCTCCAAAACCTACCAAGTTAAGTAGTATTCAGTATGTTTGTTTCTTGTATGGTTTGATGCATGCATGCCTTGTGTTGATTGTGGTATTGTCTGCTTGCATATATACTCGATGACGGCGATAGTGCGAGTGTTTGACGACCAGAAGGAAGGGACTTCTCATTATTATTTATTGGGTATTCTTGGTTATCTAAAGAAGTCCAGGGACTTATTGCTAATCATAGGCAAGCCACCATTCCCGAATTCTGATACTTGTCCTACTCTCTTTTATATATTTTGTATCTTCTTTATAAATTGCATTACTTATCTGCATGTCGTGTTTCATAAATACTGCGCTAATAACTTGGCTCCTCCAAGTTATGACTGTGTGTCCCTCGTGGCACTACCCTATGTACCTACCATTTTATCCCCTTAGACCGAGTGTATGGTGGTTAGCATCCTACCCCGTTGGAAACCCGGCTTTGAGAAAATAACTTGTTTTGGGATTTACCCTACCACAAATGTTTCAAAAACTGATTTGTAAAAACCTTGGGAAGAGCCCTCATTCCAGGAGGATGTTTTAATGAAAGAAATGGTGTTGATGAGAAATAAGAAAGTGATGGGATGTTCTACGCCTTTACCGGAACAATTTTTATCAGTGCAACCATATTACCCCAGGTGCTGGGGTTTAGCTCATAGTTTGTCTGCATTAGCCGAGGCAGCTTGTACAATGCTTACAGGGAGAGATCCCTTGAAGCCCGGGCAGGCGCTAACAGATCTATGGATCTGAAGCCCGTAGCTTGCTTCGGCAAGAGTGAGCCTGCTCTGGCAGGAGTGCCGGTGCAACAATTGGGTGTCCCACGGACGGTATGACTTAGGTGGTACGGAAGGAAGTGGAGTCACCAGATTAAGGTATACGCCAGGTTGCGGCTTGGGTATACGCGTGTATGGAAGGCAGGACTATGGCTGGGAGCCACATACTCGTTGCCGGGGAGAACAAACCCAAAAGGAAAAGCAACCTTTGCTAAGGTCGACAAGCGAAAGGTTAGGTTTGATTATCCGGACCCCCATCTACAGTTGGTAGTGGGCCGTGGTTGTATCCCGGCAGATGTATTGATTCTTGTGGGGAAAGTGCACAAACTCTGCAGAGTATAATCTATTCGAATAGCCGTGTCCACGGTCAAGGACGGTTGGAAAGGTGATGGCTAGGAGTACCCAAACAGTGGTTTGTTTGGAAAGAATGGATGAAAGTATGGAGGTTCCGGGGGAACCTGAGTTTGAAGTCTTGTTTTGACCAGAGGTGGTCAAAGAGGTTTACAAAAGGGTTTTTACTCCAAAACTATTTTCAAAAAGGTTTTCAACAAAGATATGGGGATATCTTGACTTATAAAACAGAGGCATGTTTTTTTAAAACTCTTTTTCAGCAAAGATATGGAGATGACATAACTATAAGTGGTAGTCTGGGCTTTTCAAAAACAACCCTAGATAGAGCTATCTCGCCATAGCCAGAATTTTCATCTCCTTATTCTACTTATCTTGGTGGTTTGCGAGTACATTCAAAAGTACTCATGGCATTGTCCCTGGTTATTTACTTGGCCAGACTTTTAGAGGTTCGACATCAGAAGATTAAGGTGACGTCCAGCAAGCTAAGTCGTCTTCCCAGTCAGTCGCCTGTAGGTTGAGGCACGATTGGGGTCCGCGCGTGATGTTGTTCCACTGCTAAAGATGTTGTAGCCATAATGGCATTTATGTAAGTCCTGTAAATTCGTTATGTTTTGGATGTTGTAATGATACTTGTCGGTTATGTTCCACGGCTCACTGATCATGGGAACATGGATATATACATAACAGGGATTCTCGGATGGATAATCCGGGGATCCCACAAACTTGGTATCAGAGCCATCCTGACTGTAGGAGACCTTAGTTAGCATGGACGTTAGACAGGAAATGACAAACCTATTTTCAAAAAGACAAAGGAGAAGAGTTGATTATTTGAAAAAGTTCTGATGTCTTTTCCCTTCCATTTTTGAAAACCACTTGCATTAATATGATTTTCTAATCTTAAAATCCTGCACACTTTTCACTAACTCGACCTAGCCCTAAACACTTTTATAGATGGAACCTGTTGATGAAGAGTGGCTGAAGATTGGATTTCCCCGACTCCTCTGGGACTCCCTGCAACTTTGTGGTTACCAGCAGAAACCTATTTACACCCTCCACAAGGGACTGGAATCAGGAGATTATGTGGGACAGATTGTCATACTAGCCAAGCCGGGAACCAATGGAAGCCCTATCTATTCCACTGGACCTCAGATGCCAAGCCCCGTACTTGCTGTTGATTTGGTAGCCAGTGAAGCTTTGATGCGCATCCGTAGTTCCCTCCCAGAGATGAGACAACCCACAACCTTCTACCTCCCCATGAAGGTAAATGTCGACTGCATCGGAGGAACGCAAGACCCAGCCTGACATACCCTGCCCTCTCCTTTCAGACCCGCTTCAGCTATTCTAGCAATGAGGTGTTAACATCAGCCGTTGAAGAGTACCGCCACTCCCAGATGGAGCTCCATCACCTGCAAGCCATTCTCACCCGTAAGGAAGCTCTAGAAACCCTGCAAAGGAATCAAGCACGAACCACCGCCACTGGAGGAACCTCGAGAGAAGCCGCCCCCAAGAGAAGCAGGAAGTGCATCACCGCCAGTCATTACCTCCGTAGGTTCAAGCCCATCCAGGAGGTGCAGGAGCCTCCACTGCTCTACCAGAAGCCAGCCACGACTCCACTGATGCACCCTCCGAGTAATCACCCGCGTTGCAGTTCTCGCCCATTTAGCAATAGGGTAGAGTCATGTATCGTCCCTGAACGTGTTTTGTAATGCTTAAGTACTATTAGCACCCTCGGGTGCATACTAGTTGGTTATGTAATAACTTCCTTGGATTTCTATGCATGCTTGGATGTTTCCCTCTTGCGTGTTTTACCCAAGACGTTGCATCAGACCCCAATCTAGAGCGCTTACTCACTGGAAGGCCAGAATACTTCAGTTTCCCCAAGACGAGGAGGCATGAAGTCAGCAAGTCCACTCCGTCCTCAAGCAGAAGCAACGCAAGAGATGCAAGTGAAGACCTCCTCACCGAAGCTAACTGCATCAACCCTGACTAAACACTAGCCAGGAGAGTCATACACCGCTAACCTGCCTTGAGCTAACCCCCTTAAAGGCTTTGTAGGAAACCACCCCGCCAAGGTTTATAGAATAGGGTGTCCCTCGACGACCTCAGCTCAAGACTCCAGGAAGATGCAGCCGTCCGCTAACCTCAGGTCATCCCTCCCAGCCAGAAGATCCGCGCCACTCCTAAAGCGCCCTAAGGAAGCTCGAAGGTGGAAAGACGACGTATTTCCACTCAACCCTCAGAAGACTGTCTACCCAAGGATACTACAGGAGACCTCCCGAATGGGACGCCTTCTGATGATCTAGACTCCAGGAGTAATATGGACGTCAGCATTCAAAACATCCATCTGCGACTCCGAGAAGGAAGGACTATACCAACTCTCCGATCTACTCTAGTCTAATCCTAAGGGGGAAAGACTGCGTCTTTCCCGCAAAATGGAATAACCCTCTGCCAGAAGCAATCCAACAGTTGGACCCAAGGACGTATACTAGAATACAATAATCCCTTAGGACATGCGCCGTAAATCCTAACAGCCGAAAGATCACTCCTCGCAATCGTGGTCGAAGCGTGCTCCGCACTCGTGTTTCAAGACGATTGAAGTTCAACCTCACTGTCAAAGTGACCCTGATCAGAGACAAAGCCAACGAGTTAGTTCGCGGGAAACCCCTAGCACTAACTCCAAGACGAATCCCCTAATCTTACTCTCCCGAATCTCGGGACGATATTCTTTTAAGGGGGAAAGGTCTGTAACATCCCAATTTCAACAACCCTGATTTGTTGTCCAAAATGCAAAAATCAGGGGAACAAAAACTTTTTCTTGTTCATGGCTGCAGTGTTTGCTTGTTGTTTGTTTGTACTTGTGCATGTGAGTGTATACCATATGATACTCCTTACCTCACCATCAGCTGGCAAAAGCTATTTACCAAAACTATCCTGGCTCATTTTACATATTCTCAAATGTTCTGGCATTTCAAAACATGAGCCAAGATGCTTATGTAACCAAAACTATTTTTGTAGCCTCTATTGACAAAACTATGGAGAGTTATAACCTCCTTATGTTTTCAAGACAAAACCTTCAACTAATCTTATATTTAGTTTTCCCAAAACCTCTTTTCAAAGCATTTGAATTCTACTCTTGGTAGAGATACCAAGGACTCTCATATTATTCAAACTCCAACACTTCAAAATGCCCCAACCTTACCTCAAGCTCAGCTTGATGGTAACCCTAGTAGTGGTTTTGCTTAGTTATAAGATGAGTTGCCTTGATCTGCTGTTTGACCTGATTGCTTAGGAAGTAGTATGAGCCACTCTAGGAGCTCATCACTAGGATCAAGAGGTTTCCAAATCACCACACCCTAAGCAAGTATACAAAGCAAGATAAAATCAATAGATACTAGGTGGTCATCTAAAACCCGTAGCCAGATCAATTCTGCAGTGATCCATTCTAGAAGCTTCCAAGTCAACAAAGACCAATATCAAAAATGGATCCCTTCTACTCAATCTACAATTCAACATCATCCACTTGATGATGCCTTATACCTTGCCACCCCTCCAAAAACATTCCCTCTCATACTCTAGTCAAAATCCTCAAAACGGCCAAATTTGACTAAGTCTGGAAACTGTTCCAACATCACCTTTCGGAATGTCTCCCTTTCTCAAACCATGTGCATTTTTGGAAATGAACTTGAACCATCTTGTTAACCATCCTAAGGACTACCAAGTCCCACATTTGCCCTTGGTTAGATCATCCTCCAACTCACTTGTTCTTGATGGTTTTGCAGGCAAGAAAATCACTTTTCCTGCAAATCTAGTCATCACGCCTACTTTGACAGAAGCTCACACCACCATACAACCTTCTATGGACCAACTATTTGCATGGTTGTGATCTACTCATATAGGTCTATCAACATCTGCTTCACTTGATCCAAGTGGATCCTTGTTCTGCTTAAACCCACCTGGTTTATAAGGTATCATGACCCATCTGGTATGGCAGCCTTAATTTCAACAAAGTTTGCCATCATTTCCAAACCACCTCAAATGCAACCAATCCAAACTCCTACTGCCATGAGAATCTATATGACTTGGTCTAACTAATCATCTATCCCTTGCATCAAGGTGAACTCTGAACTCCAAGATACAACCATGTTTTGATGGTATGAAATTAACACCACCCTAGATCCCTAATCTAGGGTAGTCCACCAAAATCAACTTGGATTCTCCAATCCCAAGGCTGCGAATGCATGCTACACCCTGTCTACATCATCTACCAGGATCATCAAGATTTCTCAAATATTACCCATAATTCTTATGGCTCCAAATCTATTTAATTTCTTTATTAGACAACATCTCAAAACCCCTTTCCAAATGGAAAGTTTGGTTTTTGTCAAAGAACTTCACCAACGTTTTACTCATGTGAGTTCCATATATCATACCCTATCTTCCCATCTCAAAAATAAATATTTTTGAGAAGCTTTATTACTTCTTTTTGCCTATTTTCTTAAATGGCAGAAACAACAAAATAATTGTTTTAAATAATTTTAATCCCCAATAAATCTTGGGAAAATTACCCTAAGTGTGTATTCACATTTGGGACCCTCTCACACCAAAAGCCAACCTTGTCCAATGTAAATATATCAAATGATCTTCTAGAAACTACTTTTGTACTTTTTGAATAAAGGATTTTAAGTGAACTAAAGGTCTTCAGAATAATCCCAAATAATTCCTGGATGTCTACCTTGATCTCATCTACCTACCAGTACCATCTTACCACATTGTCCTATGCAAATTTTTGAACTTTCTTCACATCCACCTATTTACTCAATTTAGCAAACCTAGCTAGTATTGAGTTAAAACCATATCAAACCACCACCAATCTTGCAAAGCAATGCACCACAACATCCACCCCTCCTTTGGTCGACCAGCACTGTAGCGAAGCTACTGTAGCAATCCCTTGTCCCATGTGCTTGGATTAGTGGAGAGAGAGACAAACAAATCTTACATGATTTGCCCCATTTAATTACCACAGCTGCCACAACCCTCTCTGCTTGACCAAATTCCCCACTTACCCCTCCCCACCGCCCTCTAGGCCAATCCTTGGCCAGCATCACCCATCCCCCATGTCCAAAGTAGGCATTTGATCCTTGGAGCTCCCCCTCCCTTGGTATAAAGGCTAGAGGCCACCCCCAGCACGCCCCTGCCCCTCATTTGCCCCCTTTCCTCCTCACTCATCTCCCCTACACTCCACTCCCTCTCCCCTGCCATGTCCTGCTCGGAAGAAGAAGAAGGAGAAGCTTCAGCCTCTCCCAAAAATCGAGCAAGGCTCCCTCCCCCTTGCCCCCCTTCTCTGCATGTCACCTAGTCACACTCCCTACCTCTCTTGCATCTAACTGTGGCCTTTTTCTTGCCCAGGACCGTCTCCTCCATCGTCGCCGTCGAGCTCTAGCGAGGTAGCCCTTGGTCTCCATCGCGCGAGCCAGATCCCGGCTAGGAACTTCTTCGTCCGCCCGTCCTAGAGGTCGCCGTCAAGCCCCGCTTCACCTCCGCCGCTCCTCGTCGCCTCCCTAACCCCCGGTGAGCCTCCCCGCTCCTCCATGTGCTCCCTCTAGGGTTTCTGCTCGTCGCCGGCGTGCCCAGGAGGACGACAACCGCGAGCCGTCGATTCCCCATCTAATAAAATGGTCCACCGCTGCCGATACATCTTCGGGCTCCCTCGCCCACTAACGGACAGACCGTGCCACGTGTGCTCCCTCTGGCGCCGCTTGGGGGCCGGCCTGCCTCTGCGCGGCCCAGCACCCTCATATCCAACCTCGTTCCCTGTTTCCCCTTTTCTTTTTCCTTTAGAAATTTCACATCCAGGAATGTACCAGTTACTTGAAATCCGTTTGAAAATGTAAACAAGATCCAAATGCCAGGATCTAAAATTTTGGGAGTCCTCTAATGTTTTCTCAAGCATGTAGAACTGGTCCCTTGCCAAAAATAGTTTTTATAATTCCTTGGAAATTAATCCACTAAAGATTTCCCTTTACACAAATAATTTCCTTAGTGAGTTTTGCATCTCCAATTAGGGAGAATCCAAGCTCTTCTGGAAGGCATTTGTTATACCTGTCATCTAGCATAGGTCCTATGACAAAGTGAATAGTAGTGTGCCCCTAGCAAAAATAGTAAAAACAACCAATATCTACCTTAAATAATTTCTCTAGGTCAAACCAAATGTGTTATTGACCTGATTCCACCTCCCAGTACACCCTAGTATCAAAATCTATCAAACCCCAGCAGCTCAGAATTTATTGAGCTCTGGCTGAATTGCAGTGAATTAAATACTTCTGTAAGTGATATTTCCACTAAATAAGTTACTCCAGGAGTTTGACAACTCCAAAAAGAGTAAATCCAATTCCTGCAGAAAGGTATTCTAAAGTCCTCCCACATGCCCTTGGATTCAACTCAAGATCTTCTGTAGAATGACTCTGGTGAAAAAGAGAAAAACTATATAGAACTTCCTTTGGGAATTTCCTGAGGGCATTCTGTTAATTGTTTAGACTTGATTCCAACTCTATGTGGTTCAGTACTTCAAACACTACCTAACCACCCAAGGAAATAATTTTTTAATCTCTAGATAAATTATGGTGAATTATTTCCTCAAACTAGAGTTTTTTCCACTATAAAAGGCATAATTAAATCTAGGTAATTGATAATCTAGTGAAACCACTTGTGTTGGTTTTGTTTTGTCAAGGCCTATCTGAGGATATCATTATTGCACATTGGTATCCTACAGACCTCATGGTATTTATCCTTGACAACTATCTTCCAAGGGAAGAACACCTCGATGGCAATTTAGTAATTCCACTACTAGAACCCAACTTCTCCAAAACCTACCAAGTTAAGTAGTATTCAGTATGTTTTTTTGCTATATGGTTTGATGCATGCATGCCTTGTGTTGATTGTGGTATTGTCTGCTTGCATATATACTCGATGACGGCAATAGTGCGAGTGTTTGACGACTAGAAGGAAGGGACTTCTCATTATTATTTATTGGGTATTCTTGGTTATCTAAAGAAGTCCAGGGACTTATTGCTGATCACAGGCAAGCCACCATTCCCGAATTCTAATACTTGTCCTACTCTCTTTTACCTGTTTTGTATCTTCTTTGTAAATTGCATTACTTATCTACATGTCTTGTTTCATAAATACTGCGCTAATAACTTGGCTCCTCCAAGTTATGACTGTGTGTCCCTCATGGCACCACCCTGTGTACCTACCATTTTATCCCCTTAGACCGAGTGTATGGTGGTTAGCATCCTACCCCGCTGGAAACCCGGCTTTGAGAAAATAACTTGTTTTGGGATTTACCCTACCACAAATGTTTCAAAAACTGATTTGTAAAACCCTTGGGAAGATCCCTCGTTCCAGGGGCTTGTTCGTCTGCGGTACCAAAGTTGGCAGGCCAACGCATGGCGGTACCTAAGTTGCCTGAAATTACCGCGTTTCAAAAAGTTGGGCCGCCAACTACTGAGAGGGGCCATTTCGAGGCAAACTCATCTCACCCCTGCCAAATACAAACATTCCGTTAAACCGCCCCGTGAAGTAGACGGTCGGGACCCACATGTCGGTTATTTGTCTGTGATGCGGGCGCCAACGCGGCAACCTCTTAGGAAAATTGAGCAGCTAAGTGGATTGGATGCGTTGACCAATTTCACAAATCCATTCCCAGCTTTCCCCTAGCACCGGAGGCGTCGGAATCCACCCTCCAGGCAGGACGATCCTTCGGACATTTGACTTCCGGGGCCAAGTTGCTCCGCCCAGTTGCTGCGCCCAGTCGCTGATACCGAGATCCAATGGCGCATGCCGTAGCCGCTGTTGCGAGGCTCTAGCCCGCCTCCACCACCGACGAGCCGAGCAGTTCGGAGGATGGCAGATCCTACTATCAAGGAAGAAGAAGTTCTGCCTACAAGCGGGTGAGCTACCCTTCTCTTTTCTATTCACACTAATTACAACTGCTAGCTGGCTACTGAACCTCAAATTGTTCGTTAGCCCAATGCTGACAAACATATTTTGTCCACAGTTTTCTGTCAAGTGGGATACGCGCGGACCCCCCTTACCTGGTTATGGTAGTCCTCTATAGGTATGACTCCAAGGGCAAGTGGTATGGAAGCCATTGTTTCACGATGGAAGAAGCGCCTGCACAGATCTGCACTATATCTGGTATGTTTGCTGCTCTGCGTAATCATGTTGAAGTATGGCCGAAGCAGACTACAAAGTTCAGCTTCATGGATGAACGTGGCATCATGGTTCCTATAACGTGTGACAGTCAGCTAATTGGGTTGATGAAAAGGTATGCTTCAGATTGCATGTTTGAGCTGAATTGTGATGTACTAGATGTGGAAGCTGCTGCAACTGGGAGTCGCCCTTCTATTCTTGGACAAGGTGGTTGCTCGAACGCAATTAGCTCCTGGTAAGCAAAGGTCGCTTGGGGTTCACATGTTTGTGCTGAATTGTAATTTTTGTTTTATTTACTCTGTAGATATTGGGCAGTTATGCAACAGTCTTGTTTCTTTGACAGGAAGCGCCACAAGGTTAGAAACAAGACTGCCGGGTTAGTCATTTTGCTGCCCGAAGAAATTAAAAACGAGTGGAAAGATGATGCTGGTCACGATTCTGGTGCCCATTGTCCCGGCGATGCAGAGTACATGAAGCTAAGAAAATTGGCACCGAGGAAGAGGAAGAAGGCAGGAAATGAAAAAGCCAGTGGACGTGAAGGCTTGGCACCCAGGCTACGGAAGAAGGCTGCTGGCAATGAAGATGCATAGTAATGTGTTGAACTTGAACCTATATATGTAATTATGTTAAATTCTGGAGCTCTGTGTGTGGCACGTTGCTGGGCGAAACAATCTACCCACATTCTCTGAGTAAAATGTAGCACGACTTAGGGTTTGGCAATGCCCGAGTCAGTAGTTGAATCCGAAATTGTGATTGTTCCACTGCTATCTGAAAACAAGGATCCACTGGTTCCACGATTGCTGAGGGGCAGGAGGTCTCCAAATACGACGGAATAAGTGGCACAGAAATAAATTATTTAAGCTGCCACACTCCACGAAGCAGCAACTTATTTCAGATGCTGCACAACGACGTGGCAACATAAACAGCAATGTTCTCACCGATAATGCCCAGATGAGGAGGAAATGGGTACCACTTTCTAGCCTAATCTTGAGCCCGTTTATCTCACCGCCTCTCTGCTCCTGCATCTGGCGAAGCTCCCGGATCTCTAGTAACCGGGTGTACGTGCTTCCACTTTATAAATTGTGGTTGTGCCATTTGCATGCGGCCAAATCCACATAGATTACGTTTAAACAAACCACCAATGTCAGAATGCACTAGTAGAAAAGTGGTCTTTGGTCCATGGTCATGTTCCCAATCCGGGACAGGGATCTAAATCGAGGCAGAAATTGATCTAAATCACAAATTCTTCCACAAATTAATCGAGACAAAGATCTAAATCGAGGCATTTCATTAATTCAACCACAAATTCTTCTAAACAAAGGTGCGATTTCACATCCTACATTAATTCAACCACTAGTCAACAATTTCACTTCCGTTGTCGCTGTCCTCCGAGCCGCCGGCTTCCTCGTCTTCGTCGGACGGAACCTCCACGATTTCCGCATTGTACGCGAGACGGAGCACCTCTTCACGGCGAGCGGCGGCGATGACGCTGAACTTGGTCCGTCCAGGGACGGACCAAAACCTATCCCGCCCTTCTCGGTTGCGGAGATCCTGGTGCACCACGTGCCCGTAAACGATGCGGTTGCCAATCTTGGCCTTCCGCTCCTTCTTGAACAGCACCGGCCAGTACGGGCTGGCCGCCAGTGCGGCGGCGCGCCCTCTTCCACGCGCATCTGGGCGGCAGGCGATTTCGCTCTCCATCACGGCTCCACCGGGGACGAGGAGCGGAGCCACCGGCACCCCTGCATAGCTGATGCGCCATCTGTGGGGAACCGTCACGGCCGACGGCGAGGATGTCGAAGTGCGCGAACATCACCGCCTCGTAGAAGTTCAGCGAGGGCATCTCCATGGCGGCGCGGTGGAGATTGGAGTAGGAGCGAGGGGGTGGACGGTGCGGTGTAGATTGGAGTGGGCGAGGGGATGGGCGACGAAGTGACGAGCTGTGGCGCCTCCTATTTGTACACGAGGACGACGAAGCGACAGGCGGAATATCCAAGGGGCATTGGTCAGACAAAAGGAAGTAATGCAGGGTTAAGACAGATTAACGGGCGACCAATTTTTTTACTCCCAGGATTCTGGGGCCAATAGTTCAGACCGCTAGGTCAACAAGTACAACTATTACAACTTAAAAAAGGCACGGAGCTTAAGCTAAATAGAACTAGTTATCACATATCTCCTTGATCTTCCTAATCTTAGCCCTATGCGCATCTTCCTGCGAGAGAAGGGATCGAATCGTCTGCTCCTTCCTTTTAGCATCTTCCTTGCACAGCTTCAATTGTTTCTCTGCATCTTTCCTCATGCACTTGTCAATACTCGTAGTTGTGAACTACAGGACTCTGGCCTGGTGAAGATCCTTCCTTGCTTAAGTCAGTTCTTGCTCTGCTTTAGCCTTCAGGGCCAACGCCGCGTCCCTCTCCTTCTCGACTTTGCTAACCTTGTCTTCCACCCCCATGAGATCTCGCTTATGCTTGGTCGTGTCAACTAGTTCCCATAGCTTCATCTCAACATCACAAGAAGTGAGCTGAATGCGGATTCTTTCAACTCAACATCATTTCCCATAGTTTGTCCAGCGTTTCAGATCGATTTGGGCCACTCTAGATCTACCCATTTGACAACACCGCAACTTCCGCCTCGCATCATTGCACGATGTCCTTGACACCATAGAAACCTCCTGCCTGCGTTTCGTCCTTCGAACGCTACAAATTTAGCGGGCACATATCCATGTTTACATAGGAGAGGACTGTCTTCATCCACTAAACCGTGATAGTCGGCGTCATACATTGTCTGGTTGGCCTAACACATCATACACGCATGAGTAAACGGAGTAGATCTGGCTCAAAAAATAGATAACTGGCCATGGATGATAGAGATAGAGATGAGATGACTCACATCGAAATCACCATCCCTGTCATCACGACGCGTCTCCTCGCCGTCTCCCTTGAACTCATGGCGAGAGGGGAGGGGGGGTGGCTGCCGGAGAGGGGATTGGGATGGAGGCACCATCGGCTTGCAGCTACAGCAGGATGGGAGTGAAGTGGGGAATGTTTCTTCGAGGGGAAGGAAGAGAAGTACGGGGAGGAAGAGAAGTAATGGGGACGTGACACTAGGATATGGCCCGCTCAACTCATGAGTCGTGACACTCGCAATAGGGAGCCCCCGGTGTTGGCAGTTTGTCCAGAGAAAGCGTGGCCAATCATGCCGCAGAACAGACTACTCGCGGATCGATCTCATGAAAACCATCCCAATCATCCAAGCGCCCCAATCGAACTGTATGTAACAATCGTCAAGCAGAACAACTGTGTTAGGCGTGATTTCTAGAAGACTCGGTCTAACGCTAAGGTTAGGGCTCTCCTAAGGTTAATTAGTATCCATATGCGGTTTATGAAAAGAACATGCATCCAATGACACTAGTGGATCTAGCTGTGGTTAATGAGAAGAGCAGACATGTAATGACACTGGTGGATCCATGTGTGGTTAATGAGAAGAACACACATGAAATGACACCGGTGGATCCTTACGTGGTTTGTGAGAATAACACACATGCAATGACACTGGGTGGATCCATGTGTGGTTCCTGGGAAGAACACACAAGCAATGACACTGGGTGGATCCATGTGTGGTTCATGGGAAGAACACACATGCAATGACTCCAGCTGTGGTTCATGAAAAGAGCAGACATGTGATGACTCTAACTATGGTTCATGAAAAGAGCAGACATGCGATGCCACCAGTGGATCCATGTGTGGTCTATGAGAGGAACACACATGCAATTACACTAGTGGATCCTTACGTGGTTTGTGAGAATAACACACATGCAATGACACTGGTGGATCCATGTGTGGTTCATGGGAAGAACACACATGCAATGACACTGGTGGATCCATGTGTGGTCTGTGAAGAACACACATGCAATGACACTGGTCATATGTGGTTTGTGAGAATAACACACATGCAATGACTCTAGCTGTGGTTCATGAAAAGAGCAGACATGCAATGACACTGGTGGATCCATGTGTGGTTCATGGGAAGAACACACATGCAATGACACCGGTGGATCCATGTGTGGTTCATGGGAAGAACACACATGCAATGACACTGGTGGATCCATGTGTGGTCTATGGGAAGAACACACATGCAATGACTCTAGCTGTGGTTCATGAAAAGAGCAGACATGCAATGGCACCGCTGGATCCATGTGTGGTTAATGAGAAGAACACACATGCAATGACACTGGGTGTGGTTCATGATATGGTTTGTGCGAAGAACACACATGGAATGACTCTAGTTGTGGTTCATGAAAAGAGCAGACATGCGATGACTCTAACTGTGGTTCATGAAAAGAGCTGACATGTGACGCCACCGGTGGATCCATGTGTGGTCTATGAGAGGAAAACACATGCAATGACACCGGTGGATCCTTACGTGATTTGTGAGAATAACACACATGCAATGACACTGGTGGATCCATGTGTGGTTCATGCAAAGAACACACATGCAATGACACTGGTGATATGTTGTTTGTGAGAAGAACACACATGCAATGACTCTAGCTGTGTTTCATGAAAAGAGCAGACATGCAATGACACTGGTGGATCCATGTGTGGTTCATGGGAAGAACACACATGCCATGACACTGGTGGATCCATGTGTGGTTTGTGGGAAGAACACACATGCAATCACACTGGTGATATGTGGTTTGTGAGAAGAACACACATGCAATGACTCTAATTGTGGTTAATGAGAAGAGCAGACATGCAATGACACCGGTGGATCCATGTGTGGTTAATGAGAAGAACACACATGCAATGACACTGGGTGTGGTTCATAATATGGTTTGTGAGAAGAACACACATGCAATGACTCTAGCTGTGGTTCATGAAAAGAGCAGACATGCGATGACTCTAACTGTGGTTCATGAAAAGAGCAGACATGCGATGCCACCGGTGGATCCATGTGTGGTCTATGAGAGGAACACACATGCAATTACACCGGTGGATCCTTACGTGGTTTGTGAGAATAACACACATGCAATGACACTGGTGGATCTATGTGTGGTTCATGGGAAGAACACACATGCAATGACATTGGTGGATCCATGTGTGGTCTGTGGAAGAACACACATGAAGTAACACTGGTGATATGTGGTTTGTGAGAATAACACACATGCAATGACTCTAGCTGTGGTTCATGAAAATAGCAGACATGCAATAAGACTGGTGGATCCATGTGTGGTTCATGGGAAGAACACACATTCAATGACACTAGTGGATACATGTGTGGTTCATGGGAAGAGCAGACATGCAATGACACTGGTGGATCCATGTGTGGTCTGTGGGAAGAACACACATGCAATGACACTAGTGATATGTGGTCTGTGAGAAGAACACACATGCAATGACTCTAGTTGTGCTTCATGAAAAGAGCAGACATGCAATGACACCGTTGGATCCATGTGTGGTTAATGAGAAGAACACACATGCAATGATACTGGGTGTGGTTCATTATATGGTTTGTCGGAAGAACACACATGCAATGACTCTAGTTGTGGTTCATGAAAAGAGCAGACATGCGATGACTCTAACTGTGGTTCATGAAAAGAGCAGACATGTGATTCCACCGGTCGATCCATGTGTGGTCTATGAGAGGAACACACATGCAATGACAACGGTGGATCCTTATGTGGTTTGTGAGAATAACACACATGCAATGACACTGGAGGATCCATGTGTGCTTCATGGAAAGAACACACATGCAATGACACTAGGTGTGGTTCATGATATGGTTTGTGATAAGAACACACATGCAATCACTCTACCTGTGGTTCATGAAAAGAGCAGACATGGAATGACACTGGTGGATCCATGTGTGGTTCATGGGAAGAACACACATGCAATGACACTGGTGGATCCATGTGTGGTCTGTGGGAAGAACACACATGCAGTGACACTGGTGATATGTGGTTTGTGAGAAGAACACACATGCAATGACTCTAACTGTGGTTAATGAGACGAGCAGCCATGCAATGAAACCGGTGGATCCATGTGTGGTTAATGAGAAGAACACATATGCAATGACACTGGGTGTGGTTCATGATATGGTCTGTGAGAAGAACACACATGCAATGACTCTAGCTGTGGTTAATGAAAAGAGCAAACATGCGATAACTCTAACTATGGTTCATGAAAAGAGTAGACATGCGATGCCACCGTTGGATCCATGTGTGGTCTATGAGAGGAACACACATGCAATTACACCAGTGGATCCTTACGTGGTTTGTGAGAATAACACACATACAATGACACTGGCGGATCCATGTGTGGTTCATGGGAAGAACACACATGCAATGACACTGTTGGATCCATGTGTGGTCTGTGGGAAGAACACACATGCAATGACACTAGTGATATGTGGTTTGTGAGAATAACACACATGCAATGACTCTAAATGTGGTTCATGTAAAGAGCAAACATGCAATGACACCGGTGGATCCAAGTGTGGTTAATGAAAAGAACACACATGCAATGACATTGGGTGTGGTTCATGATATGGTTTGTGAGAAGAACACACATGTAATGACTCTAGCTGTGCTTCATGAAAGGAGCAAACATGCAATGACACTAGTGGATCCATGTCTGGTTCATGGGAAGAACAAACATGCAATCACACTGGTGGATCCATGTGTAGTCTGTGGGAAGAACACACATGCAATGACACTGGTGATATGGTTTGTGAGCAGACATGCGATGACTCTAACTGTGGTTCATGAAAAGAGCAGACATGTGACGCCACCGGTGGATCCATGTGTGGTCTATGGGAGGAACACACATGCAATGACACCGGTGGATCCTTACGTGGTTTGTGAGAATAACACACATACAATGACTCTGGTGGATCCATGTGTGGTTCATGGAAAGAACACACATGCAATGACACTGGTGATATGTTGTTTGTGAGAAGAACACACATGCAATGACTCTAGCTGTGGTTCATGAAAAGAGCAGACATGCAATGACACTGGTGGATCCATGTGTGGTTCATGGGAAGAACACACATGCAATGACACTGGTGGATCCATGTGTGGTCTGCGGAAAGAACACACATGCAATGACACTGGTGATATGTGGTTTGTGAGAAGAAGACACATGCAATGACTCTAACTGTGGTTAATGAGAAGAGCAGACATGCAATGACACCGGTGGATCCATGTGTGGTTAATGAGAAGAACACACATGCAATTACACTAGGTGTGGTTCATGATATGGTTTGTGAGAAGAACACACATGCAATCACTCTAGCCGTGGTTCATGAAAAAGTAGGACAGCGTATGCATGACTCTAACTGTGGTTCATGAAAAGAGCAGACATGCGATGCCACCGATGGATCCATGTGTGGTCTATGAGAGGAACACACATGCAATTACACCAGTGGATCCTTACGTGGTTTGTGAGAATAACACACATACAATGACACTGGCGGATCCATGTGTGGTTCATGGGAAGAACACACATGCAATGACACTGTTGGATCCATGTGTGGTCTGTGGGAAGAACACACATGCAATGACACTAGTGATATGTGGTTTGTGAGAATAACACACATGCAATGACTCTAAATGTGGTTCATGTAAAGAGCAAACATGCAATGACACCGGTGGATCCATGTGTGGTTCATGGGAAGAACACACATGCAATGACACCGGTGGATCCATGTGTGGTTCATGGGAAGAACACACATGCAATGACACTGGTGGATCCATGTGTGGTCTATGGGAAGAACACACATGCAATGACACTGGTGATATGTGGTCTGTGAGAAGAACATATATGCAATGACTCTAGCTGTGGTTCATGAAAAGAGCAGACATGGAATGACACCGGTGGATCCATGTGTGGTTAATGAGAAGAACACACATGCAATGAAACTGGGTGTGGTTCATGATATGGTTTGTGGGAAGAACACACATGCAATGAATCTAGTTGTGGTTCATGAAAACAGCAGACATGCGATGACTCTAACTGTGGTTCATGAAAAGAGTAGACATGTCATGCCACCGGTCGATCCATGTGTGGTCTATGAGAGGAACACACATGCAATGACAACAGTGGATCCTTATGTGGTTTGTGAGAATAACACACTTGCAATAACACTGGAGGATCCATGTGTGGTTCATGGAAAGAACACACATGCAATGACACTAGGTGTGGTTCAAGATATGGTTTGTGAGAAGAACACACATGCAATCACACTAGCTGTGGTTCCTGAAAATATCAGACATGCAATGACACTGGTGGATCCATGTGTGGTTCATGGGAAGAACAGACATGCAATGACACTGGTGGATCCATCTGTGGTCTGTGGAAAGAACACACATGGAGTGACACTGGTGGATCCTTACGTGGTTTGTGAGAATAACACACATGCAATGACTCTGGTGGATCCATGTGTGGTTCATGGAAAGAACACACATGCAATGACACTGGTGATAAGTTGTTTGTGAGAAGAACACACATGCAATGACTCTAGCTGTGTTTCATGAAAAGAGCAGACATGCAATGACCTTGGTGGATCCATGTGTGGTTCATGGGAAGAACACACATGCCATGACACTAGTGGATACATGTGTGGTTTGTGGGAAGAACACACATGCAATGACACTGGTGATATGTGGTTTGTGAGAACAACACACATGCAATGACTCCAATTGTGGTTAATGAGAAGAGCAGACATGCAATGACACCGGTGGATCCATGTGTGGTTAATGAGAAGAACACACATGCAATGACACTAGGTGTGGTTCATGATATGGTTTGTGAGAAGAACACACATGCAATCACTCTAGCTGTGGTTCATGAAAAGAGCAGACATGCGATGACTCTAACTGTGGTTCATGAAAAGAGCAGACATGAAATGCCACCAGTGGATCCATGTGTGGTCTATGAGAGGAACACACATGCAATTACACCGGTGGATCCTTACGTGGTTTGTGAGAATAACACACATGCAATGACACTGGTGGATCCATGTGTGGTTCATGGGAAGAACACACATGCAATGACATTGGTGGATCCATGTGTGGTCTATGGAAGAAGACACATGCAGTAACACTGGTGATATGTGGTTTGTGAGAATAACACACATGCAATGACTCTAGCTGTGGTTCATGAAAATAGCAGACATGCAATGAGACTGGTGGATCCATGTGTGGTTCATGGGAAGAACACACATTCAATGACACTGGTGGATCCATGTGTGGTTCATGGGAAGAGCAGACATGCAATGACACTGGTGGATCCATGTGTGGTCTGTGGGAAGAACACACATGCAATGACACTGGTGCTATGTGGTCTGTGAGAAGAACACACATGCAATGACTTTAGCTGTGGTTCATGAAAATAGCAGACATGCAATGACACCGTTGGATCCATGTGTGGTTAATGAGAAGAACACACATGCAATGACACTAGGCGTGGTTCATGATATGGTTTGTGGGAAGAACACACGTGCAATGACTCTAGTTGTGGTTCATGAAAAGAGCAGACATGCGATGACTCTAACTGTGGTTCATGAAAAGAGCAGACATGTGATGCCACCGGTGGATCCATGTGTGGTCTATGAGAGGAACACACATGCAATGACACCGGTGGATCCTTACGTGGTTTGTGAGAATAACACACATGCAATGAAACTGGTGGATCCATGTGTGGTTCATGGAAAGAACACACATGCAATGACACTGGTGATATGTTGTTTGTGTGGAGAACACACAAGCAATGACTCTAGCTGTGTTTCATGAAAAGAGCAGACATGCAATGACACTGGTGGATCCATGTGTGGTTCATGGGAAGAACACACATGCAATGACACTGGTGGATACATATTAGGTCTGTGGGAAGAACACACATTCAATGACACTGGTGATATGTGGTTTGTGAGAAGAACACACATGCAATGACTCTAATTGTGGTTAATGAGAAGAGCAGACATGCAATGACACCGGTGGATCCATGTGTGATTAATGAGAAGAACACACATGCAATGACACTAGGTGTGGTTCATGATATGGTTTGTGAGAAGTAAACACATGCTATGACTCTAGCTGTGGTTCATGAAAAGAGCATACATGCGATGACTCTAACTGTGGTTCATGAAAAGAGTAGACATGCGATGCCACTTGTGGATCCATGGGTGGTCTATTAGAGGAACACACATGCAATTACACCGGTGGATCCTTACGTGGATTGTGAGAATAACACACATGCAATGACACTGGTGGATCCATGTGTGGTTCATGGGAAGAACACACATGCAATGGCACTGGTGGATCAATGTGTGGTCTGTGGGAAGAACACACATGCAATGACACTAGTGATATGTGGTTTGTGAGAATAACACACATGCAATGACTCTAAATGTGGTTCATGTAAAGAGCAAACATGCAATGACACCGGTGGATCCAAGTGTGGTTAATGAAAAGAACATACATGCAATGACACTGGGTGTGGTTCATGATATGGTTTGTGGGAAGAACACACATGCAATGACTCTAGTTGTGGTTCATGAAAAGAGCAGACATGCGATGACTCTAACTGTGGTTCATGAAAAGAGCAGACATGTGACGCCACCGGTGGATCCATGTGTGGTCTATGGGAGGAACACACATGCAATGACACCGGTGGATCCTTACGTGGTTTGTGAGAATAACACACATGCAATGACTCTGGTGGATCCATGTGTGGTTCATGGAAAGAACACACATGCAATGACACTGGTGATATGTTGTTTGTGAGAAGAACACACATGCAATGACTCTAGCTGTGGTTCGTGAAAAGAGCAGACATGCAATGACACTGGTGGATCCATGTGTGGTTCATGGGAAGAACAAACATGCAATGACACTGGTGGATCCATGTGTGCTCTGCGGAAAGAACACACATGCAATGACACTGGTGATATGTGGTTTGTGAGAAGAAAACACATGCAATGACTCTAACTGTGGTTAATGAGAAGAGCAGACATGCAATGACACCGGTGGATCCATGTGTGGTTAATGAGAAGAACACACATGCAATTACACTAGGTGTGGTTCATGATATGGTTTGTGAGAAGAACACACATGCAATCACTCTAGTCATGGTTCATGAAAAGAGCAGACATGCGATGACTCTAACTGTGGTTCATGAAAAGAGCAGACATGCGATGCCACCGATGGATCCATGTGTGGTCTATGAGAGGAACACACATGCAATTACACCAGTGGATCCTTACGTGGTTTGAGAGAATAACACACATGCAATGACAATGGTGGATCCATGTGTGGTTTATGGGAAGAACGCACATGCAATGACACTGGTGGATCCATGTGTGGTCTGTGGGAAGAACTCACATGCAATGACACTGGTGATATGTGGTTTGTGAGAATAACAGACATGCAATGACTCTAGTTGTGGTTCATTAAAAGAGCAGACATGCAATGACACGAGTGGATCCATGTGTGGTTCATGGGAAGAACACACATGCAATGACACTGGTGGATCCATGTGTGGTTCATGGGAAGAACACACATGCAATGACACTGGTGGATCCATGTGTGGTCTATGGGAAGAACACACATGCAATGACACTGGTGATATGTGGTCTGTGAGAAGAACATATATGCAATGACTCTAGCTGTGGTTCATGAAAAGAGCAGACATGGAATGACACCGGTGGATCCATGTGTGGTTAATGAGAAGAACAAACATGCAATGAAACTGGGTGTGGTTCATGATATGGTTTGTGGGAAGAACACACATGCAATGAATCTAGTTGTGGTTCATGAAAACAGCAGACATGCGATGACTCTAACTGTGGTTCATGAAAAGAGCAGACATGTCATGCCACCGGTCGATCCATGTGTGGTCTATGAGAGGAACACACATGCAATGACACCGGTGGATCATTATGTGGTTTGTGAGAATAACACACTTTCAATAACACTGGAGGATCCATGTGTGGTTCATGGAAAGAACACACATGCAATGACACTAGGTGTGGTTCATGATATGGTTTGTGAGAAGAACACACATGCAATGACAGTGGGTGTGGTTCATGATATGGTTTGTGAGAAGAACACACATGCAATGACTCTAGCTATGGTTCATGAAAATAGCAGACATACAATGACACTGGTGGATCCATGTGTGGTTCATGGGAAGAACACACATGCAATGACACTGGTGGATCCATGTGTGGTCTGTGGGAAGAACACACATGCAATGACACTGGTGATATGTGGTTTGTGAGAATAACGCACATCCAATGACTCTAACTCTGGTTAATGAGAAGAGCAGACATGCAATGACTCCGGTGGATCCATGTGTGGTTAATCAGAAGAACACACATGCAATGACACTGGATGTGGTTCATGATATGGTTTGTGGGAACAAGACACATGCAATGACTCTAGTTGTGGTTAATGAAAAGAGCAGACATGCGATGACTCTAACTGTGGTTCATGAAAAGAGCAGACATGCGATGCCACCGGTGGATCCATGTGTGGTCTATGAGAGGACCACACATGGAATGACACCGGTGGATACTTACGTGGTTTGTGAGAATAACACACATGCAATGACACTGGTGATATGTGGTTTTTGAGAAGAACACCCATGCAATGACTCTAGCTGTGGTTCATGAAAAGAGCAGACATGCAATGACACTGGTGGATCCATGTGTGGTTCATGGGAAGAACACACATGCAATGACACTGGTGGATCCATGTGTGGTTCATGGGAAGAACACACATGCAATGACACTAGTGGATCCATGTGTGGTCTGTGGGAAGAACACACATGCAATGACTCTAGCCGTGGTTCATGAAAAGAGCAGACATGCAATGACACCGGTGGATCCATGTGTGGTTAATGAGAAGAACACACCTGCAATGACACTGGGTGTGGTTCATGATATGGTTTGTGGGAAGAACACACATGCAATGACTCTAGTTGTGGTTCATGAAAAGAGAAGACATGTGATGACTCTAATTGTGGTTCATGAAAAGAGCAGACATGTGATGCCACCGGTGGATCCATGTGTGGTCTATGAGAGGAACACACATGCAATGACACCGGTGGATCCTTACGTGGTTTGTGAGAATAACACACATGCAATGACACTGGTGGATCCATGTGTGGTTCATGGAAAGAACACACATGCAATGGCACTGGTGATATGTTGTTTGTGAGAAGAACACACATGCAATGACTCTAGATGTGGTTAATGAGAAGAGCAGACATGCAATGACACTGGTGGATCCATGTGTGGTTCATGGGAAGAACACACATGCAATGAACCTGGTGGATCCATGTGTGGTCTGTGGGAAGAATACACATGCAATGACACTGGTGATATGTGGTCTGTGAGAAGAACACAGATACAATGACTCTAACTATGGTTAATGAGAAGATCAAACATGCAATGACACCGGTGGATCCATGTGTGGTTAATGAGAAGAACACACATGCAATGACAATAGGTATGGTTCATGATATGGTTTGTGAGAAGAACACACATGCAATGAATCTAGCTGTGGTTCATGAAAAGAGGACATGCGATGACTCTAAGCGTGGTTCATGAAAGAGAAGATGATGCCACCGGTGGATCCATGTGGTTTATGATATGAACACACATGCAATTACACCGGTGGATCCTTACGTGGTTTGTGAGAATAACACACATGCAATGACACTGGTGGATCCATGTGTGGTTCATGGGAAGACCACACATGCAATGACACTGGTGGATCCATGTGTGGTATGTGGGAAGAACACACATGGAATGACACTGGTGATATGTGGTTTGTGAGAATAACACACATGCAATGACTCTAACTGTGGTTCATGAAAAGAGCAGACATGCAATTGACACCGCTGGATCCATGTGTGGTCTATGAGAGGAACACACATGCAATGACACCGGTGGATCCTTACGTGGTTCGTGGGAAGAACACACATGCAATGACACTGGTGGATCCATGTGTGGTCCGTGGGAAGAACAAACATGCAATGACATTGGTTATATGTGGTCTGTGAGAAGAACACACATGCAATGACTCTAGCTTTGGTTCATGAAAAGAGCAGACATGCAATGACACTGGTTGATCCATGTGTGGTTAATGAGAAGAACACACATGTAATGACACTAGGTGTGGTTCATGATATGGTTTGTGGGAAGAACACACATGCAATGACTCTAGTTGTGGTTCATGAAAAGAGCAGACATGTGATGACTCTAACTGTTGTTCATGAAAATAGCAGACATGTGATGCCACTGGTGGATCCATGTGTGGTCTATGAGAGGAACACACATGCAATGACACCGGTGTATCCTTACGTGGTTTGTGAGAATAACACACATGCAATGACACTGGTGGATACATGTGTGGTTCATGGAAAGAACACACATGCAATGACACTGGTGATATGTTGTTTGTGAGAAGAACACACATGCAATGACTCTAGATGTGGTTAATGAGAAGAGCAGACATGCAATGACACTGGTGGATCCATGTGTGGTTAATGAGAAGAACACACATGCAATGACACTGGATGTGGTTCATGATATGGTTTGTGAGAAGAACACACATGCAATGACTCTAACTGTGGTTCATGAAAAGAGCAGACATGCGATGCCACTGGTGGATACATGTGTGGTCTATGAGAGGAACACACATGCGATGACACCGGTGGATCCTTACATGGTTTGTGAGAATAACACACATGCAATGACACTAGTGGATCCATGTGTGGTTCATGAAAAGAGAAGACATGCAATGACACTAGTGATATGTGGTTTGTGAGAAGAACACACATGCAATGACTCTAGCTGTGCTTCATGAAGAGAGTAGACATGCAATGACACTGGTGGATCCATGTCTGGTTCATGGGAAGAACAAACATGCAATGACACTGGTGGATCCATGTGTGGTCTGTTTGAAGAACACACATGCAATGACACTGGTGATATGTGGTCTGTGAGAAGAACACACATGCAATGACTATAGCTGTGGTTCATGAAAAGAGCACACATGCAATGACACCGGTGGATCCATGTGTGGTTAATGAGAAGAACACACATGCAATGACACTGGGTGTGCTTCATGATATGGTTTGTGGGAAGAACACACATGCAATGACTCTAGCTGTGGTTCATTAAAAGAGTAGACATGCGATGACTCTAACTTGGTTCATGAAAAGAGCAGACATGCGATGCCACCGGTGGATCCATGTGTGGTCTATGAGAGGAACACACATGCAATGACACCGGTGGATCCTTACGTGGTTTGTGAGAATAACACACATGCAATGACACTGGTGGATCCATATGTGGTATGTGAAAAAGAACACACATGCAATGACTCTAGCTGTGGTTCATGAAAAGAGCAGACATGCAATGACTCTAACTGTGGTTCATGAAAAGAGCAGACATGCAATGACACTGGTGGATCCATGTGTGGTTCATGGGAAGAACACACATGCAATGACACTGGTGGATCCATGTGTGGTTCATGGGAAGAACACACATGCAATGACACTAGTGGATCCATGTGTGGTCTGTGGGAAGAACACACATGCAATGACTCTAGCCGTGGTTCATGAAAAGAGCAGACATGCAATGACACCGGTGGATCCATGTGTGGTTAATGAGAAGAACACACCTGCAATGACACTGGGTGTGGTTCATGATATGGTTTGTGGGAAGAACACACATGCAATGACTCTAGTTGTGGTTCATGAAAAGAGAAGACATGTGATGACTCTAATTGTGGTTCATGAAAAGAGCAGACATGTGATGCCACCGGTGGATCCATGTGTGGTCTATGAGAGGAACACACATGCAATGACACCGGTGGATCCTTACGTGGTTTGTGAGAATAACACACATGCAATGACACTGGTGGATCCATGTGTGGTTCATGGAAAGAACACACATGCAATGGCACTGGTTATATGTTGTTTGTGAGAAGAACACACATGCAATGACTCTAGCTGTGGTTCATGAAAAGAGCAGACATGCAATGACACTGGTGGATCCATGTGTGGTTCATGGGAAGAACACACATGCAATGAACCTGGTGGATCCATGTGTGGTCTGTGGGAAGAATACACATGCAATGACACTGGTGATATGTGGTCTGTGAGAAGAACACAGATACAATGACTCTAACTATGGTTAATGAGAAGATCAAACATGCAATGACACCGGTGGATCCATGTGTGGTTAATGAGAAGAACACACATGCAATGACAATAGGTATGGTTCATGATATGGTTTGTGAGAAGAACACACATGCAATGAATCTAGCTGTGGTTCATGAAAAGAGCAGACATGCGATGACTCTAACTGTGGTTCATGAAAAGAGAAGACATGTGATGCCACCGGTGGATCCATGTGTGGTTTATGATAGGAACACACATGCAATTACACCGGTGGATCCTTACGTGGTTTGTGAGAATAACACACATGCAATGACACTGGTGGATCCATGTGTGGTTCATGGGAAGACCACACATGCAATGACACTGGTGGATCCATGTGTGGTCTGTGGGAAGAACACACATGGAATGACACTGGTGATATGTGGTTTGTGAGAATAACACACATGCAATGACTCTAACTTTGGTTCATGAAAAGAGCAGACATGCAATTGACACCGCTGGATCCATGTGTGGTCTATGAGAGGAACACACATGCAATGACACCGGTGGATCCTTACGTGGTTCGTGGGAAGAACACACATGCAATGACACTGGTGGATCCATGTGTGGTCCGTGGGAAGAACAAACATGCAATGACATTGGTTATATGTGGTCTGTGAGAAGAACACACATGCAATGACTCTAGCTTTGGTTCATGAAAAGAGCAGACATGCAATGACACTGGTTGATCCATGTGTGGTTAATGAGAAGAACACACATGTAATGACACTAGGTGTGGTTCATGATATGGTTTGTGGGAAGAACACACATGCAATGACTCTAGTTGTGGTTCATGAAAAGAGCAGACATGTGATGACTCTAACTGTTGTTCATGAAAATAGCAGACATGTGATGCCACTGGTGGATCCATGTGTGGTCTATGAGAGGAACACACATGCAATGACACCGGTGTATCCTTACGTGGTTTGTGAGAATAACACACATGCAATGACACTGGTGGATACATGTGTGGTTCATGGAAAGAACACACATGCAATGACACTGGTGATATGTTGTTTGTGAGAAGAACACACATGCAATGACTCTAGATGTGGTTAATGAGAAGAGCAGACATGCAATGACACTGGTGGATCCATGTGTGGTTAATGAGAAGAACACACATGCAATGACACTGGATGTGGTTCATGATATGGTTTGTGAGAAGAACACACATGCAATGACTCTAACTGTGGTTCATGAAAAGAGCAGACATGCGATGCCACTGGTGGATACATGTGTGGTCTATGAGAGGAACACACATGCGATGACACCGGTGGATCCTTACATGGTTTGTGAGAATAACACACATGCAATGACACTAGTGGATCCATGTGTGGTTCATGAAAAGAGAAGACATGCAATGACACTAGTGATATGTGGTTTGTGAGAAGAACACACATGCAATGACTCTAGCTGTGCTTCATGAAGAGAGTAGACATGCAATGACACTGGTGGATCCATGTCTGGTTCATGGGAAGAACAAACATGCAATGACACTGGTGGATCCATGTGTGGTCTGTGGGAAGAACACACATGCAATGACACTGGTGATATGTGGTCTGTGAGAAGAACACACATGCAATGACTATAGCTGTGGTTCATGAAAAGAGCAGACATGCAATGACACCGGTGGATCCATGTGTGGTTAATGAGAAGAACACACATGCAATGACACTGGGTGTGCTTCATGATATGGTTTGTGGGAAGAACACACATGCAATGACTCTAGCTGTGGTTCATTAAAAGAGTAGACATGCGATGACTCTAACTTGGTTCATGAAAAGAGCAGACATGCGATGCCACCGGTGGATCCATGTGTGGTCTATGAGAGGAACACACATGCAATGACACAAGTGGATCCTTACGTGGTTTGTGAGAATAACACACATGCAATGACACTGGTGGATCTATATGTGGTCTGTGAAAAGAACAGACATGCAATGACACTGGTGATATGTTGTTTGTGAGAAGAACACACATGCAATGACTCTAGCTGTGGTTCATGAAAAGAGCAGACATGCAATGCCACTGGTGGATCCATGTGTGGTTCATGGGAAGAACACACATGCAATGACACTGGTGGATCCATGTGTGGTCTGTTGGAAGAACACACATGCAACGACACTGGTGATATGTGGTCTATGAGAAGAACACACATGCAATGACTCTAGTTGTGGTTCATGAAAAGAGCAGACATGCAATGACACCGGTGGATCCATGTGTGGTTAATGAGAAGAACACACATGCAATGACACAGGGTGTGGTTCATGATATGGTTTGTGGGAAGAACACACATGCAATGACTCTAGATGTGGTTCATGAAAAGAGTAGACATGCGATGACTCTAACTATGGTTCATAAAAAGAGCAGACATGCAATGACACTGGTGGATCCATGTCTGGTTCATGGGAAGAACAAACATGCAATATCACTGGTGGATCCATGTGTGGTCTGTGGGAAGAACACACATGCAATGACACTGGTGATATGTGGTCTGTGAGAAGAACACACATGCAATGACTATAGCTGTGGTTCATGAAAAGAGCAGACATGCAATGACACCGGTGGATCCATGTGTGGTTAATGAGAAGAACACACATGCAATGACACTGGGTGTGCTTCATGATATGGTTTGTGGGAAGAACACACATGCAATGACTCTAGCTGTGGTTCATTAAAAGAGTAGACATGCGATGACTCTAACTGTGGTTCATGAAAAGAGCAGACATGCGATACCACCGGTGGATCCATGTGTGGTCTATGAGAGGAACACACATGCAATGACACAAGTGGATCCTTACGTGGTTTGTGAGAATAACACACATGCAATGACACTGGTGGATCCATATGTGGTCTGTGAAAAGAACACACATGCAATGACACTGGTGATATGTTGTTTGTGAGAAGAACGCACATGCAATGACTAGCTGTGGTTCATGAAAAGAGCAGACATGCAATGCCACTGGTGGATCCATGTGTGGTTCATGGGAATAACACACATGCAATGACACTGGTGGATCCATGTGTGGTCTGTTGGAAGAACACACATGCAATGACACTGGTGATACGTGGTCTGTGAGAAGAACACACATGCAATGACTCTAGCAATGGTTCATGAAAAGAGCAGACATGCAATGACACCGGTGGATCCATGTGTGGTTAATGAGAAGAACACACATGCAATGACACAGGGTGTGGTTCATGATATTGTTTGTGGGAAGAACACACATGGAATGACTCTAGATGTGGTTCATGAAAAGAGTAGACATACGATGACTCTAACTGTGGTTCATGAAAAGAGCAGACATGCGATGCCACCGGTGGATCCATGTGTGGTCTATGAGAGGAACACACATGCAATGACACCGGTGGATCCTTACGTGGTTTGTGAGAAATAACACACATGCAATGACACTGGTGGATCCATATGTGGTATGTGAAAAAGAACACACATGCAATGACTCTAGCTGTGGTTGATGAAAAGAGCAGACATGCAATGACACTGGTGGATCCATGTGTGGTTCATGGGAAGAACACACATGCAATGACACTGGTGGATCCATGTGTGGTTCATGGGAAGAACACACATGCAATGACACTGGTGGATCCATGTGTGGTTCTGTGGGAAGAACACACATGGAATGACACTGGTGATACGTGGTTTGTGGAAAGAACACACATGCAATGACTCTAGCTGTGGTTGATGAAAAGAGCAGACATGCAATGACACTGGTGGATCCATGTGTGGTTCATGGGAAGAACACACATGCAATGACACTGGTGGATCCATGTGTGGTCTGTGGGAAGAAAACACATGCAATGACTCTGGTGATATGTGGTTTGTGAAAAGAACAGACATGCAATGACTCTAGCTGTGGTTAATGAAAAGAGCAGACATGCAATGACACCGGTGGATCCATGTGTGGTTAATGATAAGAACACACATGCAATGACACTGGGTGTGGTTCATGATATGGTTTGTGAGAAGAACACACATGTAATGACTCTAGCTGTGCTTCATGAAAGGAGCAAACATGCAATGACACTGGTGGATCCATGTCTGGTTCATGGGAAGAACAAACATGCAATGACACTGGTGGATCCATGTGTGGTCTGTGGGAAGAACACACATGCAATGACACTGGTGATCTGTGGTCTGTGAGAAGAACACACATGCAATGACTATAGCTGTGGTTCATGAAAAGAGCAGACATGCAATGACACTGGTGGATCTATGTGTGGTTAATGAGAAGAACACACATGCAATGACACTGGGTGTGCTTCATGATATGGTTTGTGGGAAGAACACACATGCAATGACTCTAGCTGTGGTTCATTAAAAGAGCAGACATGCGATGCCACCGGTGGATCCATGTGTGGTCTATGAGAGGAACACACATGCAATGACACAAGTGGATCCTTACGTGGTTTGTGAGAATAACACACATGCAATGACACTGGTGGATCCATATGTGGTCTGTGAAAAGAACACACATACAATGACACTGGTGATATGTTGTTTGTGAGAAGAACACACATGCAATGACTCTAGCTGTGGTTCATGAAAAGAGCAGACATGCAATGCCACTGGTGGATCCATGTGTGGTTCATGGGAAGGACACACATGCAATGACACTGCTGGATCCATGTGTGGTCTGTGGGAAGAACACACATGCAATGACACTGGTGATGTGTGGTCTGTGAGAAGAACACACATGCAATGACTCTAGCT
Source organism: Avena insularis (assembly GCA_023614405.1). Classification (NCBI taxonomy): domain Eukaryota; kingdom Viridiplantae; phylum Streptophyta; class Magnoliopsida; order Poales; family Poaceae; genus Avena; species Avena insularis. The sequence continues at coordinate 325,792,478 of CM042688.1, forward strand.
GTGGTTCATGAAAAGAGCAGACATGCAATGACACCGGTGGATCCATGTGTGGTTAATGAGAAGAACACACATGCAATGACACAGGGTGTGGTTCATGATATGGTTTGTGGGAAGAACACACATGCAATGACTCTAGATGTGGTTCATGAAAAGAGTAGACATGCGATGACTCTAACTGTGGTTCATGAAAAGAGCAGACATGCGATGCCACCGGTGGATCCATGTGTGGTCTATGAGAGGAACACACATGCAATGACACCGGTGGATCCTTACGTGGTTTGTGAGAATAACACACATGCAATGACACTGGTGGATCCATATGTGGTATGTGAAAAAGAACACACATGCAATGACTCTAGCTGTGGTTCATGAAAAGAGCAGACATGCAATGACACTGGTGGATCCATGTGTGGTTCATGGGAAGAACACACATGCAATGACACTGGTGGATCCATGTGGTTCATGGAAGAACACACATGCAATGACACTGGTGGATCCATGTGTGGTCTGTGGGAAGAACACACATGCAATGACACCGGTGATACGTGGAGCCAGAGAAGAACACATGCAATGACTCTAGCTGTGGTTCATGAAAAGAGCAGACATGCAATGACACTGGTGGATCCATGTGTGGTTCATGGGAAGAACACACATGCAATGACACTGGTGGATCCATGTGTGGTCTGTGGGAAGAACACACATGCAATGACTCTGGTGATATGTGGTTTGTGAAAAGAACAGACATGCAATGATTCTAGCTGTGGTTAATGAAAAGAGCAGACATGCAATGACACCGGTGGATCCATGTGTGGTTAATGACAAGAACACACATGCAATGACACTGGGTGTGGTTCATGATATGGTTTGTGAAAAGAACACACATGCAATGACTCTAGCTGTGCTTCATGAATGGAGCAAACATGCAATGACACTAGTGGATCCATGTCTGGTTAATGGGAAGAACAAAGATGCAATGACACTGGTGGATCCATGTGTGGTCTGTGGGAAGAACACACATGCAATGACACTGGTGATATGTGGTCTGTGAGAAGAACACACATGCAATGACTATAGCTGTGGTTCATGAAAAGAACAGACATGCAATGACACCGGTGGATCCATGTGTGGTTAATGAGAAGAACACACATGCAATGACACTGGGTGTGCTTCATGATATGGTTTGTGGGAAGAACACACATGCAATGACTCTAGCAGTGGTTCATTAAAAGTGTAGACATGCGATGACTCTAACTGTGGTTCATCAAAAGAGCAGACATGCGATGCCACCGGTGGATCCATGTGTGGTCTATGAGAGGAACACACATGCAATGACACAAGTGGATCCTTACGTGGTTTGTGAGAATAACACACATCCAATGACACTGGTGGATCCATATGTGGTCTGTGAAAAGAACACACATGCAATGACACTGGTGATATGTTCTTTGTGAGAAGAACACACATGCAATGACTCTAGCTGTGGTTCATGAAAAGAGCAGACATGCAACGCCACTGGTGGATCCATGTGTGGTTCATGGGAAGAATACACATGCAATGACACTGCTGGATCCATGTGTGGTCTATGGGAAGAACACACATGCAATGACACTGGTGATATGTGGTCTGTGAGAAGAACACACATGCAATGACTCTAGCTGTGGTTCATGAAAAGAGAAGACATGCAATGACACTGGTGGATCCATGTGTGGTTAATGAGAAGAACACACATGCAATGACACAGGGTGTGGTTCATGATATGGTTTGTGGGAAGAACACACATGCAATGACTCTAGATGTGGTTCATGAAAAGAGTAGACATGCGATGACTCTAACTGTGGTTCATGAAAAGAGCAGACATGCGATGCCACCGGTGGATCCATTTGTGGTCTATGAGAGGAACACACATGCAATGAAACCGGTGGATCCTTACGTGGTTTGTGAGAATAACACACATGCAATGACACTGGTGGATCCATATGTGGTATGTGAAAAAGAACACACATGCAATGACTCTAGCTGTGGTTCATGAAAAGAGCAGACATGCAATGACACTGGTGGATCCATGTGTGGTTCATGGGAAGAACACACATGCAATGACACTGGTGGATCCATGTGTGGTTCATGGGAATATCACACATGCAATGACACTAGTGGATCCATGTGTGGTCTGTGGGATGAACACACATGCAATGACATTGGTGATACGTAGTTTGTGAGAAGAACACACATGCAATGACTCTAGCTGTGGTTCATGAAAAGAGTAGACATGCAATGACACTGGTGGATCCATGTGTGGTTCATGGGAAGAACACACATGCAATGACACTGGTGGATCCATGTGTGATCTGTGGGAAGAACACACATGCAATGACTCTGGTGATATGTAGTTTGTGAAAAGAATAGACATGCAATGACTCTAGCTGTGGTTAATGAAAAGAGCAGACATGCAATGACACCGGTGGATCCATGTGTGGTTAATGAGAAGAACACACATGCAATGATACTGGGTGTGGTTCATGATATGGTTTGTGGGAAGAACACACATGCAATGACTCTAGCTGTGGTTCATGAAAGGAGCAAACATGCAAAGAACTGTGGTTCATGAAAAGAGCAGACATGCGATGACACCGGTGGATCCATGTGTGGTCTATGAGAGGAACACACATGCAATGACACCGGTGGATCCGTGTGTGGTCTGTGGGAAGAACACACATGCAATGACACTGGTGGATCCATGTGTGGTCTGTGGGAGGAACACACATGAAATGACACTGGTGGATCCATGTGTGGTTCATGGGAAGAACACACATGCAATGACACTAGTGGATCCGTGTGTGGTCTGTCGGAAGAACACACATGCAATGACACTGGTGGATCCATGTGTGGTCTGTGGGAGGAACACACATGCAGTGACTCTAGCTGTGCTGTGGTTTGTGAGAAGAACACATAGCCAATGAACTCTAGTGGATCCTTACGTGGTTTATGAGAAGAACACACATCCAATTAACTCTAGTGGGTCTATCTTGGCATAATTTGATGTATGCCACAATGTATTTCATTGTACGAGACACTCACTTTCTATTTTTGTACTACTCAGTATCGCCCTTGGTTTTATGTGGTACTACTCAGTTTTGCCCCTCCTCTCTCTATCTTTCGTAGAAGCACAAACCTGTGCTCACCCTGTCTGCTACTCCCTGATTAGTTATCACAGTTGTCACGCGGATCATGCACACCAACCGTTGATTCTGTGCGATCCAACGAGGATCGTTGCACACATCGTGGCCTTCACAGTACAGCGTGAGACAACACGGACGTTTCCCTCAGCGAGACTTCTACAAGAAGGAACACGATGCCGTCCATGGAAAAAGTCGTCGAGCGGTCATGTCATGTTTAATCAAGTCTGAAAAGCCTACTACTGATACTACTACGCCACAACGCATGTGTCATCGAGTGCACGGTCGTCGATGGACAACTGCAATTTATTGCCACTTGATTTTAATAAGACATATCCCATTTTTTACGCAGCGGCTCTCAATCGCCAATTTTAGGGCTGTGTCAAACTTCGTACATAGAAATTGTGTGTGCGCCCTTTGCATGCGGATCAATACAGAACTGCCATGCATGGCCCGAGAAAAAAGCGTGACGTCACGGCGCGTCGCGTGCACGGTGCAATGATCGGCTGCGTTAGTAACGATGGTGCAACGAAACGTGCCTTGCTTCTATCCACCTTAACTATAGAGCCCCTCTCCGCACACCCACTCCCACTCTCGCTCACTGTCCCCACGCAACCCTCTCCACTGTTCCACTAGCATCTGCAAACTTCCGAGAATACCATGTCCGCGTCGGTGATGGCCGAGGAGGATAAGGTGGCCATCGTCGCCTCCGTGGCCGCCGGCAAGGAGGCCCCCGTCTCCTCGCCGGTCCCCCTCGACGTGTTGAAAGCAGCCACTGTCCCTGTCCAGGCCCCAGTCGAGGCATCGATGGCAGCCGCCGTTCCCGTCCAGGCCCCCGTCCCAGCTACCGACGGAGCCACCGAAGAGGAGCCCCCGCCGGTCACAAGCAGATCACGCACTTCTTGGGAACCTACGATCCAGATAAGTACATCACTCCGCTGAACCCCTACGACACCGGCATCAACGACCTATGGTCGGAGGTAACTAGGGTTTGCTCCCCTCCCCTGGTTCTTCTACCGTTTGTTAGAAATAATGGGCTAATCTATTTAAAATTTAGCTGGTATTGTCATGTTTAATATTCTGGAATTAATCATGGAAATTGTGCCTAATTATCCAACACCGTTCCCATTGTTGGATGCTAGATCTTGGTTTATTAGGATTCGCTTGTTCGCATTTCGATTGCTCGATCTTCTTACACCATCTACTCCCCCATTTTCCCTTTCTTCCAATAGGTTTCCGGCAGCGACGTCTGCAGCGATGACGAGTCCATTCACACCAAGGCTCGTCAGTGTCGAGGAGGTCTGCGGGCAAGTATGATGGCTTCCTCTGGGCCCCTACTACAGCTGCCCTTCCGCAAGGGGCGCCATCGCTGATGAGTCGCACGTGGCGATAACCACTTGAACACCTTACTGAAGCATGCAAAGGTCGCGGGCTCCAGCATCCAGAAAAGCGGCAAGCGCAAGACCGTGAACATCAATGCCTACATCGCTGAACACCGGGCTCTCTGCATTAACCTCCGAAACCTCCAGCGGGTGGCCATAAAAGAGGGTCGCATGCCTCCAATCAGGCCCAAGGCCCCAAGTCCAAGAAACTGGGCAACAAGAAGTGTAGGAAGCGCCGGAGGGAGGAGGCAGAGGCGGAGGCGCGGGCGCTTGCAGGATGTGCCTGCTGCTGCTAAGCAGCTTCTTTCTAGCTATATCCTATTTCTGGCTGAATGCATCGAACCTCGTTAAGCAACCTACTTTCTATCGCTATATCCTATTTAGCTGCACACAGCTATATCTATATTTGTTTTGTTTTCTGAATGAATGTATCCTTCCTGGTGTGATTTGCTGCTCTAGATTTGCTACCTGATCGGAGGCAAAAAGAGGTCCAAAAGGGAACGAAATATCGAAGTGAGAATCTTCTCTAGATTTGCTACCAATTTGGGCAAAATGAAACATATATGTTTAGCGAGAGAGGAAAAGGGGACTCTTTCAAACTGCCAGTTAAGAAGCTACCATCTTGACAAGCTACAAGACACATACATAAACATAACACAACGAGGGTTAAATTTATTTTACTAGTATCACTTGAGGCGCTAGACATCTTGGCAAGCTAACTGAGTTCCACAAAACAAAAACATAACTCTGACAATTAAAATTTAATTCACTCCTCATCAGACCACTTGAGGCACTTGCCATCATTCCTAGGCGACGAACTGCGACCATTCCAGGTACTCCACATTTCACGAACTGCTTTGTCCCACCTGGCATCTGTCTTGGCTTCCCTATCTTCAGCGTCCTGTGGCACAATTAGCGGTGCATCACAAGCCTGATTGTTGCCGCTAGAAGATGCTGCCTCTCTATTTGCCGCTTCAGCTGCAGCCTCTCTGTCAGCTGCTTCTTCAGCTGCAAGCTCTCTTTTAGCTGCTTCTGCATCCTCTCTGTCAGCTACTTCAGATGCAGCCAATTTCTTTGCATATTCAACTTCAAACTCAGCTATTCTGCATTTTCTATGAAGGGCTCCCCTAAGCTCGTCTTCCCTCTTGCAAATAGGCAAAACATGAGGTAACGTAGAAAAAATGGATCTTCTTGTACAGCTGGTAGGTCAAGTAAGCATCTATGGCTTCATACTTCAGGTTTATATCAGACAACGGCCACTCGTCCCAGAAATCATGCCTATCCATAGGGAAATCTTCCTTCATTTTGTCGTACGACTCATCGAGGATTCTAGTTGCAAGTGATGTCATTCCATCCTTCCTCGAGCCCCCTAGGATCTTGACAAGACTCTGAATATCGATCCACTTGTGCGCAGGAATTATAATTTCCTCTTGAAACAATTTCGAAAATTAGTTCTTTTATCGACAGTGCAGAAAACAATTCCCTTTTCTACAAGGAATCAGCGCAATGGACATTTCCTGTCAGTCCTGAAAGTATGTAGTTTGTCATCACCAAAATTTGTAACTACAAATATTTTGTCAAAGCAAGATCATCATATCAATATAATTTTGAAAAGTTTAGTAAATGCAAGATCAAGACTCACAACATTGTATTGTCATAATTTATTCGGTTTTGCTATTTCTCAGTCGACTGAACGAGTTGCACATTTCTTTTAACTACGGTTGCACTTTTCTTAGGTGATTGAGACTAAAGAAAATCTCAGTCGATTGAGAGATAGGAAAACCCTAATTTATTTGGTCCTAAATAAAATCTAGTAGTTGCAAGATGAGCAAGTGGATAAAGAACAAGAAGAGAAAACCCTAAAAGTGGTTAGCTACAGATAGCAGATCTGCAAACCGGGAGAGGTGGTAGACGAGGACATGTTTCCGCATGGCCAGTTGAACGAAGGTGACTTCACTCCCTTCATATGGGTGCTCCGGGGTGTACTCGAGGTCCAATCCCACAAACTTGTCCTCGTCTATCCCAAGCCAACCCTCGTACATCCTCAGGACACGCACCACTATCTCCTCCTCGTTGGTGTAGACAACGTCTATCTTCTTATTGTCATGGGTAGTGAAGCTTGTCTCTAGAGTGCGTAGATCTTCCATGGCAGCAAGGAGAAGACGGGAAGAAGATAGTAGATGACAGGAAGAAGAAGAGTGGTTTCTGTGAGGCAGGGGAACAGTGGAACCGTCAATGCGCTTTTATGGTAGGGGTTAACGATTGGGACGGAAGTCCAAGGAGAGACGCGTGGCGGTGGCCGTTCCAGCTTCTGAGTAAAAAAAATTATAACGCCGATACATGGGCCCTGTTTTATCACGTCAATACACTGGGTAGGGGGTGTTGTCCTATCCACTGTGCCAAAGCGGCAAGCCTACGTGATAGCCACCCAACCTAAGCGACGGGAGCGACATAATGGCGAGAACTGACAAGAGGGGCCCAACTTGATGCCCGTTAGCCTGATTTTTTGTATTGAAACTAAAGTTGAATTTGAGCCGAAAAAGACCCTCTAAGTATTTGGCACACCAACTGTAGTCATCCCAGCTGATTTCAGGGAACTTGGGTACCGCGTTGCCTGTACACCCCAACTTTCGGGCCGCAAAATGATATTCTCTATTCCAGGAGGATGTTTTAACGAAAGAAATGGTGTTGATGAGAAATAAGAAAGTGATGGGATGTTCTACGCCTTTACCAGAACAATTTTTATCAGTGCAACCACATTAGCCCAGGTGCTGGGGCATAGCTTGTAGTTTGTCTGCATTAGCCGAGGCAGCTTGTACAATGCTTATAGGAAGAGATCCCTTGAAGCTTGGGCAGGCGCTAACAGATCTATGGATCTGTAGCCTATAGCTTGCTTCGGCAAGAGTGAGCCTATTCTGGCAGGAGTGCCGGTGCAACAATTGGGTCTCCCGCGGACGGTATGACTTAGGTGGTACGGAAGGAAGTGGATTCACCAGATTAAGGTATACGCCAGGTTGCGGCTTGTGTATACGCGTGTACGGAAGGCAGGACTATGGCTGGGAGCCACATACTCGTTGCCGGGGAGAACAAACCCAAAAGGAAAAGCAGCCTTTGCTAAGGTCGACAAGCGAAAGGTTAGGTTTGATTATCCAGACCCCCATCTACAGTTGGTAGTGGGTCGTGGTTGTATCCCGGCGGATGTATTGATTCTTGTGGGGAAAGTGCACAAACTCTACAGAGTATAATCTATTCGAATAGCCGTGTCCACGGTCAAGGACGGTTGGAAAGGTGATGGCTAGGAGTACCCAAACAGTGGTTTGTTTGGAAAGAATGGATGAAAGTATGGATTTTCCGGGGGAACCTGAGTTTGAAGTCTTGTTTTGACCAGAGGTGGTCAAAGAGGTTTACAAAAGGGTTTTTACTCCAAAACTGTTTTCACAAAGGTTTTCAACAAAGATATGGGGATATCTTGACTTATAAAACAGAGGCATGTTTTTTAAAACTCTTTTTCAACAAAGATATGGAGATGCCATAACTACAAGTGGGAGTCTGGGCTTTCAAAAACAACCCTAGATAGAGCTATCTCGCCATAGCCAGAATTTGCATCTCCTTATTCTACTTATCTTGGTGGTTTGAGAGTACATTCAAAAGTACTCATGGCATTGTCCCTAGTTATTTACTTGGCCAGACTTTCAGAGGTTCGACATCAGAAGATTAAGGTGACGTCCAGCAAGCTAGTCCGTCTTCCCAGTCAGTCGCCTGTAGGTTGAGGCACGATTGGGATCCGCTCGTGATGTTGTTCCGCTGCTAAAGATGTTGTAGCCATAATGGCATTTATGTAAGTCTTGTAAATTCGTTATGTTATGGATGTTGTAATGATACTTGTCGGTTATGTTCTACGGCTCACTGATCATGGAAACATGGATATATACATAACAGGGATTCTCGGATGGATAATCCGGGGAGCCCACATGGTTTGTGAAAAGAACACACATGCAATTACTCTAGTGCTGATTTTAGTATAAGAACACACATGCAATAACTCTCATGAGTCCATATGTGGTTTGTGAAAAGAACACACGTGCAATGACTCTAGTGGATCCATATGTGGTTTGTGGAAAAGAACACACATGCAATGAACACTAGTGGATCCATACGTGGTTTGTGGAAAGAACACACATGCAGTGAACACTTGTGGATCCATATGTGATTTGTGAAAAGAACACACATGCAATGCCATTGGTTGATACATATGTGTTTTGTGAAAAGAACACACGTGCAATGACTCTAGTGGATCCATATGTGGTTTGTGGAAAGAACACACATGCAATGACTCTAGTGGGTCCATATGTGGTTCATGTCAGGAACACACATGCAATGACATTGGCTGATCCATATGTGGTTTGTGGAAACAACACACATGCAATGACACTAGTTGATCCATATGTGGTTTGTGGAAAGAACACACATGCAATGACTCTAATGCTGGTTTTAGTATAAGAACACACATGCAATGACTCTAGTGCGTCCATATTTGGTTTGTGAAAAAAAACACATGCAATGACTCTAGTGGATCCATATGTGGTTTGTGGAAAACAACACACATGCAATGAACACTTGTGGATCCATAAGTGGTTTGTGGAAAGAACACACATGAAGTGAACACTGGTGGATCCATATGTGGTTTGTGGAAAGAACACACACGATATGACACTGGTTGATCCATGTGTGGTTTGTGGAAAGAACACACATGCAATGACTCTAGTGGGTCCATATGTGGTTTGTGGAAAGAACACACATGCAATGACTCTAGTCAATCCATATGTGGTTTGTGGAAAGAACACACATGCAATGACTCTAGTGGGTCCATATGTGGTTCATGTCAGGAACACACATGCAATGACATTGGTTTATCCATATGTGGTTTGTGGAAAGAACACACATGCAATGACACTGGTTGATCCATGTGTGTTTTGTGGAAAGAACACACATGCAATGACTCTAGTGTTGGTTTTAGTATAAGAACACACATGCAATGACTCTAGTGGGTCCATATGTGGTTTGTGAAACGAACACACATGCAATGACTCTAGTGGATCCATATGTGGTTTGTGGAAAAGAACACACATGCAATGAACACTGGTGGATACATAAGTGGTTTGTGGAAAGAACACACATGCAGTGAACACTGGTGGATCCATATGTGATTTGTGAAAACAACACACATGCAATGCCATTGGTTGATACATATGTGTTTTCTGAAAAGAACACACGTGCAATGACTCTAGTGGATCCATATGTGGTTTGTGGAAAGAACACACATGCAATGACTCTAGTGGGTCCATATGTGGTTCATGTCAGGAACACACATGCAATGACTTTGGTTGATCCATATGTAGTTTGTGACAATAACACACATGCAATGCCATTGGTTAATCCATGTGTGGTTTGTGGAAAGAACACACATGCAATGACTCTAGTGGGTCCATATGTGGTTTGTGAAAAGAACACACATGCAATGACTCTAGTGGATCCATATGAAATTTGTGGAAAAGAACACACATGCAATGAACACTGGTGGATCCATAAGTGGTTTGTGGAAAGAACACACATGCAATGACACTGGTGGATCCATATGTGGTTTGTGAAAAAACACACATGCAATGACTCTAGTGCTGATTTTAGTATAAGAACACACATGCAATGACTCTAGTGGGTCCATATGTGGTTTGTGAAAAGAACACACGTGCAATGACTCTAGTGGATCCATATGTGGTCTGTGGAAAGAACACACATGCAATAACAGCTGGTTGATCCATGTGAGGTTCATGACAGGAACACACATGCAATGAACACTGGTGGATCCATATGTGGTTCTTGACAGGAACACACATGCAATGGCATTGGTTGATCCACGTGTGGTTCATGACAGGAACACACAAGCAATAACATTGGTTGATCCATATGTGGTTTGTGGAAAGAACAGACATGCAATGACACTAGTTGATCCATATGTGGTTTGTGGAAAGAACACACATGCAATGACTCTGGTGGATCCATGTGTGGTTTGTGGAAAAGAACACACATGCAATGAACACTGGTGGATCCATAAGTGGTTTGTCGAAAGAACACACATGCAGTGAACACTGGTGGATCCATGTGTGGTTTGTGGAAAGAACACACATGCAATGCCGTTGGTTTATCCATATGTGGTTTGTGGAAAGAACACACATGCAATGACACTGGCTGATCCATATGTGGTTTGTGGAAAGAACACACATGCAATGACTCTAGTGGATCCATGTGTGGTTTGTGAAAAGAACACACATGTAATGACTCTAGTGGGTCCATATGTGGTTTGTGAAAAGAACACACATCCAATGACTCTAGTTGATCCATATGTGGTTTGTGGAAAGAACACACCTGCAAAGACCACTGCTTGATCCATATGTGGTTTGTGGAATGAACACACATGCAATGACACTGGTTGATCCATGTGTGGTTTGTGGAAAAAACACACATGCAATTACTCTAGTGCTGGTTTTAGTATAAGAACACACATGCAATGACTCTAGTGGGTCCATATGTGTTTTGTGAAAAGAACACACATGCAATGACTCTAGTGGGTCCATATGTGTTTTGTGAAAAGAACACACATGCAATGACTCTAGTGGATCCATATGTGGTTTGTGTAAAAGAACACACATGCAATGAACACTGGTGGATCCATAAGTGGTTTATGGAAAGAACACACATGCAGTGAACACTAGTTGATCCATATGTGATTTGTGAAAAGAACACACATGCAATGCCATTGGTTGATACATATGTGTTTTCTGAAAAGAACACACGTGCAATGACTCTAGTGGATCCATATGTGGTTTGTGGAAAGAACACACATGCAATGACTCTAGTGGGTCCATATGTGGTTCATGTCAGGAACACACATGCAATGACTTTGGTTGATCCATATGTAGTTTGTGACAATAACACACATGCAATGCCATTGGTTAATCCATGTGTGGTTTGTGGAAAGAACACACATGCAATGACTCTAGTGGGTCCATATGTGGTTTGTGAAAAGAACACACATGCAATGACTCTAGTGGATCCATATGAAATTTGTGGAAAAGAACACACATGCAATGAACACTGGTGGATCCATAAGTGGTTTGTGGAAAGAACACACATGCAATGACACTGGTGGATCCATATGTGGTTTGTGAAAAAACACACATGCAATGACTCTAGTGCTGATTTTAGTATAAGAACACACATGCAATGACTCTAGTGGGTCCATATGTGGTTTGTGAAAAGAACACACGTGCAATGACTCTAGTGGATCCATATGTGGTCTGTGGAAAGAACACACATGCAATAACAGCTGGTTGATCCATGTGAGGTTCATGACAGGAACACACATGCAATGAACACTGGTGGATCCATATGTGGTTCTTGACAGGAACACACATGCAATGGCATTGGTTGATCCACGTGTGGTTCATGACAGGAACACACAAGCAATAACATTGGTTGATCCATATGTGGTTTGTGGAAAGAACAGACATGCAATGACACTAGTTGATCCATATGTGGTTTGTGGAAAGAACACACATGCAATGACTCTGGTGGATCCATGTGTGGTTTGTGGAAAAGAACACACATGCAATGAACACTGGTGGATCCATAAGTGGTTTGTCGAAAGAACACACATGCAGTGAACACTGGTGGATCCATGTGTGGTTTGTGGAAAGAACACACATGCAATGCCGTTGGTTTATCCATATGTGGTTTGTGGAAAGAACACACATGCAATGACACTGGCTGATCCATATGTGGTTTGTGGAAAGAACACACATGCAATGACTCTAGTGGATCCATGTGTGGTTTGTGAAAAGAACACACATGCAATGACTCTAGTGGGTCCATATGTGGTTTGTGAAAAGAACACACATCCAATGACTCTAGTTGATCCATATGTGGTTTGTGGAAAGAACACACCTGCAAAGACCACTGCTTGATCCATATGTGGTTTGTGGAATGAACACACATGCAATGACACTGGTTGATCCATGTGTGGTTTGTGGAAAAAACACACATGCAATTACTCTAGTGCTGGTTTTAGTATAAGAACACACATGCAATGACTCTAGTGGGTCCATATGTGTTTTGTGAAAAGAACACACATGCAATGACTCTAGTGGGTCCATATGTGTTTTGTGAAAAGAACACACATGCAATGACTCTAGTGGATCCATATGTGGTTTGTGTAAAAGAACACACATGCAATGAACACTGGTGGATCCATAAGTGGTTTATGGAAAGAACACACATGCAGTGAACACTAGTTGATCCATATGTGATTTGTGAAAAGAACACACATGCAATGCCATTGGTTAATCCATATGTGGTTTGTGAAAAGAACACACATGCAATGACTCTAGTGGATCAATATGTGGTTTGTGGAAAGAACACACATGCAATGACGACTGGTTGATCAATGTGTGGTTCATGACAGGAACACACATGCAATGACATTGGTTGATCCATATGTGGTTTGTGACAATGACACACAAGCAATGCCATTGTTAATCCATGTGTGGTTTGTGGAAAGAACACTAGTGCAATGACTCAAGTGGGTCCATATGTGCTTTGTGAAAAGGACACACATGCAATGACTCAGGGGGATCCATGTGTGGTTTGTGGAAAGAACACACATGCAATGAACACTAGTGGATCCATATGTGGTTTGTGGAAAGAACACACATGCAATGACACTGGTGGATCCATATGTGTATTGTGATAAGAACACACATGCAATGACTCTAGTGGTTGTTTTAGTATAAGAACACACATGCAATGACTCTAGTGGGTCCATATGTGGTTTGTGAAAAGAACACACATGCAATGACTCTAGTGGATCCATATGTGGTTTGTGGAAAAGAACACACATGCAATGAACACTTGTGGAACCATAAGTGGTTTGTGGAAACAACACACATGCAGTGAACACTGGTTGATCCATATGTGATTTGTGAAAAGAACACACATGCAATGCCATTGGTTGATCCATATGTGGTTTGTGAAAAGAACACACATGCAATGACTCTAGTGGATCCATATGTGGTTTGTGGAAAGAACACACATGCAATGACGACTGGTTGATCCATGTGTGGTTCATGACAGGAACACACATGCAATGACATTGGTTGATCCATATGTGGTTTGTGACAATGACACACATGCAATGCCATTGTTAATCCATGTGTGGTTTGTGGAAAGAACACTGATGCAATGACTCAAGTGGGTCCATATGTGCTTTGTGAAAAGAACACACATGCAATGACTAAGGGGGATCCATGTGTGGTTTGTGGAAAGAACACACATGCAATGAACACTGGTGGATCCATATGTGGTTTGTGGAAAGAACACACATGCAATGACACTGGTGGATCCATATGTGGTTTGTGATAATAACACACATGCAATGACTCTAGTGGTTGTTTTAGTATAAGAACACACATGCAATGACTCTAGTGGGTCCATATGTGTTTTGTGAAAAGAACACGCATGCAATGACTCTAGTGGATCCATATGTGGTTTGTGGAAAAGAACACACATGCAATGAACACTGGTGGATCCATAAGTGGTTTGTGGAAAGAACACACATGTAGTGAAAACTGGTGGATCCATATGGGATTTGTGGAAAGAACACACATGCAATGCCATTGGTTGATCCATATGTGGTTTGTGAAAAGAACACACATGCAATGTCATTGGTTAATCCATGTGTGGTTTGTGGAAAGAACACACATGCAATGACTCTAGTGGATCCATATGTGGTCTGCGGAAAGAACACACATGAAATAACCAGTGGTTGATCCATGTGTGGTTCAAGATAGGAACACACATGCAATGAACACTGGTGGATCCATATGTGGTTATTGACAGGAACACACATGCAATGACATTGGTTGATCCATGTGTGGTTCATGACAGGAACACACATGCAATGACATTGTTTGATCCATATGTGGTTAGTGGAAAGAACACAAATGCAATGACATTGGTTGATCCATGTGTGGTTTGTGAAAAGAACACACATGCAATTATGCTAGTGGATACATATGTGGTTTGTGGAAAGAACACACATGCAATGAACACTAGTGGATCCAAATGTGGTTCATGACAGGAACACACATGCAATGACTCTAGTGGATACATATGTGGTTTATGGAAAGAACACACATGCAATGAACTCTACTGGATCTATCTTGGCATAATTTGATGTATGCCATGATGTATTTCATTGTAAAATACACCCACTTTCCATTTTTATACTACTCAGCTTTGCCCTTGGTTTTTTGGTACTACCCAATTTTGCCCCCTCTATCTCTTTCGTAAAAGCCCAAACCTATGCCCACTCTGTCTACTATGCCCTGATTGGTTTTCACAGTTGTCACGCGGATCATGCGCACCAACCGTTGATCCTGTATGATCCACCGAGGCTTGTTGCACACGTTGTGCCCTTCACAGGACAGCGCGAGATAGCACAGACGTCTCCCTCAACGAGACTTGTACAAGAAGGAACACGATGCCATCCATGGAAAAAGTTGTCGAGTGGTCATGTCATGCTTAATCTAGTCTACAAAGGCTACAAGTCTATTGCACGGCAACTGGTCATCCACGGTCCACGGGTTATACCATTTTTACTACGTAGCGCGCTGTCAACACCCGGATTTTTAATCCGAGATGCCTGTTATGTCATACATCACAATCCCAGGATTACCATTTTTGTGAGACATAACAGATTGGATATCACAGTACATCATCCATTACAACCATAAATAAGGTCTTACACAAATAAGGATCTCATGATCCATTCTTAATACAACAAGCAGCGGAATAAATAACAAGCATAGCGGTTGGGTCCATCTTCAGAGTCACAGGCAATGCTGATGATGGGAGATGATCCTAGTTATCATAGCCGTCCTGCTGGCCTTCATCTTGGTAATCTCCTTCATAGTATGGCCATAGGAATAGCCAGGGACAAAAGCCATGAGTACTCTTTAAGTACTCGCAAACTACCACTAACAAGTAGTATAGTTCTAGTGTAAATGCTAACTCTAAGTTTAACTATAAAGTTAAGTTCGAAACCTAAGCTGAGTTCTGAAACAAAGAAAGATAAAATAAAGTTTGAAATCACCTAAGTGGGAACTTAATTGTCATAGTCACAACTCTGTGGTGGTCAAGTCAAGATTCATCATTCATTTGATAAGTCATTTTGAATATATCTGACAACAAAATAGTATGGCCACTCCAACTGTCCATAACTACGGACGCGGCTATTGAAATAGTTTGATACTCTGCAGAGGTGGTACACTTTCACCACAAGATTCGATACATCTGTCAGGGATAACCCTAAATCATCATACTTAGTATGCAGATAATCAAACATAACCTTTCCTTTACACACGCTAGTATAAGCACCTCTCCTATGAGCATGTCCTCCCAACCATGACCATCTGTCATCTTGGGCACTGCATAGGTGGACAACATTGAGAGGTAGCCTCAGCTCAAACCTCTCCCAGAGGAACTAATACTAATGCATATAAACTTCCGGCTAAGCCTTACCCAATTCAGGTATTGTGGTTGTACGGTAAAATTGGAATGGTATCGCATCCGAATCCAACCATCAGTTTTTGTAAAAGGGCTAAGGCTCATGCCTCAACATTTTCATCATCATAAACCATTTGGGTTTCTCAACACATGTCAAAACATCTCAATAGAATGACTCATCATTCCAAGGTTTTCACAATTCATTTTCACCAAGTATTCCCATCTAAGTAAATCAAGTTTTGAGTTTTGTTCCAACTACTAAGTTAAGAGTGTTCA
This sequence comes from Avena insularis, assembly GCA_023614405.1. Taxonomy (NCBI): domain Eukaryota; kingdom Viridiplantae; phylum Streptophyta; class Magnoliopsida; order Poales; family Poaceae; genus Avena; species Avena insularis. Next base: position 325,808,928 of record CM042688.1, read on the forward strand.
CTTAAGGGGGATGCTAATGTCAATCTCATGCCATAGAATGACATCTAAGTCTAACTATATAGGTCAAGTTTTATACTCTTGATGCTACCTTCTAAAGAAGTAAAGGACTTTGGTAAAGTAAAGAAAAGTAAAGCTTGGAATTAAATCTTGGAGTGGGTATAAGTCCAATTGGTATAACCAAAGCATGTCTAATGTCTTTGCTTAGGCTATCTAGGTTGCAAGGGTTATCTTGCATTGTTAATGATGGCTTGCTTAGTGCTAGCTTGATAACAATAGCTTGCCTTGGTTGGTTGAGTGGTTGAAGTTTTCTTCCTCCTCCTCTTGGTAGAACTCCTCCTCCTCGTAAGCTTGGTCGGTACTATCGTCTATAAATACATACGGGATACACAATCACCAAACAAAGCTTAACTAGTCTACTTAGCACACTAAGGCACACATTGGATGATCTATTATCATCACAAGCATCACAAGGTTTAATTGAACTAGCTTCAATCTTTTTATTTGAGAAAAGTAATTTCTACTCCTTGAAATTAACTAAGATTTAATATTCTCCAATTAAAATATGGGATCATGTGGACACATGTCATCACCACATATTATAACATATGGGAATGTGATTTAAATGTTGGATCACATTTTAATAAGTTTAAGTTTAGTATTTAATGATTTAAAGTGACTACAAATGCCTATATAGCATTATTTTGGAACTAGTCCAAAGTCACTGCGTGTAAACCTTAATATTATTACATATTCAGATAGGTATGTTTAAATGTGATTTTTGAGAGTTGGAATCAACTCAAAAGCTATTATGGTTGATTTTATAAAAATGTTTGAATGTGCAAATGCTTTTGTCTTGTTATTTTTACTAGGAGATATCTCTAACTCTAAATGAATTAAATCTAATGGGCTTGGATAGACCTTTCCAGAAGCTTTCCAACAAAATTGGAATCACTCAATTTGGTTTAGTAAATATTCCTGAATTGATTTTTAAACTAAGGGACAACATTGACTTTAAACCTAAATAGAAAAATCTATATTTGAATTAACTGGGTCGCGCGGGAAAGGAAATGGGCCGGCCCAGTGACGCTTAGCGGTGCAGAGGGCGGCTGACAGGTTGGTCCCGCTTGTCCGCAAGACTTAAAATCTGAAACGGTATGGGATGATATGGGTGCTACGATTAGAACCTAGATCAACGGTCCACAGTCGTCGTCAACGACGGACTCGTCGCCGGAGAGACCGAAACCCTAAACGGCCGGTGGGGGTCTACTGGGGACGTACCAGGGATCCAGCTAGTGCGGTGAGGCCGGCAAACGAACTGGACAGCGACAGTAGTTCTCCTGGTACTAGCGGCGGCTCGGGGGATGGCCTGGATCAACGACGCCCTTCTCCTCCTTCCGCGACAGATTCCGGTGAAATTCCGGCGCTACGAGCTACGGCTTGCTTCCGTGGGCCTCTAGGAGTGTTCTGAGGGGGAGTGGATGAGAGTGGTGTGAGGAAACGATGTCGGGGAGGCCTCCTTTTATAGGCGCGACGAGGCGGCAAAGAAGCATGGGCGGTGCTCATTGGTGACGACGGTACAACATGCTAAGGGCTTGGGAGGTGGACTAGGATGGTGGGCGGTTTCCTGGCGGTCGTCAGGGTGGTACGCGTACATTGAAATGCGGTCGGGAGAGGTGAGTGGTGCAGCACGCACAATGTCTCTGCCGACGGCAAACTTTGCGGTGGCCGGTGACTAAAGGGCACGGTCGGGGAAACGAGCATGTCTGGCAGTTTCCTGGGGAGGTGGTGATCATGTAGGTGGGCGGCGAGAGCTAGGCAGGGTCTGGTTGAGCGGGGACCCTGCATGTTCTGCGGGCAGCATCGGCATGGCAGACAGGCTCCGGGCGCGGCAGTTCCGGGCTGCTCCTCGCTCTGTCTGCAGGCTGGGGCTGGCCTGGAGGTGGAGGTGGACCACGAGCGACACGCTGGGCAAGGTGGGCGAGGTTGGCAGCTACTGTGGTGCGCTGTCACCGGTGAGGTGCTCGAGTGGGCTTGGCATTGATGTCCATGACCATTTGGTCGTGGGCACAGTGCTTGGCCGGGCTAGAAATGGGTAGGGGAAGTAGTGGAGAGAGTTTGGCTGCAATGTGGGCGACATGTTAGGCCAGAACACTGCTCACACTAGTGTTTTTGGTTTTGGTCTGATCTATGCCCACCAAGTGTTTGACAAAATGGCCAAAAGAATTCAAGTTTGGAATTTTGAAATGAAATTTGGTGGGTGCTTTGATCTGATGCTTGGTAGACTGTGGTTGCTAGGATTTGCCAAATGGAATTCATTTGAGTGGTTTTTGAATAAGTGTGATCTATACATATGAACTACATTCAATTTTTAAATGTCATTTAAATTTAGTGTTTTAAAGTTTTTGGGATGAAAGAAAGTGGGCCTTGGTACATCGCTACTTGTACTAGCAAGGGGTGCGAAGAACCACAATTGTTTCTATTGATATTTGAGTTCTAGGAATAGCCAAAGTAGGCTGGGTGATTAAAATGGCACAAATGTCTATTTCCTTATTTTATTCTTTTTGATTTGTTTTTCTTTGGGATTTGTTTGGGAATGATCTAGATGATGTTTAATTCACCTTAGAATCATTTGACAACCAATGGATCACTCAAACATGGCAATTCAAAACAACTCCCAAATTAAATGCATACACATATGAATGCTTAATCATTTTAAATGGAAAAGTTTTTGTTAACCCTAAATTGGGTAGATTTGATCTTGATTAATCGTGGATTAAGTTTTGGGATGTGACATGCGCCTGCACTCTCACTTCCGACAGGCCCCCACCACACGAACCTTCCACGCGGGAGCCGCAGCCAGAAGAGCTGCCTACCAGGGCCCTCGAGGAGGCCTAAACGTCCCCGCATTAAAAACCCAGCCTATCGGGTCCTCCATTCACACTCATCCACTACTCTCTCTTTCCTGTCTAGCAAAACCCCCACAATCTTGAACGTACTTGCACGAACCTTCTCCATGAAACCAGTGCGTGGGGGTGAGTGTCTGGGCATCGCCGCCGGGGTGGTGCTTCACGCGGTAGATCTGGAGGAGCATCACGCAGCACAAGGCGAGGATGACGTGCAGTTCAACCCCTTGGGGGACCATGTGCTTGCCGGTGCTGACGACTTCGGAGGCGCCGATGAGGGTGTGGAGTTCGACGAACACGCTCCGCTCGTGTACCCGGAGGTACATCTATTTCTACATGTTTCATATTTTCTGCTCGAGCTTAATCTATCTCAAGGCCATAAAAAAATCTAGTCCTAATGATTAGATGCAACGTACGAACCGGTACATGGAGAGATCTAGTCTGTTCTGAATGAATCCATATTATTTATTTATTAATAAGTTATCAAGAACACAAACCACATTAATTTAGGAGCGAGCTAGGGAGACGGACGTAATGAACTGCCGAACCTGTATATACATGTTATTGCATCGAAAGTAACTCGGAATGGTGGAAGAAATATATATTTATTATTTTTCTCATTTCGGTTTGTATTCCATACATTACAGGTGGATTCAAGTGAGATGGACTCTGACAAGGAGACCAGGGACAACAAGAGCCGCCATGTCATGAAGAAGCTCAAGAGCGGGATAATCCCTTTCCGCACTCGACTTGGGGAGCTCAGGTGCCCTTTCTGTAAGAAAGGAGTCAACCCGAGGATTGCCATCTTGATTCCGCATGCGGTTGGCATCGGTAAAAGCCCGGCTAGTAGACACAAGTCAGCGACAAAGGCTAAGCACGCTGCTTATGGCAAATTCCTGAGGGAGTATGTCAAGACCGACCTAGTGTCCCCTTACTTAGGAATCAACAACTTCTAGCCGACCAACCCATCACTGTGCTGGCCTGGCCACTAATAATATTTAGTTCTCCTACCGTATCTAGACCCTTAATCTATGGGGATTTCTATTTTCGTACCCTTCAAAATATATTCAAGTTCATCTGTTTATGGAGTTAAAGTTCCGGTGGCATACTCTAGTTTTGCATGGATAGAGGGGTGCCCCTGACAGATATAAGGGTTATCCTGTCCGCTAGATCACAGAGGATCAATGGTTGGTGGGCACGATCCTTGTGACAACTGTCTCGACGAATCAGAGCGTAGCAGCGAAGATGAGCACAGGTGGGAGAGATGGATACAAAGAGAGGGGGAAACCGAGTAGCACTTAAGAACCAAGGGCAAAACTGAGTAGAACTTAAAAACCAAGGGAAAAACTAAGTAGAACTTAAAAACCAAGGGCAAGAGTGACAAAGGGATTCAAATAGAAAATAGAAAATGATTTCAAAATAGAACCAAACCGCCAGTGTTACGCTCGAGGGCAAAACTGAGTACAACTGAATCGCCAGGGTTAGACACGAGGAAAAAAATGTGACTCACGGTACGCGTGTGCGGTGCACGGGGCGGTAGAAGACACGTGTGGCCGTGCACGGTAGTGCAACAAAACGTCGCTTCCCTTCTCATTTAATAGAGGCCTCCCCACTCCCACTCATCAGCACGCATTCACTCAACCGTCTCCACTGTCCCATCACCTTCTGCAAACGCCCAACAAAACTCCAACCACGCCGGCGATGGAGAAGAACGGTGCGGTGGCCATCTGCGCCTCCAAGGCCGTCGGTGAGGAGCCCCCCATCCCCGTACATACCCCCGTCCCCGTCCCAGTACAGACCCCCGTCCCCGTCCCCGCATCCGCCGTAGCCGCCGGCGAGGAGGACCCCGGCGGTCTCGGACAGATCCCGCTCGGCTGGGACCCCTACGAGGAGGTTGTCTACATAAGGCCGGAGAACCCCTACGACACCAGCATCGCTGACCCATGGTCGGAGGTAACCAGGGTTTTCTCCCCTTCCCTTGTTCTTCACCCGTTCCCACATTGGATGCTAGATTGTATGTTATTAGGGCTCAGCTGTTCGTATTTTTACAGTAGCTAATCCTCTTGTGTTCGATCTCGATTTTTGATGAATCTGCTTGTTCGTAGTTGGGATCAGTATTCGATTTGGTTTGAGATTTGGGGAATAATTGGGAGATCTCATTCGGTTAATTTATGCAAAAAATCAATCCTGATAATCAAAGTATCTCAATCATGTCCTTATTTCTCTCTACTATTTTTTTCCAACAGGAAGATAGCAGCGACCTCCGCAGCGACGATGAGTCCAAGGACACCAAGACTCGTCATGTGCTGAGGAGGCTAAAGTCCGGCCAGTACAACAACTTCTTCGCCGGCGACGTTTACAGGTGCCCCTTCTGCCCCACCAGGAGGCTCCACGCCATGGACTTCAACTCCCTCGTGAAGCATGCCGAGGACGTGAGGACCTGCGGTGAGTCCATGAACATCCACGGCTTCATGGCCAAGCACCAGGTGCTCGCTCTTCACCTCCAGAACCTCCAGAAGGTGGCTATCGAGGAGGGTCGCATGCCCCCGATCAGATCCAAGGCGCCCAAGGTCAAGGGGCTAGGCAGCAAGAAGTGGAGGAGGCGCTAGAGGGAGGAGGCAGATGCCCTCCTGGCAGAGGCCACGACGGGCCACTGATCAGCTGCTGTAAAGCAGCTTCTTTTGTCTTGTCTATGTTGAACCTGTCAGCTGTTGCTGCTGCTGAGCAGCCTAATTGTCGAACCTCGTTAAGTACCATACTATAAAACCTATATTAGTTGCTTTATCTACATCTGCTCTGTTTACTGAATTTATTTGTGCTGCTGGTTTGTTTTGCTGCTCTAGATTTGCTACCAGATTGGGGAAAAACAAGGGCAAAAGGAACAATGAATGAAGAGAGAAGCTGCTCTAGATTCCCTACCTTTTTGGGCAAAAAAACACAACTGTTAGCGAGAGAGGGGAAAAGGCGCTCTTAAAAAGGCCAAATAACAAAAAAACTTCCAATTTAGGCGCCAGGGCGCACGTAATAGCCAAAGCCTTTGACCAGACGGCACACCCCTCCGAGCGCATGTGAGGGCTTCGGAATATCGGGAGGGCAAAAGTGAGGACAAACGAGACACAATGTTGCTATAGCTAAATCTGACAAAAAGCTAAATTTAGCTTTACCATGCAATTTGGCTAGAGCTCAACAATGTAGCTATTCTAAATCCCTAAACCATGTGGTGCGTTGAAACCTAATGCTTTTCCACCGACACGTGTGTTGCAAAGTTGCTTGATCGTGCATGCTTACATAAGTGGCCTATAGAGAAACTTATAGAAGCATGGGAAAATGAGCTTCATTTTGGCAAATTCTGGACAAGCTTTGTTCAATCAGCAGGCCTGATCGGCTGGGCGGCTGCCCCGGGGTGCAGGGATGCTAGGTCCATGTCTATGCTTACACTTCTTAAACTTGTTAGGAATAATAGCTGTACACTTCCTTCTGTCCTGTCATGTTACGTCGTGTCAGCACCGTGCACCCGCTACGGATCGGCAACGGGACGGTGGTCTATGTGACCGGTCTCTCCCACGCCAAAGCCACGTCGCACACCCGTCCCATCGCCTACCGGGACGAACACCGAATTTAATTGCTAGGATTGGAAACCAACTGTGCTCGCCTAGTCAAACTTGCTTCCACATGGGTATGACCGGAATATTGGTAAATGCAATTTAAGCATCACCTTCCGTCTCCTCAGCACATCACCGTGCAAAAATCCCCAACTCATTCCTTCCACTGCCCTCCGCCACTGCCACAGCCACCGCAAGAACCATCGACGCTGCCGCAGTTACCGCCTGTGCCGGGCCATACCACCGCAATAGATCACTCCATCGCCATGCCCAGTCCTAGCCACTGCTACCGACCCTAGGACACCGCCGCCGCATTAGCTGCTGCCATGGACGTAGAGTACAGCATGTTCGGCGACGGGAGCGACTTCACCGACGAGTACACCATCACCGCCCATGGAACCACCAAGCTGACGGTCATCCACACTAATGCATCAGCGGAGGTCGCCAAGGGCATCGTAATGTACGAGCGGTGGCTACAGGAGCCGATGGACAGGTACAAGATCGTCGGCCTTGACCTCGAGTATACCGGAGATAGGAAGAGGACGGCGCTTTTGTAACTGTCCATGTGCAACCACTGCCTCCTATACCACGTATGTAGGGCCAAATCTATATGCCCAGAGCTTCACGAGCTCCTACACAGGAGGGAGATCTACTTCGCCAGCGTCGACATCAAGAATGACACTCCGAAGCTAGAGCGGGATCTCCTTGTTCATGTCGTCAATCACGTAAATCTCCAACGTTTGTGGAGGTACCCGGATGGCGGTACGGGGAAAGCCGGCATGGCTAGACTCACTGCCGACATCATCGACCGTGAGTATGCCGGCATGAAAGTCGAGTTTCCGAAGCACCTACACGAGCGATGGGAGTGGAAGCACATGGATTACGATGCGATCAAGTACGCAGCCAGGGACGCGTATGTCTGCTACGAGATGCTCAACAGGATCTGGCGGGTGGGTGAGCGTGCTGTTTACCACTACTAGTTTCGCATTTCGTTCCTAGTTTTATCTTGCCTGTATTTTATCTCGCATGTATTTTCTAAGCATTCTGTGTGTAAGAACCAAGCTCGTATGATTCCTGTGCTATTAGCTACTTAACCTGTATGAATTACATCCCCCCTTTTGTATGCTCAACATTCATTCTTACAATTTCTGTCTGTGCCATTTGCATGCGGCAGAATCCAGGACTGACATGCATAAGGTGTGATACAGTCATAAGTCATAACCAAACCCAGATTATAGCGAAGGATACAGTCATAACCAAACCTAGATTATAGTTTGACAAAGGTAATACACAACAGTTCGTAATTGCTCACATAGTGTACTTATGAAATAACATGTTTTCATAAACACAACAATCATGCACTAAAATTCTACATCCCAGCCTGTTGGAGAAGGCAACCAATCCCAGGATGCATTCGATCACTTGCCCCATCTTGTAGATTCATCTACACTCCAGTATCTGGGGCAAACAACCTGCCTTGGTGGTGGTTCAATGATGTGATGCCTGGAACGAGATTTTACAATCTGGCAGTATAGCTCATGGCTAACATACCCATCTATTGCAGCGTACTTTAGATTAGGTTCAAAAAATGTCTTATCCTCCCAGTAATCGTGCCCTAAACACCTCCACGAACATCTCGGCAATTTGCCCTTCATGTCAGCATACCACGGGTCGATGAGTTCGGAGGCAAGAGCGGCCATCCTGGTCTTGCTGCCCTTCGTCCCTAGGATCCAGTAAATTTCCTAGATGTCCACTCTACACTCCTTTGGGATTCTAATGTTGACAGTCGGGCTTTCAAGCAGTTTAGTGTCATTCGTGATGTCAACACTAGTAAATGTTATGTGCTGGTTCATGAGAAATTCATGAAACAGATCCCTAATGCTTTTGCCCCAACTGCATGAAAATGAATTCAGACAAATAATATAGCAATAACTTTTGCAAACAGATGGTTCAGGAACAGAAAGATAGCAAATTCTACTAGATCCCGTCAACCCCCTTCTCGCAAAAAGGCTGGTATACGAGGACGTGCCCCTTCATGGAGAGTTGCACCACAGCGATCCTACAGTGATCGCGGCTATACTCGAGGTCGAGACCTACGAACCTGTTTTCTTCAAACTGCAGCCAACTCGTGTAATTATTCAGAGTGTTCCTCACCGTCCAAGGGTCGGTGGTGTAGACGACATCGATCTTCTTCCTGCCATGTACTTCTATGTCGAAGTGCGCAGTTTCTTGCTTGCCATCGTTTCGAATGTCCGGAGAGTCCATGACTACAAGGAAGAGGGGAAGGATACGGAGGAAGAGGGTGATGCGGTGGTGGAGGAAATGGATGAGGCCGTGGAGGAGAAAGACGATGAGGCCGTGGAGGAGGAAATGAGACAGAGAAGTGAAAGATTGGAACCACCCTTACCAATATCTGGAATGGTGCACGACCGTTTGTAGTAGGGTGAAGGTGGAGAAAAATGGAGGTTTTACACGTCGACGCTAGCGCTTCCTAAAATTTGTTCTATGCCACTTGCATGCGGTGGAATCGAGGTCTTCCATGCACGATCCAAGTCAAACGTGAAGCACGCGTTTGCTGCGTCGACCTTCACTAACCGAAAGCGCCGCATTTCTCTCTCTTACGATTTATTTTTTCACTTCCTCTAGACGGTTCCGGTGCCTGCCCTCAATAATAACGCCCTTTTCCTTGTCTTCCACACAGACGAGAACCGGCGGCGGCGGCGGTTCCTTGTAGATTCACTCCCCACCCGAACAACTGCCCCCATCCCTGATTCCATCCCCTCTTGAATCCATCTTCCTCCTTATCACAATGCCTCCATTAATCTACCAGATTCTAGACTCCATTTGCCGCTTTGGGTAGAGCTAGGGGTAGCAGCAGGCTGAAGCGAAAGGCATGTGATGATGACACGGATGGCTAGGGCGACCGCCACCGCGAGGATTGGGGATGGCCAAACCTCAGCGCCGCGAACGTGCACAGGATCACCTCGGGGTTGGACATCATCTTTGCCGGCCGCCTCGCTTGCTGCATCCCTGGCTACCTCTTCACGATGTGGGACATGGACGAACAACGTGTTTGGCACGCCAGGCCTTCTTTACCCCGATAACAGCAAATGGCCAAATGATCATGATGGCCACATAAGTTCCAGTATCTAGCTTATTAGTTCAGTCATATCGTTGATTCATATGTGCTGAAGTCTCATCGGAATCCTATGTTCCTTTCATCGAACGGTGTTGTGTGCACGCGCGGTTTGAACAAATCGAACCACTTAAGACTATTCTGTACAGCGGAAGCTCTGCTCATACCTGATATTCTGGTATTTTCATAGTGACACAGTCTTACTTTAGGTGATAGACGAGTTGTCAATTTCGATTTGCAATGGAATGCCTGCTAGGTGATATTCTATTTCCTAAAATAAAAACAAATAGATTAGACGATTTAAGGCTGTTATGCCTTGAGCTGTTTATGATCATTGTCAGGAGTTTGTTCTGGGGGCTCTACTCCTACTCCATATATTGGGTATCTTCATAGTGACATAGGCACAATTTAGGCGATATCTAAGGAGACACTCGTATTTAGGCGATATTTTGTGTACTTTAATCTGAAGGTCCAGTTGTCAAATTGTATTTGCAATGGAATCCATGCTAGGTGATTGTACCAACTGACAACAAACTCTGCAGAATATTCATGCAAAACTGATGCTGCTGGATAAGTGGTCCGAATCAGTAGTGGTGAATATCAAGGAAGAAGAAGAGATGGAAATGGAAGATGACCAGAACTGGGTGGCAACGGCAAGTGGCTGGTCCTTTTATCACAGGATGGGAGTACTTGGACTCTAAAAAATGGCTACAGATCGTTGAGACTTACATTGCCATCTTTGGAGGGTGTCGGCATTACTGCATTCAACAACGGGTGGCCGCCGCCCATTTCCAAATTTGCTTACAGGTTCAACATGGAAGAACTTGACCTCCTGAAGGTACAACTCCCACATAGACCACATGAGGGGGCGTGGAAGACCTGGGAGTACGACCTCTTAGCGGTGTTCGACAAGGCAATTACATTCATTAGATGCCTAGAAGACAAGGAATGGACAGTCTTGCGCGACGACTTCCTGCGGTCGAAGAAGTATGTCGATGCTGTCTTCACCTACATCTACTCTTCGTACAAACCGCAACGCATTTATGCGGTCACTGAACCTAGCGGAGATGTGCGTGTTTGGGAGCCGTCCATTTGGGGTGAGTCATGGTGTCATATAGCATGTAAAATCCCATTAAAAATTCTGTTTACTGACTGTAAGTAACACGCAGGTACCCACATAGCCCCGCGCATCATTCCAGCTCCGGTCATCGAAGATGCAGTAGCAGATGCTGAACTTGGGACACGGAGCTGGTTCCTGGCACCTCTCGGAGGCGACACAGAACAGGATGATGAACTCATGTGGATTCATATCAGGGGATCACTAAACAACGTTGGTGATACAAAAGAACATATGGGGACATAACTTTCTTCATAGCCATCACTGCAGTGTCACGTTTTCTCGAGGTCCGCATGCCCATCCAAAGACCCAGTAGAGCAAGTCTGGAGCAGAGTCGACAATCTGAAGGGACAATCTGTGTTTCTTGGGATCAACTACCCTTTCTTTGTCAGAGCCCCTGGAGCTGTTGAACCTGTAATTGCTCAGGCAGCCCTGGCTCCTGATGCTGCTGCTGGTGTTGGTGGTGGTGGAGCTGATGAAGAACTAGCTGTTGCTGCTCCTGGTGAAGCTGACGAAATACTTGGTGATGTTGCTGCTGGTGAAGCTGACGAAATACTTGCTAATGCTGCTGCTGGTGAAGCTGACGAAATACCTGCTGAGGCTGTTGCTGGTGAAGCTGATGAAATACCTGCTGAGGCTGCTGCCGGAGTCCAGGAAGAACATGCTGGTGTTGTTGCTGAGGTGCCAGCACTTCCAGTGTTTATAGCAAACTGTGTGTTTACAGCACACTCACGCGCCTATCATGTTGACACTCCAGATCCGACCTGGAGCCAAATCCACGTCGGGGGGAGGGGGCCTACAATTGGCTCATCAGTGGGGTCGTACGATTTGATGGAGAATGCCAGACGGCCAAATGCAGCATTCTGGGTCGTTCCAACGACACCACCAGCTCCAGGGACCTAGTGCTCATATTGGCAGTTCCGATGAACCATTTGTCTTTATCTTTATCATTAGTTACTCTTATTTGTGTAAAGACTAAGATGTGCTTATTTGTGTAAGACTAAGTTAGGCCTAACTGCGTAATATTCAGTGAAGCCCAGCTTTTCTTTCCACGCCCATAACAACAGAATTGCAGCATAGAACATACAAATGTAATGTGCATACTAGGCATTTTTTCTCAGGATAACAACCACTTCAAGCAAATGATACATGGTGTACGCATTTGAACGCATCACTAGAATCTGCCACCTATTGATGATTGATGACATGGATCTAGCTTTTCTGCGGGTATTTGCATTGAATCGCTTATTGATTTGTTCACATATTTTTTGGCAATGGCTGATGAACTCCACTCTCTTGGTAACTTGCTTCGTCAGCGAGCACTTGTTGATGCAATGCAAAGTACAGAACATGGTCGTCATCGTCATTTCATTTAGGTTCTCTATGTTTCGTCATCACGGAGCTACTAATTTCAAATGAAAATCTAGTAAACAACATATGTGTACATTGTTAGAGTATGCTACGGCCATGGTACATACATGTTTTTCTACAATCACAAGAAGAAAACTTGATGCATTTTCACCTTGTTGGCGTTGCGCCGAACTAGATGGATGCGGCTTTGGGGTTTGGAGAGGAAGGCCCCGTGGCTGGTGCGTGTGTGACCACGACGATGGCGAGCTAGGATTCTGGAGGAGGCCAACAGGACCGAGCATGGTCGGCATGGTGACAGATGTCACCTGGGAATGAATTCCCGTCCCCGTGCCGTGCCATGGGTGCAACCATGATGAGGGCGAGCTCCGATTTGGGATGGGGAGGAGAACATGGCCGAGCAGGTTCATCCAAGTCCTAGCTCCACGCCACGGCCACGACTACAGATTGCCGCCCCAGAGGAAGAAGAAGACGCGTAAAGGATGCATGTGCCAACGCTGCAAGCCTACATGGAAGCAACGACGGCAGCAACATAACGGCGAAAGCTGACAGGGGGGCCCAACTTGACGGCCGTTAGCCTGATATTTTGTATTGAAACGTAAAGTTGAATTCGTGCCAAAAAGACCCTTTGAGTATTTGGCACGCCAACTTTGGGCAACGCAGCTGATTGTAAGCAACTTGGGTATCGCGTTGCCTGGGCGCCCCAACTTTCGGTCCACAAAATGATATTCTCCTGTACCTGGCCCCACTGTATCGTAGCTTCACATAATGGTTCTTAAAACCATATGTTTTCTAGAGTGGTGTGTGTTTGTATTGTGTGTTTGGAATGAATGAATGAGAAGAAGTTGTTAATTTTCAAACCTGAGTCATACTCAAAGTTTAAAGCTTTTTGAAACAAACCCATGAACCATAGAAATTTCCCTCTTGTCTCACTATCTATCTCAGTCTTTAGATGACTCACGATAACCCCGGATGAAGCAATTCATCTCAGGACCCAATGCTTCAGATTCTGTAGATGTTAGTTTTTGATCGCGAAGCCGGTAGAGCTGAACGTCAAGCCAACTTAGCCACTCTTCAACAGATATCCCAGATGGCCCACAATAATCAAGGCCATGGAAACCAAGATCACCATGGATCCAAGCTCAAGAACTTCCAGAATACCAATCCCCCTATGTTTAGCAAGTCAGAAGAACCGTTGGATGCTGATGATTGGCTACAAATAATGGAAAACAATCTAGAAGTTGTAGGAGTTGATGCTAATGAGAAGGTGCTATTTGCCACCCACTACTTGTCAGGCTATGCCAGATCATGGTGGAATATTACCCGTACGATGAACGTAGGTCAGATGATGACTTGGGAGGAGTTCAAGCTCAAGTTCAGCAGGACCCATGTACCCCCAGGTTTGATAAAGAGAATGAGGGATGAATTCAAATATTTGAAGCAAGGAAGGATGACTGTAGTTGAGTACCGTGATAAATTTTTGTCACTAGATAGGTATGCACCTGATGAGATTGACACTGAAGCAAAGAAGCAAGAGAGATTCTTGAATGGCCTGCATGATGAGATGCAGACCATGCTAGTCAACATTCCCTTTGATGACCTTGAAGCTTTAGTGGATTCTGCTATCCAGATGGAAGGAAAGATAAACCAAGCCAGTGAGAAACGCAAGCGTCGTATGATGCACCATCCTGGACCCCACCATACCTCGAAGTATCGCCCCAACCCGTCTGTAGGATATGCACCTAGAAACAACATGCCACTAGTGAACCGTTCGAACTACCCCAACCGTGGCGGAGGAAACCCAAGGCCTAGAGGAAACCACAACAACAACCCCGGCAACCCCAATAACTTCAATCGTGCACCGCCAAAGTCCAACAACAACAACAACAATAACAACAACAATACTGCCCCAAGGACTAGAAGCAATGTTGTGCCTGTCGCAGGGAAAGGCAAGTCAATGATAACTTGTTTTCAGTGTGGAGTCACGGGTCACTACTCCAACAAGTGCCCCAAGAATCTTGCCGTAGCAACCAATGTGACTGCACCTTCCCAACAGCAGCGTCGTGTCCAGCCCGAAAAGAGGTTGGCCCCAGGAAACCCACACAACCATACCGACTGTGTATTCCAAATGAATGCTGAGGAAGCCCAGGAAGCGCCAGATGTCGTGCTAGGTATGTTTTCTGTTAACTCAGTTCTAGCAAGAGTGTTGTTTGATTCTAGAGCATCGCACTCGTTTTTTACAGAAGAATTTGCATGAACTAGTAATATTCAACCAACAAATTTGAAGCATGTTATGATAGTTCAAATACCTGGTTCAACCACCAAAGCTAGAAAAATTTGCTAGGCCGTACCAATCAGAATCCATGGGATAGATTTTTATGCCAATCTAATAGTACTTGGAACCAAAGGTTTTGAAGTAGTACTGGGAATGGATTGGACGTCGAAACATCAAGGATTAATCGACTGTGCCAAGAAAGCCATAACCATGACCAGTAGCATCGGAGTATCAGTAGAACATGTATCTGAGATGCTACCCCGTCAATTCAAGTGCAACAAGAGTTTAGCCAAATCTACCATTGACCAAGTTAGAGTAGTCTGTGAATACCCCGATGTTTTCCCAGATGAATTGCCCGGTATGCCACCAGATTGGGATATCGAGTTTATCATTGAACTAGTTCCTGGAACTGGACCCATAGCTCAGAGACCTTATAGTATGAACCCATCTGAATTAGTGCAGCTCAAGAAGCAACTGGGTGATATGTTGGGAAAGGGATTGATACAACCAAGTGCATCGCCATGGAGGTCACCTATTTTGTTTGTTGATAAGAAGGAAGGTGCCAATCATTTGTGTACGGACTACCGGAAGCTGAATGACGTCACCATAAAGAACAAGTACCCACTTCCGAAGATAGAAGATTTGTTTGATCAACTGACTGGTGCCAGAGTGTTTTCTAAGATTGATCTTAGAACTGGTTATCATCAAATGAAGATTCATGCAAAAGACATCCCAAAGACTGCCTTCACCACCAGATATGGATTGTATGAGTACAATGTCATGTCTTTTGTATTAACCAATGCCCGCGCTTATTTCATGAATCTCATGAGTAAGATTTTTATGAATTTCTTGGATAAGTTTGTCATTGTTTTTATCGATGACATTCTGATCTACTCCATGTTAGAAGAAGAGCATGAATAGCAGCACATAACCATCCTTGAAACCCTTAGAGGGCATTAGTTGTATGCCAAGTATAGCAAATGTGAGTTCTGGTTAAAGGAAGTAGGATTCCTAGGCCATATCTTGTCGGCGGGAGGAGTTCCTGTCGATCCCGCCAAGATTAATGATGTTGAAGAATGGAAAGCCCTAACCACTCAAACAGAAGTCCGCACATTTCTTAGATTACCGGGTATTACCGCAAGTTCGTTGAAGGATTTTCGAGCATCGCAAGACCAATGACCCAGCTATTGAAGAAAGACAAGAAGTTTTAATGGACGGACAAATGCAAAGCGAGTTTTCAAGATCTCAAGAAGAGGTTGATTTCAGCCCCAATTTTGATCATGCCGGATATCAAGAAGCCTTTTGATGTGTATTGTGATGCATCCAAGATTGCTC
This sequence comes from Avena insularis, assembly GCA_023614405.1. Taxonomy (NCBI): domain Eukaryota; kingdom Viridiplantae; phylum Streptophyta; class Magnoliopsida; order Poales; family Poaceae; genus Avena; species Avena insularis. The sequence goes on from CM042688.1 coordinate 325,824,664, forward strand.
TCGTATGTGTGTTCATGCAAGAAGGAAAAGTCATATCATATTTGTCCAGACAACTGAAGCAACATGAACAAAACTACCCCACCCATGATTTAGAACTGGCAGCCATAGTGTTAGCTTTGAAAACATGTCGTCATTACCTTATGGGTAACCGCTGCGAGATTTATTGGGATCACAAGAGTTTGAAGTATATTTTCACCCAGAAGGAGCTGAATATGAGGCAAAGGATATGTATAGAGTTAATCAAGGATTATGACCTTGACATTCACTATCACCCCGACAAGGCCAATGTGGTAGCAGATGCTCTTAGTAGACTAACGTGTAGATTAAACACCATGATTAAGGTAGCCCAGCCAAGTCTGCATGAGGAGATGGAGAATTTCAGAGTTGAGCTAGTTAGTGAAGTATTTCTAACTAGTATTGAACTTCAACCCACCTTAATCAGTCAGATAAAGGAACCCAGAAAGGAAACGCCAGTATTGATGGAATCAAGCATCGTATTGGTATAGGGAAGGTACTCGGATTCACTGAAGATGAAGAAGGAATTTTGTGGTATAAAGGACGTATCTGTGTGCTAGAAGATTCGGAGTTGAAACAAGTCATTATGTAGGAAGCCCATGATACCCTTTATTCTATTCACCCGAGAGGAACCATGATGTATCAGGATTTGAAGGAGCAATTCTGGTGGCACAAAATGAAGAGAGAAGTCGGAAGCTACATAGCCAAGTGTGATATCTATTAGAGAGTCAAGGCAGAACATCAGCGACCCGCTGGACTTTTGGAACCATTGAAGATTCCGGAATGGAAATGGGATTCTGTCGAAATGGATTTTATCACCGGTTTGCCTACCTCTAGTAGGGGAAATGACTCTATTTGGGTCATAGTGGATAGACTGTCCAAGGTAGCCCATTTCATACCCGTCAAGACTACCTACCAAAGTTTGAAGCTAGCGGAGTTGTATATCGCTAGAACAGTCAGTCTGCATGGAACCCCCAAGACTATTGTGTTGGATTGAGGAACCCAGTTTACCTCAAGGTTCTGGAAGAAAGTCCAAGAAGGATTAGGAACCAAACTGAATTTCAGCACAGCTTATCACCCGCAAACCGACGGACAAATAGAAAGAGTAAACCAGATCTTAAAAGATATGCTGAGAGCCTGTGTGTTAAAGTATGGATCTAAATGGGAAGATTGTCTGCCTTTCACGGAATTCTCATACAACAAAAGTTATCAAGCTAGTTTGCAAATGGCCCCATTTGAGTTCTTATATGGAAGAAATTGTCATGCACCTTTGAATTGGTCGCAAGTAGGAGAGAGTCAGATTTTCGGACCCGACATCCTACGAGAAGCTGAAGAGAAGGTTCACAAACTCCATGAACACCTCAAGACCGCTCAATCTAGACAGAAGAGTTAATCTGACAAAAGACGTCAAGACCTGACCTTCAATGTCAGAGATTTTGTGTATCTCAAAGTATCACCCTTGAAAGGAATGCAACATTTTCAACTGAAAGGGAAGCTTGCCCCCAGATATATTGGACCCTTAAAGATTCTAAGCCGTAGAGGAGAATTATCCTATCAACTAGAACGTCCTGAGGAGATGTCAGCCGTGCATAATGTGTTCCATATCTCATAACTTTGCAAATGCCTAGAAGTTCTGGAGAAGACTGTAACTACCTCGGTAAATTACGCTCTTAGTTACATGCCTGGATGAGCGAAAGTGGTTAAAATAGTACGGCGGGGCCCAGGGGCCACTCATAGGTAGACCTTTTGGCCGTCCCAACCACTTCCCGAACATCGGGACAAGAACGATCGGCGTAATCGGCAGGCGAAGGGATCAACTACATACACAAGTGAGTATGTATGCAAGCCACCATACAACTATTCACAGAGCAGTTCCATCTAAAAGAAATAGAAATATTGCAACGCCATACGGCAAGATCCAAATATCCTAGATAGAGATAATATTTTAGGATAGCTCCTCATACATCAAACATCAGAGTATCAGGCGGAAGCAGAAAACAAGATCCGAGTATGGATAAGAAGCAAATCGGCATAAGATGCCACATAAATAAACACATCCCGCCCACAGATCTCACGGATCCCGGTTCCCGGAATATATACACCGAGTGATTGTTGACAACATCATCCGTCTCCTCCACCCAGTATCCATCTTGCGAATACACATGTTCATCTGAATCAAACAATTTATCGTGTGAGACCCTAGGGGTACTCAGCAAGTCTTTATGCCTCTAAAGGGGACATAACCTGGGGTGACGCAATTGCAGCAAAAGATAATAACTAACAAGTCTATAGATACTCGCTAACCATCCGCCTAACCAATGATAGACGGATGTCCGTTAATTAGTAACAACAGTTATAATAGTATAATTAACAGATCCATCCTCCTTCTCGCTTACCAACGAGAAAGCGGACGAACAACCCAGCTGTTGGCAGTTTTATTAACCATTCCATGAGTATTGCGCTATTTACTAGTCCGGTACTTAGTCAAATAAGAAGCGGTAATTTAGTTATACTTGTCTATGATCGAGAAACTGTGCTCCAAGTCGTCCATAACCGCGGACACGGCTTTCAGAAAGATTTTCCCATGAGGGGTGCACAAATAGCAGCACACACTCGATCAACCTCAGAAAAACCAACTCAAAACCCAACAAGGCATTCACGACAAAGCGATCACAGGATTCAGAAATATTTCAGGGGGCCACCCCATTAAGCTACCCGCAACAAAGTTGGTCGGCTCCGAGATGGACCCAAGGTTTGCTCAATGGCTGTAAACGACTGGGAACCCGAAAGTGTGACTGGGATTGTCGATACCGTGAAAACACTCCGCAATCCTAAACAGTACAGGTGCTCCTTGCACAATCTTAAATAAAACACTAAAGCATGGCATAAGTATAGGATAGTCACAAAGCCCCAAACTACTTTGTGGCCCCACAAAATAGAATGAATCAAGCTCTGGCTCAGGGAGGTCCATAAGGCCTCCCGGATGTGGATAGTGCGAATAGTCATGGAAAAGGAATCAAGTACTCGGGGTCCTACGGGACACAAGTGAGCATGAAAAACCAAATAGCAGATATTGCTCACCGGTGCCACTTTCATTAGTTATCCCATTAGTACTCCGGTTAAGTTGTTTAGGTACCTCGTTATCCATCAGACACTCACATACCCTACGCATGTTGTTCTACGACTCGCATGGCAAAAACAACTCCTGTAGTAATGGCTCATGGGATGGAGGAACAAGCTTCGGTGGGGTTTAAAAGTAAAGGCTATGCAGTACTTGGGATTCAATTTAATGCAATCGTGACTCAATGATGAAAGAATAAGATAGAGGCAATAGGTACTATATGTATGCAAGCATGTGGTAGTGCTTGCCTAGCAGCTCGGTTGAAGCGAGAGACGGATCTGGGTAGTGCTCCTGGGATTCCTGATGTATCCCCTGCTCGGCGTCTATTCAAAGAAGAACCAAACAAACAAGGGCCAACATAAATAAAGTGCACAAGAATATGAATTAAAATGCGACAAGCAAACAAGCATGCCATGATGAATGATGCACAATTTACATGGCAATAATGTAGCATGGCATGGGTAAGGTTTGGGGTACAAGAATAAAGCATTTTATTAAGTTTTAGTCATGTTTTGCTCTCATAACACTTGCTGTATACTTTATATTTATATGATGCATGCTGCAATTCAGAACATGGAATGCATAGTTAGAACGAGCTCGTCACGCTGATCGATTTAGACATATTATTTGTCAAATTTGGAGTTATAGAAATAAAGTTATTAATTATTTACGAAAAGGCATTTCTATTGCATTTAAACAATTTCGAAAATTTAATTTGTCCAAAAGACATTTTGAATGGCATATTTGAAATCCTCACATTTTTCTGATTCCAAAACATATATCATTTGTATTATTTGGGTTTCTAATTTAAAAGTTATTAATAACAGATTTAAATTTGTATTTAAACATTTTCTGAAATTGTTTTAAAACAGATAAACGCCCAGATTTTTTTTGTACCCAGCCAGATCTAGCCTAAGGCACTGACGGGTGGGACCGAGCTGAGCTGGGCGAACTGCGTGGCAAAAACATTTTCTCACCGACACAGAAGCTAACCGCTGCAACTGACCGGTGGACCCGTCGCTCGAGCGGGCCCACGTGTCAGCGGGTGAGAGGGAGCCTGCCACGCGGCAGGGCCAGGGACTGCGGGTTGATGAATACGAAAGCTCAGGTATATTTCTGTAAAACGCACCACGGCGATGACAGGTGGGACCTAGCTGGATCGCGGGTTGTGCAACAAAAAGGTTGGGGGGTTTTGTGCAAAGTGCCAACGAACCACTATTTTTCTTCTCGTTTTAACTGACGAAACTAATGGCGACAGATCGGTGATCGACAGGGAGCAGCACGCGGGGGATCGAACTCACGATCTGGGTGAGCACGCAGAGAGGCGGAGCCACTGCGGCGGCTGGTGGTTGCTGTTCGGAAACGCGGCGCGGCTTAGAGAACTTCTACGGCGCGACGACGAGCAAACGCAAGCGCGCACAGAGGGCGTTCGTCCCGTGGTCTGGCCAGGCCAGGGAACAACAACGAGAGAGAGGGGGTCTGGGAGGTACGGTGGCTCACCGTGGGTCGTCGGTGGGGTTAGTTCGCGCCAGGGAGCAGCGGATCGAAGACGAGGCAGACGGCCGGCGATTAGGGTTTCCTTGTCGGCCTCGTCGGCGTACGGCGATCCTGGGTCTCCTCCTCCTCGTTGCTGTGTGCGGAGCGATGCAGTGGTCCGCGCTGGTCTTCCCCGACAACCACGACACCATGCCAGCCTCCTTGATCTGTAGGTGGAAGACGAAGCCGAGAGTGGCGGCCGGCGTTGGAGAAGAAGTGGAGCAAGGGTAGCTGAGGAGGAAAAGGGTTGGCGCAGGGCCAGGGGAGGGGCACTGGGACACGGCAGAGGCGAGGGGCACTGGGACACGGCAGAGGCGAGGGGCACTGGGACACGGCAGAGGCGAGGGGTGGAGATAAGGACGGGAGTAGAAGGGGGATGCCGTGGTGGCTCGGGGTGGAAAAACGTGGCTCGGCCACCTTTTCTCCTCTACCCTCACGTGCTCGACCAGCTCGGCCAGGGCATGGGAGAGGTGGCCAGAGGCTGCACGATGGGGCCAAGGAGGGGGTTGGACCGGGTGAGGGGCCTGGCTGGCAGAGAGAAAGAGAGAGAGTAGGGAGAGGCTCGGGTTAGCTAGGGTGTGCTCGGCATGGAGCTAGGGTTGGGGCTTGGTTAGGTTAGGGGTGGTTAGGGTTTGAAAGGGGTAGCTAGGGCCAGGTTTGGGGGGTAGCCGAAGCTAGAAAATTAGGGATGGTAGCTCGGCATGGGGTGGATTAGGCTAGGGTTTTAGAGAGAGGGATTAGAGGGAGAGGCTTTGGTTTAGGGTTTGATTAGGGTTTTTAGGATTTTCTCCACATGCCAACTAGATCAAGCAAAGGCGGAGGGGTGTGATGATGGTTAAGGAGGGTGAGATGAGAGAAAAGGTGGTGTGAGGGTTTTAACATGATCCAAAAACAAGATCAAGTAAAAGGTGAAAAGAAGTTGGGGTGGAGATGAGGCCTTGATGCACATGACAAAGAAACAAGGATCAAGATGAGGAGGGTTTTGGGGTAAGAGCAAAAAGAATGTAGCCAACAAGAATTGATTTCCAAGGGACCAAGCTCCACTCAAAAATCCAAGTAAATCCCAAAAGAATAGAATGGTGGTGATTTGCACGGCCCATGCATGGGCATTAAATGCCATGTTGATCTTGTGAAAACAAAATAATGATCATGGCATTTATACACATGCATTCCAAAATATGGATTAAGGCCAAGCTAAAGGCAAATAGATTTGGATCCGTCCCAACCCACACGAGCTAGATTAAATGCCAAAAGAAAGTAAAAGCTCATGGGTAACTAGGATGGTGGAATTATAAGGTGGTGACAAAGGAAGGTGATGGAGTTGAATAAAAGATATGCCCCAACTCAACTTGGGCATTAAACATTTATCAAGACCCAAATACAATATATCAAGAGCCAAATACAATTACTAATGCATATGAGAGAAGAACCAAATGAAAGGGTTTTATATGATGCTCAAATGCAAGGTGGCATGATGACATGAGCATGATATGATTAAGATGGAACAATTATATGTAGCAAGTAGCCATTATATTACTAGACCATGTAGCATTACATATGTTAGACATATGGGGTGCTACAACTCTCCCCCACTAAACAGGAATCTCGCCCCGAGATTCTAGAAAGAAGAAGAAGACACGAAGAGGGTAGGATACTTGGCACGGAGCTCATCCTCGCGTTCTCAAGTGGCTTCATCAACTGAATGGTGCGACCACTGCACCTTGCAGAACTTGATGGACTTGTTGCGAGTCCTTCTTTCTGCGACTTCTAGGATTTTATGGGGTGTTCTTGATAAGACAGGTCTTCTTGGAGATTGATAAGCTCATGGTCCACGGTCCTGCCGGGATCCTTGAAGCACTTCCTGAGTTGAGAGATATGGAAAACATCATGGACCTTGAGTTTTTCAGGGAGCTCAAGAGCATAAGCAACTTCTCCTCTTCTTCCATGAACTTTGAAAGGACCGATGTATCTAGGAGCCAGCTTTCCTTTGATACCAAACCGGTGCGTGCCTCTCATGGGAGTGACACGAAGGTAAACGAGATCACCAAGGACATACTCCATGTCCGTGTGCTTTCTGTCATAGTTGCTCTTCTGGCGACTTTGAGCAACCTTCAAATTTTTAAGAATGATGTGAACCTTCTCCTCCGCTTGAGTTACAATGTCGGGGCCAAACAATGTTCTTTCACCTGCGCCCGACCAACCAATCGGAGTTCTGCATTTGCGTCCATATAGAACCTCAAATAGTGCCATCTTTAGACTTTTCTTGAAGTTGTTGTTGTAAGAGAATTCAGCATAAGGAAGACATTCTTCCCACTTCATGTCGAAAGAGATAACGCAAGCACGGAGCATATCTTCCAGAATCTGATTGATCCTTTCAACTTGTCCTTGCGACTGAGGATGGTAAGCTATGCTGAAGTTCAATTTTGTTCCCAAAGCATTTTGGAAACTTCCCCAGAACTTGGAAGTGAAGATGCTTCCATGGTCTGAACTGATCTCAAGAGGAACCCCATACAGAGAGACAATTATGTTGATATAGAGCTCAGCCAACTGAATTGCCGAAATTGTTTCCTTGACGGGAAAGAAATGAGCCACTTTAGAAAGCCTGTCGATGACAACAAAGATTGCATTGTTGCCCTTCTGCGACCTTGGAAAACTAGTTATGAAGTCCATCTCTACTTTCTCCCATTTCCATTCCGGAGGTTTTAATGGCTGTAGAAGACCGGAAGGTTTCTGATGAACAGCTTTAACTCTGCGGCATACATCACACTCCGAGACATACTTGGCACAATATCGTTTCAACCCAGGCCACCAATACTGTGTTTTCAAGTCCATGTACATCTTAGTGCTGCCAGGGTGGATAGAAATAACAGAATCATGCGCCTCCTTGAGAACTTGCTCTCTTAAACCCGGGTAGTTCGGAACAAACATCCGGTGTTCAAAGAAAAGAGCGCCTTGGTCGTCGACGTGGAAGGACTCATACTTCGGAAGCTGAATGTTGGAGATGATGTTTTTAGTGTAAGGATCACCAAGTTGAATGGAGCGAACTTTTTCTTCCAAGAGAGGGGTTGCCAGAAGGTTCAGAAGGTACCCTTGATCCACAATTTCAAGGTTGAGCTGACGGAATTCCTCACACAAGAGAGGTTGTTGTTCTTCCACCATGAGGTTGTTGACATAAACTTTTCGGCTGAGATCATCGGCCATGACATTAGCTTTGCCCGGAGTGTAGTTGATGGTCAAATCGAAATCATTGATTGCTTCAATCCACCTCCTCTGATGAAGGTTGAGATCAGGCTGTGTGAAGATATACTTCAGACTCTTGTGATCAGAAAAGATTTCACAACGGTTGCCAAGCAAGTAGTGCCTCCATATTTTCAAAGCAAAGACAACTACTGCGAGGTCAAGGTCATGTGTTGGATAGTTGAGCTCATGAATTTTCAACTGACGAGAGGCATATGCAACGACTTGCTTTTCTTGCATAAGGACCGCACCCAATCCTTGCAAGGAGGTGTCATAGAATATCTGGAAAGGCTTTGATGTATCTGGAGGAATCAAGACTGGTGTGGAAGTGAGCTTCTCTTTGAGTGTTTCAAAGCTTGCTTGACATGCAGGAGTCCAAAGGTATTTCTTGCCTTTCTTGAGGAGATCGGTAAGAGGCTTCGCAATCTTCGAGAAATTCTGAATGAAGCGACGGCAGTAACTAGCCAAACCAAGGAAACTCCGGACTTCTTTGACATTTATGGGAGGAAGCCAGTCAACAATTGTCTTAATAGTTTCTGGGTTGACGGCAATGCCCTTGGCAGAGATGACATGACCAAGGTAGGTGACTTCAGGCAGCCAGAACTCACACTTGGAGAACTTTGCATACAGGCGGTTCTCACGAAGCTTGTTTAGGACACACCGAAGGTGTTCTTCATGTACTTCCTTTGACTTAGAATAGACTAGGATGTCATCCAGATAGACCACAACGAACTTATCAAGATACTCCATGAAAACCGAGTTCATAAGCCTCGAGAAGGTAGCAGGTGCATTGGTGAGACCGAAAGACATGACCGTGTACTCATACAGGCCATAGCGGGTGGTGAAAGCTGTTTTGGGAACATCTTCCTTGCGAATCTTGATTTGATGATATCCACTTCTCAAGTCAAGCTTAGAGAATACCACAGCTCCAGCTAGCTGATCGAAGAGATCATTAATCCGCGGAAGGGGATATTTATTCTTGATGGTTTTAGCATTGAGAGCCCGATAGTCAACACAAACTCTATCAGTCTTGTCTCCCTTCTTCACAAAGATGGTTGGGCTACCCCAAGAAGAAGTACTGTGCTGAATGAAACCCAACTTCTCTTGTTCATCAAGTTGACGTTTGAGTTCAGCCAACTCAGCAGGACCCATTTTATAAGGCCACTTGGAGATAGGAGCGTCATTCAGAGCTGCCAAAGAGAAAAGCTAAATTGCAGGAGTCAGACTTGGAGAATAGACTATATGGCCTTCAGGAATTTTCAGAGAAACCGAGTTCAAAGACAATCAATCACAATCATTTGTCAACCAATCCATGCCCAAGATAACATCAATGTCAGAATTGCCCAGAATAATTAAGGAAGCCGAGAACGAAGAACCACCAATCTCAATTTGATTGCCATGGCTGATTTTGGAAGATGCCATTGTTGCTCCAGAGAAAGGACCATTAACCGTTTAGGGAGAGGACCATTGCTAACTCATTCTCATTTGCAAACTTGTGAGAAACAAAAGAATGCGATGCACCAAAATCGAACAAAACTCGTGCAGGAACTGAGTTAACAGGAAGCATACCCATCACAACTCCAGGTGCATGCTCAGCTTGAGCGACGTTGACACAGTTGGCACGAGCAACAGTAGACCCGGGCTTGGTGTTGATGTTGAGAGCCCGCGGTGGAGGTGCACGAACCATAGCAGAGCTTGCCGCAGGTCTTGGAGGTGGTGGAGGAAGAGCTTTGTTGTTCATTGGACAATTCTAGTGTTGATGTCCAGTGTTCCCACAAGTGTAACAAGCACCAGGTGGACGTGGAGCAACGTAGCCAGGGACTCCGCCAGGCGCTCGAGGGTAGTTGTGGTTGTAGCCCCTGGGAGCAGCAGTGAAGGAGTTTGGTGGCATTACCGCGTAGCTTGAAGGTCTTGGTGGAGCCGGGAGCGACGGTGGGGTGTTAGGAACCCACACGCGGTGCTTAGAAGGAGCTGTCATAGCTGAAGAGATTGCTGCATCGCGGCTGTGTTTCTTGGACTCCTCGAACACTTGCCTACTTGCTTCCTCCTGCAGAGTTGTATGTTGGAGTTCTAGAAAAGACCCCGGCCTTGCATGAGTGATTGCATATTTGATTGATGCATTGAGCCCTTGTCTGAAACTCTTTTGCTTCTTCTTGTCATCAGAGATCTCATCGCCACCATACCGAGAAAGGTTCATGAAGTTTCTGATATAGGTATTGACATTGTCATTGCCCTGCTTGAGGTTGAGAAACACTTCCTTCATCCTCTCCATGACAATTTCTGACAGATATTGCTCTTTGAAAGCCCCAGTGAACTGCTCCCAAGTAGGCTGAAACTCAGAGTGGTTTGCCTTTAGGTAATTCTCCCACCACAGAGCTGCATCTCCCTTCAGAAGGTGAGTGGCACATTCTACCCATTCTTGCTCAGGAACATCAGCAGTCATCAGCAACCTTGACATCTCACGCAGCCAATCATCTGCGTCCAGAGGCTGATCAGACACCTCAAAGTGGCGCGGGTTGAACTTCAGAAAACTCTTGATGTCTCCTCGCTTGGGAGGTGGAGGTAACAGAACAAACTCATTCCTCCTGACACTTTCTTCGAATCGCTGCTGGTACTGTTGCATTGTTCCCAAGGCATTAGCAATGCTTGCCAACGCGGCCCCCAGTTCAGGTGGTATGCCCTCCTCAGAACGGCGTGGTGGTGCCATCTTGTGATTTATATAAAAACACAAGTCAGTACCATAATGGAGAATAATAATAATCCAAAATAGTACCAAGATGGAATTAACCAAGATTTAAAGGATACAAATTAATAAGATGATATTACAATATCAACAAAGTTCAAAGCACCTAGAAGGTATTAAGCATATCGCACACGACTGAACAAGGAGTGTGGTACACAAGCTAACAAAGAAAAATTTTCCGCAAATTTCGGCATTAAAATACCACTATATGCGCAAAACCACTTAACGAATCAAGATTAGTAACTCTACCAATTCAATATACAAGAGTGAATGATAAAAGTAGTGGTATGGTCGCGACTCCATCCCGCACTCAAATCATTACTCCGCACATGAATAAGTAAAACACATATCCCAACACCTTCTTTTAAGATGAACCTAAAGATTAGTAACTACGGAAACGAACACCCCAAACAAGATAGCGTCGGATAACAAAGAGTAAGACAGATCGCACCGGTATACAACGAATCAGATAGATCGCGTCGGTTTACAAAGGCCTGTCGGTATGGAATGTACCAACAGTTGATAACCAAAAGGCAGATAGCGACAACAAGGTTGGATGCAACATATAGACAAGGAATTACACACACACACACAACCTATGGTACTACGGAACCCAGAACACGTGAATCCTAGTTTGAATTTTAGAAGAGGATTGAAAACGTTACACTTCCTTACCAAAAAAAGGGTGGGTGGGTGGGTAAGAAGAAAAATGGAAGCAGTCCTACTCTCACGTTTTTGTTTTTCCCTAGTATACATAGCTACCAAAAATATTTGCTAGACTGACAACGACCATTTGGCTGAGACCCTAAAGGGCGGAATGGCTCTGATACCAATTGTAACTACCTCGGTGAATTACGCTCTTAGTTACATTCCTGGATGAGCGAAAGTGGTTAAAATAGTACAGTGGGGCCCAGGGGCCACTCACAGGTAGACCTTTCGGCCGTCCCAACCACTTCCAGAACATCGGGACAAGAACGAGCGGCGTAATCGGCAGGTGAAGGGATCAACTACATACACAAGTGAGTATGTATGCAAGCCACCATACAACTATTCACAGAGCCATTCCATCTAAAAGAAATAGAAATATTGCAACGCCATACGGCAAGATCCAAATATCCTAGATAGAGATAATATTTTAGGATAGCTCCTCATACATCAAACATCAGAGTATCAGGCGGAAGTGGAAAACAAGATCCGAGTATGGATAAGAAGCAAATTGGCATAAGATGCCACATAAATAAACACATCCCGCCCACAGATCTCACGGATCCCCATTCCCGGAATCTCTACACCGAGTGATCGTTGCCAACATCATCCGTCTCCTCCACCCAGTATCCATCTTGCGAATACACTTGTTCATCTGAATCAAAAAATTTATCGTGTGAGACCCTAGGGGTACTTAGCAAGTCTTTATGCCTCTAAAGGGGACATAACCTGGGGTGACACAATTGCACCAAAAGATAATAACTAACAAGTCTATAGATACTTGCTAACCATCCGCCTAACCAATGATAGACGGATGTCCGTTAATTAGTAACAACAGTTATAACAGTATAATTAATAGATCCATCCTCCTTCTCGCTTACCAACGAGAAAGCGGACGAACAACCCAGCCGTTGGCAGTTTTATTAACCATTCCATGAGTATTGCTCTATTTACTAGTCCGGTACTTAGTCAAATTAGCAGCGGTACTTTAGTTATACTTGTCTATGATCGAGAAACTGTGCTCCAAGTCGTCCATAACCGCGGACACGGCTTTCAGAAATATTTACCCTGTAGGGGTGCACAAATAGCAACACACAAACCAACTCAAAACCCAATGAGGCATTCACCACAAAGCGATCACAAGATTCAGAAATATTTCAGGGGGCCACCCCATTAAGCTACCCGCAACGAAGTTGGCCGGCTCCGAGACGGACCCAAGGTTTGCGTCAATGGCTGTAAATGATTGGGAACCCAAAAAATGTGACTGGGCTTGTCGATACCGCGAAAACACTCTGCAATCCTAAAAAGTACAGGTGCTCCTTGCACAATCTTAAATAAAATAGTAAAGCATGGCATAAGTACAGGATAGTAACAAAGCCCCAAACTACTTTGTGGCCCCACGAAATATAAATGAATCAAGCTCTGGCTCAGGGGGGTCCATAAGGCCTCCTGGATGTGGATAGTGCGAATAGTCAAGGAACAGGAATCAAGTACTCGGGGTCCTACGGGACACAAGTGAACATGAAAAACTAAATAGCAGATATTGCTCACCGGTGCCACTTTCATTAGTTATCCCATTACTACTCCGGTTAAGTTGTTTAGGTACCTCGTTATCCATCAGACACTCACATACCCTACACATGCTGTTCTACGACTCGCATGGCTCAAACAACTCCTGTAGTAATGGCTCATGGGATGGAGGAACAAGCTTCGGTGGGGTTTAAAAGTAAAGGCTATGCAGTACTTAGGATTCAATTTAATGCAATCGCGACTCAATGATGCAAGAATAAGATAGAGGCAATAGGTACTATATGTATGCAAGCATGTGGTAGTGCTTGCCTGGCAGCTCGGTTGAAGCGAGAGACGGATCTGGGTAGTGCTCCTGGGATTCCTGATGTATCCCCTGCTCGGCATCTATTCGAAGAAGAACCAAACAAACAAGGGCCAACATAAATAAAGTGCACAAGCATATGAATTAAAATGCGACAAGCAAACAAGCATGCCATGATGAATGATGCACAATTTACATGGTAATAATGTAGCATGGCATGGGTAAGGTGTGGGGTACAAGAATAAAGCATTTTATTAAGTTTTAGTCATGTTTTGCTCTCATAACACTTGTTGTATACTTTATATTTATATGATGCATGCTGCAATTCAAAACATGGAATGTATAGTTAGAACGGGCTCATCGCGCTGATCGATTTAGACATATTATTTGTCAAATTTGGAGTTATAGAAATAAAGTTATTAATTATTTACGAAAAGGCATTTCTATTGCATTTAAACAATTTCGAAAATTTAATTGGTCCAAAAGACATTTTGAATGGCACATTTGAAATCCTCACATTTTTCTGATTCCAAAACATATATCTTTTGTATTATTTGGGTTTCTAATTTAAAAGTTATTAATAACATATTTAAATTTGTATTTAAACATTTTCTGAAATTGTTTTAAAACAGATAAACGCCCAGATTTTTTTGTACCCAGCCAGATCTAGCCTAAGGCACTGACGGGTGGGACCGAGCTGAGCGTAATCATGGCAAAAACATTTTCTCACCGACATCGGTTAACTCGCTGAATCGACGGTGGACCCGTCGCTCGAGCGGGCCCACGTGTCAACGGGTGAGAGGGAGCCTGCCACGCGGTAGGGTTAGGGACTGCGGGTTGATGAATATGAAAGCTCAGGTATCTTTTTGTAAAACGCACCGCGACGATGACAGGTTGGACCTGGCTGGACCGCGGGTTCTGCAACAAAAAGGTTGGGGGGTTTTGTGCAAAGTGCCAACGAACCACAGTTTCTCTTCTCGTTTTAACTAACGAAACTGACGGCGACACATCGGTGATTGACAGGGAGCAGCACACGGGGGATCGAACTCGCGATCTGGGCGAGCACGCAGAGAGGCGGAGCCACTACGGCGGCTGGTGGTTGCTGTTCGGAAACACGGCGCGGCTAGGAGAACTTCTACAGCACGACAACGAGCAAACGCAAGCGCGCACAGAGGGTGTTCGTCCCATGGTCCGGCCAGGCCAGGGAACGACGGCGAGAGAGAGGGGGTCTGGGAGGTACGGTGGCTCACCGCGGGGTCGTCGGTGGGGTTAGTTCGGGCCGGGGAGCGGCGGATCAGTGACGAGGCAGACGGCCGGCGATTAGTGTTTCCTGGTCGGCCTCGTCGGCGTACGGCGGTCCTGGGTCTCCTCCTCCTCGCTTCTGTGTGCGGAGCGATGCAGTGGTCCCCGCTGGTCTTCCCCGACAACCACGACACCACGCCCGCCTCCTCGATCTGTAGGTGGAAGACGAAGCCGAGAGTGGCGGCCGACGTTGGAGAAGAAGTGGAGCAAGGGTAGCTGGGGAGGAAAAGGGTTGGCGCAGGGCCAGGGGAGGGGCACTAGGACACGGTAGAGGCGAGGGGGTGGAGATAAGGACAGGAGTAGAAGGGGGATGCCGTGGGGGCTCGGGGTGGAAAAGGTGGCTCGGCCACCTTTTCTCCTCTACCCTCACGTGCACGACCAGCTCGGCTAGGGCATGGGAGAGGTGGCCAGAGGATGCACGATGGGGCCAAGGAGGGGGCTAGACCGGGTGAGGGGCCTAGCTGGCAGAGAGAAAGAGAGAGAGTAGGGAGAGGCTCGGGTTAGCTAGGGTGTGCTCAGCATGGAGCTAGGGTTGGGGCTTGGTTAGGTTAGGGGTGGTTAGGGTTTGAGAGGGGTAGCTAGGGCCAGGTTTGGGGGTAGCCGAAGCTAGAAAATTAGGGATGGTAGCTCGGCATGGGGTGGATTAGGCTAGGGTTTTAGAGAGAGAGGGATTAGAGGGAGAGGCTAGGGTTTAGGGTTTGGTTAGGGTTTTTAGGATTTTCTCCACATGCCAACTAGATCAAGCAAAGGTGGAGGGGTGTGATGATGGTTAAGGAGGGTGGGATGAGAGAAAAGGTGGTGTGAGGGTTTTAACATGATCCAAAAACAAGATCAAGTAAAAGGTGAAAAGAAGTTGGGGTGGAGATGAGGCCTTGATGCACTTGACAAAGAAACAAGGATCAAGATGAGGAGGGTTTTAGGGTAAGAGCAAAAAGAATATAGCCAACAAGAATTGATTTCCAAGGGACCAAGCTCCACTCAAAAATCCAAGTAAGTCCCAAAAGAATAGAATGGTGGTGATTTGCATGGCCCATGCATGGGCATTAAATGCCATGTTGATCTTGTGAAAACAAAATAATGATCATGGAATTTATACACATGCATTCCAAAATATGGATTAAGGCCAAGCTAAAGGCAAATAGAATTAGATCCATCCCAACCCACATGAGCTAGATTAAATGCCAAAAGAAAGTAAAAGCTCATGGGTAACTAGGATGGTGGAATTATAAGGTGGTGACAAAGGAAGGTGATGGAGTTGAATAAAAGATATGCCCCAACTCAACTTGGTCATTAAGCATTTATCAAGACCCAAATACAATATATCAAGAGCCAAATACAATTACTAATGCATATGAGAGAAGAACCAAATGAAAGGGTTTTATATGATGCTCAAATGCAAGGTGGCATGATGACATGAGCATGATATGATTAATATGCAACAATTATATGTAGGAAGTAGCCATTATATTACTAGACCATGTAGAATTACATATGTTAGACAGATGGGGTGCTACAAAGACCGATGTTTTCAAGAACATCGATCAACAAGCCATAGATATCAATAAGGATTTAACCTATCGTGAAGTTCCCATTCGTATTTTTGAAGAAGCCTTCAGAACCACCCGGACCCGGAGTATCAAGTTTCTCAAGATCCAGTGGAGTAACCATACCAAAGAAGAAGCCACTAGGAACGAGAAGATCATATTAGGACTGAGTTTCCCAATTTCTTTATTTCCTAGTTTTTCCTGAATCTCGGGACGAGATTCTGTTTAAGAAGGGAAGGTTTGGAACATCTCAAAAATATTAAACAAGCTTATCAAGTTCTAGTCACTCAAGTTTAGGGTTAACAAAAACACTTTAACTATTAAAATCTATATGAATACATATGTGCTTATTATTTAATGCATGGATGTTACTATGCCATGTTTGATTGGTATTAATGTTAAGGATTAGCTTAAATAGAATTACCACATCACCTAGATCATTTCCAAGGAAAATCAAATGAAAAGAAAGTCAAATATGAATCATATGAGCATATGGTCACTTTGGCCAAAATTAACCTCTAGCCCACTTTGGGTGTCTCTAGTAAAATATTTCCAACAGAAACAATTCTACATCTTTTCACCCCTTCCTATACTAAGTAAAAATGAACCCAAGCAAACTTTACAAACCTACAGAAACTATTTTCAAATCCATTTAATAGGCAATTCAAAATTCAATCAAGTGTAGGTGCATAGATCACCATTTTTCAAAAACCACTCAAACCTCCACCACTTGACAATTCCCAGCAACCAGAGACTACTAAGCATATGATCAGCTCACCCACCAAAAATCATGGAAAAATTCCAAAGATGAATTCATGCGGCCATTTAGTCGAACACCTAGCAGACAGAGTACAAACTCAACAACTATATACTGTTTGAAATCAATCTTGTGCTCATCTTGGTACTGCAATCAACCTCACTTGCTCACCCACGATCATCCCAGTACTTGGCCGTGCAAAGGAGCAACCTCACTTGCCACATTGACCAGTGCCATGCCATACCCGAGGGAGGTCATGCAGGTTGACCATGGATAGGTTGCCACACGCTGCGCAGCCCTCGCCCATGATGCCTAGCTGCTAGCTGTGACCTCACCGCCCCTCTCTGTCCACCCCTTGACCAACAGCGAGAAGTGGAGAAGCTAAAATCGCCGCGCCCATTTAAGTCTCCGCCATGCCGAGAGCACGACGGAGCATCGAAGCCACCCCACGCAGCCACGCCACGCCTTGCTCTCTCTACTCGTACCCGGATCCGCCGCGTCACAAGCCACCTCCCAGACAAGATCATTCGCCGCTGCGCACCCTGTGACCACCGTACTTGATGACGAACACCTCCATACCTGAATAGAGCACCGACATTGCCCGACCGACTAAGATCGCCCCTTGTCGTGCCACTACGCGCATGACGATCGCCGCAGTCCACCGCGTCGACCCATGCCCTCCGCCATGCTTAGCGCGACCTATAGCAGCATCACCGATGAGCCCGACCATGCCACCCTACCTCCAATGCCAGTGTATAAATAGGAGCTACCCCGAACCTCAAACGCACACCATCTCACTCCCCACTCTTCAACAACACCCAGACCCCTTCCTGGAGCAAGGCGAGCACCACCCCGCCGGAATTTGACCGGAGCCCCCGTTATAGTGAAGGAAGGGCACCGTCGATTGGAGCCACCCCAGGGGTCGTCGCGACTACCAATCGACTCGCCGTCGTCTACCAGCCCATTCGCGCCCATCGCCAGACCTAGCTAGAGCCCTGGTAAGCCTCCCATGACCCCCACCATGCCGCTAGGTTCAAAATCTCGCCGGAGCAGTTCGACGTAGATGATGAACCTCACCATAGATCTTGTTCTAATCATAGCGCTAAGAATTACCGATACCGTTTCGGTTAGATGGAGCCACTAACACGTGGGACCAAACTGTCAGCAGCCCGCTGCGCGCGCTATGCAGTTGGGACGACCCATTTCTTTCCCCGCGCAGAGCCCATCGATTCAAATAGAATTTGTCTATTTAGTTTAAAACCCTATTCTGTCAGTAGATTCAAAACTCAATTCAAAGAGATGCACTAATCCAAAATGCATCATCCAAATTTTGTTAGAAAGGTATTAAAAATATATAATCACTCCCATTGGATTGAAACCAATTGAAACTATGGATCACTTATACTAAAAATAACAAGACAGAGACTTTTACCACTTCAAACATTTTGATAAAATCAACCATAAATGCTTTTGAGTTGATTCCAACTCTCAAAAATCACATTTGCCATGCTCTACATGAATATGTAAAAATATTTGGATGTATAGATATTAAACATGGATTAGTATTAAGATAATGATGTATAGGCATTTCTAGTCACTTAAATATTATTAAATAGTAATATTAAATCTTGCAATACATGACCACCATTTTAAATCACATTCCCAAGTATTGGAATATGTGGTGATGACATGTGTCAACATGATCCACTATTTTATTTGGAGAATATTAAATCTTAAGTATTTTCAATGAGTAGAAATTACTTTTCCCAAATAAGAATGTGCCATTATTACATGTAAGGATTGAGATGATGCTATATCATCTAATATGAGCCCTTGTGTGCTAAATAGAAGTAGTTAAGTGTTGTTTGGTGATTCTATACATTGTATGTATATATAGGCGCTAGTACCGACCCAGAGGAGTACTTCGAGGAAGAAGAAGAGAACTTCAACAACTGTACTGCTCAAGGCAAGCTAAGACTATGCTTGATATCTATGCAAGCCCACTATACCAGATAACCTATCCAAGATGCACTATGCATGCTTGGTTATGCAACTTTGATTATACCAATCCTAGTTGTACTTACAAGCTTTACTTTTCCTTTAGCAAAGTTTCTTATCTAGTTAATGAATTGTGATTAGTGGAAAGGTAGGATGGATACCATCAAGATCATGGAATTAGTCTTGGATACTTATACTTGACTAACACCCCCTATAGTGATACACCCCATACTAGTGGCCAATGCTAAACTAATACTTGATCACTTTATATGGGAACACTTCGTGAAAAGGATTATGAAAACCTTGGAATGATGATTCATTCTATTGAAATGTTTTGGCATGTGTTATGATACACAATGGTTTGATGATGAAAATGAGTGAGGCATGAGCCTTGACTTTTATAAAAGCTGAGGGTTGGGTTCGGATGCGATACCATTCCAATTTTACTATACAACCACAATACCTAAGTTGGGTAGGGCTTAAATGGAAGTTTATATGTCTTAGTATGGGTTCCCTTGTGCAAGAGGTGAGCTGAGGCTACCCCATGAGTGAATGTCCACCTATGCAGTTCCCGGGATGGCAGTTGGCCATGGCTGGGAGGCCAAACTCGTAGGGGATGTAACACCCTTGAATCGGCCCTATGCAAGTTTTAGTGATTCCCGCCAAACCCGCATAGAAACGATTCAAAGATGCCCACCAGGCACTTGCGTGCGGGTGGAAAATGAAGTAATAACATTACACAATAGTCCACGATGGAAACCACAGAAACATATATATATATATACAACAACGACTCCATGAGTCAAAATACAGATATACAATACAAAGATCCAAATCACCTTAAAACGATACAACATCTGAGTACGGATAAGATGCAAATGGGGCTAAGAGCCCTGAAGAATAACAAATGGCGTCCATAATCCTGCCCAGGCCAAGCCGGAAGGGTAACCCTGCTAACGACGTGGAACTCAAACCTGCTAAAACAAAAGGGGTGTCGACAAAGGGAAAAGGAAAAAGAGGAGCCTCAGTACTGAGGCCAGTACACGGCGAGGCTAGAATTCTGCGGCTCTCGCCTACATAGGTCTGGTGGACTGAAGCGGCAGTGAAGCATGCACTAAACAACCTATAGAGACTCGATAAAACGTTGGCTATTAGAGAGAGATAAGAAAGACCTATCCAGAACCAACCTTATACTAACACCAATCATACCCCTCCTGGTATTCCCTCTCGAGACCAAACGAGGAAGTCAAACTGAGGAACTCACATAGTTGGCAGTTTTATTCATTCCATTATAGTTGCAGCACTTACTAGTCAGATACAATTAGCATGTGACATCCCAAACCCAGCAGTTGTTGGCACTTTTATTTCATTCCATTGGAGTTGCGATACTTACTAGGCAGGTATAACATGACACGATACACCCCAGTTCCACCAGTTGTTGGCACTTTTATTATCCATTCCATTGTAGTGAAGCTGATTACTAGTCACATATTAAGTCAAATTTATATCACTACTATAGTTATGCTTGTCTATGATCGAGATACTATGCTCCAAGTCGTCCATAACCGCGGACACGGCTTTCAGAAAGATTTACCCTACAGGGGTGCACAAATAGCAACACACGAATGATCAACCTCGGAAAAACCAAATCAAAACCCAACTAGGCTTTCACGACAAAGCAATCACAGGATTCATAAATTATTTCAGGGGGCCACACCACTAAGCTACCCGCAACGAAGTTGGCTGGCTCCAAGACAGACCCAGGGTTTGTGATAATGGTTGTAAACGACTGGGAACCCGAAAGTGTGACTGGGCTTATCGATACCGCAAAAACATTCCACGTTCCAAAATAGTACAAGTGATCCACGCACAATCGTAAATAAAGCAGTAAAGCATGGCATAAGTACAGGATAGTAATAAAGCCCCAAACTACTTGTGTCCCCAAGAAATAAGAAATGAATCAAGCTCTGGCTAAGGGGATTCATGGTCCCACATGCGGATAGTGCGATAGTCAAGGAACAGGTATCAAGTACTCGAGGCCTACGGGACACAAGTGGACATGAAAACCCAAATAGCATATATTGCCCACCGGTGCCTCTTTCATTAGTTGTCCCAGCAATTTAATAGTTGTATTTAAAGTCATGATCATCTCCACCATTAAGCATGTGCCAACCTTCCAACAACGGTGGAACAACAACGACGCGAAGCAGCACCTGAGCAAGAAACTACGACTCGCAAGGCTGACTGTCTATCAAACAACAGGAAATAGGATGTGTCCAAGGCAATATAGAGGCTGCAGGGAATATAAATGGTGCACGGAAACTAAAGCATCGCAGAAGGATAGCAATAGATCAACAGGAGGGAGTAAAGACTAGAAATGCAAAATAGGTAGAAGGGGGGAGAATGCTCGCCTAGGAAACACTACCGAAGATACATTATCCGAAGAACTTGTCGATACTCGCATCAACTCAACGGCCTAATCCGCGAAGAACCAAAGCACTAAAAGAAACACGAATGCACTATTTAATACTACGGCAGAAGATTCGACATGATTATGATATGATGCATGGCATGGCAAAGATGCAGTGCAACTAGGCAATATTAAGCGGTACCGGGGTCCCGACATTTAATTATATGATTCAAGTTGTTTATATACCCCGCAATTTAAATGTTGTATTAACAAGGCAAAGCATGACATCGGTTTGCTACATAGATTTAAATGAAGGCAATATAAGACTAGAATAGCCCGCATATAGCCTCCATAATTAATTATTAAGTGAATCAACAAAGTACCCCCAATTCCCAAGATATGTATGCAAAGCATGAACAATTTATATGCAACAAATATATTATTATAAAAATAGGGGAGGATAAGGGTCACACATAGTGGACTCGGCCATCTTGGGGCTCCGAGGGTTCGAGGGGCTCGGTCTTCGGGTCCGAGAAGATCATGAGTGGCATCGTCTTCGGTTTCCGAGAAGGAGGCCTTGAAGTCCATATCGGGAGATCTTGTCGAACTGGCATCATCGCCTTCGGGTTTCATATCGGAGAACTCGATGTTCCAAGAAGGTGTGGGAGTTTGGCACCATGGTCTTGCCTAGTCCCTCGGGTCTTGTCTCGTGTCGGTCTCGTTTGCCATGCTCAATTGTGGTCTTGTCGGTGGTCGATCTTGACTTGCCGGTGGAGGTCGTGGCAGCTCTTGGTGTTGGTCAAACTTGATGAAACCAGGGTACAGGCTGGGATGCTATGGTCATCAGTTGTTGTACTGGCACCACAATAGCAACACCAGTACTCCAACATTCATGCCTGCATAGGAGAGCCACAAGAGGCCGCGGGACACGCACGACAACAGGAGGCGGGCTCGCGCGCTTGGGCACACACATGGTCGAGGTGGCCGCCAGGGTCGAAGGGGCTGGGAACGGCAACCACAGACATGGCGATGGAGGAGGGCCTCACAGAAGATGCAGGGCGACTGGAGAGGAGGGCGAGGCCGGGGCGCCGGGGACGAGCTCGGTTGGCGACCGGAGAGGAGGGCGAGGCCGGGGCGCTGGGGACAAGCTCGGTTGGCGACCGCGCACGGTGAGAGGCAGTGGAACGGCCGAACGGGCGCTGCTGGCGAGGAGCCCGCGACGGCGGAGAGCTCGAGGACGGCGGCTCGCGTGGAAAGGAGGAGAAGAGGTGGCGGGCTCGGGCCGCGGGAGGAGGACGTGAGGCGGCGCGCTAGGGAGAGGAGTGGTCGGAGACACGGGCCGGGCATGTAGCTTGGCGATGCAGGGTCTTGAGCTCCGGCGGCCGGTTGCGGAGGAGCGAGCCAGGGAGGATGACGCTCTGGTGACAGCGGCCTCTCAAGGTAAGGCGAGGGCGCGGGGTCGACGGGGCCAGGAGGCGGCCAGGGGCAGCGAGACCGGGACTCTGCTTAGGGGTGGCGGATCTCGGGCTCCGGCGAGAGTGGCACGGGGAGGACGCGGGGCACAGGCGGCAAGGTGGCGTGGGGAAGGTGGATCCCGCATCAGCGGAGCTCCTAGCGGCGGCATGTGCAGGGGGATGGGCGAGGCTAGCGACGCGGTAGGTGGGGTGATGGGGAGACGAGGGAGGGGATCGCGGGGAAGACCGCATCGGGGTAGGTGGTCGTGTACGACGCGCCTGGTGGGGCCAGCTCACGGGAATGGATGGCTTTCAGCTCGCGTGTCTCGGGTGCGTGTTGTGTGCGACGTGACAAGTAGGTGCGCCGCATCGTGTTGGGTCGTGTGGTGGTCAGGTGTGCGCACGTGTAGGTGCTAGGTGGGTGTGTGCCGCTGGGGTGTGGTGTCGCGCACAGGGTAGGTCGGCAGGCTGGTTGAGGTGAGGGGTGAGGGTTAGGGTTTGGGTAGGAACTGGTTTTAGGCTAGGGTTTGGAGGTGGCCGGCTGGCCTTTTAGGCCTGGCTAGCTGCCTCCCAAAAATAATATAAGTTTTAGTTATTTATTTTGAAAACTATTACAATTAGTTTTTAGACAAAAAAACATCTAGAAGGATCTAGTTTTATAATTTGAAATAAAGACAAGGGATATTTATAAAACAAAGATAGCCTTTTCGAAAATAGTTTTAGGCAAACAAATGCATGATGACATGACGATGCTCAAATGCAATGTGGCATGATGACATGAGCATGCGGTCATGATGATGCACAAAACAAAAATAACAAGCGATTTTCTAGTAGTGGTTTTACCGGGGTGCTACAATTCGACACCACTAACAATGGATCTCGCCCTCGAGATCCGCCTCATGGTATGGGAAAAAAGGCCGATGATCTGAATCTTCTCTCTTCGTGTAGATCCTCGCGACACCACTAACAATGGTTCTTTCCCAATCTTGAAATCGGCGACACCACCAACAAGGGGTCGTTGCCCACATTCGTCGAGAGAACACTCCGTAGAAACAAATGCGAAGAAAGAGGTCACAAGGCCACCTCTAACTTCAGTGGAATGAGTAAATTGCATTGAACCACAATTCAATGTACAAAAGCGAATGAAGAGAGTAGTCGGATGGGGATCAATCCATCGCGCACCCAAACCATTACTCTGCACATGAATAGGAGAATTATGCAACCCACTCTCGGAATTCAGACTGAAGATCTTGACAAGCGATATTCGGATAACAAAGGAATGATGCAGGCTCTTCATTAGATTTGACGTAGATGAGGTCGTCGTGTTGGAAGACACCGGAAGACACAAGAAGGAACAAAGAGAAGTCCAACAAATGAAGGATTCCTCAGATAGCATGAAGACCAGATGTAGAAGCACCGTTACCAAAGGAGGAAGCGAAACCCTGAAGGCGATGGAAAACCAACCATGAGAATTCCTGGACTTGAAGAAAAGATAAGAGAGAAGATTCAAAACTCGCAAAGGTAAGAGGAGAAGAGCATAGAGGTAAGGAGTAAAAATAGACCTAATCAGATCTATCCAACCGATTTTGCAAAATAGTTTTGACACTCTACATCGGCCGTTAGCTAGGTTATCCTACAGGCTGGACCAGTGGGGTATCGTAACTGTTGGGCGCTGATACCACTTTGTAACACCCTCGAATCGGCCCTATGCAAGTTTTAGCGATTCCCGCCAAACCCGCATAGAAATGATTCAAAGATGCCCACCAGGCACTTACGTGTGGGTGGAAAACAAAGTAATAACATTACACAATAGTCCACGATGGAACCCACAGAAACATATATATATATATACAACAACGACTCCATGAGTCAAAATACAGATATACAATACAAAGATCCAAATCACCTTAAAACGATACAAAATCCGAGTACGGATAAGATGCAAATGGGGCTAGGAGCCCTGAAGAATAACCAATGGCGTCCATAACCCTGCCCAGGCCAAGCCGTAAGGGTAACCCTGCTAACGACGTCGAACTCAAACCTGCTAAAACAAAAGGGGTGCCGACAAAGGGCAAAGGAAAAAGAGGAGCGCCAGTACTGAGGCCAGTACATGGCGAGGCTAGAATTCGGCGGCTCTCTCCTACATAGGTATGGTGGACTGAAGCGGCAGCGAAGCATGCACTAAACAACCTATAGAGACTCGATAAAACATCGGCTATTAGAGAGAGATAAGAAAGACCTATCCGGAACCAACCCTATACTAACACCAATAGTACCCCTCCTGGTATTCCCTCTCGAGACCAAACGAGGAAGTTAAACCGAGGAACTCACATAGTTGGCAGTTTTATTCATTCCATTATAGTTGTAGCACTTACTAGTCAGATACAATTAGCATGTGACATCCCAAACCCAGCAGTTGTTGGCACTTTTATTTCATTCCATTGGAGTTGCGATACTTACTAGGCAGGTATAACATGACACGATACACCCCAGTTCCACCAGTTGTTGTCACTTTTATTATCCATTCCATTATAGTGAAGCTGATTACTAGTCACATATTAAGTCAAATTTATAGCACTACTTTAGTTATGCTTGTCTATGATCGAGATACTATGCTCCAAGTCATCCATAACCACGGACACGGCTTTCAGAAAGATTTACCCTGCAGGGGTGCACAAATAGCAACACACGCATGATCAACCTCGGAAAAACCAAATCAAAACCCAACGAGTCTTTCATGACAAAGCAATCACAGGATTCATAAATTATTTCAGGGGGCCACCCCACTAAGCTACCCGCAATGAAGTTGGCCAGCTCCGAGACAGACCCAGGGTTTGTGATAATGGCTCTAAACGACTAGGAACCCGAAAGTGTGACTGGGCTTGTCAATACCGCAAAAACATTCCATGTTCCAAAACAGTACAGGTGCTCCACGCACAATCGTAAATAAAGTAGTAAGCATGGCATAAGTACAAGATAGTAATAAAGCCCCAAACTACTTGTGGCCCCAAGAAATAAGAAATGAATCAAGCTCTGGCTAAGGGGATTCATGGTCCCACATGCGGATAGTGCGATAGTCAAGGAACAGGTATCAAGTACTCGGGGCCTACGGGACACAAGTGGACATGAAAAACCAAATAGCATATATTGCCCACCGGTGCCTCTTTCATTAGTTGTCCCAGCAATTTAATAGTTGTATTTAAATTCATGATCATCTCCACCATTAAGCATGTGCCAACCTTCCAACAACAGTGGAACAAGAACGACGTGAAGCAGCACCTGAGCAAGCAACTACGACTCGCAAGGCCGACTGTCTATCAAACAACAGGCAATAGGATGTGTCCAAGGCAATATAGAGGCTGTAGGGAATATAAATGGTGTGCGGAAACTAAAGCATCGCAAAAGGATAGCAATAGATCAACAGGAGGGAGTCAAGACTAGAAATGCAAAATAGGTAGAAGTGGGGAGAATGCTCGCCTGGGAAACACTGCTGAAGATACATTATCCGAAGAACTTATCGATACTCGCATCAACTCAACGGCCTAATCCGCAAAGAACCAAAGCACTAAAAGAAACACAAATGCACTATTTAATACTACGGCAGAAGATCCGGCATGATTATGATATGATGCATGGCATGGCAAAGATGAAGTGCAACTAGGCAATATTAAGCGGTACCGAGGTCCCGACATTTAATTATATGATTAAAATTGTTTATATACCCCGCAATTTAAATGTTGTATTAACAAGGCAAAGCATGACATCGGTTCGCTACATATATTTAAATGAAGGCAATATAAGACTAGAATAGCCCGCATATAGCCTCCATAATTAATTATTAAGTGAATCGACACAGTACCCCCAATTCCCAAGATATGTATGCAAAGCATGAACAATTTATATGCAACAAATATATTATTATAAAAATAGGGCAGGATAAGGGTCACACATAGTGGAATCGGCGATCTTGGGGCTCCGAGGGTTCGAGGGATCGGTCTTCGGGTCCGAGAAGATCTTGAGTGGCATCGTCTTGGGTTTCCGGGAAGGAGGCCTTGAAGTCCATATCGGGAGATCTTGTCGAACCGGCATCATCTCCTTCGGGTTTCATCTCGGAGAACTCGATGTTCCAAGAAGGTGTGGGAGTTTGGCGCCGTGGTCTTGCCTAGTCCCTCGGGTCTTGTCTCGTGTCAGTCTTGTTTGCCATGCTCAATTGTGGTCTTGTCGGAGGTCGATCTTGACTTGCCGGTGGAGGTCGTGGCAGCTCTTGGCGTCGGTCGAACTTGATGAAACCAGGGTACAGGCTAGGGATGTTATGGTCATTGGTTGTCGTACTGGCATCACAACAGCAACACCGGTACTCCAACATCCACGCCTGCACAGGAGAGCCACAAGAGGCCGCAGGACACGCACGACAATACGAGGCGGGCTCGCGTGCTTGGGCACACACATGGTCGAGGTGGCCGCCAGGGTCGAAGGGGTTGGGAACGGCGGCCACAGGAATGGCGATGGAGGAGGGCCTCGCAGACGATGCAGGGTGACCGGAGAGGAGGGCGAGGCCGGGGCGCTGGGAACGAGCTCGGTTGGCGACCACGCACGGTGAGCGGCAGTGGAACGGCCTGACGGGTGCTGCTAGCGAGGAGCCCGCGACGGCGGCGAGCTCGAGGACGGAGGCTCGTGCGGAGAGGAGGAGAAGAGGCGACGGGCTAAGTCCACGGGAGGAGGACATGAGGCGGCGCGCTAGGGAGAGGAGCGGCCGGAGACACGGGCCCGAGCACGGAGCTTGGCGACGTAGGGGCTTGAGCTCCGGCGGCCGGTTGTGGAGGAGCGAGCCAGGGAGGACGACGCTCTGGCGACAGCGGCCTCACGAGGGAAGGCGAGACCGGGACTCTACTCAGGGGCGGCGGAGCTCGGGCTCCGGCGAGCAGGGCACGAGGAGGACGCGAGGCACATGCGGCAAGGTCGCGCGGGGAAGGTGGATCCCGCGGCGGCGGCATGTGCAGGGGGATGGGCGAGGCTAGCGAATCGGTAGGTGGGGCGATGGGGAGACGAGGGAGGGGATCGGGGGGAAAACCGCGTCGAGGTAGGTGGTCGTGTACGATGCGCATGGTGGGGCCAGCTCACGGGAATGGATGGCGTTCAGCTCGCGTGTCTCGGGTGCGCGTTGTGTGCAACGTGACAAGTAGGTGCGCCGCATCGTGTTGGGTCGTGTTGTGGTCAGGTGTGCGCGCGTGTAGGTGCTAGGTGGGTGTGTGACACTGGGGTGTGGTGCGGTGCACAGGGTGGGTCGGGAGGTTGGTTGAGGTGAGGGGTGAGGGTTATGGTTTGGGTAGGAACTAGTTTTAGGCTAGGGTTTGGAGGTGGCCGGCTGGCCTTTTAGGCCTGGCTGGCTGCCTCCCAAAAATAATATAAGTTTACTTATTTATTTAGAAAACTGTTACAATTAGTTTTTAGACAAACAAAACATCCAGAAGGATCCAGTTTTATAATTGGAAATAAAGACAAGGGATATTTATAAAACAAAGATAGCCTTTTAGAAAATAGTTTTAGGCAAACAAATGCATGATGACATGACGATGCTCAAATGCAATGTGGCATGATGACATGTGCGTGCGGTCATGATGATGAACAGAACAAAAATAACAAGCGATTTTCTAGTAGTGGTTTTACCGGGGTGCTACAGGGGAGGTGCCTATACTAGGATGTGTAATTGAAAGGTTAGGATTGATTATCCGCATACCAAGTATGATGATTCAGGGTTATCCCTGGCGGATGTATCGAATTTTGTGGTGAAAATGTACCACTACTGTAGAGTGTCACACTATTCGAATAGCCGCGTCCGCGGTTATGGACAGTTTGAGTGGCCATACAATTCCGTTGTCAGATGTTTTCAAAATGACTTATGACTTGAAAGATGACCTTGAGTTGACCACAACTGAGTTGTGGACATGAAATCTGAGTTCCCACTTAAGCAATGTAGAGAACTAAAGCTAGGTCTTTACTCTTAAGTCTTTATGAAATAAACCTGGCTTTTTGCAAACAAACCTAGAGCTTATGATTCCTACTAGTGTTACCTTACTTATGTATGTAATAGTTTGCGAGTACTTAAAGAGTACTCGTGGCTTTGTCCCTGGCTATTCCCATGGCCAGACTATGAGGAGGACTACTTGGAAGATGGACAACAGGAGGTCTATGATAACTAGGATCATCTCCCATCATCAGCATTGCCTGTGGCCCTGAAGATGGAGGCTACTATGTTTACTTTCCACTGCTTTGATTGTATTAAGATTGGATCATGAGATCCTTTATTTGTAAGTCCTTTATTATGGTTTGTAATGGATGATGTACTGTGGTACCAATTATGTTATGTCCGCAAAAATGGTAATCCTAGGATTGCGATGTACAGCATAACAGGCATCTGGACTTAAAAATCCGGGTTTTGACACTTCGAATCCTCCCCGATCTAGGGATGGAGATGGCGGCGGCTACAGACTCTTTCGTGGATTTCTGATTAGGTCTTTGATTGGGTACTTAGATTTTCATCCCGAGAGGCTTTTATAGGCGAAGGGGCAAGGTCGGGAGCACCAGGGGGCCCACACCCCTGGTGGCGTGCCCCCTAGGACGCGCCGCCACCAGGTGTGGCCGCCTCGGTGCGCCAATTCGTCTCCCCTCCAGACTCCGAGTTACTTCAGGTAAAATATTGACTTTGGATTTTGTCCTGTCCAATTCCGAGAATATTTCCTTACTAGCTTTTCTGAAACCAAAACAGCAGAAAAACACGCAACTGGCACTATGGCATCTTGTTAATAGGTTAGTTCCAGAAAATGTATAAAAATACCCTAAAGTGTGAACAAAACATTAGAAAGTAGATATAAAACAAGCATGGAACATCAAAAATTATAGATACGTTTACGATGTATCAAGCATCCCCAAGCTTAACTCCTGCTCGTCCTCGAGTAGGTAAGTGATAAAAAAGAATAAATTTTGAGGTTACATGCACCATCACAATCTTGATCAAAGTATTTGTAAAACATTGATAGCTGGGATCATTGTACTCTAACATAGACATGAAAGATATAGTTCTAACAATAAGACATAGCAACTATGTTGTAACATGAATAGGTACAAATAAAAGATTCATGTATGACAATGCTTTGAAAGACGTTTGTTTGTTTCTCATATAGAAAACATAATAAGAATGGTATTCAACTTGTCCCTCATGGTATAGCAAAACATAAATGCATAGGACACCTTCAAAGTTCATAAGGGTGACTAGATACAAATAATTTAAGAACACGCAATATCAATGTTATGAATCAATCAATAAGTTTTGGGAAAATGCACATTAAACTAAGAATGATCACTATGCTCTCTCAATTGGTGCATAAAGATAGAAGATGGGGACTCAACATAAAAGTAAAAAGAAAGGCCCTTCATAGAGGGAATCAGGTATTTCAAGTTTCGTAAAGAGCTTCCAAAAATTATGGTACTTATTAGCTTTATGCTCTCATTGCCCCTATCATAAGCATATTTAGGTGATTAAGGTTAACGTGACACAAATATGAGAATATGCTTGACAAGTTATAGTTGAAAATCTCATGCCCCTTTCTTACGAGTACCGATCCTCATGCTACTCAACTTTAGTCACAAGTAAGTTCTTGCCATTGTAATTACATGTGTATCATGGAGAACCGCCAACGGGGTACCCCTTGCCCCATGATACAGGAGCTATCCCATATCAAAATGACAAGGCAACAGACAATGAGCATCTCAGCGATCTTTTTATTTGCTATATTCCTAGGTTTTTATCGAGGATGCTTCACAGAATGCTCACTATGGTTATGCTACAAGTTTGCACCATGATTAGGCATGGCTTAGGCTAGCCGCCCAGGCGTTTCTCTAACACACATACAAACTCCCTGAGCTTACAAGCTTCCCTTCTATTTTGCACCGCCGGGATCCATAAACAAAAGGACATGATATCAACTCAATAATAAGTGCAATGTTGAAAGCGTTCCCCATGGTAACATGGTTCTGCTAAATCACAACTTATAAAGCGCAACAATATATGCAACATATATGGACACAATGGTTCAAGTTTATTAAGTGCAAGATAGTAAAGTGTGCCATCAAGTTTGTGAGAGCTTTAATCACTAATTTTCACATAACAAGTTTAATTCGGAAGGTAGATAAAAACATGAATATACTTGGAATAGCAATAATGTTAATAGGTAGGTATGGTGGAATATTTGGAATAACTTGGTTTCATTTGGATTTGGATGCATGAGTGGAACTCATACTTGGTACATTTGGAGGCTAGCAAAAGACTGGGAGCGACCAACTAAGAGAGAAATAATGGCCATAATCATGCAAAGCGACAAAACATTATTAATTAAAGCATAAAGTGATATTACAAGTCAAAAACTAAATGATCATAGAGGCTATGGTGACTGGTATAGTCTTAACATGGTGTAAGCATGCGCCAAGTCAACCCAAATAAAGCATCAAAGAAGAATACCACAATATTATGCTTTTGTATGCTAAAAGAACGCATGATTCTTTCAAGGCACATTAAGAAATCTCAATTGTTTGGAACAAGTCATGCTACAGCAATAATTACTAAGCATAAAGTCAAAGCAATATCAAACATGACATGATAAAGTCTAGACCACAGTCAAAACAAGCTCCTTTTGTACAACTTATATGCATGAAACTTCCTACTCTTTTCCAACACAAATCAACTTATTTGAAACTACGTATGAATGTGGGGTCCAACCAATTTATTTAAGCAAACCAAACAAAAGAAAACTAAAGACAAAAACGAAGACTCTCCAAAAACAACACAATTGTGCATGAAACAATAAACATGAAGTGTTTGGAAGAAAACCTGAGATTTTTATTGATGAAGGAAGGGGATGCCTTGGGCATCCCCAATCTTTGATGCTTGTACTTCTTGAATATTTTTGGGGGTGACATTGGTGGCATCCCCAATCTTGAGCTTTTGTCCATACTTCATCTTATCATATTTTTCTTCCCTACACTTTAAAATTTCCTTCATACAAAACTTCGCACAATCTTCATTGGCAACATTAGTGTATTCAAGATAATAATTCCTTGGGTTTAGTTTCATCACAAGTAAAACTTCCATTGAAACAAAAGCTATTGTAGAAATTCCTTCTAAAAGCTCAAGTGATCAAAGAGAACTCAAAGAGAAAGAGATTAAGAGGGAAATGCAAATAATGGCAGAAATCTGTCAAAACAGACCAGAAGGTAAAAACCAATTTTTTTGAAGACCTTCTGTTGCTCAAATAGAAAAGTGATAAACTAATGAAAGTTAGATAGAAACCTGGGGCATAAGGACAAAAATTTACAGCTCAATCTGTCTTACAGGGATTTTCACGGGTTTTTAGAGTGAAGCACAAAAATCTGATTCGAGACAACAACTTTCCCAAGTCTTACTTCTCTCTCATTAGAGGTTACTCTTGGAACAAAAACCACACAAAAAGGATAAGGAGAGGTTATTACTGAAGCAATAACTTCCAAGACTAAACAAAAGAAAAACTTACTGAATAAAAATAATGGGTTGTCTCCCAAAAAGCTCTTTCTTTATAGCCATTAAGATAGGCTCAGTAAT
Organism: Avena insularis; assembly: GCA_023614405.1. Taxonomy (NCBI): domain Eukaryota; kingdom Viridiplantae; phylum Streptophyta; class Magnoliopsida; order Poales; family Poaceae; genus Avena; species Avena insularis. Next base: position 325,856,948 of record CM042688.1, read on the forward strand.
TTGAGAAGATGCTCACATAAGAAATATGAATTGAAGCAAAAGAGAGCATCAAGGAGAAAATATAATACACATTTAAGTCTAACCCACTTTGTATGTATATGAATCTTGTAAGAAAATAAATCAAAGAAGCACATAGTAACAAGAATGGGTAGATAAAACAAGAGTAAATTTGGAACTTTCAATATAAAGAGAGGTGTTTTAGTAAAATGAGAATTCGAACAACCATATTTTCCTCTCCTATAATGATTTTCAGTAGCATCATGGACAAACTCAACAATATAAATATCACACTCATCATCCTTTGGTAAGCATGGAGGGCGATCAAATAAGGTATTAGTTAAAGAGTTACTCTTATTGGGAGGTAGACATGGGTAGCTGCTCCATTCTTCCTCCTCTTGATCGTCACTCTCCTCCTCTTTTTCATCCAATGAGCTTTCAGTTTCAGCGATTTCTTCTTCCATAGGCTCCTGCAAGGCATTAGTCTCTTCCGTTGGTGGAGTGCATCTATTAAGATATTTAAGAATATAGCCATTTTCTTCCTTGTAATTATCAAAGAAAAATTTAAGTATATCATAAACCTCATATTTATAAGGTGCATCATCAGTATTTTCAAGAAAATAAGCAAGTTCGAATGCACCCTTCCAAGCAATAAATTCTTCAATTTGTTCCACATCATAAAAGTCACAATTTCCCTTAACATAAGAAGACATGGTAACATCATCATTATACTCACATTGAAAAGGGAGGTGTTTATACCTCCTACAGCAACAAGATTTATCAAAGCAATAAGTAACATTATAAGTAGAGCACACGTTTCTAGCAATAGTATACAATTTATTAATTTGTTCCCATAAGTGTTTCCCTTTTTGTGACAAGCGGTGTTCCTTATAATAATATTTTTGTTCTTCCGTGAACCCACCTTTCAAATAAGATCTAGTTTCAAAGAAACCAACCATTGATAGAAAGCATGATAAAGCAAGACAATAACAAACCAATGAAAATAACAACTATAGTAGGAACTATTTTTTTGTATTTTTGATAAAAAGAAACAAGCAATCAAAGCAGAAATAAACTGAGCAAAACAAAAAACAAAGTAAAGGGATTGGTTGTGAGAGACTCCCCATGTGAAGCTGTCCTTAACTCCCCGGCAACGGCGCCAGAAAAAGGCTTGATTGCTCAAGATATCTTGAGCTCGTTGGGAACCCCAAGAGCAAGGTATGATGAGCACAACAGCAAGTTTCCCTCAGTTATGAAACCAAGGTTATCGAACCAGTAGGAGCAAGGAAACAACTCCAAGGTGTTGCTACCAACTTGGAATCCTGCACAACACAACCACAGAACTTTGGCCCAACTTACAGTAAGGTTGTCAATCTCACCGGTTTTGCTGTAAACAAAGGATTAAACGTATAGTGTGGAATATAGTAATTGCTTGCGGAAAGTAAACAATAAACAATAAATAGTAGATGGTATATCAAGGTAAAAGAATGGACCGGGGTCCATAGTTCACTAGAGGTGATTCTCCTTAAGATAAATAGCATGTTGGGTGAACAAATTACATCGGGGCAATTGACAGATTTCAGAAAGCATACAATGCATATACTAGACATCTTGACTCCTATGAGATTTGATTGGGCATTACAACGTTATACATAGACGGTAATCCAACTGCATCTATGACTAATAATCCACCTTTAGGTTATCATCCGAACCCCCTCTAGTATTAAGTTGCAAGCAACAGATAATTGCATTAAGCAAAGTGTATAAAGTAAACAATACAATTGTCCCATGGACAAAGGATTGTTGTTTTCTCCCTAGTAGCAACAACACATCTACAACCTTAGAGATTCCTATCACTTCCCCAGATTACTAGAGGCATGAACACACTATCAAGCATAAATACTCCCTCTTGGAGTTGCAAGCATCTACTTGCCCAAGATAGTTACTAACAACGGAAAGCATGCAAGATCACAAATAACATAGACATGATAAAATCAATAATCAATCTGAAATACCATCTCAATATCCATCGGATCTCCGCTAACACAACATGTAAGATTACAAATAGATGAACTTGATCATGAACGAAGCTCGCAAGATCTAAACATGATAGCACAAAGGAGGAGAACCAACCATCTAGCTACTACATGGGCCCATAGTCCAAGGATGAACTACTCACCCATAGTCCAAGGATGAAGAAGGCCTCCAGGATGATCTCTCCCCTCCGGCAGGGTGCTGTGAAGAGCTTCGGATCCCCTTGATCTAGGGATGGAGATGGCGGCGGCTATAGACTCTTTCGTGGATTTTTGATTGGGTCTTTGATTGGGTACTTAGGGTTTTTGTCCTGGGAAGCTTTTATAGGCGAAGGGGCAAGGTCGGTGGAGCACCAGGGGGCCCACACCCCTTGGTAGCGTGCCCCCAGGCCGTGCCGCCACCAGATGTGGCCTCCCTAGTGCGCCACTTCGTCTCCCCTCCGGACTCCGTGTTGCTTTGGGTAAAATATTGACTTTGGCTTTTGTCCCGTCCAATTTCGAGAATATTTCCTTACTAGCTTTTCTGAAACCAAAAACAGCAGAAAACAGGCAACTAGCACTGTGGCATCTTGTTAATAGGTTAGTTCCAGAAAATGTATAAAAATACCCCAAAGTGTGAACAAAACATGAGAAAGTAGATATAAAACAAGCATGGAACATCAAAAATTATAGATACGTTTACGATGTATCAAGCATCCCCAAGATTAACTCATGCTCGTCCTCGAGTAGCTAAGTGATAAAAAGAATAATTTTTGAGGTTACATGCACCATCACAATTTTGATCAAAGTATTTGTAAAACATTAATAGCTGGGATCATAGTACTCTAACATAGACATGAAAGATATAGTTCTAACAATAAGACATAGCAACTATGTTGTAACATGAATAGGTACAAACAAAAGATTCATGAATGACAATGCTTTGAAAGGTGTTTGCTTGTTTATCATATAGAAAACATAATAAGAATGGTATTCAGCTTGTCCCTCATGGTATAGCAAAACATAAATGAATAGGACACCTTCAAAGTTCATAATGGTGACTAGATACAAATAATTTAAGAACAAGCAATATCAAAGTTATGAATCAATCAATAAGTTTTGGGACAATGCACATTAAACTAAGAATGATCACTATGCTCTCTCAATTGGTGCATAAAGATAGAAGATGGATACTCAACATAAAAGTAAAAAAGAAAGGCCCTTCATAGAGGGAAGTAGGGATTTCAAGTTTCATAAAGATCTTCCAAAAATTATGGTACTAATTAGCTTTTTGCTCTCATTGCCCCTGTCATAAGCATCTTTAGGTGATTAAGGTTAAAGTGACACAAATATGAGGATATGCTTGACAAGTTATAAGTTGAAAATCTCATGCCCCTTGCTTACGAGTACCGATCCTCATGCTACTCAACTTTAGTCACAAGTAAGTTCTTGTCATTGTAAGTACATGTGTATCATGGAGAACCGCCAACGGGGTACCCCTTTACCCATGATACAGGAGATATCCCATATCAAAATGACAAGGCAATAGACAATGAGCATCTCAACAATCTTTTTATTTGCTATTTGCATAGGTTTTTATTGAGGATGCTTGATAACCCACAAGTATAGGGGATCGTGTGTAGCCTTTTCGATAAGTAAGAGTGTCGAACCCAACAAGGAGCTAAAGGTAGGACAAATATTCTCTCAAGTTCTATCAACCACTGATACAACTCTATGCACACTAAACGTTTGCATTATCTAGGAAATAAAACTAGAGCAACAATACGAGTAATAGAGATAGCTTTGCATGATAATAAATAACAAGAAAGTAAAGCTAGTTGCTGCATCAATAAAATACACTAAACTAACAGAACCATGAGTGTGGAATAGTGGTGGTAATTGTGGTGGCTTGTCCAAGTTTAAATAGCAAATAGATCGGGTTTATTGTCTTCGATGCAATTTTCTATGTGGGAGAGACTAAATATACATGTGTTTCACTACTTGGAATTACATGTACTATATGATTAGATTGTTAGCAAACATCCGTAAGTACTAATAAATCATTAAGGTTTCCCCAACCATAGCCTTAAGTTTAATGGTCCTCTTACTCCCATACGTGCAATGTTCCGGTTCATGTCCTCAGGTTTCTGTCACTCCGGCAGAACTTCCCCCCTTCCTCTTACACATCCTACAAACCCTATGATTTTTAATCCCTGCGCGCACGAATATAATGGACACCAAAGGACTGTACCATATCAACCTACAACTCTAATGAACCAAAGACGTTCAACCATTCAATCTAAAAACAAAGAAATTATGCAAACATGACATAGATCATAGGATTATAACTTATAGCATCAAACACCATGTTTACATAGGACGGTATAGAGGTGTGTGGGAGGATGAACCATTGCATACTAGGAGGATTAGGTGATGGAGATGGCGGTGAAGATGGTGAAGAGGGCGGCGGCGGCGCCGGCGGTGAAGCGGGGGACTCCTTCCCTGCCGTCGGTATCATGGGGGAGCACCTCCCCTTAGCCGCCTTCCTTCATGGCTTCTTGGGATCCCTCCCTCATGGAGATGGGATCCATGGGGGAGGAAAAAACGTGGCTTTGGTGGCTGCAAATTCGTGGGTGGAGATGCCCTGGGTGAATTAGGTTTCCTCCTTTTATATAGCTTCACGGATTCCCGTCACCTCATCTAGCGCTACAGTAAATCGGGACTAAAAGGCCTGTCCAGACTCGGAATCAGGTAAATTTTATATCCAGAATATTTGTCGTGAAATTTCCAACAACTTTGTAGTTGAAGAGTTTTCCGTTTGACGCTGTCTTCAACCTGAAACGTGACCATCGTGAAAAAGAGTTCTGATACAGATTTCTGGAAAAATCCCAATTTGACTCCAACAAGATTTCCACTTGTATTCTTGTTAATTCCTACACATCAAAGTGTAAAACAAGAACATTGTGCACTTTTGAAACTATTAGTAGGTTAGTCCAAATAAATCATAAACTTTATATAAAAAGGAGTGTCAAAAGCATATTATTAGCATAAAACTATCAAAAATTATAGATACGTTATGGACGTATCAACATCCCCAAGCTAAGTTCCTGCTCGTCCTCGAGTAGGTAAACGATCAAAACAATATAATTTTTGAGGTGACATGCAGACAACACAATCTTGATCATCATTATTTTAAAAGTATTGATAGCTGGGATTAAGGTACTCTAAACATGAATCATGAAAGATAGAGTTCTACCAATAAGACATAGTAACTATGTTGTAACATGAATAGGCACAAACAAAAGATTCATGAATAACAATGCTTTGCAATACGTTTGTTTGTTTCACATAAAGAAAGCATAATGAGAATGGTATTTAGCTTGTCCCTCATAGAGTAGCAAAACATAAATGCATAGGACACCTTCAAAATTCATAAGGGTGACTAGATACAAATAGTTTAGGAATAAGCAATATCAAAGTTATGCATCAATCAACAAGTCTTGGGACAATGCACATAGAACTAAGAATGACAACAATGCTCTCTTAATTGGTGCATAAAGATAGAAGGTGGAGACTAAATATAAAAGTGGAAGAAAGGCCTTCATAGAAGGCAGCAGGGATTCAAGTCTCATAAAGAGCTTCCAAATATTATGGTACTTATTAGCTTTCAGCTCTCATTGTCCCTATCATAAGCATATTGAAGTGATTAAGGTTAAAGTGAACAAACTATGGAGTATATGCTTGACAAAGTATAAGTTGGAAATCTCATGTCACTTGAATACGAGGGTCGCTCCTCATGCTACTCAAGTTTAGTTACTGGTAAGTTCTTGTCATACTAAGTACATGTGTATCATGGAGAACCGCCAACGGGGTACCCCTTGCCCGATGATACGGAAGAATCCCCATATCAAAATGACAAGGCAAGCAGACAACAAGCATCTCAGCAATCTTCTTATTTACCATGGGAAAATGGTGCTTTTTTCTCTCTTTCCTCTTTTCTCATATTTTTTTTCTTTTTTCTGAATCTCTATCTCTTTTTTTATAAGAAAAATGCTTCATAGATTGCTCATTATGGCTACATTGCAGGTTTCTACCATGATTAGGCATGGATTAGACCGGCAGCCTAGGCGTTCCTCTAACACATATACATAACTCCATGGACTTACAAGCTCCCCTTTCATTTCACACCGACGCATCCATAGATAAAAGAGCATGATATCAACTAGGTACAATGTACAAGTGAAATGTTGAAAGTGTTCCCTATGATAGCATGGTTCTGCTAATCCCCAACATATAAGTGCAAGCATATATAACATAGATGACACAATGGTTCAAGTTTATTAGGGGCAAGAAAAGTAAAGTGTGCCATCAAGTTCGTGAGAGTTTTAATCACTAGTTTTCTCATAACAAGTATAATTCGGAAGGTAGATAAAAGCATGAATATACTTGGAATAGAAAATGCTAATAGGTAGGTATGGTGGACTCTTGGAATAACTTGGTTTTATTTGGAGTTCGATGCATGAGTGGAACTCATACTTGGTTATGGAGGCTAGCAAAAGACTGGGAGCGACCAACTAAAAGAGCAATAATGGCCATAATCATGCAAAGTGACAAAACATCATTAATTAAAGCATAAAGTGATATTACAAGTCAAAAACTAAAGGATCATAAAGGCTATAGTGACTTGGGATAGTCATAACATGGTGTGAGCATGCGCCAAGTCAACCCAAATAAAGCATCAAAAGCGAACACCACAATACTATGCTTTAATATGCTAAAACAACAAATGATTCTTTCAAGGCACATTAAGAAATGTCAATTGTTTATAACATGTCATGCTACAGAAAAAATCACTAAGCATAAATCCAAAACAATATCAAGCTCCTTTTACCACTTAAGCATGAACTTTTCCTACTCTTTTCCAATCCAAACCACTCTTATTTGAAAACTAATGTATGAAAGAGGGGGTCCAACCAATTTATTCAAGAAAACTAAGAAAAACAAGCAAACGAAAACCAAAAATGAAAACAAAGACGCTCCAAGAATAACACAATTGTGCATGAAACAATAAAAATGAAGTGTTTGGAAGAACCTGAGATTTTTATTGATGAAGAAGGGGATGCCTTGGGCATCCCCAAGCTTTGACGCTTGTACTTCTTGGATATTTCTTGGGGTGACATAGGGTGGCATCCCCAAGCTTGAACTTTAGTCCATTCTTCATCTCATTACATCATTCTTTCCTTAACACCTGAAAATTTTCCTTCATACAAAACTTCACATAATCTTCATTAGCAATATTAGTGTACTCAAGATAATAAGTCTTTGGGTTCAGTTTCAACACCAATAAAACTTCCATTAAAACACAAGATACTGTAGCACTTCCCTTAAAAAGCTCAATTCCCCAAAGAGAACCCAAAAAGGAATCAACAAGAAGCAAATGCAAATAATGGCAGAAATCTGTCAAAACAGACGAGCAGATAGAAACCAATTTTTTGAAGACCTTATGTTGCTCAAATCGAAAAGTGTTGAACTAACATAAGTTGGATAACAACCTGGGGCAGAAGCACAAAACATTACAGCTCAAACCGACGTACGGAGATTTTACACGAATTTTTACAGCATAGCACAAAAATCTATTTCGCGACAGCAACTTTCCTAAGCATTACTTCTCTCTCATTAGAGGTTACTCTTGGCACAAAAAGCAAATAAAAAGGATAAGGAGAGGTTATTACTGAAGAAATAACTTCCAAGACTCAACTAAAACTTTTGGGTTATCTCCCAATAAGTACTTTTCTTTAATGCCTTTAAGTTAGGCATAGGATCAAGATTCAAGTATTTTCGAATGAATAAGCATTAAGGTCAATACCAGAAATATCTTTCTTACGTCTTCATGCATTCCTACAACTTTTTTAACTGAAAATCTTCCATGGAAAGATTTGTTTTGGTTTCATAGGCATGAACACAAGTGTTCAAGGTCGACCCCCATTTAACCATTACTCATCTTTCCAATCACTTTCCTTTTTTAAAACTTTATTAGGTAACAAGTACAACTAATTTTTTTTGTAATTCACATTCCCTATCCATACTAAGATAGAGAACAACTTAAAACTGAGAGTAAAACCTACTTAGAGATAAAGGAAACAAGTGCACACAAGAATATTCACCCACACGCTATTGCTCCCCGGCAACGGCGCCAGAAAAGGTCTTGATAACCCACAAGTATAGGGGATCGTCTGTAGCCTTTTCGATAAGTAAGAGTGTCGAACCCAACGAGGAGCTAAATGTAGGATAAATATTCTCTCAAGTTCTATCAACCACTGATACAACTCTACGCACACTAAACGTTTGCATTATCTAGGAAATAAAACTAGAGCAACAATACGAGTAATAGAGATAGTTTTGCATGATAATAAATAACAAGAAAGTAAAGCTAGTTGCTGCAGCAATAAAATACATTAAACTAACAGAACCATGAGTGTGTAATAGTGGTGGTAATTGTGGTGGCTTTGTCCAAGATTAAATAGCAAAGATCGGGTTCATTGTCTTCGATGCAGTTTCTATGTGGGAGAGGCTAATATACATGCGCTTCACTACTTGGAATTACATGTACTATATGATTGGATTGTTAGCAAACATCCGTAAGTACTAATCAATGCATTAAGGTTTCCCCAACCATAGCCTTAAGTTTAATGGTCCTCTTACTCCCATACGTGCAACGTTCCGGTTCGTGTCCTTAGGTTTCTGTCACTCCGGCAGAACTTCCCCCTTCCTCTTACACATACTAAAAACCCTATGATGTTTAATCCATGCACGCACAAATATAATGGACACCAAAGGACTGTACCATATCAACATATAACTCTAATGAACCAAAGACGTTCAACCATTCAATCTAAGAACAAAGAAACTATGCAAACATGACATAGATCATAGGATTATAACTTATAGCATCAACCACCATGTTTACATAGGACGGTACAGAGGTGTGTGGGAGGATGAACCACTACATACTAGGAGGATTAGGTGATGGAGATGGCGGTGAAGATGGTGAAGAGGGTGGCGCCAGCGGCAGAACGGGGAATCCTTCCTCGCCGCCGGTTTCATGGGGGAGCACCGCCCCTTAGCCCCCTTCCTTCATGGCTTCTTGGGAGCCCTCCCCCATGGAGATGGGATCCATGGGGGAGGCAAAAACGTGGCTTTGGTGGCTGCAAATTCATGGGTGGATATGCCCTGGACGAATTAGGTTTCCTCCCTTTATATAGCTTCTCGGATTCCCATCACCCCATCTTGGGCTGAAGTAAATCGGGCCTAAAAGGCCCGTCCGGACTCGGAATCAGCTAAATTTTATGTCCATAACATTTGTCGCGAAATTCCAACAACTTTGTAGTTGAAGACTTTTCCGTTTGATGCCGTCTTCGACCCAAAACGTGACCTTCAAAAAGAGTTCTGAGACAGATTTCTGGAAAAATCCCAATTTGACTCCAACAAGGTTTCCACTTGTATTCTTGGTAATTCCTACACATCAAAGTGTAAAACAAGAACATTGTGCACTTTTGCAGCTATTAGTAGGTTAGTCCAAATAAATCATAAACTTTATACAAAAAGGAGTGTCAAAAGCATATTATTAGCATAAAACCATCAAAAATTATAGATACGTTATGGACGTATCAATGCTTCACAGAATGCTCACTATGGTTATGCTGCAAGTTTCCACCATGATTAGGCATAGCTTAGTCTAGCCGCCCAGGCGTTTCTCTAACACACATACAAACTCCATGAGCTTCAAGCTCCCCTTTTATTTCACACCACCGGGATCCATAAACAAAAGGACATGATATCAACTCAATAATAAGTGCAATGTTGAAAGCATTCCCCATGGTAACATGGTTCTGCTAATTCACAACTTATAAAGCGCAAGCATATACACAACATAGATGGACACAATGGTTCAAGTTTATTAAGTGCAAGAATGTAAAGTGTGCCATCAAGTTTGTGAGAGCTTTAATCACTAATTTTCACATAACAAGTTTAATTCGGAAGATAGATAAAAACATGAATATACTTGGAATAGCCATAATGATAATAGGTAGGTACGATGGACACTTTGGAATAACTTGGTTTCATTTGGAGTTGGATGCATGAGTAGAAATCAATCTTGGTACATGTGGAGGCTAGCAAAAGACTGAGAGCGACCAACTAAGAGAGCAATAATGGCCATAATCATGCAAAGCGACAAAACATTATTAATTAAAGCATAAAGTGATATTACAAGTCAAAAACTAAATGATCATAAAGGCTATGGTGACTGGTATAGTCTTAACATGGTGTAACCATGCACCAAGTCAACCCAAATAAAGCATCAAAGGAGAATACCACAATATTATGCTTTTGTATGCTAAAACAACGCATGATTCTTTCAAGGCACATTAAGCAATCTCAATTGTTTGGAAAAAGTCATACTATAGCAATAATTATTAAGCATAAAGTCAAAACAACATCAAACATGACATGATAAAGTCTAGACCACAGTCAAAACAAACTCCTTTTGTACCACTTATATGCAAGAAACTTCCTACTCTTTTCCAACACAAATCAACTTATTTGAAACTATGTATGAATGCGGGGGTCCAACCAATTTATTTAAGCAAACCAAACAAAAGAAAACTAAAGACAAAAATGAAGACGCTCCAAGAACAACACAATTGTGCATGAAACAATAAAAATGAAGTGTTTGGAAGAAAACCTGAGATTTTTATTGATGAAGAAATGGATGCCTTGGGCATCCCCAAGCTTTGACGCTTGTACTTCTTGAATATTTCTTGTGGTGACATGGGTGGCATCCCCAAGCTTGAGCTTTTGTCAATACTTCATATCATCATATTATTCTTCCCAACACTTTAAAATTTCCTTCATACAAAACTTCACACAATCTTCATTAGCAACATTAGTTTATTCAAGATAATAAGTCCTTGGGTTTAGTTTCATCACTAGTAAAACATCCATTAAAACACAAGCTACTATATCAATTCCTTCTAAAAGCTCAAGTGATCAAAGAGAACTCAGAGAGAAAGAGATTAAGAGGCAAATGCAAATAATGGCAGTGTCAAAACAGACCAGCAGGTAAAAACCGATTTTTTGAAGACCTTCTGTTACTAAAATCGAAAAGTGATAAAGTAGTGAAAGTTAGATAGAAACCAGGGGCATAAGCAGAAAAAATATAGCTCAATCTGTCGTACATGGATTTTTCACGGTGGTTTACAGTGAAGTACAAAAATCTGATTCGGGACAACAACTTTCCCAAGTCTTACTCCTCTCTCATTAGAGGTTATTCTTGGCATAAAATCCACACAAAAAGGATAAGGAGAGGTTATTACTGAAGCAATAACTTCCAAGACTCAAGAAAAGAAAAACTTACTGAATAAAAATAATAGGTTGTCTCCCAAAAAGCTCTTTCTTTATAGCCATTAAGATAGGCTCAGTAATTTGAGAACATGCTCACATAAGAAATATGAATTGAAACAAAAGAGAGAATAAAGGAGCAAATATGATACACATTTAAGTCTAACCCACTTCCTATGCATAGGAATCTTGTAAGAAAATAGATCAAAGAAGCACATAGTAACAAGAATGGGTAGATAAAACAAGAGCAACTTTGGAACTTTCAATATAAAGAGAGGTGTTTTAGTAACATGAGAATTCCAACAACCATATTTTCCTCCCTCATAATGATTTTTAGTACCACCATTGTAGTCGGATTAATGACAAGTACGCCATGAGGGGGTCCTCAAGGCGTGCGGAAGAGAGGGGGGGGTGAGATGTACGGTGTTCCGGGATGGTGAGCACACAAGTTTACCTGGTTGAATCCATGCTTTGGACAGACCCTACTCCTGCTAGTAATCCAGTAATACGGCAGAGCCAGAATATGGGTTACAAGGGTTTCGCCTATGCGAGTTGAGAATGTAGACTATTGTGGTGTGCCCTAAAGGCTCTCCCTAGGACGGCTTATATAGATATCCGGCCTAGGGTTTACATGAGAGATCTATCCGGCTACGACTAAGAGTCGGTTATAGAGTACATCTTGAACTACAAGCAACACTATGGGCCTAAGTCGGTAAGTCTTCTGGGCCTTCCCGTAGCCGGATTGGACTCCGTCTTTTCTCCTTGACTGGGCCGCTCGTGAAGCAAAGCTCTAACCCGAAGTGGACCACCCTGGTCAGTGAGGAACTGTGAGGATACCCGGAAAGTATATCCCCAACAGCAGCCTCCGGAAGTCTGCAAGATCCAAAGTCGGATTTTATCATCATCTATCTTGATCTTCAGCTTGCAGAATCTTGAAGGGTTCCTGAAACATCGCAACAAAAATACGATCCAGGTCTTAAAAATAAGTCGTACCTATCAACAGGTTACTCGGATTTTCCAGCTTGATTTCAAACTAAGCCGGAACTTGGTCTCTAACGCCACCTAACACCAGTCATGGTCAAGTCACGTCATCTGACAGTCATCCTGTCAGCACGGTTGTAATGCGTGCGCGGAGATCGAGGCGACGTAATCATCGCGTGGGTCCTTCCCAGTTCCTTCCACGACGCGTCGCGGTTGTACTATAGCATTTGCACGAATCTTGGCGCGGTTAGGTGGCTATAAGGGGTGAGGATTCTCCTCCTCCTTTCTTCACCTGTTCCTTTGCCTTTTCCTCTCCTCCAAATCTTCCCCGCGTGCATAGAGCTCCTCTGCTTTCCCCCAAGAACTCCCAGCGCTGCCCATCGTAGGTCATCTGCTTGCCGGAGAAATGGCTCCTTCATCCTCTTCCGGCCTGGCGGCGGCAATGGACGACGGAAGCGGCGACAGAGAAGGAAAGCTTCCGCGAGGTCTGGATCCCCTGCGTGCTAGATGATGAGAAGCTTCGCGGCATGGATACAGAAGGGCTCCTCCGCACCGGTGACCCGTGAGGCGGCCGGGGACTGTCCCCAACTCAAGACGCCGGGCGGGGTCCACTTCGGCACCCACCTCGACAGAGGTTTTTCATTTCCTCCCTCGGAATTCTTTTCCGAGGTGATTCATCATTATGGTGTTCAGCTCCACCATCTTCCTCCCAACTCTCTCCTAGAGATGAGCGCTTGTGCTTCTTTGTGTGAGGGATTTCTCGGCATTAGGCCGAGTTTGACCTTATTCCGGTATTATTTTCATGTCCGGAGAAACTCTATCACTAGCGGTGTTCCTTATATCACCGGTACCATTAGTTTTTCGCTTAGACGCGAGCACGCATATCCCAAAATCTTAGCTAGTGACTCGGTCAAACAATGGTCAGCCACCTTCTTTTATCACAAGGATATTCCAGCTCCCGACAAAGCTACTGCTTTGCCGGCTTTTGTCGATGGATCTGCCATGGCCCAACCATCTTGGGACGAGGCCGCTCCGGCTCTTAGTGACGATCTGATCCTCGCTAAGAGGCGGGTCGAATATCTGATCAAACACAAAGGACTGAAGGGATCCGACTTGGTCCAATGCTGGGTGTTATGCCGGATCCAGCCCCTTCAGTACCATAGAAACCGACTGATGCACTCCATCACGTTGTCAAGAAAGATTCTCTCTGCATCAGTCCTAGAGCCTATACCTCACAAGGCTACATAAGCCAGATTAAATGGCTAATAAGGGAGCGGATCGAGAGGAGGATCCTGGAGGTTTCTCTGGATATGCATACGGTAGAAAACCCCGTAGTGTCAGTAAGCTTTTAATAGTAAACCTGTTTATGTGTTTCAATCTTTAAGTTACATTGCAATACTGATATGTTTTCTTCTTTTCGGCTTGCTGACCTCCCCGAGTCGGAACTTGCTCCTCTTGAGGGATATCCTCCAGAGTTTTCTCAAGAGGTGGAATTGGTTCCATTGCCGGACATTGCGCTTAAGAAACGCAAGGCTCCGACAGTGGCTGTCGGTAGAAAGGAGGTGCCCATCGTGAAGAGGTAATTTTCAACACAACTTCCGCCTTTGTACCTTACTCGAATTTTCTTCTGAGATGTAATGTTTTTGACTTTATTACATTCTCAGAGCTAAGAAGCTCATCAAGGGCAAGGGGAAGGGAACTTCTTACAGAAAGTATGTTCCTATAACCAGGATTTGTTGAAAAATGTCTGCGATAAGCAGAGAGAGATCAAGGCTCTCTGACTTAAGAATGCTGAACTTAAGGTCTCCAAGGATGAGGCCAAAGGTAAACATTTCGACACTCAAACCTTGTCTTTCATGTTTTCGTAGTCAAAAAAATTCTGAACTGTTGTTCTTTTTGACTTACAGCGCTGGTAAAACAATCCTGTGCCATGATTGAAGAGGCCGAGAACCTCAAAACTTTAGTGGTGGAGAACAAGGAACTTCGCCAAGAGCTGGATAAGCTCAAAGCAGATCATGAGAAGAGCATAGCTCAAGTTCTCGAATCCTCCTCCATGGATACTGACGAGCACGATCGCAAGATTGCTGCTCAAGATCAGCAAATCTCGGACCTCAATAATGAGTTGTGCAGAGAGAAGGACCTTTCCGAGGCGCTCCGGGCTGAACTCCGGATTCTTCAGGAAGAGAAGACCAAGATTGACGACGTCATTTTTGGTATGTTCCATCTGTCTGACTTGTCCTTTTTGTTCGACTTCTTTCAATGTCGGATTTTCTTAACCGTTTTTGTGTATAGGTCCTCTGAACTTGACGAACTCTACCTCCGCCGAGCCCCGCACCCACCGGCTTACCCAAGTCGGTGACCTGCTTCATGACTTCCACCAATCCCTTGAGGATATTGGCGAAGCTCTCAAGATTCCGGACATGCATAGCATGTCGGATTTTCAGGTGCGGGACAAGGCGAAGGAAATGCCGCAACTTGTCCAGGATTGGAATATGTCTTACGCACGATCCGCAGCGCATAACGCTCTCACCATGGTCATGAGCCACCATGGAAGCATGGAGATATGGCAAGTGACCAGAGGGTATTCTATAGTAGATGAAGACGGCCAGGAGGAGGACATCAAGGCTATTATGGACTCCTGTGCCGGATATGGGTGTCATGTGGCTGACTTGACCAGCTACGACACTCCTTTCTTCACCCGCGTGGACACTCCGCCTCCGCCTCCGGAAGAAGCAACAAAAGTTTCCGACGGTGAACACACCACCTCGGATGTGGACATCACGGAACGATATCAAGGCGATGTATCCAGCGAGCCGGCAGCTCCTTCTTCTCCATCTGCATCATAGATTGCCAGAAACATTTGTATTATCCTGAAAAACATGATGCGTCTGTAAATATGAAGTACTATAATTTTTCTAGTGCTAAGCTTTTGATCTATTCAACACTTTTGGCTTTAAATTTTTGTGTGCCTGAAATGTTTACATAAGCACTTGAACTTTTTCGCCTATACTTATCGTTTTTCTGGCTTTCCGCCTCGTCCCTTTCGTGAGCCGGCTAAACCTTCTGCCCGGAAACTTTGCCGAGCAACGGAGCTCAATTGCTAAACCAGTTTAAACTAGGAAACAAAGCCAGCTTCCAGTACCAACAATTCACTACTCGGAAAATACCCGCATCCAGCAATCAGACAAATAACCAAAGTAAAGACTTAGAAACTTTAAAGTTATACCCAAGGGTAGCAATTTTAGAATCGCAAATCTAAACCAGAACGAACATGAGCATAAAGTAATTTCAAGCATTCTGGGATTTTCGACTATGACATGATCATTCGGAAATAAGATGGTAAAAACTTCTCAGAAAAACTTGAGGCAACCAAAACTTTTATTTCTCAGAGAACATGTACATATATATGATTACAAAGAAGGATAAGCTAAGAATGAAAGGGACGTAGCTGAGCAATATTCCATGGTCTGTCTAACTCATCCGGATTTGTACTGCCTCCAGCTCTCTTTCTCTTCTTAGTAGCAGGTCTTTCTTTGACCGGCCTCATGTCAGTTAAGTAGTACGAACCATTGAGCAATACTCAACTAACTAAAAAGGGCCCTTCCCATACTGGGGAAAGTTTGTGCTTTCTTTGTTGCACAAGCCGGAGAACCAAATCGCCTTTATTGAAGGATCTATTTCTGACTCTCTGGCTATGATACTTGCGTAACTTCTGCTGATAGGCTGTTGATCTCATTTCAGCAACGGCACGAACTTCTTCGACTAAGTCGAGATCATTTTGTCGAGAAATCTCGGCATCCTCTTCAATATACGCGGACACTCTAGGAGAAGTGTGAATCAAATCACTAGGAAGAACTGCTTCTGCACCATAGACCAAGAAGAAAGGTGTGTATCCGGTTGACCTGTTCGGAGTTGTTCGTAAACTCCATATTACAGAGGGTAATTCCTCTGCCCAAGCCCCCGCAGCATGTCGTAGTGGTGCTTCGAGTCTCGGTTTTAGGCCTTGTAGGATTAAACCATTTGCTCATTCGACTTGTCCGTTAGCCTGTGGATGTGCGACTGACGCAATGTCAAGCCGGATATTTTGCTCATTGCAGAATTCGGCCAATTCTCCCATAGAAAAGTTACTCCCGTTGTCCGTGATAATGCTATGTGGATAACCGTACCGGATTATCACATCCTCGACAAATCTTTTGGCTGTTGCTCCATCACAACTAGTGACAGGTTTAGCCTCAATCTATTTAGTGAATTTATTACTAAGAGGTGAGTAAATCCACTTGAAGCTCGTTTAAATGGTCCTACCATATCAAGCCCCCATACCGCAAAAGGCCATGTTATAGGTATTGTTCGCAGCTGATCAGCCGGAACATGAGCTTGCTTGGCGTACTTTTGGTAGCCTTTGCACGTCTTGACTAATCGTTCGGCATCTGCCTAAGCTGTAAGCCAGAAAAATCCGTGTCTAAAAGCTTTTGCCACTAAAGATTTGGCTGCAGCGTGGTGACCACACTCGCCTTCGTGGATTTCTCTTAAGATTTCCACTCCTTCTTCCGGAGACACGCAGCGCTGAAAACCCCCAGAAACACTCCGCTTATAGATTTCACCTTTAACTATAGTGTATGCTTTCGCTCGTCGGATAATGTGCCGGCTCAGAACCTCATCTTCGGGTAATTTGCCATCTATCAAATAATCAAGGTAGGGTTGAGTCCAGCTAGGAATTACAGCCAGAACTGCTATCAAAGGTGAGTCGGATTTAGTCGGATATTCCTCATCTGCTCCCTTTATTGAGGGAACTTTGAGGTGCTCTAAAAAAGCGCCATCCGGGACCTCTTTCCGCGCAGAACCTATCCGAGATAGTGCATCTGCTTCCTCATTTTCTGCTCGAGGGATGTGTTGAACTTCAAACCCTTCAAACAATTTAGATAAATCATCCACGACAGCTTTATAAGCTGCCATGTGTTTATTGGCATTACAAATATCCGACACTTGTTGAGCAACAAGATCCGAATCTCTGTAATACATCAAACGTCGGATTCCAATATCCTTAGCAATCTGGATTACATGCAGCAGTGCTTCATACTCGGCAATATTATTTGTCGCTGTGAAATGGATCTGCAACACGTATAGAAGTTTATCTCCTTGAGGTGATTTGAGCACCACGCCAGCCCCTGAGCCCCCTCGAGCCTTAGACCCATCAAAGTAGAGGGTCCAATATTCCGACTCAGGGAGGATCATGTTCTCCTTCATCTCTATCCAATCAGCGGCAAAGTCAGCAAGGATTTGGGTTATGAATGAAGTTTTGACTTTGTCAGATTCCTTCATCCGGATTTGGTGATAACCGGAATATGCATCGAGAAAACAGAGGAGTTCCGAGCCTGCCGTAGAATCGATAACTTGATCAATTCTAGGCAAAGCGAACAAATCTTTTGGACAAGCCTTGTTCAAGGCAGAATAATCAACACACATCCTTAAATTAGTGGTGTCCTTTTTAGGGACCATTACAGGATTGGCCGACCACTCAGTGTGGATGACATCTTCTATGAATCCGCCTAACTCGAGCCGTGCTAGTTCCTTAGCTATTGCCTTACGATTTTCATCACCGAAACATCGTAAGGACTGTTTGACGGGTTTAGCGTTCGGGTTTACATTTAAAGAGTGCTCGGCAAGTTCCCTAGGTACTCCGGTCATGTTAGATGGCTGCCATGCGAAGATATCTTGATTTGCTTGGAGGAACTTGACGAGCGTGTTTTCCTATGCGCTACCTAGGCCTACGCCTATCTAGGTCACCTTGGAGGGGTCATCATCCTTCAACGACGTCTTCTTCGTCTCTTCTGATGCCTTGAACTCCAGATTTGGCTTGGTCACCTCCTTCTTCGTTGCAGGCATCTCGGACGGATCTATGCTCTTCTTGATCTCCTGGTACTCCTGGGCGTGCAACATGGCTTCAGCAAAGGCGACATTTCCATCCTCGCACTCTCGCGCTTTTTTCGGGTCTCCCTGATGGTGATCACGCCATTGGGACCTAGAATTTTCATCATATTGTAAATGTAACACGGACGAGCCATAAAAGCCCGTGGCGAACGTCAGAATATAGCGTGGTACGCGCTCTTAAACGGGACCACTTCGAAGGAAAGTGCCTCCGTTCGATAATTCTTTGGAGTTCCAAAGGTAACATCCAAAGTGATCTCTCCCAGGGAATTGGCTTGTCTTCCTGGGACAACTCTGTGAAAGATCACAGAGCTATGGTTCAGTTGGGTCTCCAAGACCTTCATCCGGTGCAGCGTTTCGACATAGAGAATATTGATACTACTGCCGCCGTCCATGAGGGTCTTGGAGAAACCATAACCGTCAATAAGTGGATTAACAATTAAGGCGTATTTTCCTCGCCTGTGCAACTTAGGCGGATGATCAGCACGGTCAAATGTGATTGCCACTTCCGACCAGTCCAAGTATTGAGGGACAGCCAGAACTATTGTGTTGAGCTCATGTAGAACTGCTTTCTTGACCTTTGCTGGTTGAGATCCGAGGAAGGTGACATAAGTGTCTTTCTTGGTCGGAAAATTTTTCTTCCCTTCCGGCTTGGGATTTGAAGCATCAGCTTCCTCCATGTTAGAATCTTCCTTGGTCTCTTTTTATTTTTCGGGATTCTTCTTTCCCTTCTTCCGCTTAGCTTTATAGCCCGCGGTGTCATCTCTTTTGATGTTTTCATTGAAACGACATTCAGCGTTGGTGTGGGACGAGCCCCCATTGGCGTCTAGGTGATGCACACATGGGTTATTGGCAATGTCGGCCCAAGAGTAGGTTTTGCCTGGTTTTTGGTCTCCTCTACCTTGGACTCTTGAAGTTCCATGCCCATGCCCGCGGCCTCCGCCGCATCCTCCTCGTCCTCCAGACCCGAAAGTAGCGGTGACTACTGCCGTTTCCGCGTTGGGTTTTTCTTCCGAGGTATTTTTGCGCTTCTGAGCTTGTTGCTTTCGTTGTTTTGCCGGCTGTGGCATAGCTAGGGCATTGAGTAATCCCTCTGCATCATTGTCAGCATCTGCATACTTGCTCGTTGTTTCTATCATTTCTCCCAAATCAGTGACTTTGTCACACTTCAAGTGATGGCGCAGTAGACCAATTGGGAGACCTGTGATGAAAGCTTCAACCGCAGTTTGATCGTTTACCCCTTCACAGGAGTTCTTGGTGTCGATCCATCATCCGAGGTAATCCCGGCAAGTTTCTTCGGCCTTCTAGGTGCAACGCTGCAGGTCTCCGACCATACAGGGCCTCCGATATGTGCCTTCGAAATTCCTAAAGAACGCACTTTGCATGTCATACCAGTTGTGGATGGTATTCTCCGGAAGTTCAGTAAGCCATGATCGTGCAGTCTTCCGCAACATGAGTGGGAGATATCGGGTTGGGACCAGGCTGTTTCCGCCTTTGGCGATGCAGCAAGCTTGGAAAAATCCTGTAGCCAGGTATCTGGCCGAGCAATGCCGTCGTAGGCTTGGATATGTCTTGAGATAGCAAATCCTTCCGGGAATTTTGTAGCTCTTATACGTGGTCCGAAGCACTTTGGGCCCATGTAGATATCATCGTTTTCGTAGCGCCGCGCCTCTATGTTGGAATTGATCCTGTGACATGCGTCGTTCGGGGATAGAGATCGTCCCGAATGTCGGCTGTGGCTGCGGTGCCTTGGAGCCGGACTTCGGCTTCTGCCACCACCTCCTCCGCCATGTCGTACTCCTTGTCCCCCTTGAGAGCCGTTGTGATGACTACTTGGTGGAGAGGGTGGGGCGGCTAGATTGTTTCCGGTTGTTTGCCGGCCTTTGTCCGGAGCGTCATTATTCCGGTTCCGGGGAGGGTCTTCACTATGACGAGCCCCCTGCCGGCTTGTCCCGGCATGGTTTCCATCGTTCCTTCATTTGTCGTTCCCACTACGGTGAGGCTTAGCCGGACGGCTTGGGTATCTAGGAGGTGGCATTTTTTGACGATCCTCCTCCCGACGTTTCTCTTTATCTTATCCCCTTCGGTCGTTCGACTCATGTCGGGGAGGATTCCTCGGATACAGTGCAGCGATGGCCTCTTGTTTGGCCGCTGGAGCGATGTTGCTCCAGTTACGTGCAGGTTTGCGATGTTGTCCTGATGATCCGGTTCTGGAGTAGTTGTTTTCCCGTCGGTCGGAACGGTGATGTTGTTCCGGAACACGATGGGGCCTTATGTCATTCCAAGCTGAGTCCGTGTGACATTGGTCGGATTTGGAGACCAGTTTTCCACTTCTGGATTTCGCAGCCATCTGTTGCTCCAGACCCTTGATGAGTAGCTTGATGCCCAATCGAACCTATTCTGGGCCTGGGTTGTTTGACAGGATATCTCGAGCTGCGATAGTGTTACATCGGTGTTGGGTACACCAGATCTCCTTTGCTGTCGAGACGAGGCATCCCTGGATCTCCTTCAAAGAGGACCCTGTTTACTTCCGGAAATTTACCGTCACCTGTGTAACGTTTCCAGGTCTTCTGATGCAACCGAGACATGTAATCCTTAGTTGCCATGTTTTTCTTTTCTCCCTCGATGTTTTTAGCTTCATCCAGGAGTTGTTGACGACGCGCTTCTAGGGCCTGGGCCCTTTCGTCTAGTTCTTCAGCAGTAAGTTCTGCAGCTGTAGGGATATGTGTGGTTAATGCAACAGCGATGAGTTTACGTGCACCTTCAGTGATCACGTGTCCATCCACCGATTCCTCTTTTTTCGGCTCTTCTGGGATAAGTGCTCCATCCGAGTCTTCCTCACATTCCTCGGTAATCACCTCCTTTATCAGAGGGTCTTTTGCCGGGGTCTTGTTCTTCTTATTCTTCTTCTTTGCCTTCTTGGCAGCGCCGGCAGAAAAGATGGCTTTGGGTCCGTTTCCCGGAGTCAAGCTCTGATCGGTACTTTCGGACATCTGGACTTCGGGATTGTCTCCGACTTCCATGTCATCCTGCACTTTGGGAGAATGTTCCCCGGATCCTTCATCCATGGCTTCTCCTTCCTCTGCAGCTTTGGAGTTATACTCCTCTTCATATTCCGCGAAGAACTTTCGGAAATCTGCCAACGTCATCGATTCATCCGAGGATGCGGGTACGTCGGTGTTTGTTCCAATTGCCTCCAGTACAGAGTCGGTGTTGTCGCCAGCATCGGTAGAGCCAGATCCGGATCCAACATATCCGACAAAGTGCGTTGCGCTCCTCCTGAGGTACCTGCGGCTCTCGCGATCAGCTTCGTCGAAACTTTTGATGGTCTCGAGATATGCATCTACGCCTGAGTTTTGCATTATCATATGTTGCAGTGTGTACCCCAGGAAAGGCTTGTCTGTCCTAGCGTTATCAGAGCCGGAATCAGTGTCGTTGATATGCTCCTCCTGGATTTCGACTTCCGCGGGTGGATCGATCTGGGATCCGGCCTCTCCAAGGAGATCCACTCCAGATTTAGCTTTAACCGCTAGGTCTTCCTCAGGCTCGAATTTCTCCACTATCTCCGCAACTGGTGCGGGCTAGGTGGGATTAGGGTTTTCTGAGATCCGGAACTCTACCGCCTCCGCGGACAGAGGGGATCCATAAGATTCTTCTGCCTCTATCATCACCACTGGGTGGGTGGGACAGGTTCAGCGAAACCGATGTAAACATCGATCTCGCCAAAGGACATGATTGTGTAGGCAGTCACGGCCTCCTTAGTCGGAATCTAGGTCGCGTCGAGAACGATGAGAGGGATGTCGCTGGTGTAGAGGATGCGACCGACGGTGATAGTCTCGCCGATTCCGATTCTTGTAGATTCCGCTCGGAACGCATATCTGGAGCTCACTTGCCCCACGGTGGGCGCCAACTGTCGTCGGATTAATGACAAGTATGCCATGAGGGGGTCCTCGAGGCATGCGGAAGAGAGGGGGGTGAGACGTACGGTGTTCCGGGATGGTGAGCACACAAGTTTACCCAGGTTCGAATCCGCCGGCTTTGGACGGACCCTACTCCTGCTAGCAATCGATGTCTGGGAGCCGAAATATGGGTTACAAGGGTTTCGCCTGTGCGAGTTGAGATTGTAGACTATTGTGGTGTGCCCTAAAGGCTCTCCCTAGGACGGCTTATATAGATATCCGGCCTAGGGTTTACATGAGAGATCTATCCGGCTACGACTAAGAGTCGGTTATAGAGTACATCTTGAACTACAAGCAACACTATGGGCCTAAGTCGGTAAGTCTTCTAGGCCTTCTCAGCGGATTGGACTCCGTCTTTTCTCCCTGACTGGGCCGCCCGTGAAGCAAATCTCTAACCCGAAGTGGGCCACCCTGGTCAATGAGGAACTGTGAGGATACCCGGAAAGTATATCCCCAACAATCATGGACAAACTCAACAATATAAATATCACACTCATCCTTCTTTGGTAAGCATGGAGGGCGATCAAATAAGGTATTAGTTAAAGAGTTACTCTTATTGGGAGGTAGACATGGGTAGCTGCTCCATTCTTCCTCTCTTGATCATCACTCTCCTCCTATTTTTCATTCAATGAGCTTCCAGTTTTAGCGATTTCTTCTTCCATAGGCTCCTGCAAGGCATTAGTCTCTTCTGTTGGAGAATATCATTTTGCGGACCGAAAGTTGGGGTGTACAGGCAACGCGGTACCCAAGTTCCCTGAAATCAGCCGGGATGACTATAGTTAGTGTGCCAAATACTCAGAGGGTCTTTTTCGGCACGAATTCAACTTTACGTTTCAATACAAAAAATCAGGCTAACGGGCGTCAAGTTGGGCCCCCTGTCAGTTCGCCGTTATGTCACTCCCATCGCTTAGGCGGGGTGGCTGTCATGTAGGCTTGTAGCGTTACGATGGATAGGACAACACCTACCGGTGTATTGATGTGACAAAACAGGGCCCATGTATCGGCGTTATAATTATTTTTTGTTTACTCAGAAGCTAGAACGGCCACCACCACGCGTCTCTCCTTGGACTTCCGTCCCAATCGTTAACCCCTACCATAAAAGCGCATTGACGGTTCCACCGTTCCCCTGCCTCGCAGAAACCACTCTTCTTCTTCCTGTTATCTACTATCTTCTTCCCGTCTTCTCCTTGCCACCATGGAAGATCTACGCACTCTAGAGATAAGCTTCACTACCCATGACAACAAGAAGATAGACGTTGTCTACACCAACGAGGATGAGACAGTGGTGTGTGTCCTGAGGATGTACGAGGGTTAGCTTGGGATAGACGAGGACAAGTTTGTGGGATTGGACCTCGAGTACACCCCGGAGCACCCATATGAAGGGAGTGAAGTCGCCGTCGTTCAACTTGCCATGCGGAAACACGTCCTCGTCTACCACCTCTCCCAGTTTGTAGATCTGCTCTCCGTAGCTAACCGCTTTTAGGGTTTTCTCCTCTTGTTCTTTATCCACTTGCTCATCTTGCAACTACTGGATTTTACTTAGGACCAAATAAATTAGGGTTTGCCTATGTCTCAATCGACTGAGATTTTCTTTAGTCTCAATCACCTAAGAAAAGTGCAACCGTAGTTAAAAGAAATGTGCAACTCATTCAGTCGACTGAGAAATAGCAAAACCGAATAAATTATGACAATACAATGTTGAGAGTCTTGATCTTGCATTTACTAAACATTTCAAAATTATATTGAGATGATGATCTTGCATTGACAAAATATTTGTAGTTACAAATTTTGGTGATGAAAAACTACATACTTTCAGGACTGACAGGAAATGTCCGGCGCTGCGCTAGTTCCTTGTAAAAAAGGGAATTGTTTTCTACACTATCGACACAACAACTAATTTTTCGAAATTGTATCAAGAGGATATTATAATTCCTGCGCATAACTGGATCGATATTCAGCGTCTTGTCAAGATCCTAGGGGGCTCGAAGAAGGATGGAATGGCATCACTCACAACTAGAATCCTCGATGAGTCGTAAGACAAAATGAAGGAAGATTTCCCTACGGATAGGCACGATTTTTGGGACGAGTGGCCGTTGTCTGATATAAACCTGAAGTATGCAGCCATAGATGCTTACGTGACCTACCAGCTGTACAAGAAGATCCATTTTTTTCTACGTTACCTCGTGTTTTTCCCTATTTGCAAGAGGGAAGACGAGCTTAGGGGAGCCCTTTGTAGAAAATGCGGAATAGCTGAGTTTGAAGTTGAATATGCAAAGAAATTGGCTACATCTGAAGCAGCTAACAGAGAGGCTGCAGAAGCAGCTGAAAGAGAGCTTGCAGTTGAAGAAGCAGCTGACAGAGAGGCTGCAGCTGAAGCGGCAAACAGAGAGGCGGCATCTTCTAGCGGCAACAATCAGGCCTGTGATGCACCGCTAATTGTGCCGCAGGACGCTAAAGATAGGAAAGCCAAGTCAGATGCCAATTGGGACAAAGCAGTTCTTTAGATGTGGAGTACCTGGAATGGTCACAGTTCGTCTCCTAGGAACGATGGCAAGCGCCTCATGTGGTCTGATGAGGAGTGAATTAAATTTTACTTGTCAGTGTTATGTTTCTATTTTATGGAACTTAGTTAGCTTGCCAAGATGTCTAGCGCATCAAGTGATACTAGTAAAATAAATTTAACCCTCGTTGTGTTATGTTTATGTATGTGTCTTGTAGCTTTTCAAGATGGTAGCTTCTTAACTGGCAGTTTGAAAGAGTGCCCTTTTCCTCTCTCGCTAAACATATATGTTTCATTTTGCCCAAATTGGTAGAAATCTAGAGAATATTCTCACTTCGATATTTCGTTCCCTTTTGGACCTCTTTTTGCCTCCGATCAGGTAGCAAATCTAGAGAAGCAAATCACACTAGGCAGATTACATTCATTCCGAAAACAAAACAAATGTAGATATAGCTGTGCGCAGCTAAATAGGATATAGTGATAGAAAGTAGGTTGCTTGACGAGGTTCGATGCATTTAGCCAGAAATAGGATGTAGCTAGAACGAAGCTGCTTAGCAGCAGGGGCAGCCGCCACAGCTGTAGGTACATCCTACAAGTGTCCGCGCCTCCACCATCTCCCTCTGGTGCTTTCGCCACTTCTTGCTACCTAGTTTCTTGGACATGGGGGCCTTGGGCCTGATTGGAGGCATGCGACCCTCTTTGATGGCCACCCGCTGGAGGTTTTGGAGGTGAATGTCGAGAGCCCGGTGTTCAGTGATGTAGGCGTTGATGTTTAGGATCTCACGCTTGCTGCCTTTGTGGATGCCGGAGTCCGTGGCCTCTGCATGCTTCAGTAAGGTGTTGAAGTCGGTGCCGCCAGCGGCGCGACTTGTCAAGCAGTAGGCGACCCCCTTGCGGAAGGGGCAGCTGTAGTAGGGGGCCGTGAGGTAGTCGTCGTCTTGGCCGCAAGACTGACGAGCCTTGGTGTGAATGGACTCGTCATCGCTGCAGACGTCGCTGCCGGAAACCTATTGGAAGAAAAGGAAAATGGGGGAGTAGATGATGTAAGAAGATCGAGCAATCAAAATGCGAACAAGCGAAACCTAATAAACCAAGATCTAGCATCCAATGATGGGAACGGTGTTGGATAATTAGGCACAATTTCCATGATTAATTCCAGAATATTAAACATGACAATACCAGCTAAATTTTAAATATATTAGCCCATTATTTCTAACAAACGGTAGAAGAACCAGGGGAGGGGAGCAAACCCTAGTTACCTCTGACCATAGGTCGTCGATGCCGGTGTCATATGGGTTGAGTGGAGCGATGTACTTATCTGGATCTTAGGTGCCCAAGAAGTGCGTGATCTGCTTGTGACCGGCGGGGGCCTCCTCGCTGGCGGGGGGCTCCTCTTCGGTGGCTCCGTCGGTAGCTGGGATAGGGGCCTGGACGGGAACGACGGCTGCCATCGATGCCTCCACTGGGGCCTGGACATGGACAGCGGCTGCTTTCAACCCATCGAGGGGGACCGGCGAGGAGACGGGGGCCTCCTTGCCAGCGGCCACGGAGGCAACGATGGCCACCTTATCCTCCTCGGCCATCGCCGGTGCGGACGGGGTATTCTCGGGAGTTTGCGGATGCTGGTGGGACAGTGGAGAGGGTTGCGTGGGGACAGTGAGCAAGAGTGGGAGTGGGTGTGTGGAGAGGGGCTCTATAGTTAAGGTGGATAGAAGCAAGACACGTTTCATTGCACCACCGTGCAACGCGCTGCGCAGTCGACTACACCGTGCACCGCGACACGCGCACGGTACATCACGTTTTTTCCCAGGCCATGCATGGCAGTTCTGTATTGAGCCGCATGCAAAGGGCACACACACAATCAGGTTGAGTTCCATTTCCTTGAAGTATTCTTCCACGGTCTTTGTCCCTTAACGAAGCGCTTGAAGGTTGTTGAATAGGTCACGCGTGTAGTGCGCGGGGACGAACCGGGATCTCATGTGAGCCTTCATGTCATGCCAAGTTGTGATTGGCGGCTCTTGTCTTGCATCACGAGCAACTTGAACTTGTTCCCACCAAAGGTTGGCGTAATCATCAAACTCAAGCGAAGCCATGGCGACCATCTTCACGTTGTTATAGTTGTGCATGCGGAAGATCTTGTCGACTTTGAGTGCCCACGAGAGGTATTCTTCGGGGTCATTGGATCCGGTGAACTTGGGCATTGTGAACTTGATCTTGCCAAAAGTTTCTTCATCGTTGCGGTCATTGCGACGAGCTTGGTGACCTTGTTAATGATCGTGTAGTTGGGGAGGTGGAACTTGGTTCTCGCGTCCTTGTTGCGGAGCTTGCTCTTGGTATTGTTGTTGAGGAGCTTGCTCTTTCTCTTGGCCTTGGTTGTTGACGTGGTTGAGGCGCTAGGGCCTCATGGTGGAGAGGGTGTGGAGCCTCTTGACGTGGTTGATGATGAAGAGGAGGCTCGTTCCTCGGTTGATGATGTTGGTTAGGCACATGGGCCTCACGGCGAAGAACATGGTCATGAGCCTCTTGACGTGGTGGGCGTCGCTCAACTTGTATCACTTGACGCGCCAAGTTTTGTTGATGTGGAGGGGGGGCCTTGTGATGACCATGGTGTCGTTGTTGACGTTCATGACGTTGATGACGAGGAGGAGGATCTTGGAGAGCTTCACGTCGATGACGAGCTTGATTCTCCAAATTGGAGTCATCACTCGTTGTGTCAAGTATGTGTCGTGGTCGATGGTGGTAGACTTGTGGTTGCACTTGCGGATGCGCTTGCGGTTCCTCTTGTGGTTGCTCTTGTTGGATCACTAGTGCCCTTGCGTGATGACGGTGTGCTTCTTGCCTTGCTCGTGGCCTTGAAGAGAGGTCACCATCATAGCTTGATGTTGCAGCGTGCCTTGGGGAAGGTACATAGTTCGAAGAGGTTTCATCTTCAACCATGGGGGCATCATTGCGTCTTGGAGCACTTGGTTGAAGATCTTGTTGAGGAGGAGCATGACGTCGCGATGAGCTTGAAGAGCTTGAAGCACGTGAACGCGGTCTTGCCATTCCGTCGATGAGGCGTCGAAGATTGTCATTTGTTTCGGCGACGGAGCGTTGAAGCGCTTCATTTTGGTGGCCGAAGTTGTGATGCATTGCATGCATTTGTCGTTCGAGGCGGTCGAAGCGGTTGTCGATGTTCTTGAACTCGGCTTGCGTCTCGCCAAATTGTTCATCTTGTCGTGTCTCAAAAGCTTGGCAACATTCACGGAACTCTTGGCGGATGATGAAGTAACTTGCGCGCGTCATGTACGAACCTTGATCTTCTTCTTGGGGAGGTGGTTGGCTCGTCTCACCGTGCCTATCCATCGTGCAAAACACACAAGTATTGTATATGGAAGTGGAATATGGTGGTGTTAGCCTTGTATCTCACCTTGGGGATTGCACCAAACTAGAAACCACAAGTGAGAGCTATAAGCGTGCCAAGTGGAAATGCAAAGAAAACTCACACTAAAGAAAGAACTAACTCTCAAAAGCTTGTTGGTGGTAGGTTAGGATTGTGGAAAGCCAAAGAACCAACCAAAAGAAAAGGGATAGTCAAAAGTGGGTAAAATCCAACAAAACTCAAGTCAAAGGCAAAGGTCAACAACTCAAAAGGGTGACGGGAACCTACGACTATATACACACACGTGGAGAAAGTTGGGATTGACACGACTATGAAAATGATCAAACAAAATGTCCTAACGACGACTAAGCTCATTGTCGTGCCAATGCAAGGAGAGACCATGGCTTGTTTGCAAATAAGAAAAGTGAGCAACGGATTTGTGCACTTGCCTTGGGCGCTCTTATTTCTCTCTTGCTTACAAGCTTTGAGACTCTCTTTGGCAATGGGAGACTATTTTTCTTTTGCTTTTTCTTTGTATCTTTTTTTTGTTTCTCCCTTGATGCTACCTAGTCACACTTGATATTGCTCTTGCACACTCACTATCCAAGGACAAATGCACAATGCTCAAGCAAACACAAGATGACCCACTCTCATAGGATAGGTACACACAAAGGAAGATAGGGGTTAACAAGGTGATGCAAGTTATACCTTCTTTGATGATGATGAACTTGGCGTCGGTGGTGCGAGATGATGTTCGTGGGCCGTGGTGTCGATGAGCGCGGGGGTTGTCGATGCGAAGCTTGTTGTTAGTTGATGACACGCACACGGGCACAAACAAACAGGAGGAAATTAGCCAATGCAAGATTAGAGGCAAAACTGTCAAAATCAGGCGTCAGGCCGGAGACTCCGGGGTTTTAGGCCGGAGACTCCGGTCCAGGCCGGAGACTCCGGTGTGCAGGCTGGAGACTCCAGTCTAGAGTCAGATCACGAACTGCTCGAGTTCTTGAGCGGAAATCCACGCCTTGGGTCCTCAAATCCGCGAAAAATTGGCCAAATTGGGCTGGGAAAACGCAGGATAAAGCTGGACCAACACCTAAAACAAGGTTTGATCGGATCAAAACCACAAATAACACTCCAAATCAAGAGATCGATCCAAAGGCAAATATGGGTTGTTTTTTGGGGATTTTCGAATTTTTGGTGGATAGAAGAAAATTTTGTGGGGGAAATCGTAAGCAACGAAGCTCTTGATACCAATATGTTGAGGGCAAACCTCTAGGGTGGCCCGATCTTTCACGATTCCCTTTCAAATCGAGGATGGAGTGCGGGGAGAGGAGGGAAGGATGAACACGACGAACACACGCACGAAGAACGCGATGAACACACACACAAAACCACGATACACACCAATAGCTCATGCCGGTGGTGACCGGTCCGGCGCAATCCCTAGGATCGGCGTCGGGCGGAGGACTCTCTCTCGAACCGGCATGGCGAGATGGGAGATTCAGTGAGACCTTGACGTCTAGGCAAAGGGACACCGATGCCTAGGCCTTGTACAACGCGGACGCACGATGCCAACTCCAACGAGGTTTGGGGAAATTGGTGCTCCTTAATCAAGGAGCATGAGGCAAGAATTAGATAGATCCACAAAGGGGTTTCCACTAATTCCAATATCATGCCTAGGGTTTACAATGGAGGTGGGGGACTATATATAGGCCAGCCACTTAAACAGGGGTACTTTAGGAATAAAAGACAAGTTCTGGACGGACTAGGGGTTACATGGGACGCAGGCCCAAAGGCCTTTTCATGCCTGGCAACGGTCGGGTCGGAGACTCCGGTCTGGGCGAGAGACTCCGGTCGGTCTCCGGACTGGCCTCTGGAGAGGCCTTCAGATTGTCCCAACGCCTGGTTCCGGGGGCAGACAGGAGGTGGGTCCGGAGAATCTTGTTTCTACAGGCAGGAGACTTTGACAGCTCGGAGACTCTGGTGTTAGCAGACCGGAGACTACGGTTTGAGCAGCTCAGGCTCTCCACTTCTGCTCCTTGTTCTCCATCCTTGGGTGCTTGGTGATGTGCCGAAGCTTCATACCTGATGATGCATAGGGTAGTTGCATGAAGTAGCATGCCATCCAAGGAGGTATCAAATTGGCACGAGGAAAGGAGCGAGTTCACCTTAGCTTGTAGGAGTTTGGCTCGTGCACGAGTCATGGGTCCACTTGGTGGACTTGATGGTGTAGATGTAGGAGCGTCCGTAGGACAGGCTGCATCACGTTCTCTTTTTAGTTTTCGTTCTTCTTTTGCTTTTTCTTTCTAAAACACAAAAATACCAAAAATATTTCTGTTGTTTCTCTTTGGTTTGCTTCTTCTTTTTGCCTTGGTTTGTTTTTCCCTTTAGTTTTGTGAGTTTGCTACAGGGTTCAGCCGTCCTCAGTGGAATATTGGTTTCATATTATTATTCAAGCCACACAAGTGAAGAGCAATAATGAGGATTAATGACAACTTGAGGCATGGTAAGAGGCTGGTGACGAACTCTATTTGTTTTCATTTTTGTACATATACTCATCACTGTGAGCATGCTTAGTCTGTTCATGTAGGGTGTATGTTATATTTGGATGCTTAGTAGTTCTTGCTTTCTTATGATTATCTCCAGCTCTCTAATAGTTTGTAGCATGCCTTATGAATGTTTGCTTGCATTGCTCTATTTATAAATTGGTATGACACCGCGGTATCCTCCTCTAAATGTTTCATTTGATTGACTTGGCACATGCTCACGCATGCACATGATTGTAATAATCAGTTAAGCCTCGATGAATTATTTTGCCTTGAGGATCTTGAATCACTTTCATGCCATGAGTAGTCATGTTTTGTTGCAAGCATGATAATGACAGCTATTGCTCTCTCGTTTGTCGCTCCCTTACTATTGCTAGCCTTCACTTTTACTGAGTATGTTTTACTCAAGTTCCCAACTCCCTAAACCAAATATTTCCAAAGTGTCCACCATACCTACCCATTAGCACCATTTGCTACTTCCGTGCATATTCATTATGCCTTGTTTTCTTCCGAATAAAATGTTTGCTTGTTATGACAAAGTTAGTTAGTAAAGCTCTCACGAACTTGATGGCACACTTTATTTTCTTCCACTTAATAAACATGAACCATTGCGTCCTTCTTTGTTGCGCATATGCTTGCGCTTTATGAGTTGAAGTTAGCAGAACCATGTATCATGGGGACCGGTTTCAACACTTCATTGGTACTTTGTACCTAGTTGATATCATGTTCTTTTGCTTATGGATCCCGGCGGTGTGAAATAAAAGTGGAACTTGTAAGATCATGGAGTTTGTATGTTTGTTAGAGAAACGCCTGGGCCGCTAGCCTAAGCCATGCCTAATCATGGTGGAAACTTGCAGCATAACCATAATGAGCATTCTATGAAGCATCCTCAATAAAAATCTATGCACATAGTAAATAAAAAGATCGCCGAGATGCTCATTGTCTGCTTGCCTTGTTATTTTGAATATGGGACAGCTCCCATGTCATGTGCAAGGGGTACCCCGTTGGCGGTTCTCTATGATACATACATACTTACAATGACAAGAGCTTACTTGTGACTGAAGTTGAGTAGCATGAGGATCGGTCTTCGTAAGTAAGGGGCATGAGACTTTGATTTATAACTTGTCAAGCATATCCTCTTAGTTGTGTCACTTTAACCTTAACCATTTAAAGATGCTTATGATAGGGAGAATATCATTTTGCGGCCCGAAAGTTGGGGTAGCCAGGCAACGCGGTACCGAAGTTGATTTTTATCACCACGATTCGAAAAGTTGGGACGCCAATTTCTGAGAAGGGTCTTTCGAGTGAATGATGGCCAAACCCAATATTTTCAAATTACGTCCGTTAAGTCAGGATATTCCATTACACTAGTTCCTGTTGTGCCCCTCCTTCACCGATCACTCTTCTTAGCCACCCTACACGTGTCGTAGGGGCAAATCCATTACTGTACTTTCCTAACTCTCGACACTGAATCTTGCTGCGATGGCGGCGGCGGCCCCTTTTCTTCCCTTCCCCGACCCTAAATCTGCCGACGGCGGAGGATCTTTTTTCTCCCTCCCCCGACACTGAATCCGACAGCGGTGGCCCAGCATGTCTTGCAAGGCGAAGGTTGTAGCTACGTCGCCGACTGAAAAGGGTCCATTCAGGCCCAAGTCTGGGGCTCAACGCGTAGCAGCGGCGAGGTCTTCAGCCCCGGTTAGCGAGGAGGCCAGCAAGGATTCTGCTCCCAAGGTACCTACAAGCAGTGGGTTGAAGAGAAAAGCAAGGCCGGCGGCGGATTGTTCGGCTCCGGTGGGCGGATGCATCACTCAGATCTTGAAGAAAAAAACCCGGGAGAAGAGCGAGAGGTGAATTTTTCTTATTTGTGCCTTATCTTGCAAGTAGATTAGTTACGGCATAATACAATCGAATGAACTGAAATGTTCCCCTTTTTAATCAAATTAGGCACAGTTTTGATACAAGTGACCTATATGAGTTCATAGTTCATGTTCGGTAGTACACTGCAAAGCTTGATTTTGGTTGCGAGAGGGTTGTGTTCGGGCAAGATGTGCATCTGCTTGTGAATTGCAAAGAGGTTGTGTCTGTTTCGCAGCTGGTAGATATGCTTGCCGCTAGAATGCCCTGGGGTTCTAGACAGAGGACAAAATTGGTGTGGCGCATCATGAATGATACCTATTAGCAAATTGAGCACTCCCATGAGCTTCAGATGGTTTAGGAGTGTTGTGCAGTTGATCGTAAGGTGAAAGTTGAAGCGATGATTGATGATATGTATGCAGATGCTGGAGATCTTGCTGCCAGAGCTTCTGCTCCTAGAGAATACAGAACAATAGATGCTGATCTAGATAAGTTCAGTATACACATAGAGGTGGATTCATACATGGCAAAACTTGATGAGGGAGTTAATAAGCCAGTTTCGTCATGTACTGTGGAGATCACTGTCGATTCCAAAAACATAACTCTTGATGAAATGAGAGAGATGATCGGTAAGGAAATCAGTATTGGCCCTAAGAAGATGGCAAAAATCTGGTGGTGGCATCATAAGAAGCAGCAATTCATAGATGTTTTGGACACTAAAGATCTTATGAAGATTATGTGGCGAAAGAAGCGAACCAGGAAGGTGTTCTTCCTTGGTACCATTTCTGATGTTGTTGAACAGGTTATAGTGGATATAGATGCCCCTGTAGTGGATGAACAGAATGAGGTGGTCGACGTTGATGAGATCTGATGAGAGCTTCTACCCTGGGCTTGTCATATGGACCGCGGGGTTCCCCTGCCTATATTTGTAATATTGATTGTTGTTGCATTTAGAGCATGCTTCTGTGATTATGTTTTTTGAGAGATTGCGATATAATGCTGTGCGAGCCATTGAGATTTTCGGACATGTCACTCACTGAAACCATCATTGTTGTAATAAGACATAAGTACATTGTAGTTGACATGATTATGTTTCTTAAGATGACATACCGTACTTGTTTTAGTTATTATGTTTGTTGGGACATTGTAATGTAATGTTTTGTGAAACCATGACTGGACTAGTGATGCATAAATACATTGTAGTTGACATGATTATGTTTCTTGAGATGATGTACTGTACTTGTTTCTGTTATTTTGTTTGTTGAGAGACTATAATGTAATGTTTTGCGAAACCATGACAGGACAAGTGATGTGTAAGTACCTTGTAGTCGACATGATTTTGTTTCTTGAGTTGATGTAATATACTTGTTTCTGTGATTACGTTTGTTGAGAGATTGTAATGTGATGTTTTGTGAAACCATGTTGTGGTTATGTTTGTTGGGAGATTATAATGTAATGTTTTGTGAAACCATGACTGAAGAAGTGATGCATAAGTACCTTGTAGTTGACATGATTTTGTTTCTTTGGATGATGTAATATACTGGTATGTTTTTGTTAGGCAATGAAATTGGGATGGAGGGAGTGCAGGTTTAATATTTGAAATGAGAATGTGTGAAGAGAATCCATATCAGGAAGGAGACAGTAATCCAGGGAAAGGGCATGGTATCCATTAAACTATTGTAACACCAATTTAGTCATCATTGCAGCGGTAGAAGGGCTGCTCTCTCTCTCTCTCTCTCTCTCTCTCTCTCTCTCTCTCTCTCTCTCTCTCTCTCTCTCTCTCTCTCTCTCTCTCTCTCTCTCTCTGTCGCATTCACCATGTTGTCCTTGAATGGCGAGGACGACCAGTCAAGCAGCGATAGCCTTCTCTCCGACATCGAGTATTCCTTCCATGATGTGAGTTCCTCTGTTTTCTCGGGCTAGGGTTAGGCAATAGTAAATCACTCGATCTGAGCTCCATATGTGCATGCAATCGTGTTCGATTTCAGCTTTGCGTTTACCTATAGGTACCAAGGACGATCTACGACTCCGAATGGGAGGGCCTAGATCTCGATGGACAAGTGCCATGTGACCATGGGCTAAAACTAAGGAGATATGTTGCATTCGAAGGCAGTAACACTGGGAGAAGGTTTTTGGGCTGTACAAATCAGGTTTGTTTACATTATGTGCAACTGTGACATGAAGTAAAATGTATCGTGCATGTTCATAACACTATAGTGTCTGTGTTTTTAGGTTGGCCCGGTGTGTAAAGCAGTAGAGTGGGTGGATCTTGAGTGGCCAGATGCACTTAAGAAATGTTTGGCACAGTTATGGGAGATGTATGAGTTGGAAAGGTCGGGGAGATTTACTGATGTAAGTGATGCAGCTGAAAAAAATTATAAGTTGTCGGTACGAAATAAGGAGCTGGCACAAGAAATCGAGAATTTGCAGTCAAAGCTAACTGAAGGAATCGATGGGAGCTTGGTTGTTGGAACTTCAAAGAAGCTTCGGGATAGTCACAGGTTGCTGATTCATAATGCAGAAAAGGAGAGGGATCAGCTCAGGGAAGATAAGAAGAAGATAGAGTGCTGCATTGCAGATCTGTTGAAGGAACTGAAGAAGGCGCGTGAGGGTGAACAAGGACAGACTATAGAGGATAAAGGAAATTCGAGATGAATAATTTATGTTGTACCAATGCCTGAAACTAGTTAATTGTAAGACTTGCAGTTGCGCTTTCCGAACTAAGCCAAACTCAATCCTCGAGCAAACTAATTTCAGACGAACACACATATCGTGCATAGAGTTAAGTTCACGCTTACAAAATCACCACTTCAGAGGATAAACCAGGCAGTTCAGTACTAAATAGACATATGTTGTGTTCAAGCGAGCCTGGCCCAGAGCTACCTGTTTTCCTCCCTAAGATTGGCCAGCTCCTTCAGTACTATGTCGTGCTTTAGCTGTAGGTTCCAGCGCTCCGTCACGGATTGGAGAATTTTGTCTGTAGCCATACGATTTTCCTTCAAGATCCCTTTCATGATCTCTGTCTGCTTCCTAGCCGAGGCGCGACCTTCACTGTAGAACCGCCCGATCGGCGTACTCCTTCAGTTTCTGGCACTTGTCAGAAAGGACCGCGAATTCAGCGCGCAGTTGGTCAAAGGCCAGTTTCTAGGAATTCCGCTTCTCCCTTTGGATTGCTATCTTGTCATTTAGCCAGGTCGCTAGGTCCTGGTCGATCTTTCGCCTCTTTCCCTGCAACAAAAATACATGGTATGGTTTGTTCAGTTCACCAGGACAAGCTGGTTAGTTTCCATAATTAACTGAATCGACTAGTGGTACTGTCATAATTTCAAGGAAGAAGCAATCTAGGACTAATCAACATTTTATGAATCGACTAGTGGCACTGTCATAATTTCAATTTCGAAGACAAATAAGATTTATCAGCAGTTTAGTGTGCTGTGGGTTTTTCCCAATATCACCAAATAGTAGTGGGAGAGTGGCAAACTCATAATGCAGAAACCCATGTCCAGATACATTTGGAAAGAGAACATGGTGTCCATTCATGAACATGAACACCAACACATGTCCAGATAGATTCTTATTGCACCCTATAATGGGAAGCAGACATGGGCATTGCTCCCTGAACCCTAAACATTACAAAAGGAGAGGAGGACGAACTTGTATTCGTGTCCCTGCTAACGGGAATCAGACTTGGGCATTGCTCCTGTACGCCTCCAGACATGCCCTTAGCTCCTCGTTCTCTTTCCGAACACCCTCGAGTACGGTGATCCCTCTTCTCATGTACGCCTTCATCTCCTTGACTGCATCCAAGCAATGGTTCCTGTCATGGTAGGCTCGGATGGTAGCCTTGGTTTCCTCGACGCGTCCTCTGAGTGCCTCGCTGACTTCGTCCTGCAGGTGAATGCACCTTTCCACGAGATTCTTCTTCTCCTCCAGGAGCTTGTTGATTATCTTGATGACCACGATAAACAAATCCTAACCACAATTGAAATAGAATTCTACAATTTCCCGTTGAATCTATTGGGATCTATTCATGACCACGATAAACTAATCCTAACCACAAAAAATCCATAGTGAATCTATGAACAACGATATTAAGGAAAGACCAAGAGATCCAGTCATATTCATGAAAACAAATACAACTCGCAAAAGAAGAAGAAAAACCAATGTGGGGCGGATAGAATCTAAGAAATCCACATCATAACTCGGAGAAATAACAACGTGGAGATTTGCTACCTCGCTGAGACATGGAACGGGGCCAAACGGGTCCTGCAACGCCTCCATCGTAGTGGATTCGGGCTCCACGGCCGACCTGTAATACGTAGAAGAGGAAGAGCCAGAAGAAGAAGAAAAACAAGAAGAAGCTGATTAAGATCATGATGGAGAGGGAGATGGAGAAGAAGTAGAATAAGGAGACCGTACCGGGAGGAGCCCTCGCCTGCTAGAACATTCGGCACCATTGTCGGGGGAGATTGGGCCTCGATGAGAGGGTGGGCTTGAGCGGCTGGTAGAGCAAGAATTGCCTCGCGGCGATTTCTCTCCCTTTTCTCCGCGAGGATCGTCGACTGGCCTCTCCCCCTCCTCAGTGGAGCCATGGCTTGCAGGGTGAGTGTGGCAGAGGCAGGAGGAAGGAGATAGTGATTATTAGTGTGGGAGAAGAGTAAAGAGTACAGGCCGTGGTCCAGTAGTACTAGTACTAATATACAAGACCACCGTGTACGGTCTACCTTCTCAAAGAAGCCAGGGAGGCAGGGTAGGGAATCGATGGGACTTGTCTTTATTGTGATGGACACTTCAATGGTCTTCGGCGCCGCCCAAAATCCAGTATATAATAAGGGGAGTGCGAGCCGGGTGGTCGTCATGGGAATCGGCGCGCACATCCCGCGTGCGTGTGTCACGTGTTGATGGGGCAATGATGCGCGCAACTACTGCACGATCACGTCGGCACGTCCAACTCCGTCGAACTCCACCTGACAGGCACGCACGGGATATTTACGAGTCTAGAATACGCTGTGCCACTTTAGTTGTGATCAAATTATGTTCAGTACGCGAGATATTACTTCTTTCTTCTTTTTTTTGATAATCGACAAATGCACGCGTGGACACGACGCACAAAACCGCTGCTCGTCCTTGATCAGATCGGCACCCCACTCTGTGTACCCGCCATCGACCATTCGGAGCAACTACCTCGAGCACGATGCCCCCTCGCCGTGGCAATGGCAGGTCCAAGCCATCCACTGACCATCCTGCGTCCCCGGCTCTTCGCTGCATCGTCCGCGCTCGCAAGTCGCCTGCTGAGGCAGCACGTCGTGTCTGACCACGCCAGGATCCATCGACATCGGCACTCGAGGACACCGCAACGTCGAAGCTCGTACCGGCCATGCAGGAGGAGCATGGGGTACCTGCAGCATCAGACGAGCACGAAGTAGTAGCCAGGACGGGGGCACGTGTTGCACCGGCGAGTACGGACAAGAAGAGGAACGAGAAGAAGACCAGGAAGAAGAGAGGAGATAGCTATTTGGACGAGTCCGACTCGGCCAACGAGGAGGCGTTCATCGATCAGTTGCAGGCAGAAGCGGAGGAGAGTGACGTGGACCCGTGGGACTACGAAGAGGAGGAGGAGGAGGAGGACTCCGACGAGGAGATAGCACGCTTATTCGAGGAAGGGGGCGGTGTCGAGTCGTCAGAGGAGGGCACCGACGGTGGCGATGGCAGGAACATGGCGTTGACAAAGACGAGGACGAACCAGAAGACGAAGACGATGGCTTCTTCGAAATATGATCATTTATTTTATTTATTTTAGTTAGATAGATGGATTTTCACTTGTTTATGGGGGTTTAGTATCGGTGGCACGGATAGAGAGGTGAACGGATTAACCATGCATAAAAAAAGTGGAGAAGGGAGGGGTTATCCTGCCTGTTGGATCACATGGGATCAACGGTTGGTGGAGACGATCCGCGTGACATCTCTGTCAGCCAATCAGGGCATAGCACCCAGAGTGAGCACATGTTTGGGATCTCCACACGTTTGGGATTTTGTGAGATTTGTGATAGAGAGAGAGAGGGAAAATCTCTTTTCACAATCCGCCTATGGATCCACCCGGACCATTCAAATGTCATTGCATTTGTGCTCTTTTCACAATCCACCTATGGATCCACCAGTGTCATTGCATGTGTGTTCTTTTTACTAACAACCAGAGTCATTCCATGTGTGTTCTTTTCACATAACACATATGGATCCACCAGTGTCATTGCATGTGTGCTCTTTTCACAATCCACCTATGGATCCACCAGTGTCATTGCAGGTGTGTTCTTTTCACTAACAACAACTGGAGTCATTGCAAGTGTGCTCTTTTCACAATCCACCAATGGATCCACCAGTGTCATTGCAGGTGTGTTCTTTTCACTAACAACAACTGGAGTCATTCCATGTGTGTTCTTTTCGCATACCACATATGGATCCACCAGTGTCATTGCGTGTATGTTCTTTTCATAGTTCACCCATGGATCCACCGGTGTCATTGCATGTGTGTTCTTTTCACTAACAACAACTGGAGTCATTGCATGTGTGTTCTTTTTACTAACAACAACCAGAGTCATTGAAATGTGTTCTCACTTCAAAGACCACACATGGATCCACCAGTGTCATTGCATGTGTGTTCTTTTCACTAACAACAACCAGAGTCATTGCATGTGTGTTCTTTTCACTAACAACAACCAGAGTCATTGCATGTGTGTTCTTTTCACATACCACATATGGATCCACCATTGTCATTGAAATGTGTGTTCTCTACAGAGTCCACACATGGATCCACCAGCGTCATTGCATGTGTGTTCTTTTTAGTAACAACAACCAGAGTCATTTTGCATGTGTTCTTCTCACATACCACCTCTGGATCCACTAGTGTCATTGCATGTGTGTTCATTTCATAATCCACCTATGGATCCACCAGTGTCATTGCATGTGTGTTCTTTTCACTAACAACAACCAGAGTCATTTTGCATGTGTGTTCTTTTCACATACCACATATGGATCCACCAGTGTCATTGCATGTGTGCTCTTTTCACAATCCACACATGGATCCACCAGTGTGATTGGATGTGTGTTCTTTGTAGTAACAACAACCAGTGTCATTGCATGTGTGTTTTCTACAGAGACCACAAATGGATCCACCAGTGTCATTGCATGTGTGTTCTTTTTACTAACAACAACAAGTCATTGAAATGTGTGCTCTCTTCAGAGACCACACATGGATCACCTAGTGTCATTGCATGTGTGTTCTTTTAACTAACAACCAGAGTCATTGCATGTGTGTTCTTTTCACATACCACATATGGATCCACAAGTGTGATTGAAATGTGTGTTCTCTACAGAGACCACACATGGATCCACTAGTGTCATTGCATGTGTGTTCTTTTTTGTAACAACCAGACTCATTTTGCATGTGTGTTCTTTTCACATACCACCTATGGATCCACCAGTGTCATTGCATGTGTGTTCTTTTCACAATCCACCCATGGATCCACCAGTGTCATTGCGTGTGTGTTCTTTTTAGTAACAACAACCAGAGTCATTTTGCATGTGTGTTCTCTTCACATACCACCTATGGATCCACCAGTGTCATTGCATGTGTGTTCTTTTTAGTAACAACAACCAGAGTCATTTTGCATGTGTGTTCTTTTCACATACCACCTATGGATGCACCAGTGTCATTGCATGTGTGTTCTTTTCACAATCCACCCATGGATCCACCAGTGTCATTGCATGTGTGACAACAACCGGAGTCATTTTGCATGTGTGTTCTCTTCACATATCACCTATGGATCCACCAGTGTCATTGCATGTGTGTTCTTTTTAGTAACAACAACCAGAGTCATTTAAATGTGTGTTCTTCTCACATACCACCTATGGATCCACCCGTGTCATTGCATGTGTGTTTATTTCATAATCCACCTATGGATCAACCAGTGTCATTGCATGTGTGTTCTTTTTAGTAACAACAACTAGAGTCATTTTGCATGTGTGTTCTTCTCACATACCACCTATGGATCCACCAGTGTCATTGCATGTGTGTTCTTTTCACTAACAACAACCAGAGTCATTGCATGTGTGTTCTTTTCACATACCACATATGGATCCACCAGTGTCATTGAAATGTGTGTTCTCTACAGAGACCACACATGGATCCACCAGTGTCATTGCATGTGTGTTCTTTTTAGTAACAACAACCAGTCATTTTGCATGTGTGTTGTTTTCCCATACCACCTATGGATCCACCATTGTCATTGCATGTGTGTTCTCTTCACAGTCCACACATGGATCCACCAGTGTCATTGCATGTGTGTTCTTTTTAGTAACAACAACCCGTGTCATTGCATGTGTGTTCTCTTCAGAGACCACACATGGATCCACTAGTGTCATTGCATGTGTGTTCTTTTTACTAACAACAACAAGAGTCATTGAAATGTGTGCTCTCTTTAGAGACCACACATGGATCCACCAGTGTCATTGCATGTGTGTTCTTTTCAGTAACAACAACCAGAGTCATTGCATGTGTGTTCTTTTCACATACCACATATGGATCCACCAGTGTCATTGCATGTGTGCTCTTTTCACAATCCACCCATGGATCCACCAGTGTCATTGCATGTGTGTTCTTTTTAGTAACAACAACCAGAGTCATTTTGCATGTGTGTTCTCTTCACATAATACCTATGGATCCACCAGTGTCATTGCATGTGTGTTCTTCTTAGTAACAACAACCAGAGTCATTTTGCATGTGTGTTCTTTTCACATACCACCTATGGATGCACCAGTGTCATTGCATGTGTGTTCTTTTCAAAA
The DNA here is from genome assembly GCA_023614405.1 of Avena insularis. NCBI lineage: Eukaryota > Viridiplantae > Streptophyta > Magnoliopsida > Poales > Poaceae > Avena > Avena insularis. The sequence continues at coordinate 325,898,323 of CM042688.1, forward strand.
TCCACCCATGGATCCATAGGTTTCTACCATGATTAGGCATGGATTAGACCGGCAGCCTGAGCGTTCCTCTAACACATATACATAACTCCATGGACTTACAAGCTCCCCTTTCATTTCACACCGACGCATCCATAGATAAAAGAGCATGATATCAACTAGGTACAATGTACAAGTGAAATGTTGAAAGTGTTCCCCATGATAGCATGGTTCTGCTAATCCCCAACATATAAGTGCAAGCATATACAACATAGATGACACAATGGTTCAAGTTTATTAGGGGCAAGAAAAGTAAAGTGTGCCATCAAGTTCGTGAGAGTTTTAATCACTAGTTTTCTCATAACAAGTATAATTCGGAAGGTAGATAAAAGCATGAATATACTTGGAATAGCAAATGCTAATAGGTAGGTATGGTGGACTCTTGGAATAACTTGGTTTTATTTGGAGTTGGATGCATGAGTGGAACTCATACTTGGTTATGGAGGCTAGCAAAAGACTGGGAGCGACCAACTAAAAGAGCAATAATGGCCATAATCATGCAAAGTGACAAAACATCATTAATTAAAGCATAAAGTGATATTACAAGTCAAAAACTAAAGGATCATAAAGGCTATAGTGACTTGGGATAGTCATAACATGGTGTGAGCATGCGCCAAGTCAACCCAAATAAAGCATCAAAAGCGAACACCACAATACTATGCTTTAATATGCTAAAACAACAAATTATTCTTTCAAGGCACATTAAGAAATGTCAATTGTTTATAACATGTCATGCTACAGCAAAAATCACTAAGCATAAATCCAAAACAATATCAAGCTCCTTTTACCACTTAAGCATGAACTTTTCCTACTCTTTTCCAATCCAAACCACTCTTATTTGAAAACTAATGTATGAAAGAGGGGGTCCAACCAATTTATTCAAGAAAACTAAGAAAAACAAGCAAACGAAAACCAAAAATGAAAACAAAGACGCTCCAAGAATAACACAATTGTGCATGAAACAATAAAAATGAAGTGTTTGGAAGAACCTGAGATTTTATTGATGAAGAAGGGGATGCCTTGGGCATCCCCAAGCTTTGACGCTTGTACTTCTTGGATATTTCTTGGGGTGACATAGGGTGGCATCCCCAAGCTTGAGCTTTAGTCCATTCTTCATCTCATTACATCATTCTTTCCTTAACACCTGAAAATTTTCCTTCATACAAAACTTCACATAATCTTCATTAGCAATATTAGTGTACTCAAGATAATAAGTCTTTGGGTTCAGTTTCAACACCAATAAAACTTCCATTAAAACACAAGATACTGTAGCACTTCCCTTAAAAAGCTCAATTCCCCAAAGAGAACCCAAAAAGGAATCAACAAGAAGCAAATGCAAATAATGGCAGAAATCTGTCAAAACAGACGAGCAGATAGAAACCAATTTTTTTGAAGACCTTATGTTGCTCAAATCGAAAAGTGTTGAACTAACATAAGTTGGATAACAACCTGGGGCAGAAGCACAAAACATTACAGCTCAAACCGACGTACGGAGATTTTACACGGATTTTTACAGCATAGCACAAAAATCTATTTCGCGATAGCAACTTTCCTAAGCATTACTTCTCTCTCATTAGAGGTTACTCTTGGCACAAAAAGCAAATAAAAAGGATAAGGAGAGGTTATTACTGAAGCAATAACTTCCAAGACTCAACTAAAACTTTTGGGTTATCTCCCAATAAGTACTTTTCTTTAATGCCTTTAAGTTAGGCATAGGATCAAGATTCAAGTATTTTCGAATGAATAAGCATTAAGGTCAATACCAGAAATATCTTTCTTACGTCTTCATGCATTCCTACAAGTTTTTAACTGAAAATCTTCCATGGAAAGATTTGTTTTGGTTTCATAGGCATGAACACAAGTGTTCAAGGTCGACCCCCACTTAACCATTACTCATCTTTCCAATCACTTCCCTTTTTTAAAACTTTTTTAGGTAACAAGTACAACTAATTTTTTTTGTAATTCACATTCCCTATCCATACTAAGATAGAGAACAACTTAAAACTGAAAGTAAAACCTACTTAGAGATAAAGCAAACAAGTGCACACAAGAATATTCACCCACACGCTATTGCTCCCCGGCAACGGCGCCAGAAAAGGTCTTGATAACCCACAAGTATAGGGGATCATCTGTAGCCTTTTCGATAAGTAAGAGTGTCGAACCTAACGAGGAGATAAATGTAGGATAAATATTCTCTCAAGTTCTATCAACCACTGATACAACTCTACGCACACTAAACGTTTGCATTATCTAGGAAATAAAACTAGAGCAACAATACGAGTAATAGAGATAGTTTTGCATGATAATAAATAACAAGAAAGTAAAGCTAGTTGCTGCAGCAATAAAATACATTAAACTAACAGAACCATGAGTGTGTAATAGTGGTGGTAATTGTGGTGGCTTTGTCCAAGATTAAATAGCAAAGATCGGGTTCATTGTCTTTGATGCAGTTTCTATGTGGGAGAGGCTAATATACATGCGCTTTACTACTTGGAATTACATGTACTATATGATTGGATTGTTAGCAAACATCCATAAGTACTAATCAATGCATTAAGGTTTCCCCAACCATAGCCTTAAGTTTAATGGTCCTCTTACTCCCATACGTGCAACGTTCCGGTTCGTGTCCTTAGGTTTACATCACTCGTGAACTTCCCCCTTCCTCTTACACATACTAAAAACCCTATGATGTTTAATCCATGCTTGCACAAATATAATGGACACCAAAGGACTGTACCATATCAACATATAACTCTAATGAACCAAAGACGTTCAACCATTCAATCTAAGAACAAAGAAACTATGCAAACATGACATAGATCATAGGATTATAACTTATAGCATCAACCACCATGTTTACATAGGACGGTACAGAGGTGTGTGGGAGGATGAACCACTACATACTAGGAGGATTAGGTGATGGAGATGGCGGTGAAGATGGTGAAGAGGGCGGCGCCGGCGGCGGAACGGGGAATCCTTCCCCGCCGCCGGTTTCATGGGGGAGCACCGCCCCTTAGCCCCCTTCCTTCATGGCTTCTTGGGAGCCCTCCCCCATGGAGATGGGATCCATGGGGGAGGCAAAAACGTGGCTTTGGTGGCTGCAAATTCATGGGTGGATATGCCCTGGACGAATTAGGTTTCCTCCCTTTATATAGCTTCTCGGATTCCCATCACCCCATCTTGGGCTGAAGTAAATCGGGCCTAAAAGGCCCGTCCGGACTCGGAATCAGCTAAATTTTATGTCCATAACATTTGTCGCGAAATTCCAACAACTTTGTAGTTGAAGACTTTTCCGTTTGATGCCGTCTTCGACCCAAAACGTGACCTTCTTCAAAAAGAGTTCTGAGACAGATTTCTGGAAAAATCCCAATTTGACTCCAACAAGGTTTCCACTTGTATTCTTGGTAATTCCTACACATCAAAGTGTAAAACAAGAACATTGTGCACTTTTGCAGCTATTAGTAGGTTAGTCCAAATAAATCATAAACTTTATACAAAAAGGAGTGTCAAAAGCATATTATTAGCATAAAACCATCAAAAATTATAGATACGTTATGGACGTATCAATGCTTCACAGAATGCTCACTATGGTTATGCTGCAAGTTTCCACCATGATTAGGCATAGCTTAGGCTAGCCGCCTAGGCGTTTCTCTAACACACATACAAACTCCATGAGCTTCAAGCTCCCCTTTTATTTCACACCACCGGGATCCATAAACAAAAGGACATGATATCAACTCAATAATAAGTGCAATGTTGAAAGCGTTCCCCATGGTAACATGGTTCTGCTAATTCACAACTTATAAAGCGCAAGCATATACACAACATAGATGGACACAATGGTTCAAGTTTATTAAGTGCAAGAACGTAAAGTGTGCCATCAAGTTTGTGAGAGCTTTAATCACTAATTTTCACATAACAAGTTTAATTCGGAAGATAGATAAAAACATGAATATACTTGGAATAGCAATAATGATAATAGGTAGGTACGATGGACACTTTGGAATAACTTGGTTTCATTTGGAGTTGGATGCATGAGTAGAAATCAATCTTGGTACATGTGGAGGCTAGCAAAAGACTGAGAGCGACCAACTAAGAGAGCAATAATGGCCATAATCATGCAAAGCGACAAAACATTATTAATTAAAGCATAAAGTGATATTACAAGTCAAAAACTAAATGATCATAAAGGCTATGGTGACTGGTATAGTCTTAACATGGTGTAACCATGCACCAAGTCAACCCAAATAAAGCATCAAAGGAGAATACCACAATATTATGCTTTTGTATGCTAAAACAACGCATGATTCTTTCAAGGCACATTAAGCAATCTCAATTGTTTGGAACAAGTCATACTATAGCAATAATTATTAAGCATAAAGTCAAAACAACATCAAACATGACATGATAAAGTCTAGACCACAGTCAAAACAAACTCCTTTTGTACCACTTATATGCAAGAAACTTCCTACTCTTTTCCAACACAAATCAACTTATTTGAAACTATGTATGAATGCGGGGGTCCAACCAATTTATTTAAGCAAACCAAACAAAAGAAAACTAAAGACAAAAATGAAGACGCTCCAAGAACAACACAATTGTGCATGAAACAATAAAAATGAAGTGTTTGGAAGAAAACCTGAGATTTTTATTGATGAAGAAATGGATGCCTTGGGCATCCCCAAGCTTTGACGCTTGTACTTCTTGAATATTTCTTGTGGTGACATGGGTGGCATCCCCAAGCTTGAGCTTTTGTCAATACTTCATATCATCATATTATTCTCCCAACACTTTAAAATTTCCTTCATACAAAACTTCACACAATCTTCATTAGCAACATTAGTGTATTCAAGATAATAAGTCCTTGGGTTTAGTTTCATCACAAGTAAAACATCCATTAAAACACAAGCTACTGTATCAATTCCTTCTAAAAGCTCAAGTGATCAAAGAGAACTCAGAGAGAAAGAGATTAAGAGGCAAATGCAAATAATGGCAGAAATCTGTCAAATCAGACCAGCAGGTAAAAACCGATTTTTCGAAGACCTTCTGTTACTAAAATCGAAAAGTGATAAAGTAGTGAAAGTTAGATAGAAACCAGGGGCATAAGCAGAAAAAATATAGCTCAATCTGTCGTACATGGATTTTTCACGGTGGTTTACAGTGAAGTACAAAAATCTGATTCGGGACAACAACTTTCCCAAGTCTTACTTCTCTCTCATTAGAGGTTATTCTTGGCATAAAATCCACACAAAAAGGATAAGGAGAGGTTATTACTGAAGCAATAACTTCCAAGACTCAATAAAAGAAAAACTTACTGAATAAAAATAATAGGTTGTCTCCCAAAAAGCTCTTTCTTTATAGCCATTAAGATAGGCTCAGTAATTTGAGAAGATGCTCACATAAGAAATATGAATTGAAGCAAAAGAGAGAATAAAGGAGCAAATATGATACACATTTAAGTCTAACCCACTTCCTATGCATAGGAATCTTGTAAGAAAATAGATCAAAGAAGCACATAGTAACAAGAATGGGTAGATAAAACAAGAGCAACTTTGGAACTTTCAATATAAAGAGAGGTGTTTTAGTAACATGAGAATTCCAACAACCATATTTTCCTCCCTCATAATGATTTTTAGTACCACCATTGTCGTCGGATTAATGACAAGTACGCCATGAGGGGGTCCTCGAGGCGTGCGGAAGAGAGGGGGGGTGAGATGTACGGTGTTCCGGGATGGTGAGCACACAAGTTTACCCAGGTTCGAATCCGCCGGCTTTGGACGGACCCTACTCCTGCTAGTAATCCAGTAATACGGCAGAGCCAGAATATGGGTTACAAGGGTTTCGCCTATGCGAGTTGAGAATGTAGACTATTGTGGTGTGCCCTAAAGGCTCTCCCTAGGACGGCTTATATAGATATCCGGCCTAGGGTTTACATGAGAGATCTATCCGGCTACGACTAAGAGTCGGTTACAGAGTACATCTTGAACTACAAGCAACACTATGGGCCTAAGTCGGTAAGTCTTCTGGGCCTTCCCGTAGCCGGATTGGACTCCGTCTTTTCTCCCTGACTGGGCCGCTCGTGAAGCAAAGCTCTAACCCGAAGTGGACCACCCTGGTCAGTGAGGAACTGTGAGGATACCCGGAAAGTATATCCCCAACAGCAGCCTCCGGAAGTCTGCAAGATCCAAAGTCGGATTTTATCATCATCTATCTTGATCTTCAGCTTGCAGAATCTTGAAGGGTTCCTGAAACTTCGCAACAAAAAATACGATCCAGGTCTTAAAAATAAGTCGTACCTATCAACAGGTTACTCGGATTTTCCAGCTTGATTTCAAACTAAGCCGGAACTTGGTCTCTAACGCCACCTAACACCAGTCATGGTCAAGTCACGTCATCTGACAGTCATCCTGTCAGCACGGTTGTAATGCGTAATCATCGCGTGGGTCCTTCCCAGTTCCTTCCATGACGCGTCGCGGTTGTACTATAGCATTTGCACGAATCTTGGCTATAAGGGGTGAGGATTCTCCTCCTCCTTTCTTCACCTGTTCCTTTGCCTTTTCCTCTCCTCCAAATCTTCCCCGCGTGCATAGAGCTCCTCTGCTTTCCCCCAAGAACTCCCAGCGCTGCCCATCGTAGGTCATCTGCTTGCCGGAGAAATGGCTCCTTCATCCTCTTCCGGTCTGGCGGCAGCGGCAGCGACAGCGGCGACGGAAGCGGCGACAGAGAAGGAAAGCTTCCGCGGGGTCTGGATCCCCTGCGTGCTAGATGATGAGAAGCTTCGCGGCATGGAGACAGAAGGGCTCCTCCGCACCGGCGACTGGCGGAGCGGCTTCGGGGGGACTGTCCCCAACCCGCACGCCGGCGAGCGGGTCCACTTCGGCACCCACCTCGACAGAGGTTTTTCATTTCCTCCCTCGGAATTCTTTTCCGAGGTGATTCATCATTATGGTGTTCAGCTCCACCATCTTCCTCCCAACTCTCTCCTAGAGATGAGCGCTTGTGCTTCTTTGTGTGAGGGATTTCTCGGCATTAGGCCGAGTTTGACCTTATTCCGGTATTATTTTCATGTCCGGAGAAACTCTATCACTAGCGGTGTTCCTTATATCACCGGTACCATTAGTTTTTCGCTTAGACGCGAGCACGCATATCCCAAAATCTTAGCTAGTGACTCGGTCAAACAATGGTCAGCCACCTTCTTTTATCACAAGGATATTCCAGCTCTCGACAAAGCTACTGCTTTGCCGGCTTTTGTCGATGGATCTGCCATGGCCCAACCATCTTGGGACGAGGCCGCTCCGGCTCTTAGTGACGATCTGATCCTCGCTAAGAGGCGGGTCGAATATCTGATCAAACACAAAGGACTGAAGGGATCCGACTTGGTCCAATGCTGGGTGTTATGCCGGATCCAGCCCCTTCAGTACCACAGAAACCGACTGATGCACTCCATCACGTTGTCAAGAAAGATTCTCTCTGCATCAGTCCTAGAGCCTATACCTCACAAGGCTACATAAGCCAGATTAAATGGCTAATAAGGGAGCGGATCGAGAGGAGGATCCTGGAGGTTTCTCTGGATATGCATACGGTAGAAAACCCCGTAGTGTCAGTAAGCTTTTAATAGTAAACCTGTTTATGTGTTTCAATCTTTAAGTTACATTGCAATACTGATATGTTTTCTTCTTTTCGACTTGCTGACCTCCCCGAGTCGGAACTTGCTCCTCTTGAGGGATATCCTCCAGAGTTTTCTCAAGAGGTGGAATTGGTTCCATTGCCGGACATTGCGCTTAAGAAACGCAAGGCTCCGACAGTGGCTGTCGGTAGAAAGGAGGTGCCCATCGTGAAGAGGTAATTTTCAACACAACTTCCGCCTTTGTACCTTACTCGAATTTTCTTCTGAGATGTAATGTTTTTGACTTTATTACATTCTCAGAGCTAAGAAGCTCATCAAGGGCAAGGGGAAGGGAACTTCTTCGAAGCCCCTGTGACAGACGAAGCTTTCCATGGCTTCTCCTGTCGTAGTTCCTCAGACTCCTGCCCCCCAACCTTTTGCAACGCCGGTGATCATTCCTTCCCCGGATGTCGCAGAAGATCTGCCTCCTTCAATGGAGCCTGTGATTCTTGAATCACAAACTGACGTCACCATGGGTGAGTCAGGTATAGATAAGGGTGAACCCTCTTTGGGTAATGATCCCTCGGCAGAGATCTTCACCGAAAACCTTCTCAACAATCCGGGTCTTGCCAAGTTTGGCTTGTCCCGGAAATCTGCAGAAGAGATCCAGCGGCTGGCCAGGCAATGCCTGGAGAAAAGAAACTTATCTGCCGAAGAAGAAGCACAAGAGGCAGATGATATCAAGTTCTCTGACCTTCTTGCACAAGCGCGTCTTCGCGATGAGAGGATAAGGACCGGTGAGCTTCCAACAACGCCTGTGGTCCCTCTGACTCTCGCCGAGAAGGTCGCTATTGAAGTAAATGTGAGTTTGGATAAACTTACTCGCGAGCAATATGTAAGTCGGAATTCTAACTCTTGTTTTTCCCTCATTTCATATCATATCCTCTAGCCCCCAAGCATGAAGTAGGATATATAATCTGGGTTTATGCTTCCTTAGGATGCCAAATAATGAACTAGTGTAGTCCCCCAAGGCTCGTGCTGATATTAGTAAAAATATTAGCCCGAGTCTTTAGTAGGCTTCTGACTTTGGGTATTCTGACTTACAGAAAGTATGTTCCTATAACCAGGATTTGTTGAAAAATGTCTGCGATAAGCAGAGAGAGATCAAGGCTCTCTGACTTAAGAATGCTGAACTTAAGGTCTCCAAGGATGAGGCCAAAGGTAAACATTTCGAGACTCAAACCTTGTCTTTCATGTTTTCGTAGTCAAAAAATTTCTGAACTGTTGTTCTTTTTGACTTACAGCGCTGGTAAAACAATCCTGCGCCATGATTGAAGAGGCCGAGAACCTCAAAACTTTAGTGGTGGAGAACAAGGAACTTCGCCAAGAGCTGGATAAGCTCAAAGCGGATCATGAGAAGAGCATAGCTCAAGTTCTCGAATCCTCCTCCATGGATACTGACGAGCACGATCACAAGATTGCTGCTCAAGATCAGCAAATCTCGGACCTCAATAATGAGTTGTGCAGAGAGAAGGACCTTTCCGAGGCGCTCCGGGCTGAACTCCGGATTCTTCAGGAAGAGAAGACCAAGATTGACGACGTCATTTTTGGTATGTTCCATCTGTCTGACTTGTCCTTTTTGTTCGACTTCTTTCAATGTCGGATTTTCTTAACCGTTTTTGTGTATAGGTCCTCTGAACTTGAAGGACTCTACCTCCATGAGCCCCCCACCGGCTTACCCAAGTCGGTGACCTGCTTCATGACTTCCACCAATCCCTTGAGGATATTGGCGAAGCTCTCAAGATTCCGGACATGCATAGCATGTCGGATTTTCAGGTGCGGGACAAGGCGAAGGAAATGCCGCAACTTGTCCAGGATTGGAATATGTCTTACGCATGATCCGCAGCGCATAACGCTCTCACCATGGTCATGAGCCACCATGGAAGCATGGAGATATGGCAAGTGACCAGAGGGTATTCTATAGTATATGAAGACGGCCAGGAGGAGGACATCAAGGCTATTATGGACTCCTGTGCCGGATATGGGTGTCATGTGGCTGACTTGACCAGCTACGACACTCCTTTCTTCACCCGCGTGGACACTCCGCCTCCGCCTCCGGAAGAAGCAACAAAAGTTTCCGACGGTGAACACACCACCTCGGATGTGGACATCTCGGAACGATATCAAGGCGATGTATCCAGCGAGCCGATAACTCCTTCTTCTCCATCTGCATCATAGACTGCCAGAAACATTTGTATTATCCTGAAAAACATGATGCGTCTGTAAATATGAAGTACTATAATTTTTCTAGTGCTAAGCTTTTGATCTATTCAACACTTTTGGCTTTAAATTTTTGTGTGCCTGAAATGTTTACATAAGCACTTGAACTTTTTCGCCTATACTTATCGTTTTTCTGGCTTTCCGCCTCGTCCCTTTCGTGAGCCGGCTAAACCTTCTGCCCGAAAACTTTGCCGAGCAACGGAGCTCAATTGCTAAACCAGTTTAAACTAGGAAACAAAGCCAGCTTCCAGTACCAACAATTCACTACTCGGAAAATACCCGCATCCAGCAATCAGACAAATAACCAAAGTAAAGACTTAGAAACTTTAAAGTTATACCCGAGGGTAGCAATTTTAGAATCGCAAATCTAAACCAGAACGAACATGAGCATAAAGTAATTTCAAGCATTCTGGGATTTTCGACTATGACATGATCATTCGGAAATAAGATGGTAAAAACTTCTCAGAAAAACTTGAGGCAACCAAAACTTTTATTTCTCAGAGAACATGTACATATATATGATTACAAAGAAGGATAAGCTAAGAATGAAAGGGACGTAGCTGAGCAATATTCCATGGTCTGTCTAACTCATCCGGATTTGTACTGCCTCCAGCTCTCTTTCTCTTCTTAGTAGCAGGTCTTTCTTTGACCGGCCTCATGTCAGTTAAGTAGTACGAACCATTGAGCAATACTCAACTAACTAAAAAGGGCCCTTCCCATACTGGGGAAAGTTTGTGCTTTCTTTGTTGCACAAGCCGGAGAACCAAATCGCCTTTATTGAAGGATCTATTTCTGACTCTCTGGCTATGATACTTGCGTAACTTCTGCTGATAGGCTGTTGATCTCATTTCAGCAACGACACGAACTTCTTCGACTAAGTCGAGATCATTTTGTCGAGAAATCTCGGCATCCTCTTCAATATACGCGGCCACTCTAGGAGAAGTGTGAATCAAATCACTAGGAAGAACTGCTTCTGCACCATAGACCAAGAAGAAAGGTGTGTATCCGGTTGACCTGTTCGGAGTCGTTCGTAAACTCCATATTACATAGGGTAATTTCTCTGCCCAAGCCCCCGCAGCATGTCGTAGTGGTGCTTCGAGTCTCGGTTTTAGGCCTTGTAGGATTAAACCATTTGCTCATTCGACTTGTCCGTTAGCCTGTGGATGTGCGACTGACGCAATGTCAAGCCGGATATTTTGCTCATTGCAGAATTCGGCCAATTCTCCCATAGAAAAGTTACTCCCGTTGTCCGTGATAATGCTATGTGGATAACCATACCGGATTATCACATCCTCGACAAATCTTTTGGCTGTTGCTCCATCACAACTAGTGACAGGTTTAGCCTCAATCCATTTAGTGAATTTATCCACCATCACTAAGAGGTGAGTAAATCCACTTGAAGCTCGTTTAAATGGTCCTACCATATCAAGCCCCCATACCGCAAAAGGCCATGTTATAGGTATTGTTCGCAGCTGATCAGCCGGAACATGAGCTTGCTTGGCGTACTTTTGGTAGCCTTTGCACGTCTTGACTAATCGTTCGGCATCTGCCTAAGTCAGAAGTTTAAAAATCCGTGTCTAAAAGCTTTTGCCACTAAAGATTTGGCTGCAGCGTGGTGACCACACTCGCCTTCGTGGATTTCTCTTAAGATTTCCACTCCTTCTTCCGGAGACACGCAGCACTGAAAAACCCCAGAAACACTCCGCTTATAGATTTCACCTTTAACTATAGTGTATGCTTTCGCTCGTCGGATAATCTGCCGGCTCAGAACCTCATCTTCGGGTAATTTGCCATCTATCAAATAATCAAGGTAGGGTTGAGTCCAGCTAGGAATTACAGCCAGAACTGCTATCAAAGGTGAGTCGGATTTGGTCGGATATTCCTCATCTGCTCCCTTTATTGAGGGAACTTTGAGGTGCTCTAAAAAGCGCCATCCGGGACCTCTTTCCACACAGAACCTATCCGATATAGTGCATCTGCTTCCTCATTTTCTGCTCGAGGGATGTGTTGAACTTCAAACCCTTCAAACAATTTAGATAAATCATCCACGACAGCTTTATAAGCTGCCATGTGTTTATTGGCATTACAAATATCCGACACTTGTTGAGCAACAAGATTCGAATCTCCGTAACACATCAAACGTCGGATGCCAATATCCTTAGCAATCTGGATTCCATGCAGCAGTGCTTCATACTCGGCAATATTATTTGTCGCTGTGAAATGGATCTGCAACACGTATAGAAGTTTATCTCCTTGAGGTGATTTGAGCACCACGCCAGCCCCTGAGCCCCCTCGAGCCTTAGACCCATCAAAGTAGAGGGTCCAATATTCCGACTCAGGGAGGATCATGTTCTCCTTCGTCTCTATCCAATCAGCGGCAAAGTCAGCAAGGATTTGGGATTTGATTGTTGTCCGAGGTTTATACTCAATATCAAAAGCTGAAAGCTCTATGCCCCATTTGGCGACGCGTCCTGTGGTGTCACTGTTATTGATTATATCTCTCATGGGAGTTGTGCTCACCACGGTAATTGGATGCTCCTGAAAATAGTGTCGTAGCTTACGTGATGCTAGAAAAACACCGTAAGCCAGTTTTTGGTAGTGCGAATATCGCTGTTTTGACTCTGTCAGGACCTCACTGACAAAGTAAGTCGGACGCTATACCAGGTGTTCCTGATTTTCCTCCCGTCTCTCCACCACCATGACGATACTAACAACCTTGTTTGTCGCAGCACGATAGAGCAACATCGGTTCCTGTGGTTCCAGTGTAGCAAGGATAGGAGTAGATGAGAGTACTTTCTTCAGGTCTGGTAGTGTAGCTTCAGCTTCGTCAGTCCAAACAAAATCCTTGGTTTTTTTCAAGAGTTTGTATAATGGTGCGGCTTATTCACCAAGCCGGCTTACAAACCGACTGACTGCAGTAATGCAACCAGTTAGTCTTTGTACGTCCTTCAGGCCAGTTGGCCTAGAAATATTGAGTATAGCCTTGATTTTGTCCCAGTTCACCTCTATGCCTCTTTGAGACACGATGAAACCTAACAATTTTCTGGCTGGTATTCCAAAAAAACATTTCTTCGGGTTAAGCATGATGTTGTATTTTCGTAGATTGGCAAATGTTTCCTCCAAGTCTGAAATCAATGTTTCCTTCTTTTTGGACATCACCGCAATACCATCCACGTATGCATGTACATTGCATCTGAGTTGGTCATGGAGGCAACGCTGCATCGTGCGCTGGTACGTAGCTCCTACGTTCTTCAGCCCAAAGGGCATCGTAACAAAACGGAAGGTTCTGAAGGGGGTTATGAATGAAGTTTTGACTTTGTCAGATTCCTTCATCCGGATTTGGTGATAACCGGAATATGCATCGAGAAAACAGAGGAGTTCCGAGCCTGCCGTAGAATCGATAACTTGATCAATTCTAGGCAAAGCGAACAAATCTTTTGGACAAGCCTTGTTCAAGGCAGAATAATCAACACACATCCTTAAATTAGTGGTGTCCTTTTTAGGGACCATTACAGGATTGGCCGACCACTCAGTGTGGATGACATCTTCTATGAATCCGGCTAACTCGAGCCGTGCTAGTTCCTTAGCTATTGCCTTACGCTTTTCATCACCGAAACATCGTAAGGACTGTTTGACGGGTTTAGCGTTCGGGTTTACATTTAAAGAGTGCTCGGCAAGTTCCCTAGGTACTCCGGTCATGTTAGATGGCTGCCATGCGAAGATATCTTGATTTGCTTGGAGGAACTTGACGAGCGTGTTTTCCTATGCGCTACCTAGGCCTACGCCTATCTAGGTCACCTTGGAGGGGTCATCATCCTTCAACGACGTCTTCTTCGTCTCTTCTGATGCCTTGAACTCCAGATTTGGCTTGGTCACCTCCTTCTTCGTTGCGGGCATCTCGGACGGATCTATGCTCTTCTTGATCTCCTGGTACTCCTGGGCGTGCAGCATGGCTTCAGCAAAGGCGACATTTCCATCCTCGCACTCTCGCGCTTTTTTCGGGTCTCCCTGATGGTGATCACGCCATTGGGACCTGGAATTTTCATCATATTGTAAATGTAACACGGACGAGCCATAAAAGCCTAGTAAGCCGAACGTCCGAATATAGCGTGGTACGCGCTCTTAAACGGGACCACTTCGAAGGAAAGTGCCTCCGTTCGATAATTCTTTGGAGTTCCAAAGGTAACATCCAAAGTGATCTCTCCCAGGGAATTGGCTTGTCTTCCTGGGACAACTCCGTGAAAGATCACAGAGCTATGGTTCAGTTGGGTCTCCAAGACCTTCATCCGGTGCAGCGTTTCGACATAGAGAATATTGATACTACTGCCGCCGTCCATGAGGGTCTTGGAGAAACCATAACCGTCAATAAGTGGATTAACAATTAAGGCGTATTTTCCTCGCCTGTGCAACTTAGGCGGATGATCAGCACGGTCAAATGTGATTGCCACTTCCGACCAGTCCAAGTATTGAGGGACAGCCAGAACTATTGTGCTGAGCTCATGTAGAACTGCTTTCTTGACCTTTGCTGGTTGAGATCCGAGGAAGGTGACATAAGTGTCTTTCTTGGTCGGAAAATTTTTCTTCCCTTCCGGCTTGGGATTTGAAGCATCAGCTTCCTCCATGTCAGAATCTTCCTTGGTCTCTTTTTCTTTTTCGGGATTCTTCTTTCCCTTCTTCCGCTTAGCTTTATAGCCCGCGGTGTCATCTCTTTTGATGTCATCATTGAAACGACATTCGGCGTTGGTGTGGGACGAGCCCCCATTGGCGTCTAGGTGATGCACACATGGGTTATTGGCAATGTCGGCCCAAGAGTAGGTTTTGCCTGGTTTTTGGTCTCCTCTACCTTGGACTCTTGAAGTTCCATGCCCATGCCCGCGGCCTCCGCCGCATCCTCCTCGTCCTCCAGACCCGAAAGTAGCGGTGACTACTGCCGTTTCCGCGTTGGGTTTTTCTTCCGAGGTATTTTTGCGCTTCTGAGCTTGTTGCTTTCGTTGTTTTGCCGGCTGTGGCATAGCTAGGGCATTGAGTAATCCCTCTGCATCGTTGTCAGCATCTGCATACTTGCTCGCTGTTTCTATCATTTCTCCCAAATCAGTGACTTTGTCACACTTCAAGCGATGGCGCAGTAGACCAATTGGGAGACCTGTGATGAAAGCTTCAACCGCAGTTTGATCGTTTACCCCTTCACAGGAGTTCTTGGTGTCGATCCATCATCCGAGGTAATCCCGGCAAGTTTCTTTGGCCTTCTGGGTGCAACGCTGCAGGTCTCCGACCATACAGGGCCTCCGATATGTGCCTTCGAAATTCCGAAAGAACGCACTTTGCATGTCATACCAGTTGTGGATGGTATTCTCCGGAAGTTCAGTAAGCCATGATCGTGCAGTCTTCCACAACATGAGTGGGAGATATCGGGTTGGGACCAGGCTGTTTCCGCCTTTGGCGATGCAGCAAGCTTGGAAAAATCCTGTAGCCAGGTATCTGGCCGAGCAATGCCGTCGTAGTCTTGGATATGTCTTGAGATAGCAAATCCTTCCGGGAATTTTGTAGCTCTTATACGTGGTCCGAAGCACTTTGGGCCCACGTAGATATCATTGTTTTCGTAGTGCCGCGCCTCTATGTTGGAATTGATCCTGTGACATGCGTCGTTCAGGGATAGAGATCGTCCCGAATGTCGGCTGTGGCTGCGGTGCCTTGGAGCCGGACTTCGGCTTCTGCCACCACCTCCTCCGCCACGTCGTCCTCCTTGTCCCCCTTGAGAGCCGTTGTGATGACTACTTGGTGGAGAGGGTGGGGCGGCTAGATTGTTTCCGGTTGTTTGCCGGCCTTTGTCCGGAGCGTCATTATTCCGGTTCCGGGGAGGGTCTTCACTATGACGAGCCCCCTGCCGGCTTGTCCCGGCATGGTTTCCATCGTTCCTTCGTCTGTCGTTCCCACTACGGTGAGGCTAGCCGGACGGCTTGGGTATCTAGGAGGTGGCATTTTTTGACGATCCTCCTCCCGACGTTTCTCTTTATGTTCTCCCCTTCGGTCGTTCGACTCATGTCGGGGAGGATTCCTCGGATACAGTGCAGCGATGGCCTCTTGTTTGGCCGCTGGAGCGACGTTGCTCCAGTTACGTGCAGGTTTGCGATGTTGTCCTGATGATCCGGTTCTAGAGTAGTTGTTTTCCCGTCGGTCGGAACGGTGATGTTGTTCCGGAACACGATGGGGCCTTATGTCATTCCAAGCTGAGTCCGTGTGACATTGGTCGGATTTGGAGACCAGTTTTCCACTTCTGGATTTCGCAGCCATCTGTTGCTCCAGACCCTTGATGAGTAGCTTGATGCCCAATCGAACCTATTCTGGGCCTGGGTTGTTTGACAGGATATCTCGAGCTGCGATAGTGTTCTGTACCGGTGTTGGGTACACCAGATCTCCTTTGCTGTCGAGACGAGGCATCCCTGGATCTCCTTCAAAGAGGACCCTGTTTACTTCCGGAAATTTACCGTCACCTGTGTAACGTTTCCAGGTCTTCTGATGCAACCGAGACATGTAATCCTTAGTTGCCATGTTTTTCTTTTCTCCCTCGATGTTTTTAGCTTCATCCAGGAGTTGTTGACGACGCGCTTCTAGGGCCTGGGCCCTTTCGTCTAGTTCTTCAGCAGTAAGTTCTGCAGCTGTAGGGATAGGTGTGGTTAATGCAACATCGATGAGTTTACGTGCACCTTCAGTGATCACGTGTCCATCCACCGATTCCTCTTTTTTCGGCTCTTCTGGGATAAGTGCTCCATCCGAGTCTTCCTCACATTCCTCGGTAATCACCTCCTTTATCAGAGGGTCTTTTGCCGGGGTCTTGTTCTTCTTATTCTTCTTCTTTGCCTTCTTGGCAGCGCCGGCAGAAAAGATGGCTTTGGGTCCGTTTCCCGGAGTCAAGCTCTGATCGGTACTTTCGGACATCCGACTTCGGATTGTCTCCGACTTCCATGTCATCCTGCACTTTGGGAGAATGTTCCCGGATCCTTCATCCATGGCTTCTCCTTCCTCTCGCAGCTTTGAGTTATACTCCTCTTCATATTCCACGAAGAACTTTCGGAAATCTGCCAACGTCATCGATTCATCCGAGGATGCGGGTACGTCGGTGTTTGTTCCAATTGCCTCCAGTACAGAGTCGGTGTTGTCGCCAGCATCGGTAGAGCCAGATCCGGATCCAACATATCCGACAAAGTGCGTTGCGCTCCTCCTGAGGTACCTGCGGCTCTCGCGATCAGCTTCGTCGAAACTTTTGATGGTCTCGAGATATGCTTCTACGCCTGAGTTTTGCATTATCATATGTTGTAGTGTGTACCCCAGGAAAGGCTTGTCTGTCCTAGCGTTATCAGAGCCGGAATCAGTGTCGTTGATATGCTCCTCCTGGATTTCGACTTCCGCGGGTGGATCGATCTGGGATCCGGCCTCTCCAAGGAGATCCACTCCAGATTTAGCTTTAACCGCTAGGTCTTCCTCAGGTTCGAATTTCTCCACTATCTCCGTGAATCAAAGTGCGGGCTGGTGGGATTAGGGTTTTCGAGATCCGAACTCTATCACGCCATGACAAAGGGGATCCATAAGATTCTTCTGCCTCTATCATCACCACTG
The DNA here is from genome assembly GCA_023614405.1 of Avena insularis. Taxonomy (NCBI): domain Eukaryota; kingdom Viridiplantae; phylum Streptophyta; class Magnoliopsida; order Poales; family Poaceae; genus Avena; species Avena insularis. The sequence continues at coordinate 325,915,859 of CM042688.1, forward strand.
GGGTGGGTGGGACAGGTTCAGCGAAACCGATGTAAACATCGATCTCGCCAAAGGACATGATTGTGTAGGCAGTCACGGCCTCCTTAGTCGGAATCTAGGTCGCGTCGAGAACGATGAGAGGGATGTCGCTGGTGTAGAGGATGCGACCGACGGTGATAGTCTCGCCGATTCCGATTCTTGTAGATTCCGCTCGGAACGCATATCTGGAGCTCACTTGCCCCACGGTGGGCGCCAACTGTCGTCGGATTAATGACAAGTATGCCATGAGGGGGTCCTCGAGGCATGCGGAAGAGAGGGGGGTGAGACGTACGGTGTTCCGGGATGGTGAGCACACAAGTTTACCCAGGTTTGAATCCGCCGGCTTTGGACGGACCCTACTCCTGCTAGCAATCCAGTAATACGGCAGAGCCGAAATATGGGTTACAAGGGTTTCGCCTGCGCGAGTTGAGATTGTAGACTATTGTGGTGTGCCCTAAAGGCTCTCCCTAGGACGGCTTATATAGATATCCGGCCTAGGGTTTACATGAGAGATCTATCCGGCTACGACTAAGAGTCGGTTATAGAGTACATCTTGAACTACAAGCAACACTATGGGCCTAAGTCGGTAAGTCTTCTGGGCCTTCCTGTAGCCGGATTGGACTCCGTCTTTTCTCCCTGACTGGGCCGCCCGTGAAGCAAATCTCTAACCCGAAGTGGGCCACCCTGGTCAATGAGGAACTGTGAGGATACCCGGAAAGTATATCCCCAACAATCATGGACAAACTCAACAATATAAATATCACACTCATCCTTCTTTGGTAAGCATGGAGGGCGATCAAATAAGGTATTAGTTAAAGAGTTACTCTTATTGGGAGGTAGACATGGGTAGCTGCTCCATTCTTCCTCTCTTGATCATCACTCTCCTCCTATTTTTCATTCAATGAGCTTCCAGTTTTAGCGATTTCTTCTTCCATAGGCTCCTGCAAGGCATTAGTCTCTTCTGTTGGAGAATATCATTTTGCGGACCGAAAGTTGGGGTGTACAGGCAACGCGGTACCCAAGTTCCCTGAAATCAGCCAGGATGACTATAGTTAGTGTGCCAAATACTCAGAAGGTCTTTTTCGGCACAAATTCAACTTTACGTTTCAATACAAAAAATCAGGCTAACGGGCGTCAAGTTGGGCCCCCTGTCAGTTCGCCGTTATGTCACTCCCATCGCTTAGGCGGGGTGGCTGTCATGTAGGCTTGTAGCGTTGGCACAGTGGATAGGACAACACCCCTACCCAGTGTATTGATGTGACAAAACAGGGCCCATGTATCGGTGTTATAATTATTTTTTGTTTACTCAGAAGCTAGAACGGCCACCGCCACGCGTCTCTCCTTGGACTTCCGTCCCAATCGTTAACCCCTACCATAAAAGCGCATTGACGGTTCCACCGTTCCCCTGCCTCGCAGAAACCACTCTTCTTCTTCCTGTCATCTACTATCTTCTTCCCGTCTTCTCCTTGCCACCATGGAAGATCTACGCACTCTAGAGATAAGCTTCACTACCCATGACAACAAGAAGATAGACGTTGTCTACACCAATGAGGATGAGACAGTGGTGTGTGTCCTGAGGATGTACGAGGGTTAGCTTGGGATAGACGAGGACAAGTTTGTGGGATTGGACCTCGAGTACACCCCGGAGCACCCATATGAAGGGAGTGAAGTCGCCGTCGTTCAACTTGCCATGGAACACGTCCTCGTCTACCACCTCTCCCAGTTTGTAGATCTGCTCTCCGTAGCTAACCGCTTTTAGGGTTTTCTCCTCTTGTTCTTTATCCACTTGCTCATCTTGCAACTACTGGATTTTACTTAGGACCAAATAAATTAGGGTTTGCCTATGTCTCAATCGACTGAGATTTTCTTTAGTCTCAATCACCTAAGAAAAGTGCAACCGTAGTTAAAAGAAATGTGCAACTCGTTCAGTCGACTGAGAAATAGCAAAACCGAATAAATTATGACAATACAATGTTGAGAGTCTTGATCTTGCATTTACTAAACATTTCAAAATTATATTGAGATGATGATCTTGCATTGACAAAATATTTGTAGTTACAAATTTTGGTGATGAAAAACTACATACTTTCAGGACTGACAGGAAATGTCCGGCGCTGCGCTAGTTCCTTGTAAAAAAGGGAATTGTTTTCTACACTATCGACATAACAACTAATTTTTCAAAATTGTATCAAGAGGATATTATAATTCCTGCTCATAACTGGATCGATATTCAGCGTCTTGTCAAGATCCTAGGGGGCTCGAAGAAGGATGGAATGGCATCACTCACAACTAGAATCCTCGATGAGTCGTAAGACAAAATGAAGGAAGATTTCCCTACGGATAGGCACGATTTTTGGGACGAGTGGCCGTTGTCTGATATAAACCTGAAGTATGCAGCCATAGATACTTACGTGACCTACCAGCTGTACAAGAAGATCCATTTTTCTCTATGTTACCTCGTGTTTTGCCCTATTTGCAAGAGGGAAGACGAGCTTAGGGGAGCCCTTTGTAGAAAATGCGGAATAGCTGAGTTTGAAGTTGAATATGCAAAGAAATTGGCTACATCTGAAGCAGCTAACAGAGAGGCTGCAGAAGCAGCTGAAAGAGAGCTTGCAGTTGAAGAAGCAGCTGACAGAGAGGCTGCAGCTGAAGCGGCAAACAGAGAGGCGGCATCTTCTAGCGGCAACAATCAGGCCTGTGATGCACCGCTAATTGTGCCGCAGGACGCTAAAGATAGGAAAGCCAAGTCAGATGCCAATTGGGACAAAGCAGTTCGTCAGATGTGGAGTACCTGGAATGGTCGCAGTTCGTCTCCTAGGAACGATGGCAAGCGCCTCAAGTGGTCTGATGAGGAGTGAATTAAATTTTACTTGTCAGTGTTATGTTTCTATTTTGTGGAACTTAGTTAGCTTGCCAAGATGTCTAGCGCATCAAGTGATACTAGTAAAATAAATTTAACCCTCGTTGTGTTATGTTTATGTATGTGTCTTGTAGCTTTTCAAGATGGTAGCTTCTTAACTGGCAGTTTGAAAGAGTGCCCTTTTCCTCTCTCGCTAAACATATATGTTTCATTTTGCCCAAATTGGTAGCAAATCTAGAGAATATTCTCACTTCGATATTTCGTTCCCTTTTGGACCTCTTTTTGCCTCCGATCAGGTAGCAAATCTAGAGAAGCAAATCACACTAGGCAGATTACATTCATTCCGAAAACAAAACAAATGTAGATATAGCTGTGCGCAGCTAAATAGGATATAGTGATAGAAAGTAGGTTGCTTGACGAGGTTCGATGCATTCAGCCAGAAATAGGATATAGCTAGAACGAAGCTGCTTAGCAGCAGGGGCAGCCGCCACAGCTGCAGGTACATCCTGCAAGTGCCCGCGCCTCCACCATCTCCCTCTGGTGCTTTCGCCACTTCTTGCTACCTAGTTTCTTGGACATGGGGGCCTTGGGCCTGATTGGAGGCATGCGACCCTCTTTGATGGCCACCCGCTGGAGGTTTTGGAGGTGAATGTCGAGAGCCCGGTGTTCAGTGATGTAGGCGTTGATGTTCAGGATCTCGCGCTTGCTGCCTTTGTGGATGCCGGAGTCCGTGGCCTCTGCATGCTTCAGTAAGGTGTTGAAGTCGGTGCCGCCAGCGGCGCGACTTGTCAAGCAGTAGGCGACCCCCTTGCGGAAGGGGCAGCTGTAGTAGGGGCTGTGAGGTAGTCGTCAGATTGGCCGCAGCCTCTCCTCAAAGACCGACGAGCCTTGGTGTGAATGGACTCGTCATCGCTGTAGACGTCGCTGCCAGAAACCTATTGGAAGAAAAGGAAAATGGGGGAGTAGATGATGTAAGAAGATTGTGCAATCAAAATGCGAACAAGCGAAACCTAATAAACCAAGATCTAGCATCCAATGATGGGAACGGTGTTGGATAATTAGGCACAATTTCCATGATTAATTCCAGAATATTAAACATGACAATACCAGCTAAATTTTAAATATATTAGCCCATTATTTCTAACAAACGGTAGAAGAACCAGGGGAGGGGAGCAAACCCTAGTTACCTCTGACCATAGGTCGTCGATGCCGGTGTCATATGGGTTCAGTGGAGCGATGTACTTATCTGGATCGTAGGTGCCCATGAAGTGCGTGATCTGCTTGTGACCGGCGGTGACCTCCTCGCTGGCGGGGGGCTCCTCTTCGGTGGCTCCGTCGGTAGCTGGGATAGGGGCCTGGACGGGAACGACGGCTGCCATCGATGCCTCCACTGGGGCCTAGACATGGACAGCGGCTGCTTTCAACCCATCGAGGGGGACCGGCGAGGAGACGGGGGCCTCCTTGCCAGCGGCCATGGAGGCGACGATGGACACCTTATCCTCCTCGGCCATCGCCGGTGCGGACGGGGTATTCTCGGGAGTTTGCGGATGCTGGTGGGACAGTGGAGAGGGTTGCGTGGGGACAGTGAGCGAGAGTGGGAGTGGGTGTGTGGAGAGGGGCTCTATAGTTAAGGTGGATAGAAGCAAGGCACGTTTCGTTGCACCACCGTGCAACGCGCTGCGCAGTCGACTACACCGTGCACCGCGACACGCGCACGGTACATCACGTTTTTTCCCAGGCCATGCATGGCAGTTCTGTATTGAGCCGCATGCAAAGGGCACACACACAATCAGGTTGAGTTCCATTTCCTTGAAGTATTCTTCCACGGTCTTTGTCCCTTAACGAAGCGCTTGAAGGTTGTTGAATAGGTCACGCGTGTAGTGCGCGGGGACGAACCGGGATCTCATGTGAGCCTTCATGTCATGCCAAGTTGTGATTGGCGGCTCTTGTCTTGCATCACGAGCAACTTGAACTTGTTCCCACCAAAGGTTGGCGTAATCATCAAACTCAAGCGAAGCCATGGCGACCATCTTCTCGTTGTTATAGTTGTGCATGCGGAAGATCTTGTCGACTTTGAGTGCCCACGAGAGGTATTCTTCGGGGTCATTGGATCCGGTGAACTTGGGCATTGTGAACTTGATCTTGCCAAAAGTTTCTTCATCGTTGCGGTCATTGCGACGAGCTTGGTGACCTTGTTAATGATCGTGTAGTTGGGGAGGTGGAACTTGGTTCTCGCGTCCTTGTTGCGGAGCTTGCTCTTGGTATTGTTGTTGAGGAGCTTGCTCTTTCTCTTGGCGCGGTTGTTGACGTGGTTGAGGCGCTAGGGCCTCATGGTGGAGAGGGTGTGGAGCCTCTTGACGTGGTTGATGATGAAGAGGAGGCTCGTTCCTCGGTTGATGATGTTGGTTAGGCACATGGGCCTCACGGCGAAGAACATGGTCATGAGCCTCTTGACGTGGTGGGCGTCGCTCAACTTGTATCACTTGACGCGCCAAGTTTTGTTGATGTGGAGGGGGGGCCTTGTGATGACCATGGTGTCGTTGTTGACGTTCATGACGTTGATGACGAGGAGGAGGATCTTGGAGAGCTTCACGTCGATGACGAGCTTGATTCTCCAAATTGGAGTCATCACTCGTTGTGTCAAGTATGTGTCGTGGTCGATGGTGGTAGACTTGTGGTTGCACTTGCGGATGCGCTTGCGGTTCCTCTTGTGGTTGCTCTTGTTGGATCACTAGTGCCCTTGCGTGATGACGGTGTGCTTCTTGCCTTGCTCGTGGCCTTGAAGAGAGGTCACCATCATAGCTTGATGTTGCAGCGTGCCTTGGGGAAGGTACATAGTTCGAAGAGGTTTCATCTTCAACCATGGGGGCATCATTGCGTCTTGGAGCACTTGGTTGAAGATCTTGTTGAGGAGGAGCATGACGTCGCGATGAGCTTGAAGAGCTTGAAGCACGTGAATGCGGTCTTGCCATTCCGTCGATGAGGCGTCGAAGATTGTCATTTGTTTCGGCGACGGAGCGTTGAAGCGCTTCATTTTGGTGGCCGAAGTTGTGATGCATTGCATGCATTTGTCGTTCGAGGCGGTCGAAGCGGTTGTCGATGTTCTTGAACTCGGCTTGCATCTCGCCAAATTGTTCATCTTGTCGTGTCTCAAAAGCTTGGAAACATTCACGGAACTCTTGGCGGATGATGAAGTAACTTGCGCGCGTCATGTAAGAACCTTGATCTTCTCCTTGGGGAGGTCGTTGGCTCGTCGCACCGTGCCTATCCATCGTGCAAAACACACAAGTATTGTATATGGAAGTGGAATATGGTGGTGTTAGCCTTGTATCTCACCTTGGGGATTGCACCAAACTAGAAACCACAAGTGAGATCTATAAGCGTGCCAAGTGGAAATGCAAAGAAAACTCACACTAAAGAAAGAACTAACTCTCAAAAGCTTGTTGGTGGTAGGTTAGGATTGTGGAAAGCCAAAGAACCAACCAAAAGAAAAGGGATAGTCAAAAGTGGGTAAAATCCAACAAAACTCAAGTCAAAGGCAAAGGTCAACAACTCAAAAGGGTGACGGGAACCTACGACTATATACACACACGTGGAGAAAGTTGGGATTGACACGACTATGAAAATGAGCAAACAAAATGTCCTAACGACGACTAAGCTCATTGTCGTGCCAATGCAAGGAGAGACCGTGGCTCGTTTGCAAATAAGAAAAGTGAGCAACGGATTTGTGCACTTGCCTTGGGCGCTCTTATTTCTCTCTTGCTTACAAGCTTTGAGACTCTCTTTGGCAATGGGAGACTATTTTTCTTTTGCTTTTTCTTTGTATCTTTTTTTTGTTTCTCCCTTGATGCTACCTAGTCACACTTGATATTGCTCTTGCACACTCACTATCCAAGGACAAATGCACAATGCTCAAGCAAACACAAGATGACCCACTCTCATAGGATAGGTACACACAAAGGAAGATAGGGGTTAACAAGGTGATGCAAGTTATACCTTCTTTGATGATGATGAACTTGGCGTCGGTGGTGCGAGATGATGTTCGTGGGCCGTGGTGTCGATGAGCGCGGGGGTTGTCGATGCGAAGCTTGTTGTTAGTTGATGACACGCACACGGGCACAAACAAACAGGAGGAAATTAGCCAATGCAAGATTAGAGGCAAAACTGTCAAAATCAGGCGTCAGGCCGGAGACTCCGGTCCAGGCCGGAGACTCCTGTGTGCAGGCTGGAGACTCCAGTCTAGAGTCAGATCACGAACTGCTCGAGTTCTTGAGCGGAAATCCACGCCTTGGGTCCTCAAATCTGCGAAAAATTGGCCAAATTGGGCTGGGAAAACGCAGGATAAAGCTGGACCAACACCTAAAACAAGGTTTGATAGGATCAAAACCACAAATAACACTCCAAATCAAGAGATCGATCCAAAGGAAAATATGGGTTGTTTTTTGGGGATTTTCGAATTTTTGGTGGATACAAGAAAAATTTGTGGGGGAAATCGTAAGCAACGAAGCTCTTGATACCAATATGTTGAGGGCAAACCTCTAGGGTGGCCCGATCTTTCATGATTCCCTTTCAAATCGAGGATGGAGTGCGGGGAGAGGAGGGAAGGATGAACACGACGAACACACGCACGAAGAACGCGATGAACACACACACACACAAAACCACGATACACACCAATAGCTCACGCCGGTGGTGACCGGTCCGGCGCAATCCCTAGGATCGGCGTCGGGCGGAGGACTCTCTCTCGAACCGGCATGGCGAGATGGGAGATTCAGTGAGACCTTGACGTCTAGGCAAAGGGACACCGATGCCTAGGCCTTGTACAACGCGGACGCACGATGCCAACTCCAACGAGGTTTGGGGAAATTGGTGCTCCTTAATCAAGGAGCATGAGGCAAGAATTAGATAGATCCACAAAGGGGTTTCCACTAATTCCAATATCATGCCTAGGGTTTACAATGGAGGTGGGGGACTATATATAGGCCAGCCACTTAAACAGGGGTACTTTAGGAATAAAAGACAAGTTCTAGACGGACAAGGGGTTACATGGGACGCAGGCCCAAAGGCCTTTTCATGCCTGGCAACGGTCGGGTCGGAGACTCCGGTCTGGGCCAGAGACTCCGGTCGGTCTCCGGACTGGCCTCTGGAGAGGCCTTCAGATTGTCCCAACGCCTGGTTCCGGGGGCAGACCGGAGGTGGGTCCGGAGACTCTGGTGTCTTCAGGCCGGAGACTTTGACAGGTCGGAGACTCTGGTGTGAGCAGACCGGAGACTACGGTTTGAGCAGCTTCAGCGGCTCCTGCTTCACGCTCTGCTCCTTGTTCTCCATCCTTGGGTGCTTGGTGATGTGCCGAAGCTTCATACCTGATGATGCATAGGGTAGTTGCATGAAGTAGCATGCCATCCAAGGAGGTATCAAATTGGCACGAGGAAAGGAGCGAGTTCACCTTAGCTTGTAGGAGTTTGGCTCGTGCACGAGTCATGGGTCCACTTGGGGGACTTGATGGTGTAGATGTAGGAGCGTCCGTAGGACGGGCTGCATCACGTTCTCTTTTTAGTTTTCGTTCTTCTTTTGCTTTTTCTTTCTAAAACACAAAAAGACCAAAAATATTTCTGTTGTTTCTCTTTGGTTTGCTTCTTCTTTTTGCCTTGGTTTGTTTTTCCCTTTTTGCTTTGTTTAAACCATTCGAAAAACCCAAAAAGATTTTGCTTTGCTTGTTTTCCCTTTTGGTTCTTGTTTAAAAATCGAAAACACCAAAAATATTTGTTGTTCTTCTTTGGTTTTGTGAGTTTGCTACAGGGTTCAGCCGTCCTCAGTGGAATATTGGTTTCATATTATTATTCAAGCCACACAAGTGAAGAGCAATAATGAGGATTAATGACAACTTGAGGCATGGTAAGAGGCTGGTGACGAACTCTATTTGTTTTCATTTTTGTACATATACTCATCACTGTGAGCATGCTTAGTCTGTTCATGTAGGGTGTATGTTATCTTTGGATGCTTAGTAGTTCTTGCTTTCTTATGATTATCTCCAGCTCTCTAATAGTTTGTAGCATGCCTTATGAATGTTTGCTTGCATTGCTCTATTTATAAATTGGTATGACACCGCGGTATCCTCCTCTAAATGTTTCATTTGATTGACTTGGCACATGCTCACGCATGCACATGATTGTAATAATCAGTTAAGCCTCGATGAATTATTTTGCCTTGAGGATCTTGAATCACTTTCATGCCATGAGTAGTCATGTTTTGTTGCAAGCATGATAATGACAGCTATTGCTCTCTCGTTTGTCGCTACCTTTCTATTGCTAGCCTTCACTTTTACTGAGTATGTTTTACTCAAGTTCCCAACTCCCTAAACCAAATATTTCCAAAGTGTCCACCATACCTACCCATTAGCACCATTTGCTACTTCCGTGCATATTCATTATGCCTTGTTTTCTTCCGAATAAAATGTTTGCTTGTTATGACAAAGTTAGTTAGTAAAGCTCTCACGAACTTGATGGCACACTTTATTTTCTTCCACTTAATAAACATGAACCATTGCGTCCTTCTTTGTTGCGCATATGCTTGCGCTTTATGAGTTGAAGTTAGCAGAACCATGTATCATGGGGACCGGTTTCAACACTTCATTGGTACTTTGTACCTAGTTGATATCATGTTCTTTTGCTTATGGATCCCGGCGGTGTGAAATAAAAGTGGAACTTGTAAGATCATGGAGTTTGTATGTTTGTTAGAGAAACGCCTGGGTCTTAGCCTAAGCCATGCCTAATCATGGTGGAAACTTGCAGCATAACCATAATGAGCATTCTATGAAGCATCCTCAATAAAAATCTATGCACATAGTAAATAAAAAGATCGCCGAGATGCTCATTGTCTGCTTTCCTTGTTATTTTGAATATGGGACAACTCCCATGTCATGCGCAAGGGGTACCCCGTTGGCGGTTCTCTATGATACGTACATACTTACAATGACAAGAGCTTACTTGTGACTGAAGTTGAGTAGCATGAGGATCGGTCTTCGTAAGTAAGGGGCATGAGACTTTGATTTATAACTTGTCAAGCATATCCTCTTAGTTGTGTCACTTTAACCTTAACCATTTAAAGATGCTTATGATAGGGAGAATATCATTGTGCGGCCCGAAAGTTGGGGTAGCCAGGCAACGCGGTACCGAAGTTGATTTTTATCACCACGATTCGAAAAGTTGGGACGCCAATTTCTGAGAGGGGTCTTTCGAGTGAATGATGGCCAAACCCAATATTTTCAAATTACGTCCGTTAAGTCAGGATATTCCATTACACTAGTTCCTGCTGTGCCCCTCCTTCACCGATCACTCTTCTTAGCCACCCTACACGTGTCGTAGGGGCAAATCCATTACTGTACTTTCCTAACTCTCGACACTGAATCTTGCTGCGATGGCGGCGGCGGCCCCTTTTCTTCCCTTCCCCGACCCTAAATCTGCCGACGGCGGAGGATCTTTTTTCTCCCTCCCTCGACACTGAACTGAATCCGAATGTGGCCCAAAGCATGTCTTGCAAGGCGAAGGTTGTAGCTACGTCGCCGACTGAAAAGGGTCCGTTCAGGCCCAAGTCTGGGGCTCAACGCGTAGCAGCGGCGAGGTCTTCAGCCCCGGTTAGCGAGGAGGCCAGCAAGGATTCTGCTCCCAAGGTACCTACAAGCAGTGGGTTGAAGAGAAAAGCAAGGCCGGCGGCGGATTGTTCGGCTCCGGTGGGCGGATGCATCACTCAGATCTTGAAGAAAAAAACCCGGGAGAAGAGCGAGAGGTGAATTTTTCTTATTTGTGCCTTATCTTGCAAGTAGATTAGTTACGGCATAATACAATCGAATGAACTGAAATGTTCCCCTTTTAATCAAATTAGGCACAGTTTTGATACAAGTAACCTATATGAGTTCATAGTTCATGTTCGGCAGTACACTGCAAAGCTTGATTTTGGTTGCGAGAGGGTTGTGTTCGGGCAAGATGTGCATCTGCTTGTGAATTGCAAAGAGGTTGTGTCTGTTTCGCAGCTGGTAGATATGCTTGCCGCTAGAATGCCCTGGGGTTCTAGACAGAGGACAAAATTGGTGTGGCGCAACATGAATGATACCTATTAGCAAATTGAGCACTCCCATGAGCTTCAGATGGTTTGGGAGTGTTGTGCAGTTGATCGTAAGGTGAAAGTTGAAGCGATGATTGATGATATGTATGCAGATGCTAGAGATCTTGCTGCCAGAGCTTCTGCTCCTAGAGAATACAGACCAATAGATGCTGATCTAGATAAGTTCAGTATACACATAGAGGTGGATTCATACATGGAAAAACTTGATGAGGGAGTTAATAAGCCAGTTTCACATGTAATCGTGGAGATCACATCGATTCCAAAAACATAACTCTTGATGAAATGAGAGAGATGATCGGTAAGGAAATCAGTATTGGCCCTAAGAAGATGGCAAAAATCTGGTGGTGGCATCATAAGAAGCAGCAATTCATAGATGTTTTGGACACTAAAGATCTTATGAAGATTATGTGGCGAAAGAAGCGAACCAGGAAGGTGTTCTTCGTTGGTACCATTTCTGATGTTGTTGAACAGGTTATAGTGGATATAGATGCCCCTGTAGTGGCTGAACAGAATGAGGTGGTCGACGTTGATGAGATCTGATGAGAGCTGCTACCCTAGGCTTGTCATATGGACCGCGGGGTTCCCCTGCCTGTATTTTTAATATTGATTGTTGTTGCATTTAGAGCGTGCTTCTGTGATTATGTTTTTTGAGAGATTGCGATATAATGTTGTGTGAGCCATTGAGATTTTCGGACATGTCACTCACTGAAACCATCATTGTTGTAATAAGACATAAGTACATTGTAGTTGACATGATTATGTTTCTTAAGATGACATACCGTACTTGTTTTAGTTATTATGTTTGTTGGGACATTGTAATGTAATGTTTTGTGAAACCATGACTGGACTAGTGATGCATAAATACATTGTAGTTGACATGATTATGTTTCTTGAGATGATGTACTGTACTTGTTTCTGTTATTTTGTTTGTTGAGAGACTATAATGTAATGTTTTGTGAAACCATGACAGGACAAGTGATGTGTAAGTACCTTGTAGTCAACATGATTTTGTTTCTTGAGTTGATGTAATATACTTGTTTCTGTGATTACGTTTGTTGAGAGATTGTAATGTGATGTTTTGTGAAACCATGTTGTGGTTATGTTTGTTGGGAGATTATAATGTAATGTTTTGTGAAACCATGACTGAAGAAGTGATGCATAAGTACCTTGTAGTTGACATGATTTTGTTTCTTTGGATGATGTAATATACTAGTATGTTTTTGTTAGGCAATGAAATTGGGATGGAGGGAGTGCAGGTTTAATATTTGAAATGAGAATGTGTGAAGAGAATCCATATCAGGAAGGAGACAGTAATCCAGGGAAAGGGCATGGTATCCATTAAACTATTGTAACACCAATTTAGTCATCATTGCAGCGGTAGAAGGGCTGCTCTCTCTCTCTCTCTCTCGCCGACGCCGTCGCCATCACCGTCACCGTTGCATTTGCCGTCGCATTCACCATGCTGTCCTTGAATGGCGAGGACGACCAGTCAAGCAGCGATAGCCTTCTCTCCGACATCGAGTATTCCTTCCATGATGTGAGTTCCTCTGTTTTCTCGGGCTAGGGTTAGGCAATAGTAAATCACTCGATCTGAGCTCCATATGTGCATGCAATCGTGTTCGATTTCAGCTTTGCGTTTACCTATAGGTACCAAGGACGATCTACGACTCCGAATGGGAGGGCCTAGATCTCGATGGACAAGTGCCATGTGACCATGGGCTAAAACTAAGGAGATATGTTGCATTCGAAGGCAGTAACACTGGGAGAAGGTTTTTGGGCTGTACAAATCAGGTTTGTTTACATTATGTGCAACTGTGACATGAAGTAAAATGTATCGTGCATGTTCATAACACTATAGTGTCTGTGTTTTTAGGTTGGCCCGTGTAAAGCAAGAGAGTGGGTGGATCTTGAGTGGCCGATGCACTTAAGAAATGTTTGACATGCTTATGGGAGATGTATGAGTTGGAAAGGTCGGGAGATTTATCGATGTAAGTGATGCAGCTGAAAAAAAATTATAAGTTGTCGGTAAAATAAGGAGCTGGCACAAGAAATCGAGAATTTGCAACAAAGCTAATCAAGGAATCGATGGGAGCTTGGTTGTTGGAACTTCAAAGAAGCTTGGATAGTCACAGTTGCTGATTCATAATGCGTAAAAGGAGAGGGATCAGCTGGGAAGATAAGAAGAAGATAGAGTGCCGCATTGCAGATCTGTTGAAGGAATCAAGAAGGCGTGAGGGTGAACAAGGATGACTATAGAGGATAAAGGAAATTGAGATGAATAATTTATGTTGTACCAATGCCCAAACTAGTTAATTGTAAGACTTGGTTGCGCTTTCCGAACTAAGCCAAACTCAATCCTCGAGCAAACTAATTTCGCATTTAACACACATATCGCATAGAGTTAAGTTCACGCTTACAAAATCACCACGCAGAGGATAAACCAGCAATTCAAGACTAAATAGACATATGTTGTGTTCAGCGAGCCCGGCCCAGAGCTACCTGTTTTCCTCCCTAAGATTGGCTAGCTCCTTCAAGATTATGTCGTGCTTTAGTGTAGGTTCTAGCGCCCGTCACGGATTGGAGAATTTTGTCTCAGAGCCATACGATTTTCCTTCAAGATCCCTTTCATGATCTCTGTCGCTTCCTAGCCGAGGCGCGACCTTCACTGTAGAAGCCAATCGGTGTTTAACTCCTTCAGTTTCGCACTTGTCGAAAGGACCGAATTCAGCGCAGCTTGGTCAAAGGCCGCTTCTAGGAATTCGCTTCCCTTTGGATTTCTATCTTGTCATTTAGCCAGGTCGCTAGGTCCTGGTCTATCTTTCGCCTCTTTTCCTGCAACAAAAATACATGGTATGGTTTGTTCAGTTCACCAGGACAAGCTGGTTAGTTTCCATAATTAACTGAATCGACTAGTGGCACTGTCATAATTTCAAGGAAGAAGCAATCTAGGACGAATCAACATTTTATGAATCGACTAGTGGCACTGTCATAATTTCAATTTCGAAGACAAATAAGATTTATCAGCAGTTTAGTGTGCTGTGGGTTTTTCCCAATATCACCAAATAGTAGTGGGAGAGTGGCAAACTCATAATGCAGAAACCCATGTCCAGATACATTTGGAAAGAGAACATGGTGTCCATTCATGAACATGAACACCAACACATGTCCAGATAGATTCTTATTGCACCCTATAATGGGAAGCAGACATGGGCATTGCTCCCTGAACCCTAAACATTACAAAAGGAGAGGAGGACGAACTTGTATTCGTGTCCCTGCTAACGGGAATCAGACTTGGGCATTGCTCCTGTACGCCTCCAGACATGCCCTTAGCTCCTCGTTCTCTTTCCGAACACCCTCGAGTATGGTGATCCCTCTTCTCATGTCCGCCTTCATCTCCTTGACTGCATCCAAGCAACGGTTCCTGTCATGGTAGGCTCGGATGGTAGCCTTGGTTTCCTCGACGCGTCCTCTGAGTGCCTCGCTGACTTCGTCCTGCAGGTGAATGCACCTTTCCACGAGATTCTTCTTCTCCTCCATGAGCTTGTTGATTATCTTGATGGCCTGTTATTGCCTGATCAAGTTACGGTCGAGTACTTTCTGCAGCCTAACGACGTCACGTGCAAAATCTAGCGAGATCTCCTTCTGCACAGATAATTGCTTGCGTAGGCTCTCATTAGCTTGGGTGAGGGAGCGTGCAAGCTCATGTTGGTTGGCAATCTTGGAACTGATCGCGGCCACCTTCTCACGGTACTCGGCCTTCGATCGCTGCATCGTTCATGTTAATTGAAATAGGAATTCTACAATTACACTCCAGGTCCCAGGTGAATACTAATACAGATCAAAAAAATCCCCGTTGAATCTATTGGCCGCAGTGTTAAAAAATGGACCTGGAGATCTATTCATGACCACGATAAACTAATCCTAACCACAAAAAATCCATAGTGAATCTATGAACAACGATATTAAGGAAAGACCAAGAGATCCAGTCATATTCATGAAAACAAATACAACTCGCAAAAGAAGAAGAAAAACCAATGTGGGGAGGATAGCATCTAAGAAATCCACATCATAACTCGTAGAAATAACAACGTGGAGATTTGCTACCTCGCTGAGACATGGAACGGGGCCAAACGGGTCCTGCAACGCCTCCATCGTAGTGGATTCGGGCTCCACGGCCGACCTGTAATACGTAGAAGAGGAAGAGCCAGAAGAAGAAGAAAAACAAGAAGAAGCTGATTAAGATCATGATGGAGAGGGAGATGGAGAAGAAGTAGAATAAGGAGACCGTACCGGGAGGAGCCCTCGCCTGCTAGAACATTCGGCACCATTGTCGGGGGAGATTGGGCCTCGATGAGAGGGTGGGCTTGAGCGGCTGGTAGAGCAAGAATTGCCTCGCGGCGATTTCTCTCCCTTTTCTCCGCGAGGATCGTCGACCGGCCACTCCCCCTCCTCAGTGGAGCCATGGTTTGCAGGGTGAGTGTGGCAGAGGCAGGAGGAAGGAGATAGTGATTATTAGTGTGGGAGAAGAGTAAAGAGTACAGGCCGTGGTCCAGTAGTACTAGTACTAATATACAAGACCACCGTGTATAGTCTACCTTCTCAAAGAAGCCAGGGAGGCAGGGTAGGGAATCGATGGGACTTGTCTTTATTGTGATGGACACTTCAATGGTCTTCGGCGCCGCCCAAAATCCAGTATATATTAAGGGGAGTGCGAGCCGGGTGGTCGTCATGGGAATCGGCGCGCACATCCCGCGTGCGTGTGTCACGTGTTGATGGGCCAATGATGCGCGCAACATCGACGATCACGCCGGCACGTCCAACTCCGTCGAACTCCACCGACGTGCACGCACGGGATATTTACGAGTCTAGAATACGCTGTGCCACTTTAGTTGTGATCAAATTATGTTCAGTACGCGAGATATTACTTCTTTCTTCTTTTTTTTTGATAATCGACAAATGCACGTGTGGACACGACGCACGAAACCGCTGCTCGTCCTTGATCAGATCGGCACCCCACTCTGTGTACCCGCCATCGACCATTCGGAGCAACTACCTCGAGCACGATGCCCCCTCGCCGTGGCAATGGCAGGTCCAAGCCATCCACTGACCATCCTGCGTCCCCGACTCTTCGCTGCATTGTCCGCGCTCGCGAGTCGCCTGCTGAGGCAGCACGTCGTGTCTGACCGCGCCAGGATCCATCGACATCGGCACTCGAGGACACCGCAACGCCGAACCGTACCGGCATGGGAGGAGCATGGGGTACCCGCAGACGCATTGCGCACGGCAGTAGTAGCCAGGACGGTTGCGCGAAGTACGGACAAGAAGAGGAACGAGAAGAAGACCAGGAAAAGAGAGGAGATAACTATTTGGACGAGTCCGACTCGGCCAACGAGGAGGCGTTCATCGATCAGTTGCAGGCAGAAGCGGAGGAGAGTGACGTGGACCCGTGGGACTACGAAGAGGAGGAGGACTCCGACAAGGAGATAGCACGCTTATTCGAGGAAGGGGGCGGTGTCGAGTCATCAGAGGAGGGCACCGACGACAGCGATGGCAGGAACATGGTGTTGACAAAGACAAGGACGAACCAGAAGACGAAGACGATGGCTTCTTCGAAATATGATCATTTATTTTATTTATTTTAGTTAGATATATGGATTTTCACTTGTTTATGGGGGTTTAGTATCGGTGGCACGGATAGAGAGGTGGAACGGATTAACCATGCATAAAAAAAGTGGAGAAGGGAGGGGTTATCCTGCCTGTTGGATCACATGGGATCAACGGTTGGTGGAGACGATCATCCGTGACATCTCGCTGCCTAATCAGGCATAGCACCCAGAGTGAGCACATGTTTGGGATCTCCACACGTTTGGGATTTTGTGAGATTTGTGATAGAGAGAGAGATAGGGAAAATCTCTTTTCACAATCCGCCTATGGATCCACCCGGACCATTCAAATGTCATTGCATTTGTGCTCTTTTCACAATCCACCTATGGATCCACCAGTGTCATTGCATGTGTGTTCTTTTTACTAACAACAACCAGAGTCATTCCATGTGTGTTCTTTTCACATAACACATATGGATCCACCAGTGTCATTGCATGTGTGCTCTTTTCACAATCCACCTATGGATCCACCAGTGTCATTGCAGGTGTGTTCTTTTCACTAACAACAACTGGAGTCATTGCATGTGTGCTCTTTTCACAATCCACCAATGGATCCACCAGTGTCATTGCAGGTATGTTCTTTTCACTAACAACAACTGGAGTCATTCCATGTGTGTTCTTTTCGCATACCACATATGGATCCACCAGTGTCATTGCATGTATGTTCTTTTCATAGTTCACCCATGGATCCACCGGTGTCATTGCATGTGTGTTCTTTTCACTAACAACAACTGGAGTCATTGCATGTGTGTTCTTTTTACTAACAACAAGCAGAGTCATTGAAATGTGTTCTCACTTCAAAGACCACACATGGATCCACCAGTGTCATTGCATGTGTGTTCTTTTCACTAACAACATCCAGAGTCATTGCATGTGTGTTCTTTTCACTAACAACAACCAGAGTCATTGCATGTGTGTTCTTCTCACATACCACATATGGATCCACCATTGTCATTGAAATGTGTGTTCTCTACAGACTCCACACATGGATCCACCAGCGTCATTGCATGTGTGTTCTTTTTAGTAACAACAACCAGAGTCATTTTGCATGTGTTCTTCTCACATAGCACCTATGGATCCACTAGTGTCATTGCATGTGTGTTCATTTCATAATACACCTATGGATCCACCAGTGTCATTGCATGTGTGTTCTTTTCACTAACAACAACCAGAGTCATTTTGCATGTGTGTTATTTTCACATACCACATATGGATCCACCAGTGTCATTGGATGTGTGTCCTTTGTAGTAACAACAACCAGTGTCATTGCATGTGTGTTATCTTCAGAGACCACACATGGATCCACCAGTGTCATTGCATGTGTGTTCTTTTTACTAACAACAACAAGAGTCATTGAAATGTGTGTTCTCTTCAGAGACCACACATGGATCCACCAGTGTCATTGCATGTGTGTTCTTTTAACTAACAACCAGAGTCATTGCATGTGTGTTCTTTTCACATACCACATATGGATCCACCAGTGTGATTGAAATGTGTGTTCTCTACAGAGACCACACATGGATCCACTAGTGTCATTGCATGTGTGTTCTTTTTGGTAACAACCAGAGTCATTTTGCATGTGTGTTCTGTTCACATACCACCTATGTATCCACCAGTGTCATTGCATGTGTGTTCTTTTCACAATCCACACATGGATCCACCAGTGTCATTGCGTGTGTGTTCTTTTTAGTAACAACAACCAGAGTCATTTTGCATGTGTGTTCTCTTCACATACCACCTATGGATCCACCAGTGTCATTGCATGTGTGTTCTTTTTAGTAACAACAACTAGAGTCATTTTGCATGTGTGTTCTTTTCACATACCACCTATGGATGCACCAGTGTCATTGCATGTGTGTTCTTTTCACAATCCACCCATGGATCCACCAGTGTCATTGCATGTGTGACAACAACCGGAGTCATTTTGCATGTGTGTTCTCTTCACATATCACCTATGGATCCACCAGTGTCATTGCATGTGTGTTCTTTTTAGTAACAACAACCAGAGTCATTTAAATGTGTGTTCTTCTCACATACCACCTATGGATCCACCCGTGTCATTGCATGTGTGTTCATTTCATAATCCACCTATGGATCAACCAGTGTCATTGCATGTGTGTTCTTTTTAGTAACAACAACCAGAGTCATTTTGCATGTGTGTTCTTCTCACATACCACCTATGGATCC
The DNA here is from genome assembly GCA_023614405.1 of Avena insularis. NCBI lineage: Eukaryota > Viridiplantae > Streptophyta > Magnoliopsida > Poales > Poaceae > Avena > Avena insularis. The sequence continues at coordinate 325,934,708 of CM042688.1, forward strand.
ACCAGTGTCATTGCATGTGTGTTCTTTTCACTAACAACAACCAGAGTCATTGCATGTGTGTTCTTTTCAAATACCACATTTGGATCCACCAGTGTCATTGAAATGTGTGTTCTCTACAGAGACCACACATGGATCCACCAGTGTCATTGCATGTGTGTTCTTTTTAGTAACAACAACCAGTCATTTTGCATGTGTGTTATTTTCCCATACCACTTATGGATCCACCATTGTCATTGCATGTGTGTTCTCTTCACAGTCCACACATGGATCCACCAGTGTCATTGCATGTGTGTTCTTTTTAGTAACAACAACCCGTGTCATTGCATGTGTGTTCTCTTCAGAGACCACACATGGATCCACTAGTGTCATTGCATGTGTGTTCTTTTTACTAACAACAACAAGAGTCATTGAAATGTGTGCTCTCTTCAAAGACCACACATGGATCCACCAGTGTCATTGCATGTGTGTTCTTTTTAGTAACAACAACCAGAGTCATTGCATGTGTGTTCTTTTCACATACCACATATGGATCCACCAGTGTCATTGCATGTGTGCTCTTTTCACAATCCACCCATGGATCCACCAGTGTCATTGCATGTGTGTTCTTTTTAGTAACAACAACCAGAGTCATTTTGCATATGTGTTCTCTTCACATAATACCTATGGATCCACCAGTGTCATTGCATGTGTGTTCTTCTTAGTAACAACAACCAGAGTCATTTTGCATGTGTGTTCTTTTCACATACCACCTATGGATGCACCAGTGTCATTGCATGTGTGTTCTTTTCAAAATCCACCCATGGATCCACCAGGGTCATAGCATGTGTGTTCTTTTTAGTAACAACAACCAGAGTCTTTTTGCATGTGTGTTCTCTTCACATACCACCTATGGATCCACCAGTGTCATTGCATGTGTGTTCTTTTTAGTAACAACAACTAGAGTCATTGAAATGTGTGTTCTTCTCACATACCACCTATGGATCCACCAGTGTCATTCCATGTGTGTTCATTTCATAATCCACCTATGGATCCACCAGTGTCATTGCATGTGTGTTCTTTTTAGTAACAACAACGAGAGTAATTTTGCATGTGTGTTCTTCTCACATACCACCTATGGATCCACCAGTGTCATTGCATGTGTGTTCTTTTCACTAACAACAACCAGAGTCATTGCATGTGTGTTCTTTTCAGATACCACATATGGATCCACTAGTGTCATTGAAATGTGTGTTCTCTACAGAGACCACACATGGATCCACCAGTTTCATTGCAAGTGTGTTCTTTTTAGTAACAACAACCAGTCATTTTGCATGTGTTTTGTTTTCACATACCACCTATGGATCCACCATTGTCATTGCATGTGTGTTCTCTTCACAATCCACACATGGATCCACCAGTGTCATTGCATGTGTGTTCTTTTTAGTAACAACAACCCGTGCCATTGCATGTGTGTTCTCTTCAGAGACCACACATGGATCCACTAGTGTCATTGCATGTGTGTTCTTTTTACTAACAACAACAAGAGTCATTGAAATGTGTGCTCTCTTCAGAGACCACACATGGATCCACCAGTGTCATTGCATGTGTGTTCTTTTCAGTAACAACAAGCAGAGTCATTGCATGTGTTTTCTTTTCACATACCACATATGGATCCACCAGTGTCATTGCATGTGTGCTCTTTTCACAATCCACCCATGGATCCACCAGTGTCATTGCATGTGTGTTCTTTTTAGTAACAACAAACAGAGTCATTTTGCATGTGTGTTCTCTTCACATACCACCAATGGATCCACCAGTGTCATTGCATGTGTGTTCTTTTCAGTAACAACAACCAGAGTCATTTTGCATGTGTGTTCTTTTCACATACCACCTATGGATGCACCAGTGTCATTGCATGTCTGTTCTTTTCACAATCCACCCATGGATCCACCAGTGTCATTGCATGTGTGTTCTTTTTAGTAACAACAACCAGAGTCATTTTGCATGTGTGTTCTCTTCACATACCACCTATGGATCCACCAGTGTCATTGCATGTGTGTTCTTTTTAGTAACAACAACCAGAGTCATTGAAATGTGTGTTCTTCTCACATACCACCTATGGATCCACCAGTGTCATTGCATGTGTGTTCATTTCATAATCCACCTATGGATCCACCAGTGTCATTGCATGTGTGTTCTTTTTAGTAACAACATCCAGAGTCATTTTGCATGTGTGTTCTTCTCACATACCACCTATGGATCCACCAGTGTCATTGCATGTGTGTTCTTTTCACTAACAACAACCAGAGTCATTGCATGTGTGTTGTTTTCAGATACCACATATGGATCCACTAGTTTCATTGAAATGTGTGTTCTCTACAGAGACCATACATGGATCCACCAGTGTCATGGCATGTGTGTTCTTTTTAGAAACAACAACCAATCATTTTGCATGTGTGTTGTTTTCACATACCACCTATGGATCCAGCAGTGTCATTGCATGTGTCTTCTCTTCACAATCCACACATGGATCCACCAGTGTCATTGCATGTGTGTTCTTTTTAGTAACAACAACCAGTGTCATTGCATGTGTGTTCTCTTCAGAGACCACACATGGATCCACTAGTGTCATTGCATGTGTGTTCTTTTTACTAACAACAACAAGAGTCATGGAAATGTGTGCTCTCTTTAGAGACCACACATGGATCCACCAGTGTCATTGCATGTGTGTTCTTTTCAGTAACAACAACCAGTGTCATTGCATGTGTGTTCTTTTCACTAACAATAACCAGAGTCATTGCATGTGTGTTCTTTTCACATACCACATATAGATCAACTAGTGTTATTGAAATGTGTGTTCTCTACAGAGACAACACATGGATCCACCAGTGTCATTCCATGTGTGTTCTTTTTAGTAACAACAACCAGTCATTTTGAATGTGTGTTCTTTTGACATACCACCCGTGGATCCCCCAGTGTCATTGCATGTGTGCTCTCTTCAGAGACTACACATGGATCCACCAGTGTCATTGCATGTGTGCTCTTTTTACTAACAACAACAAGAGTCATTGAAATGTGTGCTCTCTTCAGAGACCACACATGGGTCCACCAGTGTCATTGCATGTGTGTTCTTTTCACTAACAACAACCAGAGTCATTGCATGTGTGTTCTTTTCAGATACCACATATGGATCACCAGTGTCATTGCATGTGTTCTCATTTCACAATCCACCCATGGATCCACCAGTGTCATTCCATGTGTGTTCTTTTTAGTAAAAACAACCAGAGTCATTTTGCATGTGTGTTCTTTTCACATACCACCTATGGACCCACCAACGTCATTGCATGTGTGTTGTTTTCCCAATCCACCCATGGATCCACCAGTGTCATTGCATGTGCGTTCTTTTTAGTAACAACAACCAGAGTCATTTTGCATGTGTGTTCTCTTCACATACCACCTATGGATCCACCAGTGTCATTCCATGTGTGTTCTTTTTAGTAACAATAACCAAAGTCATTGAAATGTGTGTTCTTCTCACATACCACCTATGGATCCACCAGTGTCATTGCATTTGTGTTCATTTCATAATCCACCTATGGATCCACCAGTGTCATTGCATGTGTGTTCTTTTTAGTAACAACAACCAGAGTCATTTTGCATGTGTGTTCTTCTCACATACCACCTATGGATCCACTAGTGTCATTGCATGTGTGTTCTTTTCACTAACAACAACCAGAGTCATTGCATGTGTGTTCTTTTCACATACCACATATGGATCCACCAGTGTCATTGAAATGTGTGTTCTCTACAGAGACCACACATGGATCCACAAGTGTCATTGCATGTGTGTTATTTTTAGTAACAACAACCAGTGTCATTGCATGTGTGTTCTCTTCAGAGACCACACATGGATCCACTAGTGTCATTGCATGTGTGTTCTTTTTACTAACAACAAGAGTCATTGAAATGTGTGCTCTCTTTAGAGACCACACATGGATCCACTAGTGTCATTGCATGTGTGTTCTTTTCACTAACAACAACCAGAGTCATTGCATGTGTGTTCTTTTCACATACCACATATGGATCCACCAGTGTCATTACATGTGTGCTCTTTTCACAATCCACCCATGGATCCACCAGGGTCATTGCATGTGTGTTCTTTTTAGTAACAACAACCAGAGTCATTTTATATGTGTGTTATTTTCACATATCACCTATGGATCCACCAGTGTCATTGCATGTGTGTTCTTTTCACTAACAACAACCAGAGTCATTGCATGTGTGTTCTTTTCACATACCACATATAGATCAACCAGTGTCGTTGAAATGTGTGTTCTCTACAAAGACCACACATGGATCCACCAGTGTCATTGCATGTGTGTTCTTTTTAGTAACAACAACCTGTCATTTTGCATGTGTGTTCTTTTCACATACCACCCGTGGATCCACCAGTGTCATTGCATGTGTGCTCTCTTCAGAGACCACACATGGATCCACCAGTGTCATTGCATGTGTGCTCTTTTTACGAACAACAACAAGAGTCATTGAAATGTGTGCTCTCTTCAGAGACCACACATGGATCCACCAGTGTCATTGCATGTGTGTTCTTTTCACTAACAACAACCAGAGTCATTGCATGTGTGTTCTTTTCAGATACCACATATGGATCACTAGTGTCATTGCATGTGTTCTCTTTTCACAATCCACCCATGGATCCACCAGTGTCATTGCATGTGTGTTCTTTTTAGTAACAACAACCAGAGTCATTTTGCATGTGTGTTCTTTTCACATACCAACTATGGATCCACCAGTGTCATTGCATGTGTGTTGTTTTCACAATCCACCCATGGATCCACCAGTGTCATTGCATGTGTGTTCTTTTTAGTAACAACAACCAGAGTCATTTTGCATGTGTGTTCTCTTCACATACCACCTATGGATCCACCAGTGTCATTCCATGTGTGTTCTTTTTAGTAACAACAACCAGAGTCATTGAAATGTGTGTTCTTCTCACATACCACCTATGGATCCACCAGTGTCATTGCATGTGTGTTCATTTCATAATCCACCTATGGATCCACCAGTGTCATTGCATGTGTGTTCTTTTTTGTAACAACAACCAGAGTCATTTTGCATGTGTGTTCTTCTCACATACCACCTATGGACCCACCAGTGTCATTGCATGTGTGTTCTTTTTACTAACAACAACCAGAGTCATTGCATGTGTGTTCTTTTGACATACCACATATGGATCCACCAGTGTCATTGAAATGTGTGTTCTCTACAGAGACCAAACATGGATCCACAAGTCTCATTGCATGTGTGTTCTTTTTAGTAACAACAACTAGAGTCATTTTGCATGTGTGTTCTTTTCACATACCACCTATGGATCCACTAGTGTCATTGCATGTGTGTTCTTTTCACAATCCACCCATGGATCCACAAGAGTCATTGCATGTGTGTTCTTTTTAGTAACAACAACCAGAGTCATTTTGCATGTGTGTTCTTTTCACATACCACCTATGGATCCACCAGTGTCATTGCATGTGTGTTCTTTTCACTAAAAACAACCGGAGTCATTTTGCATGTGTGTTGTTTTCACATACCACATATGGATCCACCAGTGTCATTGAAATGTGTGTTCTCTACAGAGACCACACATGGATCCACCGGTGTCATTGCATGTATGTTCTTTTCACTAACAACAACTGGAGTCATTGCATGTGTGTTCTCTTTACAATCCACACATGGATCCACCAGTGTCATTGCATGTGTGTTCTTTTTAGTAACAACAACCAGTGTCATTGCATGTGTGTTCTCTTCACAATCCACACATGGATCCACCAGTGTCATTGCATGTGTGTTCTTTTTACTAACAAGAACAAGAGTCGTTGAAATGTGTGCTCTCTTTAGAGACCACACATGGATCCACCAGTGTCATTGCATGTGTGTTCTTTTCAGTAACAACAACCAGAGTCAATGCATGTGTGTTCTTTTCAAAGACCACATATGGATCCACCAGTGTGATTGAAATGTGTGTTTTCTACAGAGACCACACATGGTTCCACCAGTGTCTTTTTATCAACAACCAGAGTCATTTTGAATGTGTGTTCTTTTCACATACCACCTATGGATCCACCACTGTCATTGCATGTGTGTTCTTTTCACAATCCACCCATGGATCCACCAGTGTCATTGCATGTGTGTTCTTTTTAGTAACAACAACTAGAGTCATTTTGCATGTGTGTTCTTTTCACATACCACCTATGGATCCACCAGTGTCATTGCATGTGTGTTCTTTTCACAATCCACCCATGGATCCACCAGAGTCATTGCCTGTGTGTTATTTTTAGTAACAACAACCAGAGTCATTTTGCATGTGTGTTCTTTTCACATACCACCTATGGATCCACCAGTGTCATTGCATGTGTGTTCTTTTCACTAAAAACAACCAGAGTCATTTTGCATGTGTGTTCTTTTCACATACCACATATGGATCCACCAGTGTCATTGAAATGTGTGTTCTCTACAAAGACCACACATGGATCCACCGGTGTCATTGCATGTATGTTCTTTTCACTAACAACAACTGGAGTAATTGCATGTGTGTTCTCTTTACAATCCACACATGGATCCACCAGTGTCATTGCATGTGTGTTCTTTTCAGTAACAACAACCAGAGTCATTGCATGTGTGTTCTTTTCACATACCACATATGGATCCACCAGTGTCATTACATGTGTGCTCTTTTCACAATCCACCCATGGATCCACCAGGGTCATTGCATGTGTGTTCTTTTTAGTAACAACAACCAGAGTCATTTTATATGTGTGTTCTTTTCACATATCACCTATGGATCCACCAGTGTCATTGCATGTGTGTTCTTTTCACTAACAACAACCATAGTCATTGCATGTGTGTTCTTTGCACATACCACATATAGATCAACCAGTGTCGTTGAAATGTGTGTTCTCTACAAAGACCACACATGGATCCACTAGTGTCATTGCATGTTTGTTCTTTTTAGTAACAACAACCAGTCATTTTGCATGTGTGTTCTTTTCACATACCACCCGTGGATCCACCAGTGTCATTGAATGTGTGCTCTCTTCAGAGACCACACATGGATCCACCAGTGTCATTGCATGTGTGCTCTTTTTACGAACAACAACAAGAGTCATTGAAATGTGTTTTCTCTTGAGACCACACATGGATCCACCAGTGTCATTGCATGTGTGTTCTTTTCACTAACAACAACCAGAGTCATTGCATGTGTGTTCTTTTCAGATACCACATATGGATCACTAGTGTCATTGCATGTGTTCTCTTTTCACAATCCACCCATGGATCCACCGGTGTCATTGCATGTTTGTTCTTTTTAGTAACAACAACCAGAGTCATTTTGCATGTGTGTTCTTTTCACATACCACCTATGGATCCACCAGTGTCATTGCATGTGTGTTGTTTTCACAATCCACCCATGGATCCACCAGTGTCATTGCATGTGTGTTCTTTTTAGTAACAACAACCAGAGTCATTTTGCATGTGTGTTCTCTTCACATACCACCTATGGATCCACCAGTGTCATTGCATGTGTGTTCTTTTTAGTAACAACAACCAGTCATTTTGCATGTGTGTTCTTTTCACATACCACCTATGGATCCACCAGTGTTATTGCATGTGTGTTGTTTTCACAATCCACCCATGGATCCACCAGTGTCATTGCATGTGTGTTCTTTTTAGTAACAACAACCAGAGTCATTTTGCATGTGTGTTCTCTTCACATACCACCTATGGATCCACCAGTGTCATTCCATGTGTGTTCTTTTTAGTAACAACAACCAGAGTCATTGAAATGTGTGTTCTTCTCACATACCACCTATGGATCCACCAGTGTCATTGCATGTGTGTTCATTTCATAATCCACCTATGGATCCACCAGTGTCATTGCATGTGTGTTCTTTTTTGTAAAAACAACCGAGTCATTTTGCATGTGTGTTCTTCTCACATACCACCTATGGACCCACCAGTGTCATTGCATGTGTGTTCTTTTTACTAACAACAACCAGAGTCATTGCATGTGTGTTCTTTTGACATACCACATATGGATCCACCAGTGTCATTGAAATGTGTGTTCTCTACAGAGACCAAACATGGATCCACAAGTCTCATTGCATGTGTGTTCTTTTTAGTAACAACAACTAGAGTCATTTTGCATGTGTGTTCTTTTCACATACCACCTATGGATCCACTAGTGTCATTGCATGTGTGTTCTTTTCACAATCCACCCATGGATCCACAAGAGTCATTGCATGTGTGTTCTTTTTAGTAACAACAACCAGAGTCATTTTGCATGTGTGTTCTTTTCACATACCACCTATGGATCCACCAGTGTCATTGCATGTGTGTTCTTTTCACTAAAAACAACCGGAGTCATTTTGCATGTGTGTTGTTTTCACATACCACATATGGATCCACCAGTGTCATTGCATGTGTGTTCTTTTCACTAAAAACAACCGGAGTCATTTTGCATGTGTGTTGTTTTCACATACCACATATGGATCCACCAGTGTCATTGAAATGTGTGTTCTCTCTGAGAGACCACACATGGATCCACCGGTGTCATTGCATGTATGTTCTTTTCACTAACAACAACTGGAGTCATTGCATGTGTGTTCTCTTCACAATCCACACATGGATCCACCAGTGTCATTGCATGTGTGTTCTTTTTAGTAACAACAACCAGTGTCATTGCATGTGTGTTCTCTTCACAATCCACACATGGATCCACCAGTGTCATTGCATGTGTGTTCTTTTTACTAACAAGAACAAGAGTCGTTGAAATGTGTGCTCTCTTTAGAGACCACACATGGATCCACCAGTGTCATTGCATGTGTGTTCTTTTCAGTAACAACAACCAGAGTCAATGCATGTGTGTTCTTTTCACATACCACATATGGATCCACCAGTGTGATTGAAATGTGTGTTTTCTACAGAGACCACACATGGTTCCACCAGTGTCTTTTTATCAACAACCAGAGTCATTTTGAATGTGTGTTCTTTTCACATACCACCTATGGATCCACCACTGTCATTGCATGTGTGTTCTTTTCACAATCCACCCATGGATCCACCAGTGTCATTGCATGTGTGTTCTTTTTAGTAACAACAACTAGAGTCATTTTGCATGTGTGTTCTTTTCACATACCACCTATGGATCCACTAGTGTCATTGCATGTGTGTTCTTTTCACAATCCACCCATGGATCCACCAGAGTCATTGCATGTGTGTTATTTTTAGTAACAACAACCAGAGTCATTTTGCATGTGTGTTCTTTTCACATACCACCTATGGATCCACCAGCGTCATTGCATGTGTGTTCTTTTCACTAAAAACAACCAGAGTCATTTTGCATGTGTGTTCTTTTCACATACCACATATGGATCCACCAGTGTCATTGAAATGTGTGTTCTCTACAAAGACCACACATGGATCCACCGGTGTCATTGCATGTATGTTCTTTTCACTAACAACAACTGGAGTCATTGCATGTGTGTTCTCTTTACAATCCACACATGGATCCACCAGTGTCATTGCATGTGTGTTCTTTTCAGTAACAACAACCAGAGTCATTGCATGTGTGTTCTTTTCACATACCACATATGGATCCACCAGTGTCATTACATGTGTGCTCTTTTCACAATCCACCCATGGATCCACCAGGGTCATTGCATGTGTGTTCTTTTTAGTAACAACAACCAGAGTCATTTTATATGTGTGTTCTTTTCACATATCACCTATGGATCCACCAGTGTCATTGCATGTGTGTTCTTTTCACTAACAACAACCATATTCATTGCATGTGTGTTCTTTGCACATACCACATATAGATCAACCAGTGTCGTTGAAATGTGTGTTCTCTACAGAGACCACACATGGATCCACTAGTGTCATTGCATGTTTGTTCTTTTTAGTAACAACAACCAGTCATTTTGCATGTGTGTTCTTTTCACATACCACCCGTGGATCCACCAGTGTCATTGAATGTGTGCTCTCTTCAGAGACCACACATGGATCCACCATTGTCATTGCATGTGTGCTCTTTTTACGAACAACAACAAGAGTCATTGAAATATGTGCTCTCTTCAGAGACCACACATGGATCCACCAGTGTCATTGCATGTGTGTTCTTTTCACTAACAACAACCAGAGTCATTGCATGTGTGTTCTTTTCAGATACCACATATGGATCACTAGTGTCATTGCATGTGTTCTCTTTTCACAATCCACCCATGGATCCACCGGTGTCATTGCATGTGTGTTCTTTTTAGTAACAACAACCAGAGTCATTTTGCATGTGTGTTCTTTTCACATACCACCTATGGATCCACCAGTGTCATTGCATGTGTGTTGTTTTCACAATCCACCCATGGATCCACCAGTGTCATTGCATGTGTGTTCTTTTTAGTAACAACAACCAGAGTCATTTTGCATGTGTGTTCTCTTCACATACCACCTATGGATCCACCAGTGTCATTCCATGTGTGTTCTTTTTAGTAACAACAACCAGAGTCATTGAAATGTGTGTTCTTCTCACATACCACCTATGGATCCACCAGTGTCATTGCATGTGTGTTCATTTCATAATCCACCTATGGATCCACCAGTGTCATTGCATGTGTGTTCTTTTTAATAACAACAACCAGAGTCATTTTGCATGTGTGTTCTTCTCACATACCACCTATGGACCCACCAGTGTCATTGCATGTGTGTTCTTTTCACTAACAACAACTAGAGTCATTGCAAGTGTGTTCTTTTGACATACCACATATGGATCCACCAGTGTCATTGAAATGTGTGTTCTCTACAGAGACCAAACATGGATCCACAAGTCTCATTGCATGTGTGTTCTTTTTAGTAACAACAACTAGAGTCATTTTGCATGTGTGTTCTTTTCACATACCACCTATGGATCCACCAGTGTCATTGCATGTGTGTTCTTTTCACAATCCACCCATGGATCCATAAGAGTCATTGCATGTGTGTTCTTTTTAGTAACAACAACCAGAGTCATTTTGCATGTGTGTTCTTTTCACATACCACCTATGGATCCACCAGTGTCATTGCATGTGTGTTCTTTTCACTAAAAACAACCGGAGTCATTTTGCATGTGTGTTGTTTTCACATACCACATATGGATCCACCAGTGTCATTGAAATGTGTGTTCTCTACAGAGACCACAGATGGACCCACCGGTGTCATTGCATGTATGTTCTTTTCACTAACAACAACTGGAGTCATTGCATGTGTGTTCTCTTTACAATCCACACATGGATCCACCAGTGTCATTGCATGTGTGTTCTTTTTAGTAACAACAACCAGTGTCATTGCATGTGTGTTCTCTTCACAATCCACACATGGATCCACCAGTGTCATTGCATGTGTGTTCTTTTTACTAACAAGAACAAGAGTCATTGAAATGTGTGCTCTCTTTAGAGACCACACATGGATCCACCAGTGTCATTGCATGTGTGTTCTTTTCAGTAACAACAACCAGAGTCAATGCATGTGTGTTCTTTTCACATACCACATATGGATCCACCAGTGTGATTGAAATGTGTGTTTTCTACAGAGACCACACATGGTTCCACCAGTGTCTTTTTATCAACAACCAGAGTCATTTTGCATGTGTGTTCTTTTCACATACCACCTATGGATCCACCACTGTCATTGCATGTGTGTTCTTTTCACAATCCACCCATGGATCCACCAGTGTCATTGCATGTGTGTTCTTTTTAGTAACAATAACTAGAGTCATTTTGCATCTGTGTTCTTTTCACATGCCACCTATGGATCCACCAGTGTCATTGCATGTGTGTTCTTTTCACAATCCACCCATGGATCCACCAGAGTGATTGCATGTGTGTTATTTTTAGTAACAACAACCAGAGTCATTTTGCATGTGTGTTCTTTTCACATATCACCTATGGATCCACCAGTGTCATTGCATGTGTGTTCTTTTCACTAACAACAACCAGAGTCATTGCATGTGTGTTCTTTTCTCATACCACATATAGATCAACCAGTGTCGTTGAACTGTGTGTTCTCTACAGAGACCACACATGGATCCACCAGTGTCATTGCATGTGTGTTCTTTTTAGTAACAACAACCAGAGTCATTTTGCATGTGTGTTCTTCTCACATACCACCTATGGATCCACCAGTGTCATTGCATGTGTGTTCTTTTCACTAACAACAACCAGAGTCATTGCATGTGTGTTCTTTTCACATACCACATATGGATCCACCAGTGTCATTGAAATGTGTGTTCTCTACAGAGACCACACATGGATCCACCAGTGTCATTGCATGTGTGTTCTTTTTAGTAACAACAACAAGTCATTTTGCATGTGTGTTGTTTTCCCATACCACTTATGGATCCACCATTGTCATTGCATGTGTGTTCTCTTCACAGTCCACACATGGATCCACCAGTGTCATTGCATGTGTGTTCTTTTTAGTAACAACAACCCGTGTCATTGCATGTGTGTTCTCTTCAGAGACCACACATGGATCCACTAGTGTCATTGCATGTGTGTTCTTTTTAGTAACAACAACAAGAGTCATTGAAATGTGTGCTCTCTTCAAAGACCACACATGGATCCACCAGTGTCCTTGCATGTGTCTTCTTTTCAGTAACAACAACCAGAGTCATTGCATGTGTGTTCTTTTCACATACCACATATGGATCCACCAGTGTCATTGCATGTGTGCTCTTTTCACAATCCACCCATGGATCCACTAGTGTCATTGCATGTGTGTTCTTTTTAGTAACAACAACCAGAGTCATTTTGCATGTGTGTTCTCTTCACATAATACCTATGGATCCACCAGTGTCATTGCATGTGTGTTCTTCTTAGTAACAACAACCAGAGTCATTTTGCATGTGTGTTCTTTTCACATACCACCTATGGATGCACCAGTGTCATTGCATGTGTGTTCTTTTCAAAATCCACCCATGGATCCACCAGGGTCATAGCATGTGTGTTCTTTTTAGTAACAACAACCAGAGTCATTTTGCATGTGTGTTCTCTTCACATACCACCTATGGATCCACCAGTGTCATTGCATGTGTGTTCTTTTTAGTAACAACAACCAGAGTCATTGAAATGTGTGTTCTTCTCACATACCACCTATGGATCCACCAGTGTCATTCCATGTGTGTTCATTTCATAATCCACCTATGGATCCACCAGTGTCATTGCATGTGTGTTCTTTTTAGTAACAACAATGAGAGTAATTTTGCATGTGTGTTCTTCTCACATACCACCTATGGATCCACCAGTGTCATTGCATGTGTGTTCTTTTCACTAACAACAACCAGAGTCAATGCATGTGTGTTCTTTTCAGATACCACATATGGATCCACTTGTGTCATTGAAATGTGTGTTCTCTACAGAGACCACACATGGATCCACCAGTTTCATTGCAAGTGTGTTCTTTTTAGTAACAACAACCCGTCATTTTGCATGTGTGTTGTTTTCACATACCACCTATGGATCCACCATTGTCATTGCATGTGTGTTCTCTTCACAATCCACACATGGATCCACCAGTGTCATTGCGTGTGTGTTCTTTTTAGTAACAACAACCCGTGTCATTGCATGTGTGTTCTCTTCAGAGACCACACATGGATCCACTAGTGTCATTGCATGTGTGTTCTTTTTACTAACAACAACAAGAGTCATTGAAATGTGTGCTCTCTTTAGAGACCACACATGGATCCACCAGTATCATTGCATGTGTGTTCTTTTCAGTAACAACAAGCAGAGTCATTGCATGTGTTTTCTTTTCACATACCACATATGGATCCACCAGTGTCATTGCATGTGTGCTCTTTTCACAATCCACCCATGGATCCACCAGTGTCATTGCATGTGTGTTCTTTTTAGTAACAACAACCAGAGTCATTTTGCATGTGTGTTCTCTTCACATACCACCTATGGATCCACCAGTGTCATTTCATGTGTGTTCTTTTCAGTAACAACAACCAGAGTCATTTTGCATGTGTGTTCTTTTCACATACCACCTATGGATGCACCAGTGTCATTGCATGTCTGTTCTTTTCACAATCCACCCAAGGATCCACCACTGTCATTGCATGTGTGTTCTTTTTAGTAACAACAACCAGAGTCATTTTGCATGTGTGTTCTCTTCACATACCACCTATGGATCCACCAGTGTCATTCCATGTGTGTTCTTTTTAGTAACAACAACCAGAGTCATTGAAATGTGTGTTCTTCTCACATACCACCTATGGATCCACCAGTGTCATTGCATGTGTGTTCATTTCATAATCCACCTATGGATCCACCAGTGTCATTGCATGTGTGTTCTTTTTAGTAACAACAACCAGAGTCATTTTGCATGTGTGTTCTTCTCACATACCACCTATGGATCCACCAGTGTCATTGCATGTGTGTTCTTTTCACTAACAACAACCAGAGTCATTGCATGTGTGTTGTTTTCAGATACCACATATGGATCCACTAGTTTCATTGAAATGTGTGTTCTCTACAGAGACCACACATGGATCCACCAGTGTCATGGCATGTGTGTTCTTTTTAGTAACAACAACCAGTCATTTTGCATGTGTGTTGTTTTCACATATCACCTATGGATCCAGCAGTGTCATTGCATGTGTGTTCTCTTCACAATCCACACATGGATCCACCAGTGTCATTGCATGTGTGTTCTTTTTAGTAACAACAACCAGTGTCATTGCATGTGTGTTCTCTTCAGAGACCACACATGGATCCACTAGTGTCATTGCATGTGTGTTCTTTTTACTAACAACAACAAGAGTCATTGAAATGTGTGCTCTCTTTAGAGACCACACATGGATCCACCAGTGTCATTGCATGTGTGTTCTTTTCAGTAACAACAACCAGTGTCATTGCATGTGTGTTCTTTTCACTAACAACAACCAGAGTCATTGCATGTGTGTTCTTTTCACATACCACATATAGATCAACTAGTGTTATTGAAATGTGTGTTCTCTACAGCGACCACACATGGATCCACCAGTGTCATTGCATGTGTGTTCTTTTTAGTAACAACAACCAGTCATTTTGAATGTGTGTTCTTTTGACATACCACCCGTGGATCCAACAGTGTCATTGCATGTGTGCTCTCTTCAGAGACTACACATGGATCCACCAGTGTCATTGCATGTGTGCTCTTTTTACTAACAACAACAAGAGTCATTGAAATGTGTGCTCTCTTCAGAGACCACACATGGATCCACCAGTGTCATTGCATGTGTGTTCTTTTCACTAACAACAACCAGAGTCATTGCATGTGTGTTCTTTTCAGATACCACATATGGATCACCAGTGTCATTGCATGTGTTCTCATTTCACAATCCACCCATGGATCCACCAGTGTCATTCCATGTGTGTTCTTTTTAGTAAAAACAACCAGAGTAATTTTGCATGTGTGTTCTTTTCACATACCACCTATGGATCCACCAACGTCATTGCATGTGTGTTGTTTTCACAATCCACCCATGGATCCACCAGTGTCATTGCATGTGTGTTCTTTTTAGTAACAACAACCAGAGTCATTTTGCATGTGTGTTCTATTCACATACCACCTATGGATCCACCAGTGTCATTCCATGTGTGTTCTTTTTAGTAACAACAACCAAAGTCATTGAAATGTGTGTTCTTCTCACATACCACCTATGGATCCACCAGTGTCATTGCATGTGTATTCATTTCATAATCCACCTATGGATCCACCAGTGTCATTGCATGTGTGTTCTTTTTAGTAACAACAACCAGAGTCATTTTGCATGTGTGTTCTTCTCACATACCACCTATGGATCCACCAGTGTCATTGCATGTGTGTTCTTTTCACTAACAACAACCAGAGTCATTGCATGTGTGTTCTTTTCACATACCACATATGGATCCACCAGTGTCATTGAAATGTGTGTTCTCTACAGAGACCACACATGGATCCACAAGTGTCATTGCATGTGTGTTATTTTTAGTAACAACAACCAGTGTCATTGCATGTGTGTTCTCTTCAGAGACCACACATCGATCCACTAGTGTCATTGCATGTGTGTTCTTTTTACTAACAACAAGAAGAGTCATTGAAATGTGTGCTCTCTTTAGAGACCACACATGGATCCACTAGTGTCATTGCATGTGTGTTCTTTTCAGTAACAACAACCAGAGTCATTGCATGTGTGTTCTTTTCACATACCACATATGGATCCACCAGTGTCATTACATGTGTGCTCTTTTCACAATCCACCCATGGATCCACCAGGGTCATTGCATGTGTGTTCTTTTTAGTAACAACAACCAGAGTCATTTTATATGTGTGTTCTTTTCACATATCACCTATGGATCCACCAGTGTCATTGCATGTGTGTTCTTTTCACTAATAACAACCAGAGTCATTGCATGTGTGTTCTTTTCACATACCACATATAGATCAACCAGTGTCGTTGAAATGTGTGTTCTCTACAAAGACCACACATGGATCCACCAGTGTCATTGCATGTGTGTTCTTTTTAGTAACAACAACCAGTCATTTTGCATGTGTGTTCTTTTCACATACCACCCGTGGATCCACCAGTGTCATTGCATGTGTGTTCTTTTCACTAACAACAACCAGAGTCATTGCATGTGTGTTCTTTTCAGATACCACATATGGATCACTAGTGTCATTGCATGTGTTCTCTTTTCACAATCCACCCATGGATCCACCAGTGTCATTGCATGTGTGTTCTTTTTAGTAACAACAACCAGAGTCATTTTGCATGTGTGTTCTTTTCACATACCACCTATGGATCCACCAGTGTCATTGCATGTGTGTTGTTTTCATAATCCACCCATGGATCCACCAGTGTCATTGCATGTGTGTTCTTTTTAGTAACAACAACCAGAGTCATTTTGCATGTGTGTTCTCTTCACATACCACCTATGGATCCACCAGTGTCATTCCATGTGTGTTCTTTTTAGTAACAACAACCAGAGTCATTGAAATGTGTGTTCTTCTCACATACCACCTATGGATCCACCAGTGTCATTGCATGTGTGTTCATTTCATAATCCACCTATGGATCCACCAGTGTCATTGCATGTGTGTTCTTTTTTGTAACAACAACCAGAGTCATTTTGCATGTGTGTTCTTCTCACATACCACCTATGGACCCACCAGTGTCATTGCATGTGTGTTCTTTTCACTAACAACAACCAGAGTCAATGCAAGTGTGTTCTTTTGACATACCACATATGGATCCACCAGTGTCATTGAAATGTGTGTTCTCTACAGAGACCAAACATGGATCCACAAGTCTCATTGCATGTGTGTTCTTTTTAGTAACAACAACTAGAGTCATTTTGCATGTGTGTTCTTTTCACATACCACCTATGGATCCACCAGTGTCATTGCATGTGTGCTCTTTTCACAATCCACCCATGGATCCAGCAGTGTCATTGCATGCGTGATCTTTTTAGTAACAACAACCAGAGTCATTTTGCATATGTGTTCTTTTCACATACCACCTATGGATCCACCAGTGTGATTGCATGTGTGTTCTTTTCACTAACAACAACCAGAGTCATTTTGCATGTGTGTTGTTTTCACATACCACATATGGATCCACCAGTGTCATTGAAATGTGTGTTCTCTACAGAGACCACACATGGATCCACCGGTGTCATTGCATGTATGTTCTTTTCACTAACAACAACTGGAGTCATTGCATGTGTGTTCTCTTTACAATCCACACATGGATCCACCAGTGTCATTGCATGTGTGTTCTTTTTAGTAACAACAACCAGTGTCATTGCATGTGTGTTCTCTTCACAATCCACACATGGATCCACCAGTGTCATCGCATGCGTGTTCTTTTTACTAACAAGAACAAGAGTCATTGAAATGTGTGCTCTCTTTAGAGACCACACATGGATCCACCAGTGTCATTGCATGTGTGTTCTTTTCAGTAACAACAACCAGAGTCAATGCATGTGTGTTCTTTTCACAATCCACCCATGGATCCAATAGTGTCATTGCATGTGTGTTCTTTTTAGTAACAACAACCAGAGTCATTTTGCATGTGTTTTCTCTTCACATACCACCTACGGATCCACCAGTGTCATTGCATGTGTGTTCTTTTCAGTAACAACAACCCTAGTCATTTTGCATGTGTGTTCTTTTCACATACCACCTATGGATGCACCAGTGTCATTGCATGTCTGTTCTTTTCACAATCCACCCATGGATCCACCACTGTCATTGCATGTGTGTTCTTTTTAGTAACAACAACCAGAGTCATTTTGCATGTGTGTTCTCTTCACATACCACCTATGGATCCACCAGTGTCATTGCATGTGTGTTCTTTTTAGTAACAACAACCAGAGTCATTGAAATGTGTGTTCTTCTCACATACCACCTATGGATCCACCAGTGTCATTGCATGTGTGTTCTTTTTAGTAACAACAACCAGAGTCATTTTGCATGTGTGTTCTTCTCACATACCACCTATGGATCCACCAGTTTCATTGCATGTGTGTTCTTTTCACTAACAACAACCAGAGTCATTGCATGTGTGTTGTTTTCAGATACCACATATGGATCCACTAGTTTCATTGAAATGTGTGTTCTCTACAGAGACCACACATGGATCCACCAGTGTCATGGCATGTGTGTTCTTTTTAGTAACAACAACCAGTCATTTTGCATGTGTGTTGTTTTCACATACCACCTATTGTTCCATCAGTGTCATTGCATGTGTGTTCTCTTCACAATCCACACATGGATCCACCAGTGTCATTGCATGTGTGTTCTTTTTAGTAACAACAACCAGTGTCATTGCATGTGTGTTCTCTTCAGAGACCACACATGGATCCACTAGTGTCATTGCATGTGTGTTCTTTTTACTAACAACAACAAGAGTCATGGAAATGTGTGCTCTCTTTAGAGACCACACATGGATCCACCAGTGTCATTGCATGTGTGTTCTTTTCACTAACAACAACCAGAGTCATTGCATGTGTGTTCTTTTCAGATACCACATATGGATCACCAGTGTCATTGCCTGTGTTCTCATTTCACAATCCACCCATGGATCCACCAGTGTCATTCCATGTGTGTTCTTTTTAGTAAAAACAACCAGAGTCATTTTGCATGTGTGTTCTTTTCACATACCACCTATGGATCCACCAACGTCATTGCATGTGTGTTGTTTTCACAATCCACCCATGGATCCACCAGTGTCATTGCATGTGTGTTCTTTTTAGTAACAACAACCAGAGTCATTTTGCATGTGTGTTCTCTTCACATACCACCTATGGATCTACCAGTGTCATTCCATGTGCGTTCTTTTTAGTAACAACAACCAAAGTCATTGAAATGTGTGTTCTTCTCACATACCACCTATGGATCCACCAGTGTCATTGCATGTGTGTTCATTTCATAATCCACCTATGGATCCACCAGTGTCATTGCATGTGTGTTCTTTTTAGTAACAACAACCAGAGTCATTTTGCATGTGTGTTCTTCTCACATACCACCTATGGATCCACCAGTGTCATTGCATGTGTGTTCTTTTCACTAACAACAACCAGAGTCATTGCATGTGTGTTCTTTTCACATACCACATATGGATCCACCAGTGTCATTGAAATGTGTGTTCTCTACAGAGACCACACATGGATCCACAAGTGTCATTGCATGTGTGTTATTTTTAGTAACAACAACCAGTGTCATTGCATGTGTGTTCTCTTCAGAGACCACACATGGATCCACTAGTGTCATTGCATGTGTGTTCTTTTTACTAACAACAACAAGAGTCATTGAAATGTGTGCTCTCTTTAGAGACCACACATGGATCCACTAGTGTCATTGCATGTGTGTTCTTTTCAGTAACAACAACCAGAGTCATTGCATGTGTGTTCTTTTCACATACCACATATGGATCCACCAGTGTCATTACATGTGTGCTCTTTTCACAATCCACCCATGGATCCACCAGGGTCATTGCATGTGTGTTCTTTTTAGTAACAACAACCAGAGTCATTTTATATGTGTGTTCTTTTCACATATCACCTATGGATCCACCAGTGTCATTGCATGTGTGTTCTTTTCACTAACAACAACCAGAGTCATTGCATGTGTGTTCTTTTCACATACCACATATAGATCAACCAGTGTCGTTGAAATGTGTGTTCTCTACAAACACCACACATGGATCCACCAGTGTCATTGCATGTGTGTTCTTTTTAGTAACAACAACCAGTCATTTTGCATGTGTGTTCTTTTCACATACCACCCGTGGATCCACCAGTGTCATTGCATGTGTGCTCTCTTCAGAGACCACACATGGATCCACCAGTGTCATTGCATGTGTGATCTTTTTACGAACAACAACAAGAGTCATTGAAATGTGTGCTCTCTTCAGAGACCACACATGGATCCACCAGTGTCATTGCATGTGTGTTCTTTTCACTAACAACAACCAGAGTCATTGCATGTGTGTTCTTTTCAGATACCACATATGGATCACTAGTGTCATTGCATGTGTTCTCTTTTCACAATCCACCCATGGATCCACCAGTGTCATTGCATGTGTGTTCTTTTCACATACCACCTATGGATCCACCAGTGTCATTGCATGTGTGTTGTTTTCACAATCCACCCATGGATCCACCAGTGTCATTGCATGTGTGTTCTTTTTAGTAACAACAACCAGAGTCATTTTGCATGTGTGTTCTCTTCACATACCACCTAGGGATCCACCAGTGTCATTCCATGTGTGTTCTTTTTAGTAACAACAACCAGAGTCATTGAAATGTGTGTTCTTCTCACATACCACCTATGGATCCACCAGTGTCATTGCATGTGTGTTCATTTCATAATCCACCTATGGATCCACCAGTGTCATTGCATGTGTGTTCTTTTTTGTAACAACAACCAGAGTCATTTTGCATGTGTGTTCTTCTCACATACCACCTATGGACCCACCAGTGTCATTGCATGTGTGTTCTTTTCACTAACAACAACCAGAGTCATTGCAAGTGTGTTCTTTTGACATACCACATATGGATCCACCAGTGTCATTGAAATGTGTGTTCTCTACAGAGACCAAACATGGATCCACAAGTCTCATTGCATGTGTGTTCTTTTTAGTAACAACAACTAGAGTCATTTTGCATGTGTGTTCTTTTCACATACCACCTATGGATCCACCAGTGTCATTGCATGTGTGCTCTTTTCACAATCCACCCATGGATCCAGCAGTGTCATTGCATGCGTGATCTTTTTAGTAACAACAACCAGAGTCATTTTGCATATGTGTTCTTTTCACATACCACCTATGGATCCACCAGTGTGATTGCATGTGTGTTCTTTTCACTAACAACAACCAGAGTCATTTTGCATGTGTGTTGTTTTCACATACCACATATGGATCCACCAGTGTCATTGAAATGTGTGTTCTCTACAGAGACCACACATGGATCCACCGGTGTCATTGCATGTATGTTCTTTTCACTAACAACAACTGGAGTCATTGCATGTGTGTTCTCTTTACAATCCACACATGGATCCACCAGTGTCATTGCATGTGTTTTCTTTTTAGTAACAACAACCAGTGTCATTGCATGTGTGTTCTCTTCACAATCCACACATGGATCCACCAGTGTCATTGCATGTGTGTTATTTTTACTAACAAGAACAAGAGTCATTGAAATGTGTGCTCTCTTTAGAGACCACACATGGATCCACCAGTGTCATTGCATGTGTGTTCTTTTCAGTAACAACAACCAGAGTCAATGCATGTGTGTTCTTTTCACATACCACATATGGATCCACCAGTGTGATTGAAATGTGTGTTTTCTACAGAGACCACACATGGTTTCACCAGTGTCTTTTTATCAACAACCAGAGTCATTTTGCATGTCTGTTCTTTTCACATACCACCTATGGATCCACGAGTGTCATTGCATGTGTGTTCTTTTAACCATCCACCCATGGATCCACTAGTGTCATTGCATGTGTGTTCTTTTTAGTAACAACAACTAGAGTCATTTTGCATGTGTGTTCTTGTCACATACCACCTATGGATCCACCAGTGTCATTGCATGTGTGTTCTTTTCACAATCCACCCATGGATCCACCAGAGTCATTGCATGTGTGTTCTTTTTAGTAACAACAACCAGAGTCATTTTGCATGTGTGTTCTTTTCACATACCACCTATGGATCCACCAGTGTCATTGCATGTGTGTTCTTTTCACTAAAAACAACCAGAGTCATTTTGCATGTGTGTTCTTTTCACATACCACATATGGATCCACCAGTGTCATTGAAATGTGTGTTCTCTACAGAGACCACACATGGATCCACCGGTGTCATTGCATGTATGTTCTTTTCACTAACAACAACTGGAGTCATTGCATGTGTGTTCTCTTTACAATCCACACATGGATCCACCAGTGTCATTGCATGTGTGTTCTTTTCAGTAACAACAACCAGAGTCATTGCATGTGTGTTCTTTTCACATACCACATATGGATCCACCAGTGTCATTACATGTGTGCTCTTTTCACAATCCACCCATGGATCCACCAGGGTCATTGCATGTGTGTTCTTTTTAGTAACAACAACCAGAGTCATTTTATATGTGTGTTCTTTTGACATATCACCTATGGATCCACCAGTGTCATTGCATGTGTGTTCTTTTCACTAAGAACAACCAGAGTCATTGCATGTGTGTTCTTTTCACATACAACATATAGATCAACCAGTGTCGTTGAAATGTGTGTTCTCTATAGAGACCACACATGGATCCACCAGTGTCATTGCATGTTTGTTCTTTTTAGTAACAACAACCAGTCATTTTGCATGTGTGTTGTTTTCACATACCACCCGTGGATCCAGCAGTGTCATTGCATGTGTGCTCTCTTCAGAGACCACACATGGATCCACCAGTGTCATTGCATGTGTGCTCTTTTTACGAACAACAACAAGAGTCATTGAAATGTGTGCTCTCTTTAGAGACCACACATGGATCCATCAGTGTCATTGCATGTGTGTTCTTTTCACTAACAACAACCAGAGTCATTGCATGTGTGTTCTCTTCAGATACCACATATGGATCACTAGTGTCATTGCATGTGTTATCTTTTCACAATCCACCCATGGATCCACCAGTGTCATTGCATGTGTGTTCTTTTTAGTAACAACAACCAGAGTCATTTTGCATGTGTGTTCTTTTCACATACCACCTATGGATCCACCAGTGTCATTGCATGTGTGTTGTTCTCACAATCCACCCATGGATCCACCAGTGTCATTGCATGTGTGTTCTTTTTAGTAACAACAACCAGAGTCATTTTGCATGTGTGTTCTCTTCACATACCACCTATGGATCTACCAGTGTCATTCCATGTGTGTTCTTTTTAGTAACAACAACCAGAGTCATTGAAATGTGTGTTCTTCTCACATACCACCTATGGATCCACCAGTGTCATTGCATGTGTGTTCATTTCATAATCCACCTATGGATCCACCAGTGTCATTGTATGTGTGTTCTTTTTAGTAACAACAACCAGAGTCATTTTGCATGTGTGTTCTTCTCACATACCACCTATGGATCCACCAGTGTCATTGAAATGTGTGTTCTCTACAGAGACCACACATGGATCCACCGGTGTCATTGCATGTATGTTCTTTTCACTAACAACAACTGGAGTCATTGCATGTGTATTCTCTTTACAATCCACACATGGATCCACCAGTGTCATTGCATGTGTGTTCTTTTTAGTAACAACAACCAGTGTCATTGCATGTGTGTTCTCTTCACAATCCACACATGGATCCACCAGTGTCATTGCATGTGTGTTCTTTTTACTAACAAGAACAAGAGTCATTGCATGTGTGTTCTTTTTAGTAACAACAACCAGAGTCATTTTGCATGTGTGTTCTTTTCACATACCACCTATGGATCCACCAGTGTCATTGCATGAGTGTTGTTTTCACAATCCACCCATGGATCCACCAATGTCATTGCATGTGTGTTCTTTTTATTAACAACAACCAGAGTCATTTTGCATGTGTGTTCTCTTCACATACCACCTATGGATCCACCGGTGTCATTCCATGTGTGTTCTTTTTAGTAACAACAACCAGAGTCATTGAAATGTGTGTTCTTCTCACATACCACCTATGGATCCACCAGTGTCATTGCATGTGTGTTCATTTCATAATCCACCTATGGATCCACCAGTGTCATTGCATGTGTGTTCTTTTTTGTAACAACAACCAGAGTCATTTTGCATGTGTGTTCTTCTCACATACCACCTATGGACCCACCAGTGTCATTACATGTGTGTTCTTTTCACTAACAACAACCAGAGTCATTGCAAGTGTGTTCTTTTGACATACCACATATGGATCCACCAGTGTCATTGAAATGTGTGTTCTCTACAGAGACCAAACATGGATCCACCAGTGTCATTGCATGTGTGTTCTTTTTAGTAACAACAACCAGAGTCATTTTGCATGTGTGTTCTTCTCACATACCACCTATGGATCCACCAGTGTCATTGCATGTGTGTTCATTTCATAATCCACCTATGGATCCACCAGTGTCATTGCATGTGTGTTCTTTTTTGTAACAACAACCAGAGTCATTTTGCATGTGTGTTCTTCTCACATACCACCTATGGACCCACCAGTGTCATTGCATGTGTGTTCTTTTCACTAACAACAACCAGAGTCATTGCAAGTGTGTTCTTTTGACATACCACATATGGATCCACCAATGTCATTAAAATGTGTGTTCTCTACAGAGACCAAACATGGATCCACAAGTCTCATTGCATGTGTGTTCTTTTTAGTAACAACAACTAGAGTCATTTTGCATGTGTGTTCTTTTCACATACCACCTATGGATCCACCAGTGTCATTGCATGTGTGTTCTTTTCACAATCCACCCATGGATCCACAAGAGTCATTGCATGTGTGTTCTTTTTAGTAACAACAACCAGAGTCATTTTGCATGTGTGTTCTTTTCACATACCACCTATGGATCCACCAGTGTCATTGCATGTGTGTTCTTTTCACTAAAAACAACCAGAGTCATTTTGCATGTGTGTTGTTTTCACATACCACATATGGATCCACCAGTGTCATTGAAATGTGTGTTCTCTACAGAGACCACACATGGATCCACCGGTGTCATTGCATGTATGTTCTTTTCACTAACAACAACTGGAGTCATTGCATGTGTATTCTCTTTACAATCCACACATGGATCCACCAGTGTCATTGCATGTGTGTTCTTTTTAGTAACAACAACCAGTGTCATTGCATGTGTGTTCTCTTCACAATCCACACATGGATCCACCAGTGTCATTGCATGTGTGTTCTTTTTACTAACAAGAACAAGAGTCATTGCATGTGTGTTCTTTTTAGTAACAACAACCAGAGTCATTTTGCATGTGTGTTCTTTTCACATACCACCTATGGATCCACCAGTGTCATTGCATGTGTGTTGTTTTCACAATCCACCCATGGATCCACCAATGTCATTGCATGTGTGTTCTTTTTATTAACAACAACCAGAGTCATTTTGCATGTGTGTTCTCTTCACATACCACCTATGGATCCACCGGTGTCATTCCATGTGTGTTCTTTTTAGTAACAACAACCAGAGTCATTGAAATGTGTGTTCTTCTCACATACCACCTATGGATCCACCAGTGTCATTGCATGTGTGTTCATTTCATAATCCACCTATGGATCCACCAGTGTCGTTGCATGTGTGTTCTTTTTTGTAACAACAACCAGAGTCATTTTGCATGTGTGTTCTTCTCACATACCACCTATGGACCCACCAGTGTCATTACATGTGTGTTCTTTTCACTAACAACAACCAGAGTCATTGCAAGTGTGTTATTTTGACATACCACATATGGATCCACCAGTGTCATTGAAATGTGTGTTCTCTACAGAGACCAAACATGGATCCACAAGTCTCATTGCATGTGTGTTCTTTTTAGTAACAACAACTAGAGTCATTTTGCATGTGTGTTCTTTTCACATACCACCTATGGATCCACCAGTGTCATTGCATGTGTGTTCTTTTCACAATCCACCCATGGATCCACAAGAGTCATTGCATGTGTGTTCTTTTTAGTAACAACAACCAGAGTCATTTTGCATGTGTGTTCTTTTCACATACCACCTATGGATCCACCAGTGTCATTGCATGTGTGTTCTTTTCACTAAAAACAACCTTAGTCATTTTGCATGTGTGTTGTTTTCACATACCACATATGGATCCACCAGTGTCATTGAAATGTGTGTTCTCTACAGAGACCACACATGGATCCACCGGTGTCATTGCATGTATGTTCTTTTCACTAACAACAACTGGAGTCATTGCATGTGTGTTCTCTTTACAATCCACACATGGATCCACCAGTGTCATTGCATGTGTGTTCTTTTTAGTAACAACAACCAGTGTCATTGCATGTGTGTTCTCTTCACAATCCACACATGGATCCACAAGTGTCATTGCATGTGTGTTCTTTTTACTAACAAGAACAAGAGTCATTGAAATGTGTGCTCTCTTTAGAGACCACACATGGATCCACCAGTGTCATTGCATGTGTGTTCTTTTCAGTAACAACAACCAGAGTCAATGCATGTTTGTTCTTTTCACATACCACATATGGATCCACCAGTGTGATTGAAATGTGTGTTTTCTACACAGACCACACATGGTTCCACCAGTGTCTTTTTATCAACAACCAGAGTCATTTTGCATGTGTGTTCTTTTCACATACCACCTATGGATCCACCACTGTCATTGGATGTGTGTTCTTTTCACAATCCACCCATGGATCCACCAGTGTCATTGCATGTGTGTCCTTTTTAGTAGCAATAACTAGAGTCATTTTGCATCTGTGTTCTTTTCACATGCCACCTATGGATCCACCAGTGTCATTGCATGTGTGTTCTTTTCACAATCCACCCATGGATCCACCAGAGTCATTGCATGTGTGTTCTTTTTAGTAACAACAACCAGAGTCATTTTGCATGTGTGTTCTTTTCACATATCACCTATGGATCCACCAGTGTCATTGCATGTGTTCTCTTTTCACAATCCACCCATGGATCCACCAGTGTCATTGCATGTGTGTTCTTTTCACTAACAACAACCAGAGTCATTGCATGTGTGTTCTTTTCACATACCACATATAGATCAACCAGTGTCGTTGAACTGTGTGTTCTCTACAGAGACCACACATGGATCCACCAGTGTCATTGCATGTGTGTTCTTTTTAGTAACAACAACCAGTCATTTTGCATGTGTGTTCTTATCACATACCACCCGTGGATCCACCAGTGTCATTGCATGTGTGCTCTCTTCAGAGACCACACATGGATCCACCAGTGTCATTGCATGTGTGCTCTTTTTACTAACAACAACAAGAGTCATTGAAATGTGTGCTCTCTTCAGAGACCACACATGGATCCACCAGTGTCATTGCATGTGTGTTCTTTTCACTAACAACAACCAGAGTCATTGCATGTGTGTTCTTTTCAGATACCACATATGGATCACTAGTGTCATTGCATGTGTTCTCTTTTCACAATCCACCCATGGATCCACCAGTGTCATTGCATGTGTGTTCTTTTTAGTAACAACAACCAGAGTCATTTTGCATGTGTGTTCTTTTCACATACCACGTATGGATCCACCAGAGTCAATGCATGTGTGTTCTTTTCACATACCACATATGGATCCACCAGTGTGATTGAAATGTGTGTTCTCTACAGAGACCACACATGGTTCCACCAGTGTCTTTTTAGTAACAACCAGAGTCATTTTGCATGTGTGTTCTTTTCACATACCACCTATGGATCCACCACTGTCATTGCATGTGTGTTCTTTTCACAATCCACCCATGGATCCATCAGTGCCATTGCATGTGTGTTCTTCTTAGTAACAACAACTAGAGTCATTTTGCATGTGTGTTCTTTTCACATACCACCTATGGATCCACCAGTGTCATTGCATGTGTGTTCTTTTCACAATCCACCCATGGATCCACCAGAGTCATTGCATGTGTGTTCTTTTTAGTAAAAACAACCAGAGTCATTTTGCATGTGTGTTCTTTTCACATACCACCTATGGATCCACCAGTGTCATTGCATGTGTGTTCTTTTCACTAAAAACAACCAGAGTCATTTTGTATGTGTGTTCTTTTCACATACCACATATGGATCCACCAGTGTCATTGAAATGTGTGTTCTCTACAGAGACCACACATGGATCCACCGGTGTCATTGCATGTATGTTGTTTTCACTAACAACAACTGGAGTCATTGCATGTGTGTTATCTTTACAATCCACACATGGATCCACCAGTGTCATTGCATGTGTGTTCTTTTTAGTAACAACAACCAGTGTCATTGCATGTATGTTCTCTTCACAATCCACACATGGATCCACCAGTGTCATTGCATGTGTGTTCTTTTTACTAACAAGAACAAGAGTCATTGAAATGTGTGCTCTCTTTAGAGACCACACATGGATCCACTAGTGTCATTGCATGTGTGTTCTTTTCAGTAACAACAACCAGAGTCATTGCATGTGTGTTCTTTTCAGATACCACATATGGATCCACCAGTGTGATTGAAATGTGTGTTCTCTATAGAGACCACACATGGTTCCACCAGTGTGTTTTTAGTAACAACCAGAGTCATTTTGCATGTGTGTTCTTTTCACATACCACCTATGGATCCACCAGTGTCATTGCATGTGTGTTCTTTTCACAATCCACCCATGGATCCACCAGTGTCATTGCATGTGTGTTCTTTTTAGTAACAATAACTAGAGTCATTTTGCATGTGTGTTATTTTCAAATACCACCTATGGATCCACCAGTGTCATTGCATGTGTGTTCTTTTCACAATCCACCCATGGATCCACCAGAGTCATTGCATGTGTGTTCTTTTTAGTAACAACAACCAGAGTCATTTTGCATGTGTGTTCTTTTCACATACCACCTATGGATCCACCAGTGTCATTGCATGTGTGTTATTGTCACTAAAAACAACCAGAGTCATTTTGCATGTGTGTTCTTTTCACATACCACATATGGATCCACAAGTGTCATTGAATTGTGTGTTCTCTACAGAGACCACACATGGATCCACCGGTGTCATTGCATGTATGTTCTTTTCACTAACAACAACTGGAGTCATTGCTTGTGTGTTCTCTTTACAATACACACATGGATCCACCAGTGTCATTGCATGTGTGTTCTTTTTAGTAATAACAACCAGTGTCATTGCATGTGTGTTCTCTTCACAATCCACACATGGATCCACCAGTGTCATTGCATGTGTGTTCTTTTTACTAACAAGAACAAGAGTCATTGAAATGTGCGCTCTCTTTAGAGACCACACATGGATCCACCAGTGTCATTGCAGGTGTGTTCTTTTCAGTAACAACAACCAGAGTCATTGCATGTGTGTTCTTTTCACATACCACATATGGATCCACCAGTGTCATTGAAATGTGTGTTCTCTATAGAGACCACACATGGTTCCACCAGTGTGTTTTTAGTAACAACCAGAGTCATTTTGCATGTGTGTTCTTTTCACATACCACCTATAGATCCACCAGTGTCATTGCATGTGTGTTCTTTTCACAATCCACCCATGGATCCACCAGTGTCATTACATGTGTGTTCTTTTTAGTAACAACAACCAGAGTCATTTTGCATGTGTTTTCTTTTCAAATACCACCTATGGATCCACCAGTGTCATTGCATGTGTGTTCTTTTCACAATCCACCCATGGATCCACTAGAGTCATTGCATGTGTGTTCTTTTTAGTAACAACAACCAGAGTCATTTTGCGTGTGTGTTCTTTTCACATACCACCTATGGATCCACCAGTGTCATTGCATGTGTGTTCATTTCATAATCCACCTATGGATCCACCAGTGTCATTGCATGTGTGTTCTTTTCACATACCACCTATGGATCCACCAGTGTCATTGCATGTGTGTTCATTTCATAATCCACCTATGGATCCACCAGTGTGATTGCATGTGTGTTCTTTTCACTAAAAACAACCAGAGTCATTTTGCATGTGTGTTCTTTTCACATACCACCTATGGATCCACCAGTGTCATTGAAATGTGTGTTCTCTACAGAGACCACACATGGATCCACCGGTGTCATTGCATGTATGTTCTTTTCACTAACAACAACTGGAGTCATTGCATGTGTGTTCTCTTTACAATCCACACATGGATCCACCAGTGTCATTGCATGTGTGTTCTTTTTAGTAACAACAGCCATTGTCATTGCATGTGTGCTCTCTTTAGAGACCACTCATGGATCCACCAGTGTCATTGCATGTGTTTTTTTTTACTAACAACAACAAGAGTCATTCAAATGTGTGCTGTCTTTAGAGACTACACATGGATCCACCAGTGTCATTGCATGTGTGTTCTTTTCAGTAACAACAACCAGAGTCATTTTGCATGTGTGTTCTTTTCACATACCACATATGGATCCACC
Organism: Avena insularis; assembly: GCA_023614405.1. Taxonomy (NCBI): domain Eukaryota; kingdom Viridiplantae; phylum Streptophyta; class Magnoliopsida; order Poales; family Poaceae; genus Avena; species Avena insularis. The sequence goes on from CM042688.1 coordinate 325,965,317, forward strand.
AGTGTCATTGCATGTGTGCTCTTTTAACAATCCACCCATGGATCCTACAGTGTCATTGCATGCGTGTTCTTTTTAGTAACAACAACCAGAGTCATTTTGCATGTGTGTTCTTTTCACATACCACCTATGGATCCACCAGTGTGATTGCATGTGTCTTCTTTTCACTAACAACAACCAGAGTCATTTTGCATGTGTGTTCTTTTCACATACCACCTATGGATCCACCAGTGTCATTGAAATGTGTGTTCTCTACAGAGACCACACATGGATCCACCTGTTTCATTGCATGTATGTTCTTTTCACTAACAACAACTGGAGTCATTGCATGTGTGTTCTCTTCACAATCCACACATGGATCCACCAGTGTCATTGCATGTGTGTTCTCTTCACAATCCACACATGGATCCACCAGTGTCATTGCATGTGTGTTCTTTTTAGTAACAACAACTAGTGTCATTGCAGGTGTGTTCTCTTCAGAGACCACACATGGATCCACCAGTGTCATTGCATGTGTGTTTGTTTTACTAACAACAACAAGACTCATTGAAATGTGTGCTCTCTTCAGAAAGCACAAATGGATCCACCAGTGTCATTGCATGTGTGTTCTTTTCACTAACAACAACCAGAGTCATTGCATGTGTGTTCTTTTCGAATACCACATATGGATCCACCAGTGTCATTGAAATGTGTGTTCTCTAAAGAGACCACACATGGATCCACTAGTGTCATTGCATGTGTGTTCTTTTTGGTAACAACAACTAGTCATTTTGCATGTGTGTTCTTTTCACATACCACCTATGGATCCACCAGTGTCATTGCATGTCTGTTCTCTTCAGAATCCACACATGGATCCATCAGTGTCATTGCATGTGCGTTCTTTTTAGTATCAACAACCAGTGTCATTGCATGTGTGTTCTTCTCACATACCACCTATGGATCCACCAGTGTCATTGCATGTGTGTTCTCTTCACAATCCACACATGGATCCACCAATGTCATTGCATGTGTGTTCTTTTTAGTAACAACAACCAATGTCATTGCATGTGTGTTCTCTTTAGAGACCACACATGGATCCACTAGTGTCATTGCATGTGTGTTCTTTTTACTAACAACAACAAGAGTCATTGAAATGTGTGCTCTCTTCAGAGACCACACATGGATCCACCAGTGTCATTGCATGTGTGTTCTTTTTAGTAACAACAACCAAAGTCATTACATGTGTGTTCTTTTCACATACCACATATGGTTCCACCAGTGTCATTGCATGTGTGTTCTTTTCATATACCACCTATGAATCCACCACTGTCATTGCATGTGTGTTCTTTTCACTAAAAACAACATGAGTCATTTTGCATGTGTGTTCTTTTCACATACCACATATGGATCCACCAGTGTCATTGAAATGTGTGTTCTCTACAGAGACCACACATGGATCCACCGGTGTCATTGCATGTATGTTCTTTTCACTAACAACAACTGGAGTCATTGCATGTGTGTTCTCTGTACAATCCACACATGGATCCACCAGTGTCATTGCATGTGTGTTCTTTTTAGTAAGAACAACAAGTGTCATTGCATGTGTGTTCTCTTTACAATCCACACATGGATCCACCAGTGTCATTGCATGTGTGTTCTTTTTAGTAACAACAACCAGTGTCATTGCATGTGTGTTCTCTTCACATACCACCTATGGATCCACCAGTGTGATTGCATATGTGTTCTTTTCAGTAACAACAACCATTGTCATTGCATGTGTGCTCTCTTCAGACACCACACATGGATCCACCAGTGTCATTGCATGTGTGTTCTTTTTACTAACACCAACAAGAGTCATTGAAATGTGTGCTCTCTTTACAGACCACTCATAGATCCACCAGTGTCATTGCATGTGTGTTCTTTTCAGTAACAACAACCAGAGTCATTTTGCATGTGTGTTCTTTTCACATACCACATATGGATCCACCAGTGTCATTGCATGTGTGCTCTTTTCACAATCCACCCATGGATCCACCAGTGTCATTGCATGCGTGTTCGTTTTAGTAACAACAACCAGAGTCATTTTGCATGTGTGTTCTTTTCACATACCACCTATGGATCCACCAGTGTCATTGCATGTGTGTTCTTTTCACTAACAACAACCAGAGTCATTTTGCATGTGTGTTCTTTTCACATACCACCTATGGATCCACCAGTGTCATTGAAATTTGTGTTCTCTACAGAGACCACACATGGATCCACCTGTTTCATTGCATGTATGTTCTTTTCACTAACAACAACTGGAGTCATTGCATGCGTGTTCTCTTCACAATCCACACATGGATCCACCAGTGTCATTGCATGTGTGTTCTTTTTAGTAACAACAACTAGTGTCATTGCATGTGTGTTCTCTTCAGAGACCACACATGGATCCACCAGTGTCATTGCATGTGTGTTCGTTTTATTAACAACAACAAGAGTCATTGAAATGTGTGCTCTCTTCAGAGAGCACAAATGGATCCACCAGTGTCATTGCATGTATGTTCTTTTCACTAACGACAACAAGAGTCATTGCATGTGTGTTCTTTTCACATACCACATATGGATCCACCAGTGTCATTGAAATGTGTGTTCTCTAAAGAGACCACACATGGATCCACCAGTGTCATTGCATGTGTGTTCTTTTTGGTAACAACAACCAGTCATTTTGCATGTGTGTTCTCTTCACATACCACCTATGGATCCACCAGTGTCATTGCATGTGTGTTCTTTTCACTAACAACAACCAGAGTCATTGCATGTGTGTTCTTTTCACAATCCAACCATGGATCCACCAGTGTCATTGCATGTGTGTTCTTTTTAGTAACAACAACCAGAGTCATTTTGCATGTGTGTTCTTTTCAAATACCACCTATGGATCCACCAGTGTCATTGCATGTGTGTTCTTTTCACAATCCACCCATGGATCTACTAGAGTCATTGCATGTGTGTTCTTTTTAGTAACAACAACCAGAGTCATTTTGCGTGTGTGTTCTTTTCACATACCACCTATGGATCCACCAGTGTCATTGCATGTGTGTTCTTTTCACTAAAAACAACCAGAGTCATTTTGCATGTGTGTTCTTTTCACATACCACCTATGGATCCACCAGTGTCATTGAAATGTGTGTTCTCTACAGAGACCACACATGGATCCACCGGTGTCATTGCATGTATGTTCTTTTCACTAACAACAACTGGAGTCATTGCATGTGTGTTCTCTTTACAATCCACACATGGATCCACCAGTGTCATTGCATGTGTGTTCTTTTTAGTAACAACAGCCATTGTCATTGCATGTGTTCTCTCTTCAGAGACCACTCATGGATCCACCAGTGTCATTGCATGTGTGTTTTTTTACTAACAACAACAAGAGTCATTCAAATGTGTGCTGTCTTTAGAGACCACACATCGATCCACCAGTGTCATTCCATGTGTGTTCTTTTCAGTAACAACAACCAGAGTCATTTTGCATGTGTGTTCTTTTCACATACCACATATGGATCCACCAGTGTCATTGCATGTGTGCTCTTTTAACAATCACCCATGGATCCTACAGTGTCATTGCATGCGTGTTCTTTTTAGTAACAACAACCAGAGTCATTTTGCATGTGTGTTCTTTTCACATACCACCTATGGATCCACCAGTGTGATTGCATGTGTCTTCTTTTCACTAACAACAACCAGAGTCATTTTGCATGTGTGTTCTTTTCACATACCACCCATGGATCCACCAGTGTCATTGAAATGTGTGTTCTCTACAGAGACCACACATGGATCCACCTATTTCATTGCATGTATGTTCTTTTCACTAACAACAACTGGAGTCATTGCATGTGTGTTCTCTTCACAATCCACACATGGATCCACCAGTGTCATTGCATGTGTGTTCTTTTCACTAACAACAACCAGAGTCATTGCATGTGTGTTCTTTTCACTAACAACAACCAGAGTCATTGCATGTGTGTTCTTTTCACTAACAACAACCAGAGTCATTTTGCATGTGTGTTCTTTTCACATACCACCTATGGATCCACCAGTGTCATTGAAATGTGTGTTCTCTACAGAGACCACACATGGATCCACCTGTTTCATTGCATGTATGTTCTTTTCACTAACAACAACTGGAGTCATTGCATGCGTGTTCTCTTCACAATCCACACATGGATCCACCAGTGTCATTGCATGTGTGTTCTTTTTAGTAACAACAACTGGAGTCATTGCATGTGTGTTCTCTTCACAATCCACACATGGATCCACCAGTGTCATTGCATGTGTGTTCTTTTCACATACCACCTATGGATCCACCAGTGTCATTGCATGTGTGTTCTTTTCATAATACACCCATGGATCCACTAGTGTCATTGCATGTGTGTTCTTTTTAGTAACAACAACCAGAGTCATTTTGCATGTGTCTTCTTTTCACATACCACCTATGGATCCACCAGTGTCATTGCATGTGTGATCTTTTCACTAACAACAACCAAAGTCATTTTGCATGTGTGTTCTTTACACATACCACCTATGGATCCACCAGTGTCATTGAAATGTGTGTTCTCTACAGAGACCACACATGGATCCACCGGTGTCATTGCATGTATGTTCTTTTCACTAACAACAACTGGAGTCATTGCATGTGTGTTCTCTTCACAATCCACACATGGATCCACCAGTGTCATTGCATGTGTGTTCTTTTTAGTAACAACAACCATTGTCATTGCATGTGTGCTCTCTTCAGAGACCACACATGGATCCACCAGTGTCATTGCATGTGTGTTCTTTTTACTAACACCAACAAGAGTCATTGAAATGTGTGCTCTCTTTAGAGACCACACATAGATCCACCAGTGTCATTGCATGTGTGTTCTTTTCAGTAACAACAACCAGAGTCATTTTGCATGTGTGTTCTTTTCACATACCACATATGGATCCACCAGTGTCATTGCATGTGTGCTCTTTTCACAATCCACCCATGGATCCACCAGTGTCATTGCATGCGTGTTCGTTTTAGTAACAACAACCAGAGTCATTTTGCATGTGTGTTCTTTTCACATACCACCTATGGATCCACCAGTGTCATTGCATGTGTGTTCTTTTCACTAACAACAACCAGAGTCATTTTGCATGTGTGTTCTTTTCACATACCACCTATGGATCCACCAGTGTCATTGAAATGTGTGTTCTCTATAGAGACCACACATGGATCCACCTGTTTCATTGCATGTATGTTATTTTCACTAACAACAACTGGAGTCATTGCATGTGTGTTCTCTTCACAATCCACACATGGATCCACCAGTGTCATTGCATGTGTGTTCTTTTTAGTAACAACAACTAGTGTCATTGCATGTGTGTTCTCTTTAGAGACCACACATGGATCCACCAGTGTCATTGCACGTGTGTTCGTTTTACTAACAACAACAAGAGTCATTGAAATGTGTGCTCTCTTCAGAGAGCACAAATGGATCCACCAGTGTCATTGCATGTATGTTCTTTTCACTAACAACAACCAGAGTCATTGCATGTGTGTTATTTTCACATACCACATATGGATCCACTAGTGTCATTGAAATGTGTGTTCTCTAAAGAGACCACACATGGATCCACCAGTGTCATTGCATGTGTGTTCTTTTTGGTAACAACAAGCAGTCATTTTGCATGTGTGTTCTTTTCACATACCACCTATGGATCCACCAGTGTCATTGCATGTGTGTTCTCTTCAGAATCCACACATGGATACTTCAATGTCATTGCATGTGCGTTCTTTTTAGTATAAACAACTAGTGTCATTGCATGTGTGTTCGTTTTATTAACAACAACAAGAGTCATTGAAATGTGTGCTCTCTTCAGAGAGCACAAATGGATCCACCAGTGTCATTGCATGTATGTTCTTTTCACTAATAAAAACAAGAGTCATTGCATGTGTGTTCTTTTCACATACCACATATGGATCCACCAGTGTCATTGAAATGTGTGTTCTCTGCAGAGACCACACATGGATCCACCAGTGTCATTGCATGTATGTTCTTTTCACTAACGACAACCAGAGTCATTGCATGTGTGTTCTTTTCACATACCACATATGGATCCACCAGTGTCATTGAAATGTGTATTCTCTAAAGAGACCACACATGGATCCACCAGTGTCATTGCATGTGTGTTCTTTTTGGTAACAACAACCAGTCATTTTGCATGTGTGTTCTCTTCACATACCACCTATGGATCCACCAGTGTCATGTCATTGCATGTGTGTTCTTTTCACTAACAACAACCAGAGTCATCGCATGTGTGTTCTTTTCACAATCCAACCATGGATCCACCAGTGTCATTGCATGTGTGTTCTTTTTAGTAACAACAACCAGAGTCATTTTGCATGTGTGTTCTTTTCAAATACCACCTATGGATCCACTAGTGTCATTGCATGTGTGTTCTTTTCACAATCCACCCATGGATCCACTAGAGTCATTGCATGTGTGTTCTTTTTAGTAACAACAACCAGAGTCATTTATGCATGTGTGTTCTTTTCACATACCACCTATGGATCCACCAGTGTCATTGCATGTGTGTTCTTTTCACTAAAAACAACCAGAGTCATTTTGCATGTGTGTTCTTTTCACATACCACCTATGGATCCACCAGTGTCATTGAAATTTGTGTTCTCTACAGACCACACATGGATCCACCGTGTCATTGCATGTATGTTCTTTTCACAAAAATTGGAGTCATTGCATGTGTGTTCTTTTCACAATCCACACATGGATCCACCAGTGTCATTGCATGTGTGTTCTTTTTAGTAACAACAGCCATTGTCATTGCATGTGTGCTCTCTTCAGAGACCACTCATGGATCCACCAGTGTCATTGCATGTGTTTTTTTTACTAACAACAACAAGAGTCATTCAAATGTGTGTTGTCTTTAGAGACCACACATGGATCCACCAGTGTCATTGCATGTGTGTTCTTTTCAGTAACAACAACCAGAGTCATTTTGCATGTGTGTTCTTTTCACATACCACATATGGATCCACCAGTGTCATTGCATGTGTGCTCTTTTCACAATCCACCCATGGATCCAGCAGTGTCATTGCATGCGTGTTCTTTTTAGTAACAACATCTAGAGTCATTTTGCATGTGTGTTCTTTTCACATACCACCTATGGATCCACCAGTGTGATTGCATGTGTGTTCTTTTCACTAACAACAACCAGAGTCATTTTGCATGTGTGTTCTTTTCAGATACCACCTATGGATCCACCAGTGTCATTGAAATGTGTGTTCTCTACAGAGACCACACACGGATCCACCTGTTTCATTGCATGTATGTTCTTTTCACTAACAACAACTGGAGTCATTGCATGTGTGTTCTCTTCACAATCCACACATGGATCCACCAGTGTCATTGCATGTGTGTTCTCTTCACAATCCACACATGGATCCACCAGTGTCATTGCATGTGTGTTCTTTTTAGTAACAACAACTAGTGTCATTGCAGGTGTGTTCTCTTCAGAGACCACACATGGATCCACCAGTGTCATTGCATGTGTGTTCGTTTTACTAACAACAACAAGACTCATTGAAATGTGTGCTCTCTTCAGAAAGCACAAATGGATCCACCAGTGTCATTGCATGTGTGTTCTTTTCACTAACATCAACCAGAGTCATTGCATGTGTGTTCTTTTCGAATACCACATATGGATCCACCAGTGTCATTGAAATGTGTGTTCTCTAAAGAGACCACACATGGATCCACTAGTGTCATTGCATGTGTGTTGTTTTTGGTAACAACAACCAGTCATTTTGCATGTGTGTTCTTTTCACATACCACCTATGGATCCACCAGTGTCATTGCATGTGTGTTCTCTTTAGAATCCACACATGGATCCATCAGTGTCATTGCATGTGCGTTCTTTTTAGTATCAACAACCAGTGTCATTGCATGTGTGTTCTTCTCACATACCACCTATGGATCCACCAGTGTCATTGCATGTGTGTTCTCTTCACAATCCACACATGGATCCACCAATGTCATTGCATGTGTGTTCTTTTTAGTAACAACAACCAGTGTCATTGCATGTGTGTTCTCTTCAGAGACCACACATGGATCCACTAGTGTCATTGCATGTGTGTTCTTTTTACTAACAACAACAAGAGTCATTGAAATGTGTGCTCTCTTCAGAGACCACACATGGATCCACCAGTGTCATTGCATGTGTGTTATTTTTAGTAACAACAACCAAAGTAATTACATGTGTGTTCTTTTCACATACCACATATGGATCCACCAGTGTCATTGCATGTGTGTTCTTTTCACATACCACCTATGGATCCACCACTGTCAATGCATGTGTGTTCTTTTCACTAAAAACAACCAGAGTCTGTTTGCATGTCTGTTCTTTTCACATACCACATATGGATCCACCAGTGTAATTAAAATGTGTGTTCTCTACAGAGACCACACATGGATCCAACGGTGTCATTGCATGTATGTTCTTTTCACTAACAACAACTGGAGTCATTGCATGTGTGTTCTCTTTACAATCCACACATGGATCCACCAGTGTCATTGCATGTGTGTTCTTTTTACTAACAACAACAAGAGTCATTGAAATTTGTGCTCTCTTCAGAGACCATACATTGATCCACCAGTGTCATTGCATGTGTGTTCTTTTCAGTAACAACAACCAGAGTCATTGCATGTGTGTTCTTCTCACATACCACATATGGATCCACCAGTGTCATTGCATGTGTGCTCTTTTCACAATCCACCCGTGGATCCACCAGTGTCATTGCATGCATGTTCTTTTTAGTAACAACAGCCAGAGTCATTTTGCATGTGTGTTCTTTTCACATATCACCTATGGATCAACCAGTGTCATTGCATGTGTGTTCTCTTTACAATCCACACATGGATCCACCAGTGTCATTGCATGTGTGTTCTTTTTAGTAACAACAGCCATTGTCATTGCATGTGTGCTCTCTTCAGAGACCACTCATGGATCCACCAGTGTCATTGCATGTGTGTTTTTTTACTAACAACAACAAGAGTCATTCAAATGTGTGTTGTCTTTAGAGACCACACATGGATCCACCAGTGTCATTGCATGTGTGTTCTTTTCAGTAACAACAACCAGAGTCATTTTGCATGTGTGTTCTTTTCACATACCACATATGGATCCACCAGTGTCATTGCATGTGTGCTCTTTTCACAATCCACCCATGGATCCAGCAGTATCATTACATGCGTGTTCTTTTTAGTAACAACAACCAGACTCATTTTGCATGTGTGTTCTTTTCACATACCACCTATGGATCCACCAGTGTGATTGCATGTGTGTTCTTTTCACTAACAACAACCAGAGTCATTTTGCATGTGTGTTCTTTTCAGATACCACCTATGGATCCACCAGTGTCATTGAAATGTGTGTTGACTACAGTCACCACACATGGATCCACCTGTTTCATTGCATGTTTGTTCTTTTCACTAACAACAACTGGAGTCATTGCATGTGTGTTCTCTTCACAATCCACACATGGATCCACCAGTGTCATTGCATGTGTGTTCTCTTCACAATCCACACATGGATCCACCAGTGTCATTGCATGTGTGTTCTTTTTAGTAACAACAACTAGTGTCATTGCAGGTGTGTTCTCTTCAGAGACCACACATGGATCCACCAGTGTCATTGCATGTCTGTTCGTTTTACTAACAACAACAAGACTCATTGAAATGTGTGCTCTCTTCAGAAAGCACAAATGGATCCACCAGTGTCATTGCATGTGTGTTCTTTTCACTAACATCAACCAGAGTCATTGCATGTGTGTTCTTTTCGAATACCACATATGGATCCACCAGTGTCATTGAAATGTGTGTTCTCTAAAGAGACCACACATGGATCCACTAGTGTCATTGCATGTGTGTTGTTTTTGGTAACAACAACCAGTCATTTTGCATGTGTGTTCTTTTCACATACCACCTATGGATCCACCAGTGTCATTGCATGTGTGTTCTCTTCAGAATCCACACATGGATCCATCAGTGTCATTGCATGTGCGTTCTTTTTAGTATCAACAACCAGTGTCATTGCATGTGTTCTTCTCACATACCACCTATGGATCCACCAGTGTCATTGCATGTGTGTTCTCTTCACAATCCACACATGGATCCACCAATGTCATTGCATGTGTGTTCTTTTTAGTAACAACAACCAGTGTCATTGCATGTGTGTTCTCTTCAGAGACCACACATGGATCCACTAGTGTCATTGCATGTGTGTTCTTTTTACTAACAACAACAAGAGTCATTGAAATGTGTGCTCTCTTCAGAGACCACACATGGATCCACCAGTGTCATTGCATGTGTGTTATTTTTAGTAACAACAACCAAAGTAATTACATGTGTGTTCTTTTCACATACCACATATGGATCCACCAGTGTCATTGCATGTGTGTTCTTTTCACATACCACCTATGGATCCACCACTGTCAATGCATGTGTGTTCTTTTCACTAAAAACAACCAGAGTCTGTTTGCATGTCTGTTCTTTTCACATACCACATATGGATCCACCAGTGTCATTAAAATGTGTGTTCTCTACAGAGACCACACATGGATCCACCGGTGTCATTGCATGTATGTTCTTTTCACAAACAACAACTGGAGTCATTGCATGTGTGTTCTCTTTACAATCCACACATGGATCCACCAAAGGTCATTGCATGTGTGTTCTTTTACTAACAACAACAAGAGTCATTGAAATGTGTGCTCTCTCAGAGACCATACATTGATCCACCAGTGTCATTGCATGTGTGTTCTTTCAAGAATAACAACCAGAGTCATTGCATGTGTGTTCTTCTCACATACCACATATGGATCCACCAGTGTCATTGCATGTGTGCTCTTTTCACAATCCACCCATGGATCCACCAGTGTCATTGCATGCATGTTCTTTTTAGTAACAACAGCCAGAGTCATTTTGCATGTGTGTTCTTTTCACATATCACCTATGGATCAACCAGTGTCATTGCATGTGTGTTCTTTTCACTAACAACAACCAGAGTCATTGAAATTTGTGTTCTTCTCACATATCACCTACGGATCCACCAGCGTCGTTGCATGTGTGTTCTTTTCACTAACAACAACCAGAGTTATTGCATGTGTGTTCTATTCACATACCACATATGGATCCACCAGTGTCATTGAAATGTGTGTTCTCTATAGAGACCACACATGGATCCACCAGTGTCATTGCATGTGTGTTCTTTTTAGTAACAACAACCAGTCATTTTGCATGTGTGTTCTTTTTACATATCACCTATGGATCCACCAGTGTCATTGCATGTGTGTTCTCTTCACAATCCACCCATGCATCCACCAGTGTCATTGCATGTGTGTTCTTTTTAGTAACAACAACCAGAGTCATTGCATGTGTGTTCTTTTCACATACCACATATGGATCCACCAGTGTCATTGAAATGTGTGTTCTCTATAGAGACCACACATGGATCCACCAGTGTCATTGCATGTGTGTTCTTTTTAGTAACAACAACCAGTCATTTTGCATGTGTGTTCTTTTCACATACCACCTATGGATCCACCAGTTTCATTGCATGTGTGTTCTCTTCACAATCCACACATGGATCCACCAGTGTCATTGCATGTGTGTTCTTTTTAGTAACAACCAGTGTCATTGCATGTGTGTTCTCTTCAGAGACCTCACATGGATCCACCAGTGTCATTGCATGTGTGTTCTTTTTACTAACAACAACAAGAGTCATTGAAATGTGTGCTCTCTTTAGAGACCACACATGGATCCACCAGTGTCATTGCATGTGTGTTCTTTTCACATACCACATATGGATCAACTAGTGTGATTGAAATGTGTTTTCTCTACAGAGACCACACATGGATCCACCATTGTATTTTTAGTAACAACCAGAGTCATTTTGCATGTGTGTTCGTTTCACATACGACCTATGGATCCACCAGTGTCATTGCATCTGTGTTCTTTTCACTAACAACAACCAGAGTCATTTTGCATGTGTGTTCTTTTCACATACCACCTATGGATCCACCAGTGTCATTGAAATGTGTGTTCTCTACAGAGACCACACATGGATCCACCGGTGTCATTACATGTATGTTCTTTTCACTAACAACAACTGGAGTCATTGCATGTGTGATGTGTGTTCTCTTCACAATCCACACATGGATCCACCAGTGTCATTGCATGTGTGTTCTTTTTAGTAAAAACAACCATTGTCATTGCATGTGTGTTCTCTTTAGAGACCTCACATGGATCCACCAGTGTCATTGCATGTGTGTTCTTTTTACTAACAACAACAAGAGTCATTGAAATGTGTGCTCTCTTTAGAGAACACACATGGATCCACCAGTGTCATTACATGTGTGTTCTTTTCACTAACAACAACCAGAGTCATTTTGCATGTGTGTTCTTTTCACATACCACCTATGGATGCACCAGTGTCATTGCATGTCTGTTCTTTTCACAATCCACCCATGGATCCACCACTGTCATTGCATGTGTGTTCTTTTTAGTAACAACAACCAGAGTCCTTTTGCATGTGTGTTCTCTTCAGAGACCTCACATGGATCCACCAGTGTCATTGCATGTGTCTTCTTTTTACTAACAACAACAAGATTCATTGAAATGTGTGCACTCTTCAGAGACCACACATGGATCCACCAGTGTCATTGCATGTTTGTTCTTTTCACTAACAACAATCAGAGTCATTGCATGTGTGTTCTTTTCACATACCACATATGGATCCACTAGTGTCATTGAAATGTGTGTTCTCTAAAGAGACCACACATGGATCCACCAGTGTCATTGCATGTGTGTTCTTTTTGGTAACAACAAGCAGTCATTTTGCATGTGTGTTCTTTTCACATACCACCTATGGATCCACCAGTCATTGCATGTGTGTTCTCTTCAGAATCCACACATGGATACATCAATGTCATTGCATGTGCGTTCTTTTTAGTATAAACAACTAGTGTCATTGCATGTGTGTTCGTTTTATTAACAAGAAAAAGAGTCATTGAAATGTGTGCTCTCTTCAGAGAGCACAAATGGATCCACCAGTGTCATTGCATGTATGTTCTTTTCAGTAACAACAACAAGAGTCATTGCATGTGTGTTCTTTTCACATACCACATATGGATCCACCAGTGTCATTGAAATGTGTGTTCTCTAAAGAGACCACACATGGATCCACCAGTGTCATTGCATGTGTGTTCTTTTTGGTAACAACAACCAGTCATTTTGCATGTGTGTTCTCTTCACATACCACCTATGGATCCACCAGTGTCATGTCATTGCATGTGTGTTCTTTTCACTAACAACAACCAGAGTCATCGCATGTGTGTTCTTTTCACAATCCAACCATGGATCCACCAGTGTCATTGCATGTGTGTTCTTTTTAGTAACAACAACCAGAGTCATTTTGCATGTGTGTTCTTTTCAAATACCACCTATGGATCCACCAGTGTCATTGCATGTGTGTTCTTTTCACAATCCACCCATGGATCCACTAGAGTCATTGCATGTGTGTTCTTTTTAGTAACAACAACCAGAGTCATTTATGCATGTGTGTTCTTTTCACATACCACCTATGGATCCACCAGTGTCATTGCATGTGTGTTCTTTTCACTAAAAACAACTAGAGTCATTTTGCATGTGTGTTCTTTTCACATACCACCTATGGATCCACCAGTGTCATTGAAATGTGTGTTCTCTACAGAGACCACACATGGATCCACCGGTGTCATTGCATGTATGTTCTTTTCACTAACAACAATTGGAGTCATTGCATGTGTGTTCTCTTTACAATCCACACATGGATCCACCAGTGTCATTGCATGTGTGTTCTTTTTAGTAACAACAGCCATTGTCATTGCATGTGTGCTCTCTTCAGAGACCACTCATGGATCCACCAGTGTCATTGCATGTGTGTTTTTTTACTAACAACAACAAGAGTCATTCAAATGTGTGCTGTCTTTAGAGACCACACATGGATCCACCAGTGTCATTGCATGTGTGTTCTTTTCAGTAACAACAACCAGAGTCATTTTGCATGTGTGTTCTTTTCACATACCACATATGGATCCACCAGTGTCATTGCATGTGTGCTCTTTTCACAATCCACCCATGGATATAGCAGTGTCATTGCATGCGTGTTCTTTTTAGTAACAACAACCATAGTCATTTTGCATGTGTGTTCTTTTCACATACCACCTATGGATCCACCAGTGTGATTGCATGTGTGTTCTTTTCACTAACAACAACCAGAGTCATTTTGCATGTGTGTTCTTTTCACATACCACCTATGGATCCACCAGTGTCATTGAAATGTGTGTTCTCTACAGAGACCACACATGGATCCACCTGTTTCATTGCATGTATGTTCTTTTCACTAACAACAACTGGAGTCATTGCATGTGTGTTCTCTTCACAATCCACACATGGATCCACCAGTGTCATTGCATGTGTGTTCTCTTCACAATCCACACATGGATCCACCAGTGTCATTGGATGTGTGTTCTTTTTAGTAACAACAACTAGTGTCATTGCAGGTGTGTGCTCTTCAGAGACCACACATGGATCCACCAGTGTCATTGCATGTGTGTTCATTTTACTAACAACAACAAGACTCATTGAAATGTGTGCTCTCTTTAGAAAGCATAAATGAATCCACCAGTGTCATTGCATGTGTGTTCTTTTCACTAACATCAACCAGAGTCATTGCATGTGTGTTCTTTTCGAATACCACATATGGATCCACCAGTGTCATTGAAATGTGTGTTCTCTAAAGAGACCACACATGGATCCACTAGTGTCATTGCATGTGTGTTCTTTTTGGTAACAACAACCAGTCATTTTGCATGTGTGTTCTTTTCACATACCACCTATGGATCCACCAGTGTCATTGCATGTGTGTTCTCTTCAGAATCCACACATGGATCCATCAGTGTCATTGCATGTGCGTTCTTTTTAGTATCAACAACCAGTGTCATTGCATGTGTGTTCTTCTCACATACCACCTATGGATCCACCAGTGTCATTGCATGTGTGTTCTCTTCACAATCCACACATGGATCCACCAATGTCATTGCATGTGTGTTCTTTTTAGTAACAACAACCAGTGTCATTGCATGTGTGTTCTCTTCAGAGACCACACATGGATCCACTACTGTCATTTCATGTGTGTTCTTTTTACTAACAACAACAAGAGTCATTGAAATGTGTGCTCTCTTCAGAGACCACACATGGATCCACCAGTGTCATTGCATGTGTGTTATTTTTAGTAACAACAACCAAAGTTATTACATGTGTGTTCTTTTCACATACCACATATGGATCCACCAGTGTCATTGCGTGTGTGTTCTTTTCACATACCACCTATGGATCCACCACTGTCATTGCATGTGTGTTCTTTTCACTAAAAACAACCAGAGTCATTTTGCATGTGTGTTCTTTTCACATACCACATATAGATCCACCAGTGTCATTAAAATGTGTGTTCTCTACAGAGACCACACATGGATCCACCGGTGTCATTGCATGTATGTTCTTTTCACTAACAACAACTGGAGTCATTGCATGTGTGTTCTCTTTACAATCCACACATGGATCCACCAGTGTCATTGCATGTGTGTTCTTTTTACTAACAACAACAAGAGTCATTGAAATGTGTGCTCTCTTCAGAGACCATACATTGATCCACCAGTGTCATTGCATGTGTGTTCTTTTTAGTAACAACAACCAGAGTCATTGCATGTGTGTTCTTCTCACATACCACATATGGATCCACCAGTGTCATTGCATGTGTGCTCTTTTCACAATCCACCCATGGATCCACCAGTGTCATTGCATGCATGTTCCTTTTAGTAACAACAGCCAGAGTCATTTTGCATGTGTGTTCTTTTCACATATCACCTATGGATCAACCAGTGTCATTGCATGTGTGTTCTTTTCACTAACAACAACCAGAGTCATTGAAATGTGTGTTCTTCTCACATATCACCTATGGATCCACAAGCGCCGTTGCATGTGTGTTCTTTTCACTAACAACAACCAGAGTTATTGCATGTGTGTTGTTTTCACATACCACATATGGATCCACCAGTGTCATTGAAATGTGTGTTCTCTACAGAGACCACACATGGATCCACCAGTGTCATTGCATGTGTGTTCTTTTTAGTAACAATAACCAGTCATTTTGCATGTGTGTTCTTTTTACATATCACCTATGGATCCACCAGTGTCATTGCATGTGTGTTCTCTTCACAATCCACCCATGCATCCACCAGTGTCATTGCATGTGTGTTCTTTTTAGTAACAACAACCAGAGTCATTGCATGTGTGTTCTTTTCACATACCACATATGGATCCACCAGTGTCATTGAAATGTGTGTTCTCTACAGAGACCACACATGGATCCACCAGTGTCATTGCATGTGTGTTCTTTTTAGTAACAACAACCAGTCATTTTGCATGTGTGTTCTTTTCACATACCACCTATGGATCCACCAGTTTCATTGCATGTGTGTTCTCTTCACAATCCACACATGGATCCACCAGTGTCATTGCATGTGTGTTCTTTTTAGTAACAACAACCAGTGTCATTGCATGTGTGTTCTCTTCAGAGACCTCACATGGATCCACCAGTGTCATTGCATGTGTGTTCTTTTTACAAACAACAACCAGAGTCATTGAAATGTGTGTTCTTTAGAGACCACATGGATCCACCAGTCATTGCATGTGTGTTCTTTTCACATACCACATATGGATCAACTAGTGTGATTGAAATGTGTGTTCTCTACAGAGACCACACATGGATCCACCATTGTATTTTTAGTAACAACCAGAGTCATTTTGCATGTGTGTTCGTTTCACATACGACCTACGGATCCACCAGTGTCATTGCATGTGTGTTCTTTTCACTAACAACAACCAGAGTCATTTTGCCTGTGTGTTCTTTTCACATACCACCTATGGATCCACCAGTGTCATTGAAATGTGTGTTCTCTACAGAGACCACACATTGATCCACCGGTGTCATTACATGTATGTTCTTTTCACTAACAACAACTGGAGTCATTGCATGTGTGATGTGTGTTCTCTTCACAATCCACACATGGATCCACCAGTGTCATTGCATGTGTGTTCTTTTTAGTAAAAACAACCATTGTCATTGCATGTGTGCTCTCTTTAGAGACCACACATGGATCCACCAGTGTCATTGCATGTGTGTTCTTTTTAGTAACAACAACCAGAGTCATTTTGCATGTGTGTTCTTTTCACATACCACCTATGGATCCACCAGTGTCATTGCATGTGTGTTCTTTACACTAACAACAACCAGAGTCATTTTGCATGTGTGTTCTTTTCACATACCACCTATGGATCCACCAGTGTTATTGAAATGGGTGTTCTCTACAGAGACCACACATGGATCCACCTGTTTCATTGCATGTATGTTCTTTTCACTAACAACAACTGGAGTCATTGCATGTGTGTTCTCTTCACAATCCACACATGGATCCACCAGTGTCATTGCATGTGTGTTCTCTTCACAATCCACACATGGATCCACCAGTGTCATTGCATGTGTGTTCTTTTTAGTAACAACAACTAGTGTCATTGCATGTGTGTTCTCTTCAGAGACCACACATGGATCCACCAGTGTCATTGCATATGTGTTCGTTTTACTAACAACAACAAGAGTTATTGAAATGTGTGCTCTCTTCAGAGAGCACACATGGATCCACCAGTGTCATTGAATGTGTGTTCTTTTCACTAACAACAACCAGAGTCATTGAATGTGTGTTCTTTTCACATACCACATATGGATCCACCAGTGTGATTGAAATGTGTGTTCTCTAAAGATACCACACATGGATCCACCAGTGTCATTGCATGTGTGTTCTTTTTGGTAACAACAGCCAGTCATTTTGCATGTGTGTTCTTTTCACATACCACCTATGGATCCACCAGTGTCATTGCATGTGTGTTCTCTTCAGAATCCACACATGGATCCAGCAGTGTCATTGCATGTGCGTTCTTTTTAGTATCAACAACCAGTGTCGTTGCATGTGTGTTCTCTTTAGAGACCACACATGGATCCACCAGTGTCATTGCATGTGTGTTCTTTTTACTAACAACAACAAGAGTCATTGCTCTCTTCAGAGACCATACATTGATCCACCAGTGTCATTGCATGTGTGTTCTTTTCAGTAACAACAACTAGAGTCATTGCATGTGTGGTCTTCTCACATACCACATATGGATCCACCAGTGTCATTGCATGTGTGCTCTTTTCACAATCCACCCATGGATCCACCAGTGTCATTGCATGCGTGTTCTTTTTAGTAACAACAGCCAGAGTCATTTTGCATGTGTGTTCTTTTCACATATCACCTATGGATCAACCAGTGTCATTGCATGTGTGTTCTTTTCACTAACAACAACCAGAGTCATTGAAATGTGTGTTCTTCTCACGTATCACCTATGGATCCCCCAGTGTCGTTGCATGTGTGTTCTTTTCACTAACAACAACCAGAGTTATTGCATGTGTGTTCTTTTCACATACCACATATGGATCCACCAGTGTCATTGAAATGTGTGTTCTCTACAGAGACCACACATGGATCCACCAGTGTCATTGCATGTGTGTTCTTTTTAGTAACAACAACCAGTCATTTTGCATGTGTGTTCTCTTTACATATCACCTATGGATCCACCAGTGTCATTGCATGTGTGTTCTCTTCACAATCCACCCATGGATCCACCAGTGTCATTGCATGTGTGTTCTTTTTAGTAACAACAACCAGAGTCATTGCATGTGTGTTCTTTTCACATACCACATATGGATCCACCAGTGTCAATGAAATGTGTGTTCTCTACAGAGACCACGCATGGATCCACCAGTGTCATTGCATGTTTGTTCTTTTTAGTAACAACAACCAGTCATTTTGCATGTGTGTTCTTTTCACATACCACCTATGGATCCTCCAGTGTCATTGCATGTGTGTTTTTTCACTAACAATAACCAGAGTCATTTTGCATGTGTGTTCTTTTCACATACCACCTATGGATCCACCAGTGTCATTGAAATGTGTGTTCTCTACAGAGACCACACATGGATCCACCGGTGTCATTGCATGTATGTTCTTTTCACTAACAACAACTGGAGTCATTGCATGTGTGTTCTCTTCACAATCCACACATGGATCCACCAGTGTCATTGCATGTGTGTTCTTTTTAGTAACAACAACCATTGTCATTGCATGTGTGCTCTCTTCAGAGGCCACACATGGATCCACCAGTGTCATTGCATGTTTGTTCTTTTTACTAACAACAACAAGAGTCATTGAAATATGTGCTCTCTTCAGAGACCACACATGGATCCACCACTCTCATTGCATGTGTGTTCTTTTTAGTAACAACAACCCGAGTCATTTTGCATGTGTCTTCTTTTCACATACCACATATGGATCCACCAGTGTCATTGCATGTGTGCTCTTTTCACAATCCACCCATGGATCCACCAGTGTCATTGCATGTGTGTTCTTTTTAGTAACAACAACTAGAGTCATTTTGCATGTGTTTTTTTTTCACATACCACCTATGGATCCACCAGTGTCATTGCATGTGTGTTCTTTTCACAAACAACAACCAGAGTCATTTTGCATGTGTGTTCTTTTCACATACCACCTATGGATCCACCAGTGTCATTGAAATGTGTGTTCTCTAAAGAGAGCACACATGGATCCACCGGTGTCATTGCATTATGTTCTTTTTACTAACAACAACTGGAGTCATTGCATGTGTGTTCTCTTCACAATCCACACATGGATCCACCAGTGTCATTGCATGTGTGTTCTTTTTAGTAAAAACAACCATTGTCATTGCATGTGTGTTTTCTTCAGAGACCACACATGGATCCACCAGTGTCATTGCATGTGTGTTCTTTTTAGTAACAACAACCAGAGTCATTTTGCATGTGTGTTCTTTTCACATACCACCTATGGATCCAACGGTGTCATTGCAGGTGTGTTCTTTTCACTAACAACAACCAGAGTCATTTTGCATGTGTGTTATTTTCACATACCACCTATGGATCCACCAGTGTCATTGAAATGTGTGTTCTCTACAGAGACCACACATGGATCCACCTGTTCCATTGCATGTATGTTCTTTTCACTAACAACAACTGGAGAAATTGCATGTGTGTTCTCTTCACAATCCACACATGGATCCACCAGTGTCATTGCATGTGTGTTCTCTTCACAATCCACACATGGATCCACCAGTGTCATTGCATGTGTGTTCTTTTTAGTAACAACAACTAGTGTCATTGCATGTGTGTTCTCTTCATAGACCACACATGGATCCACCAGTGTCATTGCATGTGTGTTCGTTTTACTAACAACAACAAGAGTCATTGAAATGTGTGCTCTCTTCAGAGAGCACACATGGATCCACCAGTGTCATTGCATGTGTGTTCTTTTCATTAACAACAACCAGAGTCATTGCATGTGTTTTCTTTTCACATACCACATATGGATCCACCAGTGTCATTGAAATGTGTGTTCTCTACAGAGACCACACATGGATCCACCAGTGTCATTCCATGTGTGTTCTTTTTAGTAACAACAACCAGTCATTTTGCATGTGTGTTCTTTTCACATACCACCTACGGATCATCAATGTCATTGCATGTGTGTTCTCTTCACAATCCAGACATGGATCCACCAGTGTCATTGCATGTGTGTTCTTTTTAGTAACAACAACCATTGTCATTGCATGTGTGCTCTCTTTAGAGACCACACATGGATCCACCAGTGTCATTGCATGTGTGTTCTTTTTAGTAACAACAACCAGAGTCATTTTGCATGTGTGTTCTTTTCACATACCACCTATGGATCCACCAGTGTCATTGCATGTGTGTTCTTTACACTAACAACAACCAGAGTCATTTTGCATGTGTGTTCTTTTCACATACCACCTATGGATCCACCAGTGTTATTGAAATGTGTGTTCTCTACAGAGACCACACATGGATCCACCTGTTTCATTGCATGTATGTTCTTTTCACTAACAACAACTGGAGTCATTGCATGTGTGTTCTCTTCACAATCCACACATGGATCCACCAGTGTCATTGCATGTGTGTTCTCTTCACAATCCACACATGGATCCACCAGTGTCATTGCATGTGTGTTCTTTTTAGTAACAACAACTAGTGTCATTGCATGTGTGTTCTCTTCAGAGACCACACATGGATCCACCAGTGTCATTGCATATGTGTTCGTTTTACTAACAACAACAAGAGTTATTGAAATGTGTGCTCTCTTCAGAGAGCACACATGGATCCACCAGTGTCATTGAATGTGTGTTCTTTTCACTAACAACAACCAGAGTCATTGAATGTGTGTTCTTTTCACATACCACATATGGATCCACCAAAGGTGATTGAAATGTGTGTTCTCTAAAGATACCACACATGGATCCACCAGGTCATTGCATGTGTGTTCTTTTGGTAACAACACCACCATTTTGCATGTGTGTTCTTTTCACATACCACCTATGGATCCACCAGTGTCATTGCATGTGTGTTCTCTTCAGAATCCACACATGGATCCAGCAGGTCATTGCATGTGCGTTCTTTTTTAGTATCAACAACCAAAGGTCGTTGCATGTGTTCTTCTTTAGAGACCACATGGATCCACCAGTGTCATTGCATGTGTGTTCTTTTTACTAACAACAACAAGAGTCATTGCTCTCTTCAGAGACCATACATTGATCCACCAAAGGTCATTGCATGTGTGTTCTTTTCAAGAATAACAACTAGAGTCATTGCATGTGGTCTTCTCACATACCACATATGGATCCACCAGTGTCATTGCATGTGTGCTCTTTTCACAATCCACCCATGGATCCACCAAAGGTCATTGCATGCGTGTTCTTTTAGTAACAACAGCCAGAGTCATTTTGCATGTGTGTTCTTTTCACATATCACCTATGGATCAACCAGTGTCATTGCATGTGTGTTCTTTTCACTAACAACAACCAGAGTCATTGAAATGTGTGTTCTTCTCACGTATCACCTATGGATCCCCCAGTGTCGTTGCATGTGTGTTCTTTTCACTAACAACAACCAGAGGTATTGCATGGGTGTTCTTTTCACATACCACATATGGATCCACCAGTTGTCATTGAAATGTGTGTTCTCTCTGAGAGACCACACATGGATCCACCATGTCATTGCATGTGTGTTCTTTTTAGTAACAACAACCAGTCATTTTGCATGTGTGTTCTCTTTACATATCACCTATGGATCCACCAGTGTCATTGCATGTGTGTTCTCTTCACAATCCACCCATGGATCCACCAGTGTCATTGCATGTGTGTTCTTTTTAGTAACAACAACCAGAGTCATTGCATGTGTGTTCTTTTCACATACCACATATGGATCCACCAGTGTCAATGAAATGTGTGTTCTCTACAGAGACCACGCATGGATCCACCAAAGGTCATTGCATGTTTGTTCTTTTAGTAACAACAACCAGTCATTTTGCATGTGTGTTCTTTTCACATACCACCTATGGATCCTCCAAAGGTCATTGCATGTGTGTTTTTCACTAACAATAACCAGAGTCATTTTGCATGTGTGTTCTTTTCACATACCACCTATGGATCCACCAAGTCATTGAAATGTGTGTTCTCAGAGACCACACATGGATCCACCGTGTCATTGCATGTATGTTCTTTTCACTAACAACAACTGGAGTCATTGCATGTGTGTTCTCTTCACAATCCACACATGGATCCACCAGTGTCATTGCATGTGTGTTCTTTTTAGTAACAACAACCATTGTCATTGCATGTGTGCTCTCTTCAGAGGCCACACATGGATCCACCAGTGTCATTGCATGTTTGTTCTTTTTACTAACAACAACAAGAGTCATTGAAATATGTGCTCTCTTCAGAGACCACACATGGATCCACCACTCTCATTGCATGTGTGTTCTTTTTAGTAACAACAACCCGAGTCATTTTGCATGTGTCTTCTTTTCACATACCACATATGGATCCACCAGTGTCATTGCATGTGTGCTCTTTTCACAATCCACCCATGGATCCACCAGTGTCATTGCATGTGTATTATTTTTAGTAACAACAACCAGAGTCATTTTGCATGTGTTTTTTTCCACATACCACCTATGGATCCACCAGTGTCATTGCATGTGTGTTCTTTTCACTAACAACAACCAGAGTCATTTTGCATGTGTGTTCTTTTCACATACCACCTATGGATCCACCAGTGTCATTGAAATGTGTGTTCTCTAAAGAGAGCACACATGGATCCACCGGTGTCATTGCATGTATGTTCTTTTTACTAACAACAACTGGAGTCATTGCATGTGTGTTCTCTTCACAATCCACACATGGATCCACCAGTGTCATTGCATGTGTGTTCTTTTTAGTAAAAACAACCATTGTCATTGCATGTGTGCTCTCTTCAGAGACCACACATGGATCCACCAGTGTCATTGCATGTGTGTTCTTTTTAGTAACAACAACCAGAGTCATTTTGCATGTGTGTTCTTTTCACATACCACCTATGGATCCACCAGTGTCATTGCATGTGTGTTCTTTTCACTAAAAACAACCAGAGTCATTTTGCATGTGTGTTATTTTCACATACCACCTATGGATCCACCAGTGTCATTGAAATGTGTGTTCTCTATAGAGACCACACATGGATCCACCTGTTCCATTGCATGTATGTTCTTTTCACTAACAACAACTGGAGAAATTGCATGTGTGTTCTCTTCACAATCCACACATGGATCCACCAGTGTCATTGCATGTGTGTTCTCTTCACAATCCACACATGGATCCACCAGTGTCATTGCATGTGTGTTGTTTTTAGTAACAACAACTAGTGTCATTGCATGTGTGTTCTCTTCATAGACCACACATGGATCCACCAGTGTCATTGCATGTGTGTTCGTTTTACTAACAACAACAAGAGTCATTGAAATGTGTGCTCTCTTCAGAGAGCACACATGGATCCACCAGTGTCATTGCATGTGTGTTCTTTTCATTAACAACAACCAGAGTCATTGCATGTGTTTTCTTTTCACATACCACATATGGATCCACCAGTGTCATTGAAATGTGTGTTCTCTACAGAGACCACACATGGATCCACCAGTGTCATTCCATGTGTGTTCTTTTTAGTAACAACAACCAGTCATTTTGCATGTGTGTTCTTTTCACATACCACCTACGGATCATCAATGTCATTGCATGTGTGTTCTCTTCACAATCCAGACATGGATCCACCAGTGTCATTGCATGTGTGTTCTTTTTAGTAACAACAACCCGTGTCATTGCATGTGTGTTCTCTTCAGAGACCACACATGGATCCACCAGTGTCATTGCATGTGTGTTCTTTTTACTAACAACTACAAGAGTCATTGAAATGTGTGCTCTCTTTAGAGACCACGCATGGATCCACCAGTGTCATTGCATGTGTGTTCTCTTCACATACCACCTATGGATCCACCAGTGTCATTGCATGTGTGTTCTCTTCACATACCACCTATGGATCCACTAATGTCATTGCATGTGTTCTTTTTAGTAACAACAACAAGAGTCATTTTGCATTTGTGTTCTTTTCGCATACCACCTATGGATCCACCAGTGTCATTGCATGTGTGTTCTTTTCACAATCCACCCATGGATCCACTAGTGTCATTGCATGTGTGTTCTTTTTAGTAACAACAACCAGTGTCATTGCATGTGTGTGCTTTTTACTAACAACAACAAGAGTCATTGAAATGTGTGTTCTTCTCACATACCACCTAAGGATCCACCAGTGTCATTGCATGTGTGTTCATTTCATAATCCACCTATGGATCCACCAATGTCATTTCATGTGTGTTCTTTTTAGTAACAACAACCAGAGTCATTTTGCATGTGTGTTCTTCTCACATACCACCTATGGATCCACCAGTGTCATTGCATGTGTGTTCTTTTCACTAACAACAACCAGAGTCATTGCATGTGTGTTCTTTTCACATACCACATATGGATCCACCAGTGTCAATGAAATGTGTGTTCTCTACAGAGACCACGCATGGATCCACCAGTGTCATTGCATGTTTGTTCTTTTTAGTAACAATAACCAGTCATTTTGCATGTGTGTTCTTTTCACATACCACCTATGGATCCTCCAGTGTCATTGCATGTGTGTTTTTTCACTAACAATAACCAGAGTCATTTTGCATGTGTGTTCTTTTCACATACCACCTATGGATCCACCAAGTCATTGAAATGTGTGTTCTATACAGAGAACACACTTGGATCCACCGGTGTCTTTGCTTGTTTGTTATTTTCACTAACAACAACTGGAGTCATTGCATGTGTGTTCTCTTCACAATCCACACATGGATCCACCAGTGTCATTGCATGTGTGTTCTTTTTAGTAACAACAACCATTGTCATTGCATGTGTGCTCTCTTCAGAGGCCACACATGGATCCACCAGTGTCATTGCATGTTTGTTCTTTTTACTAACAACAACAAGAGTCATTGAAATATGTGCTCTCTTCAGAGACCACACATGGATCCACCACTCTCATTGCATGTGTGTTCTTTTCAAAGAATAACAACCCGAGTCATTTTGCATGTGTCTTCTTTCACATACCACATATGGATCCACCAAAGTGCCATTGCATGTGTGCTTTTTCACAATCCACCCATGGATCCACCAAAGGTCATTGCATGTGTGTTATTTTTAGTAACAACAACCAGAGTCATTTTGCATGTGTTTTTTTTCACATACCACCTATGGATCCACCAGTGTCATTGCATGTGTGTTCTTTTCACTAACAACAACCAGAGTCATTTTGCATGTGTGTTCTTTTCACATACCACCTATGGATCCACCAGTGTCATTGAAATGTGTGTTCTCTACACATACAACACATGGATCCACCGGTTTCATTGCATGTATGTTCTTTTTACTAACAACAACTGGAGTCATTGCATGTGTGTTCTCTTCACAATCCACACATGGATCCACCAAAGGTCATTGCATGTGTGTTCTTTTTAGTAAAAACAACCATTGTCATTGCATGTGTGCTCTCTTCAGAGACCACACATGGATCTACCAGTGTCATTGCATGTGTGTTCTTTTTAGTAACAACAACCAGAGTCATTTTGCATGTGTGTTCTTTTCACATACCACCTATGGATCCACCAGTGTCATTGCATGTGTGTTCTTTTCACTAACAACAACCAGAGTCATTTTGCATGTGTGTTATTTTCACATACCACCTATGGATCCACCAGTGTCATTGAAATGTGTGTTCTCTACAGAGACCACACATGGATCCACCTGTTCCATTGCATGTATGTTCTTTTCACTAACAACAACTGGAGAAATTGCATGTGTGTTGTCTTCACAATCCACACATGGATCCACCAGTGTCATTGCATGTGTGTTCTCTTCACAATCCACACATGGATCCACCAGTGTCATTGCATGTGTGTTGTTTTTAGTAACAACAACTAGTGTCATTGCATGTGTGTTCTCTTCATAGACTACACATGGATCCACCAGTGTCATTGCATGTGTGTTCGTTTTACTAACAACAACAAGAGTCATTGAAATGTGTGCTCTCTTCAGAGAGCACACATGGATCCACCAGTGTCATTGCATGTGTGTTCTTTTCATTAACAACAACCAGAGTCATTGCATGTGTTTTCTTTTCACATACCACATATGGATCCACCAGTGTCATTGAAATGTGTGTTCTCTACAGAGACCACACATGGATCCACCAGTGTCATTCCATGTGTGTTCTTTTTAGTAACAACAACCAGTCATTTTGCATGTGTGTTCTTTTCACATACCACCTACGGATCATCAATGTCATTGCATGTGTGTTCTCTTCACAATCCAGACATGGATCCACCAGTGTCATTGCATGTGTGTTCTTTTTAGTAACAACAACCCGTGTCATTGCATGTGTGTTCTCTTCAGAGACCACACATGGATCCACCAGTGTCATTGCATGTGTGTTCTTTTTACTAACAACAACAAGAGTCATTGAAATGTGTGCTCTCTTTAGAGACCACGAATGGATCCACCAGTGTCATTGCATGTGTGTTCTCTTCACATACCACCTATGGATCCACCAGTGTCATTGCATGTGTGTTCTCTTCACATACCACCTATGGATCCACCAGTGTCATTGCATGTGTTCTTTTTAGTAACAACAACAAGAGTCATTTTGCATTTGTGTTCTTTTCGCATACCACCCATGGATCCACAAGTGTCATTGCATGTGTGTTCTTTTCACAATCCACCCATGGATCCACTAGTGTCATTGCATGTGTGTTCTTTTTAGTAACAACAACCAGTGTCATTGCATGTGTGTTCTTTTTACTAACAACAACAAGAGTCATTGAAATGTGTGTTCTTCTCACATACCACCTAAGGATCCACCAGTGTCATTGCATGTGTGTTCATTTCATAATCCACCTATGGATCCACCAATGTCATTTCATGTGTGTTCTTTTTAGTAACAACAACCAGAGTCATTTTGCATGTGTGTTCTTCTCACATACCACCTATGGATCCACCAGTGTCATTGCATGTGTGTTCTTTTCACATACCACATATGGATCCACCAGTGTCAATGAAATGTGTGTTCTCTACAGAGACCACGCATGGATCCACCAGTGTCATTGCATGTTTGTTCTTTTTAGTAACAACCAGTCATTTTGCATGTGTGTTCTTTTCACATACCACCTATGGATCCTCCAGTGTCATTGCATGTGTGTTTTTTCACTAACAATAACCAGAGTCATTTTGCATGTGTGTTCTTTTCACATACCACCTATGGATCCACCAGTGTCATTGAAATGTGTGTTCTCTACAGAGACCACACATGGATCCACCGGTGTCATTGCATGTATGTTCTTTTCACTAACAACAACTGGAGTCATTGCATGTGTGTTCTCTTCACAATCCACACATGGATCCACCAGTGTCATTGCATGTGTGTTCTTTTTAGTAACAACAACCATTGTCATTGCATGTGTGCTCTCTTCAGAGGCCACACATGGATCCACCAGTGTCATTGCATGTTTGTTCTTTTTACTAACAACAACAAGAGTCATTGAAATATGTGCTCTCTTCAGAGACCACACATGGATCCACCACTCTCATTGCATGTGTGTTCTTTTCAGTAACAACAACCCGAGTCATTTTGCATGTGTCTTCTTTTCACATACCACATATGGATCCACCAGTGCCATTGCATGTGTGCTCTTTTCACAATCCACCCATGGATCCACCAGTGTCATTGCATGTGTGTTCTTTTTAGTAACAACAACTAGAGTCATTTTGCATGTGTTTTTTTTTCACATACCACCTATGGATCCACCAGTGTCATTGCATGTGTGTTCTTTTCACTAACAACAACCAGAGTCATTTTGCATGTGTGTTCTTTTCACATACCACCTATGGATCCACCAGTGTCATTGAAATGTGTGTTCTCTACACATACAACACATGGATCCACCGGTTTCATTGCATGTATGTTCTTTTTACTAACAACAACTGGAGTCATTGCATGTGTGTTCTCTTCACAATCCACACATGGATCCACCAGTGTCATTGCATGTGTGTTCTTTTTAGTAAAAACAACCATTGTCATTGCATGTGTGCTCTCTTCAGAGACCACACATGGATCTACCAGTGTCATTGCATGTGTGTTCTTTTTAGTAACAACAACCAGAGTCATTTTGCATGTGTGTTCTTTTCACATACCACCTATGGATCCACCAGTGTCATTGCATGTGTGTTCTTTTCACTAACAACAACCAGAGTCATTTTGCATGTGTGTTATTTTCACATACCACCTATGGATCCACCAGTGTCATTGAAATGTGTGTTCTCTACAGAGACCACACATGGATCCACCTGTTCCATTGCATGTATGTTCTTTTCACTAACAACAACTGGAGAAATTGCATGTGTGTTGTCTTCACAATCCACACATGGATCCACCAGTGTCATTGCATGTGTGTTCTCTTCACAATCCACACATGGATCCACCAGGTACATTGCCTGGGTGTTCTTTTTAGTAACAACAACTAGTGTCATTGCATGTGTTCTCTTCATAGACTACACATGGATCCACCAGTGTCATTGCATGTGTGTTCGTTTTACTAACAACAACAAGAGTCATTGAAATGTGTGCTCTCTTCAGAGAGCACACATGGATCCACCAGTGTCATTGCATGTGTGTTCTTTTCATTAACAACAACAAGAGTCATTCCATGAGTTTTCTTTTAACATACCACATATGCAACCACCAGTGTCATTGAAATGTGTGTTCTATACAGATACAACACATGGATCCACCAGTGTCATTCCATGTGTGTTCTTTTTAGTAACAACAACGTGTCTTTTTGCTTGTGTTTTCTTTTCACATACCAACTACGGATCATCATTGTCATTGCATGTGTGTTCTCTTCACAATCCAGACATGGATCCACCAGTGTCATTGCATGTGTGTTCTTTTTAGTAACACGTGTGTTCTCTTCAGAGACCACACATGGATCCACCAAGGTGATCAAGCGTGTTGTTCTTGTGTGTAACAACAATAAGACAAATGTTGAAATGTGTACTCTGCAGAGACCTCATAACGATCCACACAGTGTCATCATGCATGTGTGTTCTCTCTCACATACCCCCTAGGGATCCACCAGTGTCATTGCATGTGTGTTCTATTCACATACCACCTATGGATCCACCAGTGTCATTGCATGTGTTCTTTTTAGTAACAACAACAAGAGTCATTTTGCATTTGTGTTCTTTTCGCATACCACCCATGGATCCACAAGTGTCATTGCATGTGTGTTCTCTTCACAATCCACACATGGATCCACTAGTGTCATTGCATGTGTGTTCTTTTTAGTAACAACAACCAGTGTCATTGCATGTGTGTTCTTTTTACTAACAACAACAAGAGTCATTGAAATGTGTGTTCTTCTCACATACCACCTAAGGATCCACCAGTGTCATTGCATGTGTGTTCATTTCATAATCCACCTATGGATCCACCAATGTCATTTCATGTGTGTTCTTTTTAGTAACAACATGGATCCACCAGTGTCATTGCATGTGTGTTCTTTTCACAAACCACCTATGGATCCACCAGTGTCAATGAAATGTGTGTTCTTTCACATACCACATGGATCCACCAGTGTCATTGCATGTTTGTTCTTTTTAGTAACAACCAGTCATTTTGCATGTGTGTTCTTTTCACATACCACCTATGGATCCTCAAGTGACAGAGCATGTGAGTTAATTTCACTAACAAAAACATGAGTCATTTTGCATGGGTGTTCTTTTCACATACCACCTATGGATCCACCAGTCATTGAAATGTGTGTTCTCAGAGACCACACATGGATCCACCGTGTCATTGCATGTATGTTCTTTTCACTAACAACAACTGGAGTCATTGCATGTGTGTTCTCTTCACAATCCACACATGGATCCACCAAAGGTCATTGCAGTGTGTGTTCTTTAGTAACAACAACCATTGTCATTGCATGTGTGCTCTCTTCAGAGACCACACATGGATCCACCAGTGTCATTGCATGTTTGTTCTTTTTACTAACAACAATAAGAGTCATTGAAATATGTGCTCTCTTCAGAGACCACACATGGATCCACCACTCTCATTGCATGTGTGTTCTTTTCAGTAACAACAACCCGAGTCATTTTGCATGTGTCTTCTTTTCACATACCACATATGGATCCACAGGTCATTGCATGTGTGTTTTTCACAATCCACCCATGGATCCACCAGTGTCATTGCATGTGTGTTCTTTTTAGTAACAACAACTAGAGTCATTTTGCATGTGTTTTTTTTCACATACCACCTATGGATCCACCAGTGTCATTGCATGTGTGTTCTTTTCACTAACAACAACCAGAGTCATTTTGCATGTGTGTTCTTTTCACATACCACCTATGGATCCACCAGTGTCATTGAAATGTGTGTTCTCTACACATACAACACATGGATCCACCGGTTTCATTGCAGGTATGTTCTTTTTACTAACAACAACTGGAGTCATTGCATGTGTGTTCTCTTCACAATCCACACATGGATCCACCAGTGTCATTGCATGTGTGTTCTTTTTAGTAAAAACAACCATTGTCATTGCATGTGTGCTCTCTTCAGAGACCACACATGGATCCACCAGTGTCATTGCATGTGTGTTCTTTTTAGTAACAACAACCAGAGTCATTTTGCATGTGTGTTCTTTTCACATACCACCTATGGATCCACCAGTGTCATTGCATGTGTGTTCTTTTCACTAACAACAACCAGAGTCATTTTGCATGTGTGTTATTTTCACATACCACCTATGGATCCACCAGTGTCATTGAAATGTGTGTTCTCTACAGAGACCACACATGGATCCACCTGTTCCATTGCATGTATGTTCTTTTCACTAACAACAACTGGAGAAATTGCATGTGTGTTCTCTTCACAATCCACACATGGATCCACCAGTGTCATTGCATGTGTGTTCTCTTCACAATCCACACATGGATCCACCAGTGTCATTGCATGTGTGTTCTTTTTAGTAACAACAACTAGTGTCATTGCATGTGTGTTCTTTTCATAGACCACACATGGATCCACCAGTGTCATTGCATGTGTGTTCGTTTTACTAACAACAACAAGAGTCATTGAAATGTGTGCTCTCTTCAGAGAGCACACATGGATCCACCAGTGTCATTGCATGTGTGTTCTTTTCATTAACAACAACCAGAGTCATTGCATGTGTTTTCTTTTCACATACCACATATGGATCCACCAGTGTCATTGAAATGTGTGTTCTCTACAGAGACCACACATGGATCCACCAGTGTCATTCCATGTGTGTTCTTTTTAGTAACAACAACCAGTCATTTTGCATGTGTGTTCTTTTCACATACCACCTACGGATCATCAATGTCATTGCATGTGTGTTCTCTTCACAATCCAGACATGGATCCACCAGTGTCATTGCATGTGTGTTCTTTTTAGTAACAACAACCCGTGTCATTGCATGGGTGTTCTCTTCAGAGACCACACATGGATCCACTAGTGTCATTGCATGTGTGTTCTTTTTACTAACAACAACAAGAGTCATTGAAATGTGTGCTCTCTTTAGAGACCACGCATGGATCCACCAGTGTGATTGCATGTGTGTTCTCTTCACATACCACCTATGGATCCACCAGTGTCATTGCATGTGTGTTCTCTTCACATACCACCTATGGATCCACCAGTGTCATTGCATGTGTTCTTTTTAGTAACAACAACAAGAGTCATTTTGCATTTGTGTTCTTTTCGCATACCACCTATGGATCCACCAGTGTCATTGCATGTGTGTTCTTTTCACAATCCACCCATGGATCCACTAGTGTCATTGCATGTGTGTTCTTTTTAGTAACAACAACCAGTGTCATTGCATGTGTGTTCTTTTTACTAACAACAACAAGAGTCATTGAAATGTGTGTTCTTCTCACATACCACCTAAGGATCCACCAGTGTCATTGCATGTGTGTTCATTTCACTAACAACAACCAGAGTCATTGCATGTGTGTTCTTTTCACATACCACATATGTATCCACTAGTGTCATTGAAATGTGTGTTCTCTACAGATACCAGACATGGATCCACTAGTGTCATTGCATCTGTGTTCTTTTTAGTAACAACAACCAGAGTCATTTTGCATGTGTGTTCTTCTCACATACCACCTATGGATCCACCAGTGTCATTGCATGTGTGTTCTTTTCAATAACAACAACCAGAGTCATTGCATGTGTGTTCTTTTCACATACCACATATGGATCCACTAGTGTCATTGAAATGTGTGTTCTCTACAGATACCACACATGGATCCACTAGTGTCATTGCATCTGTGTTCTTTTTAGTAACAACAACCAGTCATTTTGCATGTGTGTTCTTTTCACATACGACCTATGGATCCACCAGTGTCATTGCATGTGAGTTCTCTTCATAATCCACACATGGATCCACTAGTGTCATTGCATTTGTGTTCTTTTTAGTAACAACAACCCGTGTCATTGCATGTGTGTTCTCTTCAGAGACCACACATGGATCCACCAGTGTCATTGCATGTGTGTTCTTTTTACTAACAACAACCAGAGTCATTGAAATGTGTGCTCTCATTAGAGACCACACATGGATCCCCCAGTGTCATTGCATGTCTGTTCTTTCCATTAACAACAACCAGAGTCATTGCATGTGTGTTCTTCTCACATACCACATATGGATCCACCAGTGTCATTGCATGTGTGCTCTTTTCACAATCCACCCATGGATCCACCAGTGTCATTGCATGTGTGTTCTTTTTAGTAACAACAACCAGAGTCATTTTGTATGTGTGTTCTTTTCACATATCACCTATGGATCCACCAGTATCATTGCATGTGTGTTCTTTTCACTAACAACAACTAGAGTCATTGAAATGTGTGTTCTTCTCACATATCACCTATGGATCCACCAGTGTCATTGCATGTGTGTTCTTTTCACTAACAACAACCAGAGTCATTGCATGTGTGTTCTTTTCACATACCACATATGGATCCACCAGCGTCACTAAAATGTGTGTTCTCTACAGAGACCACACATGGATACACCAGTGTCATTGCATGTGTGTTCTTTTTAGTAACAACAACCAGTCATTTTGCATGTGTGTTCTTTTCACATATCACCTATGGATCCACCAGTGTCATTGCATGTGTGTTTTCTTCACAATCCACCCATTGATCCACCAGTGTCATTGCATGTGTGTTCTTTTTAGTAACAACAACCAGAGTCATTGCATGTGTGTTCTTTTCACATACCATATATGGATCCACCAGTGTCATTGCATGTGTGTTCTTTTTACTAACAACAACAAGAGTCATTGAAATGTGTGCTATCTTTAGAGACCACACATGGATCCACCAGTGTCATTGCATGTGTGTTCTTTTCACTAACAACAACCAGAGTCATTGCATGTGTGTTCTTTTCACTAACAACAACCAGAGTCATTGCATGTGTGTTCTTTTCACATACCACATATGGATCCACGAGTGTGATTGAAATGTATGTTCTCTACAGAGACCACACATGGATCCACCAGTGTCTTTTTAGTAACAACCAGAGTCATTTTGCATGTGTGTTCTTTTCACATACCACCTATGGATCCACCAGTGTCATTGCATGTGTGTTCTTTTCACAATCCACCGATGGATCCACTAGTGTCATTGCATGTGTGTTCTTTTTAGTAACAACAACCATGGTCATTTTGCATGTGTGTTCTTTTCACATACCACCTATGGATACACCAGTGTCATTGCATGTGTGTTCTTTTCACAATCCTCCCATGGATCCACTAGTGTCATTGCATGTGTGTTCTTTTTGGTAACAACAACCAGAGTCATTTTGCATGTGTGTTCTTTTCACATACCACCTATGGATCCACCAGTGTCATTGCATGTGTGTTCTTTTCACTAACAACAACCAGAGTCATTTTGCATGTGTGTTCTTTTCACATACCACCTATGGATCCACCAGTGTCATTGAAATGTGTGTTCTCTATAGAGACCACACATGGATCCACTGGTGTCATTGGATGTATGTTCTTTTCACTAACAACAACTAGAGTCATTACACGTGTGTTCTCTTCACAATCCACACATGGATCCACCAGTGTCATTGCATGTGTGTTCTTTTTAGTAAAAACAACCATTGTCATTGCATGTGTGCTCTCTTCAGAGACCACATATGGATCCACCAGTGTCATTGCATGTGTGTTCTTTTTAGTAACAACAACCAGTCATTTTGCATGTGTGTTCTTTTCACATACCACCTATAGATCCACCAGTGTCATTGCATGTGTGTTCTCTTCACAATCCACACATGGATCCACCAGTGTCATTGCATGTGTGTTCTTGTTAGTAACAACAACAAGTGTCATTGCATGTGTGTTCTCTTCAGAGACCTCACATGAATCCACCAGTGTCATTGCATGTGTCTTCTTTTTACTAACAACAACAAGAGTCATTGAAATGTGTGCTCTCTTCAGAGACCACACATGGATCCACCAGTGTCATTGCATGTGTGTTCTTTTCACTAACAACAACCAGAGTCATTGCATGTGTGTTCTTTTCACATACCACATATGGATCCACCAGTGTCATTGAAATGTGTGTTCTCTACAGAGACCACACATGGATCCACCAGTGTCATTGCATGTGTGTTCTTTTTAGTAACAACAACCAGTCGTTTTGCATGTGTGTTCTTTTCACATACCACCTATGGATCCACCAATGTCATTGCATGTGTGTTCGCTTCACAATCCACACATGGATCCACCAGTGTCATTGCATGTGTGTTCTTTTTAGTAACAACAACCCGTGTCATTGCATGTGTGTTCTCTTTAGAGACCACACATGGATCCACCAGTTTCATTGCATGTGTGTTCTTTTTACTAACAACAACAAGAGTCATTGAAATGTGTACTCTCTTTAGAGACCACGCATGGATCCACCAGTGTCATTGCATATGTGTTCTCTTCACATACCACCTATGGATCCACCAGTGTCATTGCATGTGTTCTTTTTAGTAACAACAACCAGAGTCATTTTGCATTTGTGTTCTTTTCACATACCACCTATGGATCCACCAGTGTCATTGCATGTGTGTTCCTTTCACAATCCACCCATGGATCCACTGTGGTCATTGCATGTGTGTTCTTTTTAGTAACAACAACCAGTGTCATTGCATGTGTGTTCTCTTCCGAGACCACATATGGATCCACCAGTGTCATTGCATGTGTGTTCTTTTTACTAACAACAACAAGAGTCATTGAAATGTGTGTTCTTCTCACATACCACCTATGGATCCACCAGTGTCATTGCATGTGTGTTCATTTCATAATCCACCTATGGATCCACCAGTGTCATTGCATGTGTGTTCTTTTTAGTAACAACAACCAAAGTCATTTTGCATGTGTGTTCTTCTCACATACCACCTATGGATCCACTAGTGTCATTGCATGTGTGTTTTTTTCAGAAACAATAAGAGTCATTGCATGTGTGTTCTTTTCACATACCACATATGGATCCACCAGTGTCATTGCATGTGTGTTCTCGTCACAATCCACCCATGGATCCACCAGTGTCATTGCATGTGTGTTCTTTTTAGTAATAACAACTAGTGTCATTGCATGTGTGTTCTCTTTAGAGACCTCACATGGATCCACCAGTGTCATTGCATGCGTGTTCTTTTTACTAACAACAACAAGAGTCATTGAAATGTGTGCTCTCTTTAGAGAGCACACATGGATCCACCAGTGTCATTACATGTGTGTTCTTTTCACTAACAACAACTAGAGTCATTGCATGTGTGTTCTTTTCACATACCACATATGGATCCACCAGTGTGATTGAAATGTGAGTTCTCTACAGAGACCACACATGTATCCACCAGTGTCTTTTTAGTAACAACCAGAGTCATTTTGCATGTGTGTTCTTTACACATACCACCTATGGATCCACCAGTGTCATTGCATGTGTGTTCTTTTCACAATCCACCCATGGATCCACTAGTGTCATTGCATGTGTGTTCTTTTTAGGTTCTTTTTAGTAACAACAACTAGAGTCATTTTGCATGTGTGTTCTTTTCACATACCACCTATGGATCCACAAGTGTCATTGCATGTGTGTTCTTTTCACAATCCACCCATGGATCCACTAGTGTCATTGCATGTGTGTTCTTTTTGGTAACAACAACCAGAGTCATTTTGCATGTGTGTTCTTTTCACATACCACCTATGGATCCACCAGTGGCATTGCATGTGTGTTCTTTTCACTAACAACAACCAGAGTCATTTTGCATGTGTGTTCTTTTCACATACCACCTATGGATCCACCAGTGTCATTGAAATGTGTGTTCTCTATAGAGACCACACATGGATCCACTGGTGTCATTGCATGTATGTTCTTTTCACTAACAACAACTAGAGTCATTACATGTGTGTTCTCTTCACAATCCACACATGGATCCTCCAGTGTCATTGCACGTGTGTTCTTTTTAGTAAAAACAACCATTGTCATTGCATGTGTGCTCTCTTCAGAGACCACATATGGATCCACCAGTGTCATTGCATGTGTGTTCTTTTTAGTAACAACAACCAGTCATTTTGCATGTGTGTTCTTTTCACATACCACCTATAGATCCACCAGTGTCATTGCATGTGTGTTCTCTTCACAATCCACACATGGATCCACCAGTGTCATTGCATGTGTGTTGTTTTTAGTAACAACAACAAGTGTCATTGCATGTGTGTTATCTTCAGAGACCTCACATGGATCCAACAGTGTCATTGCATGTGTCTTCTTTTTACTAACAACAACAAGAGTCATTGAAATGTGTGCTCTCTTTAGAGACCACACATGGATCCACCAGTGTCATTGCATGTGTGTTCTTTTCACTAACAACAACCAGAGTCATTGCATGTGTGTTCTTTTCACATACCACATATGGATCCACCAGTGTCATTGAAATGTGTGTTCTCTACAGAGACCACACATGGATCCACCAGTGTCATTGCATGTGTGTTCTTTTTAGTAACAACAACCAGTCATTTTGCATGTGTGTTCTTTTCACATACCACCTATGGATCCACCAGTGTCATTGCATGTGTGTTCGCTTCACAATCCACACATGGATCCACCAGTGTCATTGCATGTGTGTTCTTTTTAGTAACAACAACCTGTGTCATTGCATGTGTGTTCTCTTTAGAGACCACACATGGAACCACCAGTGTCATTGCATGTGTGTTCTTTTTACTAAGAACAACAAGAGTCATTGAAATGTGTACTCTCTTTAGAGACCACGCATGGATCCACCAGTGTCATTGCATATGTGTTCTCTTCACATACCACCTATGGATCCACCAGTGTCATTGCATGTGTTCTTTTTAGTAACAACAACCAGAGTCATTTTGCATTTGTGTTCTTTTCACATACCACCTATGGATCCACCAGTGTCATTGCATGTGTGTTCCTTTCACAATCCACCCATGGATCCACTAGTGTCATTGCATGTGTGTTCTTTTTAGTAACAACAACCAGTGTCATTGCATGTGTGTTCTCTTCCGAGACCACATATGGATCCACCAGTGTCATTGCATGTGTGTTCTTTTTACTAACAACAACAAGAGTCATTGAAATGTGTGTTCTTCTCACATACCACCTATGGATCCACCAGTGTCATTGCATGTGTGTTCATTTCATAATCCACCTATGGACCACCAGTGTCATTGCATGTGTGTTCTTTTTAGTAACAACAACCAGAGTCATTTTGCATGTGTGTTCTTCTCACATACCACCTATGGATCCACTAGTGTCATTGCATGTGTTTTTTTTCAGAAACAATAAGAGTCATTGCATGTGTGTTCTTTTCACATACCACATATGGATCCACCAGTGTCATTGCATGAGTGTTCTCGTCACAATCCACACATGGATCCACCAGTGTCATTGCATGTGTGTTCTTTTTAGTAATAACAACCAGTGTCATTGCATGTGTGTTCTCTTTAGAGACCTCACATGGATCCACCAGTGTCATTGCATGTGTGTTCTTTTT
Organism: Avena insularis; assembly: GCA_023614405.1. Taxonomy (NCBI): domain Eukaryota; kingdom Viridiplantae; phylum Streptophyta; class Magnoliopsida; order Poales; family Poaceae; genus Avena; species Avena insularis. Next base: position 326,004,114 of record CM042688.1, read on the forward strand.
ACTAACAACAACAAGAGTCATTGAAATGTGTGCTCTCTTTAGAGAACACACATGGATCCACCAGTGTCATTACATGTGTGTTCTTTTCACTAACAACAACCAGAGTCATTGCATGTGTGTTCTTTTCACATACCACATATGGATCCACCAGTGTGATTGAAATGTGAGTTCTGTACAGAGACCACACATGGATCCACCAGTGTCTTTTTAGTAACAACCAGAGTCATTTTGCATGTGTGTTCTTTACACATACCACCTATGGATCCACCAGTGTCATTGCATGTGTGTTATTTTCACAATCCACCCATGGATCCACTAGTGTCATTGCATGTGTGTTCTTTTTAGTAACAACAACTAGAGTCATTTTGCATGTGTGTTCTTTTCACATACCACCTATGGATCCACAAGTGTCATTGCATGTGTGTTCTTTTCACAATCCACCCATGGATCCACTAGTGTCATTGCATGTGTGTTCTTTTTGGTAACAACAACCAGAGTCATTTTGCATGTGTGTTCTTTACACATACCACCTATGGATCCACCAGCGTCATTGCATGTGTGTTCTTTTCACTAACAACAACCAGAGTCATTTTGCATGTGTGTTCTTTTCACATACCACCTATGGATCCACCAGTGTCATTGAAATGTGTGTTCTCTATAGAGACCACACATGGATTCACCGGTGTCATTGCATGTATGTTCTTTTCACTAACAACAACTGGAGTCATTGCATGTGTGTTCTCTTCACAATCCACACATGGATCCACCAGTGTCATTGCATGTGTGTTCTTTTTAGTAACAACAACCATTGTCATTGCATGTGTGCTCTCTTCAGAGACCACACATGGATCCACCAGTGTCATTGCATGTGTGTTCTTTTTACTAACAACAACAAGAGTCATTGAAATATGTGCTCTCTTTAGAGACCACACATGGATCCACCACTGTCATTGCATGTGTGTTCTTTTCAGTAACAACAACCCGAGTCATTTTGCATGTGTCTTCTTTTCACATACCACATATGGATCCACCAGTGTCATTGCATGTGTGCTCTTTTCACAATCCACTCATGGATCCACCAGTGTCATTGCATGTGTGTTCTTTTTAGTAACAACAACTAATGTCATTTTGCATGTGTTTTTTTTCACATACCACCTATGGATCCACCAGTGTCATTGCATGTGTGTTCTTTTCACTAACAACAACCAGAGTCATTTTGCATGTGTGTTCTTTTCACATACCACCTATGGATCCACCAGTGTCATTGAAATGTGTGTTCTCTACAGAGACCACACATGGATCCACCGGTGTCATTGCATGTATGTTCTTTTCACTAACAACAACTGGAGTCATCGCATGTGTGTTCTCTTCACAATCCACACATGGATCCACCAGTGTCATTGCATGTGTGTTCTTTTTAGTAACAACAACCAGTGTCATTGCATGTCCGTTCTCTTCAGAGACCACACATGGATCCACCAGTGTCATTGCATCTGTGTTATTTTTACTAACAACAACAAGAGTCATTGAAATGTGTGCTCTCTTCAGAGACCACACATGGATCCACCAGTGTCATTGCATGTGTGTTCTTTTCACTAACAACAACCAGAGTCATTGCATGTGTGTTCTTTTCACATACCACATATGGATCCACCAGTGTCATTAAAATGTGTGTTCTCTACAGAGACCACACATGGATCCACCAGTTTCATTGCATGTGTGTTCTTTTTGGTAACAACAACCAGTCATTTTGCATGTGTGTTCTTTTCACATACCACCTATGGATCCACCAGTGTCATTGCATGTGTGTTGTCTTCACAATCCACACATGGATCCACCAGTGTCATTGCATGTGTGTTCTTTTTAGTAACAACAACCAGTGTCATTGCATGTGTGTTCTCTTCAGAGACCACAGATGGATCCACTCGTGTCATTGCATGTGTGTTCTTTTTACTAACAAAAACAAGAGTCATTGAAATGTGTGCTCTCTTCAGAGACCACACATGGATCCACCAATGTCATTGCATGTGGGTTCTTTTGAGTAACAACAACCAGAGTCATTGCATGTGTTTTCTTTTCACATACCATATATGGATCCACCAGTGTCATTGCATGTGTGCTCTTTTCATAATCCATCCATGGATCCGCCAGTTTCATTGCATGTGTGTTCTTTTTAGTAACAACAACCAAAGTCATTTTGCATGTGTGTTGTTTTCACATATCACCTATGGATCCGACAGTGTCATTCATGTGTGTTCTTTTCACTAACAACCATAGTCATTGCATGTGTGTTCTTTTCACAATACACATATGGATCCACCAGTGTCATTGAAATGTGAGTTCTGTACAGAGACCACACATGGATCCACCAGTGTCTTTTTAGTAACAACCAGAGTCATTTTGCATGTGTGTTCTTTACACATACCACCTATGGATCCACCAGTGTCATTGCATGTGTGTTATTTTCACAATCCACCCATGGATCCACTAGTGTCATTGCATGTGTGTTCTTTTTAGTAACAACAACTAGAGTCATTTTGCATGTGTGTTCTTTTCACATACCACCTATGGATCCACAAGTGTCATTGCATGTGTGTTCTTTTCACAATCCACCCATGGATCCACTAGTGTCATTGCATGTGTGTTCTTTTTGGTAACAACAACCAGAGTCATTTTGCATGTGTGTTCTTTACACATACCACCTATGGATCCACCAGCGTCATTGCATGTGTGTTCTTTTCACTAACAACAACCAGAGTCATTTTGCATGTGTGTTCTTTTCACATACCACCTATGGATCCACCAGTGTCATTGAAATGTGTGTTCTCTACAGAGACCACACATGGATTCACCGGTGTTATTGCATGTATGTTCTTTTCACTAACAACAACTGGAGTCATTGCATGTGTGTTCTCTTCACAATCCACACATGGATCCACCAGTGTCATTGCATGTGTGTTCTTTTTAGTAACAACAACCATTGTCATTGCATGTGTGCTCTCTTCAGAGACCACACATGGATCCACCAGTGTCATTGCATGTGTGTTCTTTTTTACTAACAACAACAAGAGTCATTGAAATATGTGCTCTCTTCAGAGACCACACATGGATCCACCAGTGTCATTGCATGTGTGTTCTTTTCAGTAACAACAACCCGAGTCATTTTGCATGTGTCTTCTTTTCACATACCACATATGGATCCACCAGTGTCATTGCATGTGTGCTCTTTTCACAATCCACTCATGGATCCACCAGTGTCATTGCATGTGTGTTCTTTTTAGTAACAACAACTAGAGTCATTTTGCATGTGTTTTTTTTCACATACCACCTATGGATCCACCAGTGTCATTGCATGTGTGTTCTTTTCACTAACAACAACCAGAGTCATTTTGCATGTGTGTTCTTTTCACATACCACCTATGGATCCACCAGTGTCATTGAAATGTGTTCTCTCTACAGACACCACACATGGATCCACCGGTTTCATTGCATGTATGTTCTTTTCACTAACAACAACTGGAGTCATCGCATGTGTGTTCTCTTCACAATCCACACATGGATCCACCAGTGTCATTGCATGTGTGTTCTTTTCACAATCCACCCATGGATCCACTAGTGTCATTGCATGTGTGTTCTTTTTGGTAACAACAAGCAGAGTCATTTTGCATGTGTGTTCTTTACACATACCACCTATGGATCCACCAGCGTCATTGCATGTGTGTTCTTTTCACTAACAACAACCAGAGTCATTTTGCATGTGTGTTCTTTTCACATACCACCTATGGATCCACCAGTGTCATTGAAATGTGTGTTCTCTACAGAGACCACACATGGATTCACCGGTGTTATTGCATGTATGTTCTTTTCACTAACAACAACTGGAGTCATTGCATGTGTGTTCTCTTCACAATCCACACATGGATCCACCAGTGTCATTGCATGTGTGTTCTTTTTAGTAACAACAACCATTGTCATTGCATGTGTGCTCTCTTCAGAGACCACACATGGATCCACCAGTGTCATTGCATGTGTGTTCTTTTTACTAACAACAACAAGAGTCATTGAAATATGTGCTCTCTTCAGAGACCACACATGGATCCACCACTGTCATTGCATGTGTGTTCTTTTCAGTAACAACAACCCGAGTCATTTTGCATGTGTCTTCTTTTCACATACCACATATGGATCCACCAGTGTCATTGCATGTGTGCTCTTTTCACAATCCACACATGGATCCACCAGTGTCATTGCATGTGTGTTCTTTTTAGTAACAACAACTAGAGTCATTTTGCATGTGTTTTTTTTCACATACCACCTATGGATCCACCAGTGTCATTGCATGTGTGTTCTTTTCACTAACAACAACCAGAGTCATTTTGCATGTGTGTTCTTTTCACATACCACCTATGGATCCACCAGTGTCATTGAAATGTGTTCTCTCTACAGACACCACACATGGATCCACCGGTTTCATTGCATGTATGTTCTTTTCACTAACAACAACTGGAGTCATCGCATGTGTGTTCTCTTCACAATCCACACATGGATCCACCAGTGTCATTGCATGTGTGTTCTTTTTAGTAACAACAACCAGTGTCATTGCATGTCCGTTCTCTTCAGAGACCACACATGGATCCACCAGTGTCATTGCATCTGTGTTCATTTTACTAACAACAACAAGAGTCATTGAAATGTGTGCTCTCTACAGAGACCACACATGGATCCACCAGTGTCATTGCATGTGTGTTCTTTTCACTAACAACAACCAGAGTCATTGCATGTGTGTTCTTTTCACATACCACATATGGATCCACCAGTGTCATTGAAATGTGTGTTCTCTACAGAGACCACACATGGATCCACCAGTTTCATTGCATGTGTGTTCTTTTTGGTAACAACAACCAGTCATTTTGCATGTGTGTTCTTTTCACATACCACCTATGGATCCACCAGTGTCATTGCATGTGTGTTCTCTTCACAATCCACACATGGATCCACCAGTGTCATTGCATGTGTGTTCTTTTTAGTAACAACAACCAGTGTCATTGCATGTGTGTTCTCTTCAGAGACCACAGATGGATCCACTCGTGTCATTGCATGTGTGTTCTTTTTACTAACAAAAACAAGAGTCATTGAAATGTGTGCTCTCTTCAGAGACCACACATGGATCCACCAATGTCATTGCATGTGGGTTCTTTTGAGTAACAACAACCAGAGTCATTGCATGTGTTTTCTTTTCACATACCATATATGGATCCACCAGTGTCATTGCATGTGTGCTCTTTTCATAATCCATCCATGGATCCGCCAGTGTCATTGCATGTGTGTTCTTTTTAGTAACAACAACCAAAGTCATTTTGCATGTGTGTTGTTTTCACATATCACCTATGGATCCGACAGTGTCATTCATGCGTGTTCTTTTCACTAACAACCATAGTCATTGCATGTGTGTTCTTTTCACAATACACATATGGATCCACCAGTGTCATTGAAATGTGTGTTCTCTACAGAGACCACACATGGATCCACCAGTGTCATTGCATGTGTGTACTTTTTAGTAACAACAACCAGTAATTTTGCATGTGTGTTCTTTTCACATACCACCTATGGATCCACCAGTGTCATTGCATGTGTGTTCTCTTCACAATCCACACATGGATCCACCAGTGTCATTGCATGTGTGTTCTTTTTAGTAACAACAACCAGTGTCATTGCATGTGTGTTCTGTACAAAAACCACACATGGATCCACTAGTGTCATTGCATGTGTGTTATTTTTACTAACAACAACAAGAGTCATTGAAATGTGTGCCCTCTTCAGAGACTACACATGGATCCACCAGTGTCATTGCATGTGTGTTCTTTTTAGTAACAACAACAAGTGTCATTGCATGTGTGTTCTCTTCAGAGACCTCACATGGATCCACCAGTGTCATTGCATGTGTCTTCTTTTTACTAACAACAACAAGATTCATTGAAATGTGTGCACTCTTCAGAGACCACACATGGATCCACCAGTGTCATTGCATGTTTGTTCTTTTCACTAACAACAACCAGAGTCATTGCATGTGTGTTCTTTTCACATACCAAATATGGATCCACCAGTGTCATTGAAATGTGTGTTCTCTACAGAGACCACACATGGATCCACCAGTGTCATTGCATGTGTGTTCTTTTCAGTAACAACAACCAGTCATTTTGCATGTGTGTTCTTTTCACATAACACCTATGGATCCACTAGTGTCATTGCATGTGTGTTCGCTTCACAATCCACACATGGATCCACCAATGTCATTGCATGTGTGTTCTTTTTAGTAACAACAACCCGTGTCATTGCATGTGTGTTCTCTTTAGAGACCACACATGGATCCACCAGTGTCATTGCATGTGTGTTCTTTTTACTAACAACAACAAGAGTCATTGAAATGTGTACTCTCTTTAGAGACCACGCATGGATCCACCAGTGTCATTGCATATGTGTTCTCTTCACATACCACCTATGGATCCACCAGTGTCATTGCATGTGTTCTTTTTAGTAACAACAACCAGAGTCATTTTGCATTTGTGTTCTTTTCACATACCACCTATGGATCCACCAGTGTCATTGCATGTGTGTTCCTTTCACAATCCACCCATGGATCCACTGGGGTCATTGCATGTGTGTTATTTTTAGTAACAACAACCAGTGTCATTGCATGTGTGTTCTCTTCCGAGACCACATATGGATCCACCAGTGTCATTGCATGTGTGTTCTTTTTACTAACAACAACAAGAGTCATTGAAATGTGTGTTCTTCTCACATACCACCTATGGATCCACCAGTGTCATTGCATGTGTGTCCATTTCATAATCCACCTATGGATCCACCAGTGTCATTGCATGTGTGTTCTTTTTAGTAACAACAACCAGAGTCATTTTGCATGTTTGTTCTTCTCACATACCACCTATGGATCCACTAGTGTCATTGCATGTGTGTTTTTTTCACAAACAATAAGAGTCATTGCATGTGTGTTCTTTTCACATACCACATATGGATCCACCAGTGTCATTGCATGTGTGTTCTCGTCACAATCCACACATGGATCCACCAGTGTCATTGCATGTGTGTTCTCTTTAGTAACAACAACCAGTGTCATTGCATGTGTGTTCTCTTTAGAGACCTCACATGGATCCACCAGTGTCATTGCATGTGTGTTCTTTTTACTAACAACAACAAGAGTCATTGAAATGTGTGCTCTCTTTATAGACCACACATGGATCCACCAGTGTCATTACATGTGTGTTCTTTTCACTAACAACAACTAGAGTCATTGCATGTGTGTTCTTTTCACATACCACATATGGATCCACCAGTGTGATTGAAATGTGAGTTCTCTATAGAGACCACACATGGATCCACCAGTGTCTTTTTAGTAACAACCAGAGTCATTTTGCATGTGTGTTCTTTACACATACCACCTATGGATCCACCAGTGTCATTGCATGTGTGTTCTTTTCACAATCCACCCATGGATCCACTAGTGTCATTGCATGTGTGTTCTTTTTAGTAACAATAACTAGAGTCATTTTGCATGTGTGTTCTTTTCACATACCACCTATGGATCCACAAGTGTCATTGCATGTGTGTTCTTTTCACAATACACCCATGGATACACTAGTGTCATTGCATGTGTGTTCTTTTTGGTAACAACAACCAGAGTCATTTTGCATGTGTGTTCTTTTCACATACCACCTATGGATCCACCAGTGTCATTGCATGTGTGTTCCTTTCACAATCCACCCATGGATCCACTGGGGTCATTGCATGTGTGTTATTTTTAGTAACAACAACCAGTGTCATTGCATGTGTGTTCTCTTCCGAGACCACATATGGATCCACCAGTGTCATTGCATGTGTGTTCATTTTACTAACAACAACAAGAGTCATTGAAATGTGTGTTCTTCTCACATACCACCTATGGATCCACCAGTGTCATGTCATGTGTGTTCATTTCATAATCCACCTATGGATCCACCAGTGTCATTGCATGTGTGTTCTTTTTAGTAACAACAACCAGAGTCATTTTGCATGTGTGTTCTTCTCACATACCACCTATGGATCCACTAGTGTCATTGCATGTGTTTTTTTTTCACAAACAATAAGAGTCATTGCATGTGTGTTCTTTTCACATACCACATATGGATCCACCAGTGTCATTGCATGTGTGTTCTTGTCACAATCCACACATGGATCCACCAGTGTCATTGCATGTGTGTTCTTTTTAGTAACAACAACCAGTGTCATTGCATGTGTGTTCTCTTTAGAGACCTCACATGGATCCACCAGTGTCATTGCATGTGTGTTCTTTTTACTAACAACAACAAGAGTCATTGAAATGTGTGCTCTCTTTAGAGACCACACATGGATCCACCAGTGTCATTACATGTGTGTTCTTTTCACTAACAACAACCAGAGTCATTGCATGTGTGTTCTTTTCACATACCACATATGGATCCACCAGTGTGATTGAAATGTGAGTTCTCTACAGAGACCACACATGGATCCACCAGTGTCTTTTTAGTAACAACCAGAGTCATTTTGCTTTTGTGTTCTTTACACATACCACCTATGGATCCACCAGTGTCATTGCATGTGTGTTCTTTTCACAATCCACCCATGGATCCACTAGTGTCATTGCATGTGTGTTCTTTTTAGTAACAATAACTAGAGTCATTTTGCATGTGTGTTCTTTTCACATACCACCTATGGATCCACAAGTGTCATTGCATGTGTGTTCTTTTCACAATACACCCATGGATACACTAGTGTCATTGCATGTGTGTTCTTTTTGGTAACAACAACCAGAGTCATTTTGCATGTGTGTTCTTTTCACATACCACCTATGGATCCACCAGTGTCATTGCATGTGTGTTTTTTCACTAACAACAACCAGAGTCATTTTGCATGTGTGTTCTTTTCACATACCACCTATGGATCCACCAGTGTCATTGAAATGTGTGTTCTCTACAGAGACCACACATGGATCCACCGGTGTCATTGCATGTATGTTCTTTTCACTAACAACAACTGGAGTCATTGCATGTGTGTTCTCTTCACAATCCACACATGGATCCACCAGTGTCATTGCATGTGTGTTCTTTTTAGTAACAACAACCATTGTCATTGCATGTGTGCTCTCTTTAGAGACCACACATGGATCCACCAGTGTCATTGCATGTGTGTTCTTTTTACTAACAACAACAAGAGTCATTGAAATATGTGCTCTCTTCAGAGACCACACATGGATCCACCACTGTCATTGCATTTGTGTTCTTTTCAGTAACAACAACCCGAGTCATTTTGCATGTGTCTTCTTTTCACATACCACATATGGATCCACCAGTGTCATTGCATGTGTGCTCTTTTCACAATCCACCCATGGATCCACCAGTGTCATTGCATGTGTGTTCTTTTTAGTAACAACAACTAGAGTCATTTTGCATGTGTTTTTTTTCACATACCACCTATGGATCCACCAGTGTCATTGCATGTGTGTTCTTTTCACTAACAACAACCAAAGTCATTTTGCATGTGTGTTCTTTTCACATACCACCTATGGATCCACTAGTGTCATTGAAATGTGTGTTCTCTACAGAGACCACACATGGATCCACCGGTGTCATTGCATGTATGTTCTTTTCACTAACAACAACTGGAGTCATTGCATGTGTGTTCTCTTCACAATCCACACATGGATCCACCAGTGTCATTGCATGTGTGTTCTTTTTAGTAACAACAACCATTGTCATTGCATGTGTGCTCTCTTTAGAGACCACACATGGATCCACCAGTGTCATTGCATGTGTGTTGTTTTTACTAACAACAACAAGAGTCATTGAAATGTGTGCTCTCTTCAGAGACCACACATGGATCCACCAGTGTCATTGCATGTGTGTTCTTTTCACCAACAACAACAAGAGTCATTGCATGTGTGTTCTTTTCACATACCACATATGGATCCACCAGTGTCATTGAAATGTGTGTTCTCTACAGAGACCACACATGGATCCACCAGTGTCATTGCATGTGTGTTCTTTTTGGTAACAACAACCAGTCATTTTGCATGTGTGTTCTTTTCACATACCACCTATGGATCCACCAGTGTCATTGCATGTGTGTTCTCTTCCAAATCCACACATGGATCCACCAGTGTCATTGCATGTGTGTTCTTTTTAGTAACAACAAACAGTGTCATTGCACGTGTGATCTCTTCAGAGACCACAGATGGATCCACTCGTGTCATTGCATGTGTGTTATTTTTACTAACAAAAACAACAGTCATTGAAATGTGTGCTCTCTTCAGATACCACACATGGATCCACCATTGTCATTGCATGTGGGTTCTTTTGAGTAACATTAACCAGAGTCATTGCATGTGTGTTCTTTTCACATACCATATATGGATCCACCAGTGTCATTGCATGTGTGCTCTTTTCATAATCCATCCATGGATCCGCCAGTGTCATTGCATGTGTGTTCTTTTAGTAACAACAACCAAAGTCATTTTGCATGTGTGTTGTTTTCACATATCACCTATGGATCCGACAGTGTCATTGCATGTGTGTTATTTTCACTAACAACCATAGTCATTGCATGTGTGTTCTTTTCACAATACACATATGGATCCACCAGTGTGATTGAAATGTGTGTTCTCTATAGAGACCACACATGGATCCACCAGTGTCATTGCATGTGTGTTCTTTTTAGTAACAACAACCAGTAATTTTCCATGTGTGTTCTTTTCACATACCACCTATGGATCCACCAGTGTCATTGCATGTGTGTTCTCTTCACAATCCACACATCGATCCACCAGTGTCATTGCATGTGTGTTCTTTTTAGTAACAACAACCAGTGTCATTGCATGTGTGTTCTCTTCAAAGACCGCACATGGATCCACTAGTGTCATTGCATGTGTGTTATTTTTACTAACAACAACAAGAGTCATTGAAATGTGTGCTCTCTTCAGAGACCACACATGGATCCACCAGTGTCATTGCATGTGTGTTCTTTTCAGTAACAACAACCAGAGTCATTGCATGTGTGTTCTTTTAACATACCACATATGGATCCACCAGTGTCATTGCATGTGTGTTCTTTTTAGTAACAACAACCAGAGTCATTTTGCATGTGTATTCTTTTCACATATCACCTATGGATCCACTAGTGTCATTGCATGTGTGTTCTTTTCACTAACAACAACCAAAGTCATTGCAAGTGTGTTCTTTTCACATTCCACATATGTATCCACCAGTGTCATTGAAATGTGTGTTCTCTACAGAGACCACACATAGATCCACCAGTGTCATTGCATGTGTGTTCTTTTTAGTGACAACAACCAGTCATTTTGCATGTGTGTTCTTTTCACATATCACCTACGGATCCACCAGTGTCATTGCATGTGTGTTCTCTTCACAATCCACACATTGATCCACCAGTGTCATTGCATGTGAGTTCTTTTTAGTAACAACATCCAGTGTCATTGCATGTGTGTTCTCTTTAGAGACCACACATGGATCCACAAGTGTCATTGCATGTGTGTTCTTTTTACTAACAACAACAAGAGTCATTGAAATGTGGGCTCTCTTCAGAGACCACACATGGATGCACCAGTGTGATTGCATGTGTGTTCTTTTCACTAACAACAACCAGAGTCATTGCATGTGTGTTCTTTTCGCATACCACATATGGATCCACCAGTGTCATTGAAATGTGTGTTCTCTACAGAGACCACACATGGATCCACCAGTGTCATTGCATGTGTGTTCTTTTTAGTAACAACAACCAGTCATTTTGCATGTGTGTTCTTTTCACATACCACCTATGGATCCACCAGTGTCATTGAATGTGTGTTCTCTTCACAATCCACACATGGATCCATCAGTGTCATTGCATGTGTGTTCTTTTTAGTAACAACAACCAGTGTCATTGCATGTGTGTTCTCTTCACAATCCACACATGGATCCACCAGTGTCATTGCATGTGTGTTCTTTTTCCTAACAATAACAAGAGTCATTGAAATGTGTGCCCTCTTTAGAGACCACACATGGATCCAGCAGTGTCATTGCATGTGTGATCTTTTCAAAATCCACCCATGGATCCACCAGTGTCATTGCATGTGTGTTCTTTTTAGTAACAACAACGAGAGTCATTTTGCATGTGTGTTCTCTTCACATACCCCCTATGGATCCACCAGTGTCATTGCATGTGTGTTCCTTTTAGTAACAACAACCAGAGTCATTGAAATGTGTGTTCTTCTCACATACCACCTATGGATCCACCAGTGTCATTTCATGTGTGTTCATTTCATAATCCACCTATGGATCCACTAGTGTCATTGCATGTGTGTTCTTTTTAGTAACAACAACCAGAGTCATTTTGCATGTGTATTCTTCTCACATACCGCCTATGGATATACCAGTGTGATTGCATGTGTGTTCTTTTCACTAACAACAGCCAGAGTCATTGCATGTTTGTTCTTTTCACATACCACATATGGATCTACCAGTGTCATTGAAATGTGTGTTCTATACAGAGACCACACATGGATCCACCAGTGTCATTGCATGTGTGTTCTTTCTAGTAACAACAACTAGAGTCATTTTGCATGTGTGTTCTTTTCACATACCACCTATGGATCCACTAGTGTCATTGCATGTGTGTTCTTTTCATAATCCACCCATGGATCCACCAGTGTCATTGCATGTGTGTAATTTTTAGAAACAACAACCAGAATCATTTTGCATGTGTGTTCTTTTCACATACCACCTATGGATCCACAAGTTTCATTGCATGTGTGTTCTTTTCACTAACAACAACCAGAGTCATTTTGCATGTGTGTTCTTTTCACTAACAACAACCAGTGTCATTGCATGTGTGTTCTCTTCAGAGTCCACACATGGATCCACCAGTGTCATTGCATGTGTGCTCTTTTCACGATCCACCCATGGATCCACCAGTGTCATTGCAGGTGTGTTCTTTTTAGTAACAACAACCAGAGTCATTTTGCATGTGTGTTCTTTTCACATACCACCTATGGATCCACCAGTGTCATTGCATGTGTGTTCTTTTTAGTAACAACAACCAGAGTCATTTTTAATGTGTATTCTTCTCACATACCACCTATGGATCCACCAGTGTCATTGCATGTGTGTTCTTTTCACTAACAACAACCAGAGTCATTGCATATTTGTTCTTTTCACATACCACATATGGATCTACCAGTGTCATTGAAATGTGTGTTCTCTACAGAGACCACACATGGATCCACCAGTGTCATTCCATGTGTGTTCTTTCTAGTAACAACAACTAGAGTCATTTTGCATGTGTGTTCTTTTCACATACCACCTATGGATCCACCAGTGTCATTGCATGTGTGTTCTTTTCACAATCCACCCATGGATCCACCAGTGTCATTGCATGTGTGTTCTTTTTAGTAACAACAACCAGAGTCATTTTGCATGTGTGTTCTTTTCACATACCACCTATGGATCCACCAGTGTCATTGCATGTGTGTTCTTTTCACTAACAACAACCAGAGTCATTTTGCATGTGTGTTGTTTTCACTAACAACAACCAGTGTCATTGCATGTGTGTTCTCTTCAGAGTCCACACATGGATCCACCAGTGTCATTGCATGTGTGCTCTTTTCACGATCCACCCATGGATCCACCAGTGTCATTGCACGTGTGTTCTTTTTAGTAACAACAACCAGAGTCATCTTGCATGTGTGTTCTTTTCACATACCACCTATGGATCCACCAGTGTCATTGAAATGTGTGCTCTCTTCAGAGACCACACATGGATCCACCAGTGTCATTGCATGTGTGTTCTTTTCAGTAACAACAACCAGAGTCATTGCATGCGTGTTCTTTTCACATACCACATATGGATCCACCAGTGTCATTGCATGTGTGTTCTTTTTATTAACAACATCCAGAGTCATTAGGATGTGTGTTCTCTTTAGAGACCACACATGGATCCACCAGTGTCATTGAAATGTGTATTATTTTCAACTACCGCCATTGGCCACAAACAATCGGGACGCAGAACTAACCAGCAACCGCTCTGGGCTTCTAGTAGACCCGATCCCCGGTTGTTAGGCGTCGTTGGATCAGGGAGCGTGGACGATAGTGATGTCCTTCGCGAGGGTGATGAGCGAGAATTCTATTCTACGAACTGATTGGCCGTGGCAACTATGCTGGGCCTACGTCCTTGCCTCTATTCCCTTAACCTCGGGGCCGAAAATCAGATTGTCTTCCTTCATCGCCATGGAGAGGGAGAGGCCCAAACTCAGCTTGCACGAGGCTCAGATGTTCCCCCACTACGACATACTCCCGCCGCCATTAGCGAGGCTTCGGCCGGCTTCAAGCTCAGCTATGCCGGGGTTCCTGTCGCGCCACTCTTGCGCGACAACGCGTTGGCAAGGCAGACCGAGGAGCGCCGCCGCCAGCTATCGGAGCGGAAGAGGGCAATGGAGCGGTACTCGCGTACGAGCGCGTACTGGCGAAAGCTGTTCAAGAAGGAGCGGGCTGCGTTGATTGTGCTGTGCGGAACCCACTGGCGGGAGATCCACCCGGATCTGCGCAACCCCGAAGGGAGGCAGCGCTTCTAGGCAGTGCCTGGGCGTACGACCTCCACCGTTATCGATGCAGCACGCCGTGAAGAATCCATGAGGAGGAGGAACGCTGCCGGGAACGTCGGGATCGATTCCGACGCGGAGGAGGTGCGGCGCGGACACGCGCGCAATGATGGGTCTCATGAGGATCCTGGGTCGATTTAGGCCACTTTAGCAAATTAAATGGGAAAATTTGCTGCAAGACACCGTTATTTTCTGTCAGTTGCTGCAACACACCGTCGGATTGTGTCTTTGCCAGGTATCATTATAATTGAGCGGTGTGTTTTAGCAAACGCCAGAAAATAACGGTATCTTGTAGCAAATTTTCCCAAATTAAATGTATGTACGGTATCTTAATGCGCTCTTTGGATCTGGGTCACCTGAGTCATGGTCGATTATCGTCATAATCTATATATGTTGGCCATGTTTTAGTTGCCTTTGTCTTTGAAACTAGTCGGTCGAGACTCGTCCGATCCTAAAAATAAAGTTCGCGCCTTCCCTGGCATATCTGATGGGACAATATGCTGACTCTGCTCCCATCACTTGATGGCAGAGCCGTAATTTGGAGTGCGCCTGAGGAGAAGGGATCGAGCGTGTTGTAATAGTGTACTACTCCTGTCCAGATATAACTGACTTGTTTTTTTTAGATATTTAATAAATGTGTCTATACCCAAAACATGTCTAGATACATGTTTTAGGTTTCTCTGTCTTTCAAACTAATCAAAAGTCGCCAAATTCTGAACAAACAAAGTCATTACGTTCACACCTGATGGGACAATACGCTGACTCTACTACTTGATGGCACAGCCATAATTCTGGAGTGCGCCAGAGGAGATGAGAATGCAAGGGAGATAGGAACTAGTAGCCGCGTCCAAACGCTGGTAAAAAATTAATGTAATAATATTTTTTTAAAAATGTAATCTGGTCCACATGACCCTATCACAGACACGTTGCATGCGCCAGATATAAATAAAGACGACACGGCTAGTTTAGTTTCAATGATACAATTCAACATAGGATGTTACTGTTCCCGCATCTTTCTGCTCCTCTTATTAGTCTGCTAGCCCACGTTGCATTAAGTATCAGTTGATGAGGATAAAAAAATGATAAAATGGCAAATAAAACAATTTTTAAGCTTACCTTTCATCCGGAGAATCGTACAAAGATGAAATTGGCAGGGATTTATTATTTCTCCTGCAGTTAGCCGAAAGATCCTCAAGAACATCCTCAATCACCCCTGCAACTTCTTCATATTCTAATACATCTCCATTATTTGTCCTTTCCTCCCTATTCCGGTTACCCTTTTGTTTCTTTTCACACCCTTTTCTCGCCGGCACCTCCACTTCTTCATAAATTGGCTGCTTACGTACGTTTTCCTCCGAGTGCTCATCACCTTCTTCGCGCTGCTCTTCCGCCAGTTCTAGCTGAGAAGCCTCATTTTCTGCCACCGGGGTGTGAACAGGGACAATAGCATGTGTCACTGGGTTTTTGCACAACCTCTTGATATGGTCGAATCCGCCACAACGTCCGCATTTCCTTTTCCTAGCACCAAGCCTTGGACCTTTATAGGTGGAGGCTATGATCCTTAGCTTTCTAGGCCTCCCAGGTGGCCTCCTAAGAACTGGTGGTTGAAGTTTGAACCCTGGATCGACAATCTCCCAATCATTTTCATCTGCCATAGGTGGTATGTTTTCTGCATAAGTTGCATCAAACTTGTCCACGGAGAAATAGTTGTCGACATAGTTCTCTATTTCAGCTCCGTTACCTCTAAGCTTTAAGATGAAGTAAATTGCATGGTGACATGGCAGACCCGATGTCTGCCCTTTGCCGCATGAACAAGTCTTGTTTCCAATGTCTATAGTGTACCTCCGTTCACTTCCACGCTTGTATTCTGCATAAACCTCGGCCAATGTTCTGGAACTTCTGACCACCCTCATCTTTATCGTTCTCATTGCCCTGGTTCTTGCATTCAGTAACATAACCACCTTTGGAACTATTTTATGGCCTAAAAATTTTCTTGCACAAATTATTTGCCTTAAATCTATCTTCACCATTATGCACTGTCTTATTGCATCCAACAAAATAACAATTCCAAGTGTCTTCATGCCTGAAATCTTATCATTGAAACTCTCTGCCAAATTATTGCATACAAAATCCACCTTGCTTAACTCACCAAACTTGCTTCTGGCCCATAGCTTGGTGTGATGTTCCTCAAGGTATTTTTCACCTTTGGAACTACATACATGTTCTGCAAGTAAGTAGCATGCGTGATTGGGATGTATGTGTATGTTGATCGCCACAAGTCCTCTTCAAAGATCTTTCCTTCGAACTTCTTCGTGAAGTTAGTAGCGAGGTGCCGCATGCATTCCCTATGCTCAACCCCAGGAAACACAGCATCAACAGCATTCTCAAGACCCTCGGATGCACCGGTGTGTATCACCAAGCCTTCAGGGTGACCAATTACTTCCCATAGTCTCTGCATGAACCATGTCCAGCTTTCATTTGATTCACCCTCAAGAACAACATAAGCTACGGGTAGAAGCCAATTATGCGCGTCCAAAGCACAAGCAGAAGCAACATGTCCCCTGAACTTCCCTGTTAAAGAAGTTGCGCCTATTGCCAAGTATGGCCTGCAGCCTTCTAGGAACCCCTTCTAGCATGCCTTCAGGATAAAACATCTCTGAAGCATATCTTATCTGCACCTTATACATGACCCTCGAGACCTTTTCTCTCCCTTTCACAACCTCGTGTCGATGTCAACAACACTACCAGGTGATGTTTTCTCTACCTGAGCTTTGAAACTATACAACATATGAAAACTGTCATTCCACTTGCCTTGAATGAAGTCTAGAGCCATCTCCTTCCCATCAAAGACTCTCTGATAAGGAATCAGAACGTTAAACTTTTTGCTAATCTTTGCTCTGAGTTCAGCTGGTCCAATGTTATGATCCTGCCACACCCAGTCAAGTACAGTAGCAGCAATCCACTTGGTAGTCGCCGGTCTAATTTTACCACTTAAAGAAGTATTAGGGCAGTTGTGTTCCTTCGTGTTTACTTTGATCTGCATTCGATAAGAATCCAAATAATTCAGAGCTAGTTATCAGCAGAATAAATATGAGAAAGACTGAAACTAAATTTAGCTATTGCAACCTGAAATGGGTGTCCACCCTGCATTGGAGATGCATGTAATCTCCATTTACACACATTACTTTCCCTACAGTGCACCCTAAATCTCTTTTGGTCGCTCTTTTCAATGATAAATTCGAACCCAACTCCGATTGCATAGGTTGTAACTGCATATCTGCAGTCCTCCACATTATCAAAGACAGTCCCCTCATTAATTGTAGGATTGTCCCCGTCAAAGTGTATCACTGGCCTATCCATGTCTTCGTCGTTGCATCTACATCCCATTTCCACATCTTCACATTCCTCTTCCTCATCAGTCCCATAGTCAGGCTCAAAGTTTGAATCAACCAAATATTCCCTACTCTCCATCCTATCAGGGTCATTAGCCACGTCTGGATATGCTTTCTCATCATCATCCGCACCGCCACACGTTTCAGTGCCTTCATGCTCGCTTGACAAAGCATCATGCTCAAGGACAAGCTGTATAGACGTCCTGCGGTTACCAACCTATATCCTTGGCATCACCAAGGGACTATAAACGCTAATTGGGGTATGCAGATAAGGAATCACAGTTCTTACCTTTCAATGTGGACGCACGACACCTTCTCCATTCTCCATACCTCCAAAGCTCTGCACCCCGCTACCTCTCCCCCCGTTTCGTTGTCCTCTGTGCTCTCCAGACTTGAAGGAGATTCCGTGCTCTCCAGCCGCGCAGCAACCATATCCGTACTCTCAAGCCTCACAGGATCCATCTCTGAGCGGGATCCGGATCACTAGCGTCGTTGGGCCCCTAACCTAACGGCCGACTCTCAGTTTTCGTTTCCAGACACGCATGGGCGGTGGGCGGCGACAAGGAGACATGGCAGGGAGGGGAGGGAAGGGGACGTGAGGGGATGGCAGGGAGGGGAGGGCGGGAGGACGACGGCCCAAGGGGATGACGAGAGCGGTGCACAACTGAGCGGAAATGTGGCGGCAGGAGCAGAGGAGAGGAGCGGAGCGGAGCTGGTTGCGACAAAGCATGGAAAATTGCACAATAATGTGTTGGTGGGCCACACCAGCCCTCGAACCTGGGAAGCGTGCCGTCGTAGGTGGAGGAGGCGGGCCCGCCTGTCAGAAAACATGCCACCTGTCAGCGCACTATGCACGGGGAGCACTTCACGGAATTTTAGCTGGTCCCACATGTCAGTCTGTTTGGTCAAAACTTGCACGCAGAATTCAAAGTATTTATTTTTAGTAGCTTCTTTCAGAATTCTCTGTGTTCGACACGGCATCACTTCAGCCGAATTCGGTCCCACAAGGAAAATTGCACAATAATGAGTTGGTAGGAGACACCACCCTCGAACTCGGGATGCGCCGTCGAAGGTGGAGGGGCGGCCCGCCGAGAAAACATGCCATGTCGGCATCCCTGCTTCGATGCCTTTAAAAAATAACACACGCCACGTTATCCCTCTTCGATGGTGTTGCTACACTCGACGGTACATGGTGGCATATAAATAATATCGTATAAACATAAGGGCACAGTCGTCAACATTTCTAAAATGAAACCCGGTCCCGTCTCCTACCTGTCCTGGTACATTGCCCAATGAGGTGGATAGCCACGATCGATCTTTTTAATACATTCGCACTCTTATGCTGAGAAGGGAAATAAAGATTGAGCTGTTAATGCAACGAGTGTCGAATTATTACCCTCTAAGGAAATGGGAAATGGTTATTTTCACGCGTGCCCATAGTCCAAACCCATCGTCGCCTTTTCACTCCCTTCTTCGACTAACCACAGTTCACCTTGCAGCTCCTCCGCCGCACCAACTAGGGTAACATGGCCCGCCTAAGCCGCCACAGACACCGCCAAAACTGGGTATTTAGCCCTCTAAGGCAGGCCATGAAGCTCTACTTCAAGGCTGGTCTCCTTTGCCACCAGCGAGGATTTCCCGAATGTGCCGAATCGGCGCGATGGCAATCAAGGCGTTGTCGGTGCGGATGCAAGGGGGCCAAGAGAGCGATGTGGAGAAATCGCGCGGCGGCATTACAGCATGCTCTAGGCAATGGGAACAAGGTACGTATCAAATCGTTCATGAGAGCATGCCGCCGAGGGTACACACCCTCGAACAGGGCAGTGCCAAGGTCTAGGAACTCTCGTGTCCACGCTTCGGCGCAGACTACCTTACCTCAGTGGGGTAGGCTGGGAGCACGCCGTCTGCGGCAAAGACGCTCGATCCTACGCACCGTCAAAGGCCATACCGTGGCGACGACCAAGCGTCTACACTCAGCATGCTAGATTGTTCGACAGCCGGAGCCGGCGGCGGGCATCAGCTCAGCCCCAGAATTCAGGTTCGAGTTCACACGGACCTACGATCCCGAGAAGGAGATGTCGCATTTCAGTTTCGAAGAAATCGTTGCGGCGGCACGGATGGTCCAACTGAACCGGGACTGGCGCATGCAAATCGCTCGTGCATGAACGATGCAGATTTCTTGTAGTTTGGCGGGAAGGCAATAGATCAGTTTGGGTTAAATGATCAAAGAACTTATGTCCTCTCAAGGCAATTGGCCAGCCAACTTTTCTGGTGGAGATCTATAGTTTATTCAGTGTAGAATAGTTAAGTTCAGACTGAAGAATGGCTTTTGTAGATGAAATGCTGATGAATTGTTCTATAAACTAGTAGGAAGTTTAGCCCAATTTTGTGCAGGTATAAGACCCTTTTGTATGGAAGTACTACTATTGTAAGCAAATATTATCAAGTACCTATTTCCTTCAATTACTAGTCGTGGTTCAATCCAGTTAACTGGCATCTTTTTATCCCAGACTACAGATTTTGCGTCTGCTGTCTATGCTGTAAACCATTTTTTCCTTTGTCTTGTGTTGCCTGCAAAATGGTCATGCAGTTCAACGTGTTACAAGTGTAGCTACCTTGTACTCCCTCCGTTTCAAAATATAAGATGTTTTAGCTTTGTGAATGAAGTGTATCTAGTCCCCTTTTAGTATGTAGGTTCATCTAGGTTTAGAAAGCACCATCACTAAAAGATGTCTAGATACGCTCCATTCACAAAGCTAAAACATCTTATATTTTGAAACAGAGGGAGTACTTGAAGAGGAGATGGACTACATTTTCCTGGCATCCACAGAATTGACATTGCTCATTGCCAGACCACCATCTTTTCATGAGGTTGTCCTTGGTTATTCACACAAATTATAAAACACGGTGTTCAACTACATCGATTCAAACCATTACACGCACACAAACTACATCAAATTCATTACCCACACATACTACATCGATTCAAACTATTACACACACATACTACTTCAAACTATTACACACACGTACTACATCGATTCAAACTATTACACAATTTTAGTCGATGCTAACTTCCTGCTACGCTCTCCATACCACAAATTCATTAGCCACACATACCACGACAATTCACTAGAGCTCTGTCTTCACTCGAGGGAAATCAGAACCACCAGCTCATCCAAGCCCGATACCCCCACCTAAACTATGTGCCCCGTCGCGAAACGGTGGCGGTCATGTGCCATCGATCCTTCCAGGCCAACACTGCAGGCGACGAGGGCGCTTTCTGGCAGCCTCTTCGGGGCCCTGAATGCCATGTACCGAGTCCAGAACCTCCTCCAGGTAGATGATGACCGGGTGCTTCCAAAGAAGTCGCCGCCTCGCCTCGCTTGGAATCGCACCTCGTACATCTTAGGAACAGCGTCAGATCTTTCAGCCACGCCTTTACCTCGATGACCCATCTGCCGCTCGGTGGCACGATTTCCACCATCGCCGCCAAGGCTCTCGGCGACCTTCTTGAGGGCCTCCGGCTCCCAAGCATCCAATGGGAGGCCGTCAAAGCCGAGTTTGGAGAAGAAACGAAGCTGCCCCAAGCGATCGTCCCACCCACAGGCACGATGCCAACGCATGAAGCTCATTTTCTCCCCGCAGCACTCGAAAGAACAGGAAGAATGCAGAATGCACTCGGTGTCTGAGCTGTGCTCGGACCGGACGAAAAAATCGAATGGCAGCACGCATACCTCAATGTTGACCTCATTTCGTATGATCCCAAAACGAGACCTGAAAGCTGACAACAACTCTGCCGACGACACGGCGGGATGGACGCCCAGCACGGTGGCCATGAGAGCATGGTCGTCGAACTGCTGTGCTAGGGCTACCATGCCTGGGGTGCGCGGCAACATGCAACTTCCCGAGGCCGGTCGCCGGCCTGGATCGCCCGCCGGGACGCGCTCCGCCGTGCGAGAAGGACTAGCTAGAGGTGATATATTAGTCTAGGGACGCCAAGCTCCGATACGGCGGACGATGCAACGACGATGGCTGTGAGCTTCGATTAGATGCGTGGGAGGTTGACCGGACATGGCATAGACGCAAATTAGAGCAAGTGCGAGCTCCGATCTGAGACGAGCAGCCGGAGCTGAGCAAATGTTATGGGGAGGGGCAGGGGGGAACACCAGAGCAGAGCAAAGAAATAGATCTCGTCCACTCAGGGATCTGGTCCATGCAGGGGTAAGCTAGTCCACGACCGCAAAAGATAACGGGGAATACTGACATGGCGGGCCAAGAAGAGTTGACCTAACGGCGGTATTTGAGTTCAACCGTTTTTCGTCTAGTTCAAACGACTATTTGGCCGTTAGATTTGTATTCACCCCCATTTGGCCCTTCTAGACAATTGGCGAATCTACTATGGCCCCTCCGCACGATTGATGGCAACTCGGGTACCGTGGTGCGCTCACCCACCAAGTTCGGTACCACAAACAAACATTCCCTATGATAGGGGCAATGAGAGCTCAAAGCTAACGAGTACCATACTTTCGGCATTTGGAAGCCTTTCAAAATTATTCAAAACCTTTTTATTTGCTTGTTGAGTCTCCATTTATTCTTTGAGCACCTTCTTGAGAGCATAGTTGTCATTCTTTGTGTTTGTCTCATTACTTGATTATTTGTGTTATGACTTTGATGCTTGTATCCTTGATATATTTACTTCTAGTCATCACTTGAACTTCAGAGGTGCCTTGACATTCATAATCAAAGGCAAGCGAGATACCACTCTATCATACCTTTTTATGAGCATTGTAATGCTGCTTATGTTTATGCTTCATGATACTTATTATTTTTGAGTTGGAATCTCTTCATAGCTTGCAATGACTATTAAGTAGACTCAGTTGCATACTCTTTATTATGAACTGTCTAAGTAGTTGATCGCATTGCTGAGAATATTTACATCTTATGAAGCAAATGTGTTCGTGAAAGTTCTTTTATCGCACTCAGTTTTCAACTGAATTGCTTGAGGACAAGCAATAAGCTAAGCTTGGGGGGAGTTGATACGTCCAAAACGTATCTACTTTCTCGAACACTTTTGCTATTGTTTCTCCTCTATACTTGTGTGATTTGGATACAACTAATGTGGACTGACGCTGTTTTCAGCAGAATTGCCTTGGTGTCTACTTTTTGTGCAGAAAATCAACTATCAGGAAAAATCCCGGAAAAATATGCCAAAAATCCTATTTCACTCGAAGACTCCATGAGCCAGAATACGAGAAGGAGAAGAGCTAGGGGGTGGCCACACCACCTGGTGGCGCGGGCCATGCCAGGCCGTGCCAGGTGGTGGTCTGGGCCCCCCAGGCACCCCCTCGGCCTCTCTCTTCGCTTATAAGGAGCCTTCTGACCTAAAAACTTCAGGGGGGGTTCGATGTTTTTCCAGAAGGAGTTCTGCTCCGCCGCCACCACCAGATTCCACGAAAAAGAAACTCCGTTTGGCACCTCACGGGACGGGAATTGGAGGAGATCATCGCCATCATTATCACCATCACTTCTCCATCGACCATCCATGTTTCCCCCATCTATGAGTGAGTAATCCCCCGCTGTAGGCTATGGGGATGGTAGGGATTGGATGAGATCATTCATGTAATGGCATCAGATTGTTAGGGCATGGTGCCTAGTATCTTTTATTAGTGCTTTATGACTTTGTTGCGACTTGTTGTGCTTAATGCTTGTCACTAGGGCCCGAGTGCCATGATTTC
Source organism: Avena insularis (assembly GCA_023614405.1). Taxonomy (NCBI): domain Eukaryota; kingdom Viridiplantae; phylum Streptophyta; class Magnoliopsida; order Poales; family Poaceae; genus Avena; species Avena insularis. The sequence continues at coordinate 326,027,924 of CM042688.1, forward strand.
AGATCTGAACATGTTATTGATTCATTATGATAGTATTGTTTATGGTCTTATCTACAAGTTGTATACACACGTTGTTGTTCAGAACCAATGGCCCCGAAGTGACAGAAATCAGGATAACCGGAGGGAATGGCTTTGATGTGAGGATCACATGTGCTCATGGAGTGTTAATGCTTTGCTCCGGTGCTCTATTAAAGGAGCACCTTAATTGCCGAGTTCCTTGAGGCCCAAACGGGCAAACGGGCAGGACAAAATATGTTGTGCAAGTTCTCATTGCGAGTACGTATGACTATATATGGAACACATGCCTAGGATTATCTAGTACTTGGATGCTTTATCATATTTATCTGCAATTGCCCTATGTTTTGATTGCTATGTGAATTGTCTTGTCCATGCAACGCCCGTCCATCCATCCCTATGCCTACCGCACTCGAATCCCACTGTTTACTGCTTTTGTTACTGCTGTCCTTACTTTACTACTACTGCTACTTTGCTATTCCTACTACAAAATTGTTGCTACTAATAAACTGATGTGAGCAAGATTGTTTCCAGGTGCAGCTGAATTGACAACTCAGTTGTTAAGGCTTATAAATATTCTTTGGCTCCCCATGTGTCGAATCAATAAATTGGGTTTCACTTCCTCAAAAGTACTATGATACACCCCCCTATACTTGTGGGTCATCATCCTCTCATAGACCACACATGGATCCACCGGTGGCATCGCATGTGTGTTCTTCCCATGAACCACAATTAGAGTCATCGCATGTCTGCTCTTTTCATGAACCATAGCTAGAGTCATTGCATGTATCTTCTTCCCACAGACCACACATGGATCCACCAGTGTCATTACATGTGTGTTCTTCCCATGAACCACACATGGATCCACCAGTGTCATCGCATGTCTGCTCTTTTCATGAACCACAGCTAGAGTCATTGCACACACATGGATCCACCGGTGGCATCGCATGTGTGTTCTTCCCATGAACCATAGTTAGAGTCATCGCATGTCTGCTCTTTTCATGAACCACAGCTAGAGTCATTGCATGTGTGTTATTCTCACAAACCACATAAGGATCCACCGGTGTAATTGCATGTGTGTTCCTCTCATAGACCACACATGGATCCATCAATGGCATCATAGGTCTGCTCTTTTCATGAACCATAGTTAGAGTCATTGCATCCGTGCTCTTTTAATGAACCACAGCTAGATTCATTGCATGTGTGTTCTTCTTACAAACCATATCAAGAACCACACCCAGTGTCATTGCATGTGTGTTCTTCTCATTAACCACACATTGATCCACCGGTGTCATTGCATGTCTGCTCTTCTCATTAACCATAGCTAGAGTCATTGCATGTCTGTTCTTTTCACAAACCACATATCACCAGAGTCATTGCACGTGTGTTCTTCCCACAGACCACACATGGATCCACCAGTGTCATTGCATGTGTGTTCTTCCCACAGACCACACATGGATCCACCAGTGTCATCGCATGTCTGCTCTTTTCATGAACAACAGCTAGAGTCATTGCATGTGTGTTCTTCTCACAGACCACATATCACCTGTGTCATTGCATGTGTGTTCTTCCCACAGACCACACATGGATCCACCAGTGTCATTGCATGTGTGTTCTTCCCACAGACCACACATGGATCCACCAGACTCATTGCATGTGTGTTCTTCCCATTAACCATAGCTAGATCTACCAGTCTCATTGCATTTCTGCTATTTTCATGAGCCACAACTAGAGTCATTGCATGTGTGTTCTTCTCACAAACCACATATCACCGGTGTCATTGCATGTGTGTTCTCCCCATGAACCACACATGGATCCACCAGTGTCATTGCATGTGTGTTCTTCCCACAGACCACACATGGATCCACCAGTGTCATTGCATGTGTGTTCTTCCGATGAACCACACATGGATCCACCAGTGTCATTGTATGTCTGCTCTTCCCATGAACCACTACTAGAGTCATTGCATCCATGCTCTTTTCATGAACCACAGCTAGAGTCATTGCATGTGTGTTCTTCTTACAAACCATATCATGAACCACACCAAGTGTCATTGCATGTGTGTTCTTCTCACAAACCACACATGGATCCACCGGTGTCATTGCATGTCTACTCCTCACATTAACCACAGCTAGAGTCATTGCATGTCTGTTCTTTTCACAAACCACATATCACCAGAGTCATTGCATGTGTGTTCTTCCCATGAACCACACATGGATCACCGGTGTCATTGCATGTGTGTTCTTCTCACAAACCACACATGGATCCACCTAGTGCCATTGCATGTCTACTCTTTTCATGAACCACGCCTAGAGTCATTGCATGTGTGTTCTTCTCACAGACCACATATCACTTGTGTCATTGCATGTGTGTTCTTCCCACAGACCACACATGGATCCACCAGTGTCATTGCATGTGAGTTCTTCCCACATACCACACATGGATCCACCCAGTGTCATTGCATGTCTGCTCTTCTCATTAACCACATCTTGAGTCATTGCATGTCTGTTCTTTTCACAAACCACATATCACCAGAGTCATTGCATGTGTGTTCTTCCCATGAACCACACGTGGATCCACCAGTGTCATTGCATGTCTGTTCTTCTCACAAACCACACATGGATCCACCCAGTGTCATTGCATGTGTGTTCTTCCAATGAACCACACATGGATCCACCAGTGTCATTGCATGTCTGCTCTTTTCATGAACCACAGCTAGAGTCATTGGATGTGTGTTCTTCTCACAGACCATATATCACCAGTGTCATTGCATGTGTGTTGTTCCCAAAGACCACACATGGATCCACCAGTGTTATTCTATGTGTGTTCTTCTCACGAACCATATCATGAACCAAACCAAGTGTCATTGCATGTGTGTTCTTCTCACAAACCATATCATGAACCACACCCAGTGTCATTGCATGTGTGTTCTTCTCATTAACCCACATGGATCCACCGGTGTCATAGCATGTCTGCTCTTTTCATTAACCACAGCTAGATTCATTGCATGTCTGTTCTTTTCACAAACCACATATCAGCAGAGTCATTGCATGTGTGTTCTTCGCACAGACCACATATCACCTGTGTCATTGCATGTGTATTCTTCCCATGAACCACACATGGATGCACCAGTGTCATTGCATGTGTGTTATTCTCACAAATCATGTAAGGATCCACCGGTGTAATTGCATGTGTGTTCCTCTCATAGACCACACATGGATCGACCGGTGGCATCGCAGGTTTGCTCTTTTCATGAACCACAGTTAGAGTCATCGCATGTCTGCTCTTTTCATGAACCACAGCTAGAGTCATTGCATGTGTGTTCTTCATACAAACCATATCATGAACCACACGCAGTGTCATAGGATGTGTGTTCTTCTCATTAACCACACATGGATCCACCGGTGTCATTGCATGTCTGCTCTTCTCATTAACCACAACTAGAGTCATTGCATGTGTGTATTTTCACAAACCACATATCACGAGAGTCATTGCATGTGTGTTCTTCCCACAGACCACACATGGATCCACCATTGTCATTGCATGTGTGTTCTATCCATGAACCACACATGGATCCACCAGTGTCATCGCATGTCTGCTCTTTTCATGAACCCCAGCTAGAGTCATTGCATGTGTGTTCTTCTCACAGACCACATATCACCTGTGTCATTGCATGTGTGTTCTTCCCACAGACCACACATGGATCCACCAGTGTCATTGCATGTGTGTTCTTCCCACAGACCACACATGGATCCACCTAGTGTCATTGCATGTGTGTTCTTCCCACAGACCACACATGGATCCACCAGAGTCATTGCATGTGTGTTCTTCCCATGAACCACACATGGATCCACCAGTGTCATTGCATGTATGCTCTTTTCATGAACCACAACTAGAGTCATTGCACGTGTGTTCTTCTCACAAACCATATATCACCGGTGTCATTGCATGTGTGTTCTCCCCATGAACCACACCTGGATCCACCAGTGTCATTGCATGTGTGTTCTTCGCACAGACCACACATGGATCCATCCAGTGTCATTGCATGTGTGTTCTTCCCATGAACCACACATGGATCCACCAGTGTCATCGCATGTCTGCTCTTTTCATGAACCACGGCTAGAGTCATTGCATGTGTGTTCTTCTCACAGACCACATATCACATGTGTCATTGCATGTGTGTTCTTCCCACAGACCACACATGGATCCACCAGTGTCATTGCATGTGTGTTCTTCCCACATACCACACATGGATCCACCTAGTGTCATTGCATGTGTGTTCTTCCCATGAACCACAGCTAGAGTCATTGCATGCGTGTTCTTCTCACAAACCATATCACGAACCACACCGAGTGTCATTGCATGTGTGTTCTTCTCATTAACCCCACATGGATCCACCAGTGTCATTGCATGTCTGCTCTATTCATTAACCACAGCTAGAGTCATTGCATGTCTTTTCTTTTCACAAAACACATATCACCAGAGTCATTGCATGTGTGTTCTTCCCATGAACCACACATGGATCCACCGGTGTCATTGCATGTGTGTTCTTCTCATAAACCACACATGGATCCACCCAGTGCCATCGCATGTCTGCTCTTTTCATGAACCACAGCTAAAGTCATTGCATGTGTGTTCTTGTAACACCCTCAGAATCGGACCTATGCAAGTTTTAGCGAAAACCCGCCAAACCCGCATAGAAACGATTCAAAGGTGCCCACCAGGCACTTTCGTGCGGGTGGAAAACGAAGTAATAACATTACACAACAGTCCTCGATGGGACCCACAGAACAGATATATATATAACAGCGACTCAATGAGTCAAGAATACAGATGTACAGAACAAAGATTCAAATCACCTTGAAAACAATAGGGCGTCCGACTACGGACAAGATGCAAATGGGGCTAAGAGCCCTGAAGAATAACCAATGGCGTCCATAACCCTGCCCAGGCCAAGCCGGAAGGTAACCACCTATGGCGTCGATCTCAAAACCTGCTTAAACAAAGGGGTGCCGACAAAGGGCAAAGGAAAAAGAGAAGCGGTCGATCGAGGCGATGCGGCGAGACTAGAATTCGGCGGTCCTCGCCTACATAGGTATGGTGGACTGAAGCGGCAGCGCAGCATGCACTAAACAACCTATAGAGACTCGATACAACTGGCGGCTATCAGAGAGGGGTAAGAAAGACCTATTCGGATCCAACCTGATTCTAACACCAACAAACCCATCCTGGTATTTCCCCCTCGAGACCAATGAGGAAGTCAACCGAGGAACTCACACAGTTGGCCGTTTTACTTATTCGGTTATTGTTGCAGCAATTACTAGTCAGGTATAGATAGTCATTCTGATAAAATAAGCAGTGGGCACTTTTAGTTAACCATTCTGTTATAGTTGCAACAATTACTAATCAGGTACAGATAGCATGAGATAAACCCAAAACCCAGCAGTTGTTGGTACTTTTATTTAGCCATTCCGTTGTAGTTGCAATACTTACTAGTCAGGTACAGTGGTCGCAAACGACAACCCAAGCAAGCAATTGTTGGCAGTTTTATTTAGCCATTCCATTATAGTGAAGCTGGTTACTAGTCATCATAAAGTCAAATTTATAGCACTACTTTAGTTATAGTTGTCTATGATCGAGATACTGTGCTCCAAGTCGTCCATAACCGCGGACACGGCTTTCAGAAAGTTTTAACCCGGCCGGGGTGCACAAATAGCAACACACACTCGATCAACCTCGGAAAAACCAAATCAAAACCCAACGAGGCTTTCACGACAAAGCAATCACAGGATTCAGAAATATTTCAGGGGGCCACCCCATTAAGCTACCATAGCGAAGTTAGCTGACTCAAACGGACTCAAGGTTTGGGTAGACGGTCAGTGAACGATTGAACCCAAAACTGGGCTTGTCGACACCGCGGAATCGTGTCCCGATCCTAAACAGTACAGGTGCTATCTGTCGCACAATTTAATTAAAGCAGTAAAGCATGGCATAAGTACAGAATAGTAAATAAAACCTCAAACTAGTTTGTGGCCCCAAGAAATAAGAATGAATCAAGCTCTGGCTCAGGGGGGGTCCCATATACCTCCCGGATGTGGATAGCGCGAATATTCAAGGAACAGGTATCAAGTACTCGGGGTCCTACGGGACACAAGTGGACGTTAACAACCAAATAACATCTATTGCCCACCTGTGCCTCGCTACCTACTTCAATTTTAGTTATTAAACAGTAAATAAAGTTAACGATAAATAAAGCCAAGATCATCTCCAACATCGAGCAGTGGCAATACTCCAAGCGTGGGACTTGACGACACTTCAACAGCGACTACGATGCGCGGGTCCAACTATCTACCAAACAACATGTAATAGGAGGTGTCCAAGGCAATATAGGGCTGCAAGGGATATCACGATGCGAAAACTAGAGCATCGCAACACGATAGCAATAGATCAACAGGACGGGATTAAAGACTATAAATGTAAGATAGGTAGAAAGGGAGATGCTACTGAAAAACATTCTGAAGGTTCATCCGAAGATCGGTGAAGCTCACATCAACTCAACGGCCTTATCATGAAGAAGCAAAACACTAGAAGAAACACGGATGCACTATTTAATACTACGGCAAAGATCGAGCATGATGCATGTATGATGTATGGCATGGCAAGGCGATGCAATTAGGCAATATTAAGCGGAACCGGGGTCCCGACAATTAATTATTAGGTCCAAGTTGTTTAACTACCCATAAATTAAATGTTGTTTGAGCAAGGCAAAATATATCACGGTTTGCTACACAAATTTAAATGAGGCCAATATAAGACTAGATGTGCCGCATATGGGCCCCATATTTAATTATGCGTTGAATCGGCATAAGGCCCCAAACCACATGACAATATGCATGCGTATGACAATTTAATATGCAACCAATTATATAGATGGCATTTATAAAAATAGGGGCTCGGATCGGTCACACATTAGGGTTCGGCGATCTTGGGGGTCCGGGGTTCGGAGTTGGGGGGTTCGGGATTGACGGGATCGGTCTCGGATAATCGAGGTAGATCTTATCGCATCCATGTGGTCGAGCCATGTTGTCGGTCTTGTCGTCTCACGCGGAGATCTTGGCGTTGGAGGAAGTACTTGGTCAGCGTCGGGGCATTGGACTCGCCCTGGTTGGTGTCGATCTTGTCGGGCCCGCGCAGTTGATCTTGGTGTTCCCGGATGATCTTGCCGACTCCATGCGAAGGCCTTGGCGCTCTAGATCGGTCTTCAAGGTCTCGGCCATCGGATCCTTGAAGGAGGACCCTGGTCTTGGGTTCGCCCTCCGGTTAGGTCGGGTTCGGGGCCTTGGCGTCCGCGTCCTTGAGGCCATGTTGTCGGTACTTGTCATCATGATGAAGGTCTTGTCTATGGTTCGTCAAGTGCTACGGTCTTGGTCCTTCGAAGAACTTGTCGGCGAGATAAGGGCGAGACGAACTTGGTGGTTCACATCTTCAGCAACAGACACCAGAACAGCTGCCAAAACCAGCGGCACCCGAGCCTGCAGTACGGCCGCACATGGGCAGAAAACAAAGAGGCCGATGGACACGGGGCCAGGCTTGCGGGGCGGAGCTCGTTGCCGGAGGAAGGAGGCCAGCGGCTCGGTGGCGGGGCGGCCCACAGCACTGGACGGAGAGGAGGAGGCGGAGATGCTCGGGGCAGACGGCGTCGGGGTCGTCGTTGGCTCGCAGGGAGGAAGGCGGGGAACCAGAGCTTGCTTGGCGGATCTGGCGAAGATGGCGGCGGGGATGCAGGAGACAGGAGAGAGGAGGAGAGGAGGAGGGAGGGAGGAGGCGTGGCGGAGGAGGAGAGAGGTGGTGGTGGGGCGGTGGGACCGGGTCCAGGTGGACGTGTGGGGTGTGTGTCTGTGTGTGTGGTTAGTTTGGGGCTTGGGGAGTGGGAGGTGAGGTGGCAGCAGATGAGTGGTGGGGAGGAGGGAGAGAGGTGAGGTGGCGAGAGAGGATTGGGTGTGGTGAGGTGGCTGGAGGGGTGGTTAGACTAGGTTGGGTAGTTTTAGGATTATGGGTGGACCGTTTTGAACATGGGGGTGGTCGACTGGGTCGAATCGGCCCGTTCGACTGCCCCCCTAAAAATAATTAAATATTTTATTTGTTTTAAACAGGGTTTTGCAAACCGTTGTCCGACAAAACAAATTAATCCGGAGACCCAGGTTTTGCGTTTGGAACAAAAGGCAGGCGTTTTAGAAAACAAAATGGGTTTTTCCGAAATTATTTTTATGCAAGCAAATGCAAGATGATGACGATGCTCAAAAGCAATGTGGCATGATGACATGAGCATGCGGTCATGATGATGCAATGCACAAAAACAACGCGATTTTCTAGTAGTGGTTTTGCGGAATGCCACAGTTCTTCTCACAAACCACACATGGATCCACCCAGTGCCATCGCATGTATGCTCTTTTCATGAACCACAGCTAAAGTCATTGCATGTGTGTTCGTCTCACATACCACATATCACCTGTGTCATTGCATGTGTGTTCTTCCCATAGACCACACATGGATCCACTAGTGTCATTGGATGTGTGTTCTTCCCACATACCACACATGGATCCACCCAGTGCCATTGCATGTGTGTTCTTCCCACATACCATACATGGATCCACCAGAGTCATTGCATGTGTGTTCTTCCCATGAACCATACATGGATCCACCAGTGTCATTGCATGTCTGCTCTTTTCATGAACCACAACTAGAGTCATCGCATGCGTGTTCTTCTCACAAACCAGATATCACCGGTGTCATTGCATGTGTGTTCTCCCCATGAACCACACATGGATCCACCAGTGTCATTGCATGTGTGTTCTTTCCACAGACCACACATGGATCCACCAGTGTCATTGCATGTGTGTTCTTCCCATGAACCACACATGGATCCACCAGTGTCATTGTATGTCTGCTCTTTTCATGAGCCACAGCTAGAATCATTGGATGTGTGTTCTTCTCACAGACCACATATCACTAGTGTCATTGCATGTGTGTTGTTCCCAAAGACCACACATGGATCCACCAGTGTCATTGTATGTGTGTTCTTCTCACAAAAAATATCATGAACCACACCAAGTGTCATTGCATGTGTGTTCTTCTCACATACCACACATGGATCCACTAGTGTCATTGCATGTGTGTTCTTCTCACAAACCATATCATGAACCACACCCAGTGTCATTGCATGTGTGTTCTTCTCATTAACCCCACATGGATCCACCGGTGTCATTGCATGTCTGCTCTTTTCAGTAACCACAGCTAGAGTCATTGCATGTCTGTTCTTTTCACAAACCACATATCACCAGAGTCATTGCATGTGTGTTCTTCCCACATACCACATATCACCTGTGTCATGGCATGTGTGTTCTTCCCATGAACCACACATGGATCCACCAGTGTCATTGCATGTGTGTTATTCTCACAAACCACGTAAGGATCCACCGGTGTAATTGCTTGTGTGTTCCTCTCATAGACCACACATGGATCCACTGGTGCCATTGCAGGTCTGCTCTTTTCATGAACCACAGTTAGAGTCATCGCATGTATGCTCTTTTCATGAACCACAGCTAGAGTCATTGCATGTGTGTTCTTCTTACAAACCATATCATGAACCACACCCAGTGCCATTGCATGTGTGTTCTTTTCATTAACCACACATGAATCCACCGGTGTCATTGCATGTCTGCTCTCCTCATTAACCACAACTAGATTCATTGCATGTCTGTTCTTTTCACAAACCACATATCACCAGAGTCATTGCATGTGTGTTCTTACCACAGACCACACATGGATCCACCAGTCTTAATGCATGTGTGTTCTTCCCATGAACCACACATGGATCCACCAGTGTCATCGCATGTCTGGTCTTTTCATGAACCCCAGCTAGAGTCATTGCATGTGTGTTCTTCTCACAGACCACATATCACTTGTGTCATTGCATGTGTGTTCTTCCCACAGAACACACATGGATCCACCAGTGTCATTGCATGTGTGTTCTTCCCATAGACCACACCTGGATCCACCCAGTGTCATTGCATGTGTGTTCTTCCCATGAACCACAGCTAGAGTCATTGCATGCGTGTTCTTCTCACAAACCATATCATGAACCACACCCAGTGTCATTGCATGTCTGTTCTTCTCATTAACCCCACATGGATCCACCGGTGTCATTGCGTGTTTGCTCTTCTTATTTACCACAGCTAGAGTCATTGCCTGTCTGTTCTTTTCACAAACCACATATCACCAGAGTCATTGCATGTGTGTTCTTCCCATGAACCACACATGTATTCACCGGTGTCATTGCATGTGTGTTCTTCTCACAAACCACACATGGCTCCACCCAGTGCCATCGCATGTCTGCTCTTTTCATGAACCACAACTAGAGTCATTGCATGTGTGTTCTTCTCACAGACCACATATCACCTGTGTCATTGCATGTGTGTTCTTCCCACAGACCACACATGGATCCACCAGTGTCATTGCATGTGTGTTCTTCCCACAGACTACACATGGATCCACCTAGTGTCATTGCATGTGTGTTCTTCCCATGAACCACACATGGATCCGCCGGTGTCATTGCATGTGTGTTCTTCTCACAAATGACACATTGCTCCACCCAGTGCCATCGCATGCCTGCTCTTTTCATGAACCACAGCTAGAGTCATTGCATGTGTGTTCTTCTCACACACCACATATCACCTGTGTCATTGCATGTGTGTTCTTCCCACAGACCACACATGGATCCACCAGTGTCATTGCATGTGTGTTCTTCCCACAGACCACACATGGATCCACCAGTGTCATTGCATGTGTGTTCTTCCCACATACCACACATGGATCCACCAGAGTCATTGCATGTGTGTTCTTCCCATGAACCACAAATGGATCCACCAGTGTCATTGCATGTCTGCTCTTTTCATGAACCACAACTAGAGTTATTGCATGTGTGTTCTTCTCACAAACCACATATCACCAGTGTCATTGCATGTGTGTTCTCCCCATGAACCACACATGGATCCACCAGTGTCATTGCATGTGTGTTCTTCCCACAGACCACACATGTATCTACCGGTGTAATTGCATGTGTGCTATTCCCATGAACCACACATGGATCCACCAGTGTCATTGTATGTCTGCTCTTCCCATGAACCACAGCTAGAGTCATCGCATGCGTGCTCTTTTCATGAACCACAGCTAGAGTCATTGCATGTGTGTTCTTCTTACAAACCATATCATGAACCACACCGATTGTCATTGCATGTGTGTTCTTCTCACAAACCACACATGGATCCACCGGTGTCATTGCATGTCTGCCCTTCTCATTAACCACAGCTAGAGTCATTGCATGTCTGTTTTTTTCACAAACCACATATCACCAGAGTCATTGCATGTGTGTTCTTCCCATGAACCACACATGGATCCACCGGTGTCATTGCATGTGTGTTCTTCTCACAAACCACACATGGATCCACCCAGTGCCATTGCATGTCTACTCTTTTCATGAACCACACCTAGAGTTATTGCATGTGTGTTCTTCTCACATACCACATATCACATGTGTCATTGCATGTGTGTTCTTCCCACAGACCACACATGGATCCACCGGTGTCATTGCATGTGTGTTCTTCCCACAGACCACACATGGATCCACCTAGTGTCATTGCATGTGTGTTCTTCCCGTGAACCATACATGGATCCACCGGTGTCATTGCATGTGTGTTCTTCTCACAAACCACACATGGCTCCACCCAGTGCCATCGCATGCCTGCTCTTTTCATGAACCACAGCTAGAGTCATTGCATGTGTGTTCTTCTCACAAACCACATATCACCGGTGTCATTGCATGTGTGTTCTCCCCATGAACCACACATGGATCCACCAGTGTCATTGCATGTGTGTTCTTCCCGCAGACCACACATGGATCCACCGGTGGCATTGCAGGTCTGCTCTTTTCATGAACCACAGTTAGAGTCATCGCATGTCTGCTCTTTTCATGAACCACAGCTAGAGTCATTGCATGTGTGTTCTTCTTACAAACCATATCATGAACCACACCAAGTGCCATTGCATGTGTGTTCTTTTCATTAACCACACATGAATCCACCGGTGTCATTGCATGTCTGCTCTCCTCATTAACCACAACTAGATTCATTGCATGTCTATTCTTTTCACAAACCACATATCACCAGAGTCATTGCATGTGTGTTCTTACCACAGACCACACATGGATCCACCAGTCTCATTGCATGTGTGTTCTTCCCATGAACCACACATGGATCCACCAGTGTCATTGCATGTCTGGTATTTTTATGAACCCCAGCTAGAGTCATTGCATGTGTGTTCTTCTCACAGACCACATATCAACTGTGTCATTGCATGTGTGTTCTTCCCATAGAACACACATGGATCCACCAGTGTCATTGCATGTGTGTTCTTCCCACAGACCACACCTGGATCCACCCAGTGTCATTGCATGTGTGTTCTTCCCATGAACCACGGCTAGAGTCATTGCATGCATGTTCTTCTCACAAACCATATCATGAACCACACCCAGTGTCATTGCATGTCTGTTCTTCTCATTAACCCCACATGGATCCACCGGTGTCATTGCGTGTCTGCTCTTCTCATTAACCACAGCTAGAGTCATTGGCTGTCTATTCTTTTCACAAACCACATATCACCAGAGTCATTGCATGTGTGTTCTTCCCATGAACCACACATGGATCCACCGGTGTCATTGCATGTGTGTTCTTCTCACAAACCACACATGGCTCCACCCAGTGCCATCGCATGTCTGCTCTTTTCATGAACCACAGCTAGAGTCATTGCATGTGTGTTCTTCTCACAGACCACATATCACCTATGTCATTGCATGTGTATTCTTCCCACAGACCACACATGGATCCCCCAGTGTCATTGCATGTGTGTTCTTCCCACAGACCACACATGGATCCACCTAGTATCATTGCATGTGTGTTCTTCCCATGAACCACACATGGATCCACCGGTGTCATTGCATGTATGTTCTTCTCAGAAACCACACATGGCTCCACCCAGTGCCATCGCATGCCTGCTCTTTTCATGAACCATAGCTAGAGTCATTGCATGTGTGTTCTTCTTACAAACCATATCATGAACCACACCCAGTGCCGTTGCATGTGTGTTCTTTTCATTAACCACACATAAATCCACCGGTGTCATTGCATGTCTGCTCTCCTCATTAACCACAACTAGATTCATTGCATGTCTGTTCTTTTCACAAACCACATATCACCTGTGTCATTGCATGTGTGTTCTTACCACAGACCACACATGGATCCACCAGTCTCATTGCATGTGTGTTCTTCCCATGAACCACACATGGATCCACCAGTGTCATCGCATGTCTGGTCTTTTCATGAACCCCAGCTAGAGTCATTGCATGTGTGTTCTTCTCACATACCACATATCACCTGTGTCATTGCATGTGTGTTCTTCCCACAGAACACACATGGATCCTGATGTCATTGCATGTGTGTTCTTCCCATACCACACTGGATCCACCGGTGTCATTGCATGTGTGTTCTTCCCATGAACCACAGCTAGAGTCATTGCATCGTGTTCTTCTCACAAACCATATCATGAACCACACCAGTGTCATTGCATGTGTTCTTCTCATTAACCCCACATGGATCCACGGTGTCATTGCGTGTCGCTCTTCTCATTAACGGCACTAGAGTCATTGCCTGTCTGTTCTTTTCACAAACCACATATCACCAGAGTCATTGCATGTGTGTTCTTCCCATGAACCACACATGTATCCACCGGTGTCATTGCATGTGTGTTCTTCTCACAAACCACACATGGCTCCACCCAGTGCCATCGCATGTCTGCTCTTTTCATGAACCACAGCTAGAGTCATTGCATGTGTGTTCTTCTCACAGACCACATATCACCTGTGTCATTGCATGTGTGTTCTTCCCACAGACCACACATGGATCCACCTAGTGTCATTGCATGTGTGTTCTTCCCATGAACCACACATGGATCCACCGGTGTCATTGCATGTGTGTTCTTCTCACAAACCACACATGGCTCCACCCAGTGCCATCGCATGCCTGCTCTTTTCATGAACCACAACTAGAGTAATTGCATGTGTGTTCTTTTCACAGACCACATATCACCTGTGTCATTGCATGTGTGTTCTTCCCATAGACCACACATGGATCCACCAGTGTCATTGCATGTGTGTTCTTCCCACAGACCACACATGGATCCACCCAGTGTCATTGCATGTGTGTTCTTCCCACAGACCACACATGGATCCACCAGAGTCATTGCATGTGTGTTCTTCCCATGAACCACAAATGGATCCACCAGTGTCATTGCATGTCTGCTCTTTTCATGAACCACAACTAGAGTTATTGCATGTCTGTTCTTCTCACAAACCACATATCACCAGTGTCATTGCATGTGTGTTCTCCCCATGAACCACACATGGATCCACCAGTGTCATTGCATGTGTGTTCTTCCCATAGACCACACATGGATCCACCGGTGTCATTGCATGTGTGTTATTTCCATGAACCACACATGGATCCATCAGTGTCATTGTATGTCTGCTCTTGCCATGAACCACAGCTAGAGTCATAGCATGCGTGCTCTTTTCATGAACCACAGCTAGAGTCATTGCATGTGTGTTCTTCGTACAAACCATATCATGAACCACACTTATTGTCATTGCATGTGTGTTCTTCTCACAAACCACACATGGATCCACCGGTGTCATTGCATGTCTGCCCTTCTCATTAACCACAGCTAGAGTCATTGCATGTCTGTTCTTTTCACAGACAACATATCAACAGAGCCATTGCATGTGTGTTCTTCCCATGAACCACACATGGATCCACCGGTGTCATTGCATGTGTGTTCTTCTCACAAACCACACATGGATCCACCCAGTGCCATTGCATGTCTACTCTTTTCATGAACCACACCTAGAGTTATTGCATGTGTGTTCTTCTCACAGACCACATATCACCTGTGTCATTGCATGTGTGTTCTTCCCACAGACCACACATGGATCCACCAGTGTCATTGCATGTGTGTTCTTCCCAGTCACCACACATGGATCCACCAGTGTCATCGCATGTGTTCTTCCATGAACCACACATGGATCCTTGATGTCATTGCATGTGTGTTCTTCTCACAAACCACACATGGCTCCACCCAGTGCCATCGCATGCCTGCTCTTTTCATGAACCACAGCTAGAGTCATTGCATGTGTGTTCTTCTCACAGACCACATATCACCTGTGTCATTGCATGTGTGTTCTTCCCACAGACCACACATGGATCCACCAGTGTCATTGCATGTGTGTTCTTCCCACAGACCACACATGGATCCACCCAGTGTCATTGCATGTCTGTTCTTCCCACAGACCACACATGGATCCACCAGAGTCATTGCATGTGTGTTCTTCCCATGAACCATAAATGGATCCACCAGTGTCATTGCATGTCTGCTCTTTTCATGAACCACAACTAGAGTTATTGCATGTGTGTTCTTCTCACAAACCACATATCACCAGTGTCATTGCATGTGTGTTCTCCCCATGAACCACACATGGATCCACCAGTGTCATTGCATGTGTGTTCTTCCCACAGACCACACATGGATCTACCGGTGTAATTGCATGTGTGCTATTCCCATGAACCACACATGGATCCACCAGTGTCATTGTATGTCTGCTCTTCCCATGAACCACAGCTAGAGTCATCGCATGCGTGCTCTTTTCATGAACCACAGCTAGAGTCATTGCATGTGTGTTCTTCTTACAAACCATATCATGAACCACACCGATTGTCATTGCATGTGTGTTCTTCTCACAAACCACACATGGATCCACCGGTGTCATTGCATGTCTGCCCTTCTCATTAACCACAGCTAGAGTCATTGCATGTCTGTTTTTTTCACAAACCACATATCACCAGAGTCATTGCATGTGTGTTCTTCCCATGAACCACACATGGATCCACCGGTGGCATTGCATGTGTGTTCTTCTCACAAACCACACATGGATCCACCCAGTGCCATTGCATGTCTACTCTTTTCATGAACCACACCTAGAGTTATTGCATGTGTGTTCTTCTCACATACCACATATCACCTGTGTCATTGCATGTGTGTTCTTCCCACAGACCACACATGGATCCACCGGTGTCATTGCATGTGTGTTCTTCCCACAGACCACACATGGATCCACCTAGTGTCATTGCATGTGTGTTCTTCCCGTGAACCACACATGGATCCACCGGTGTCATTGCATGTGTGTTCTTCTCACAAACCACACATGGCTCCACCCAGTGCCATCGCATGCCTGCTCTTTTCATGAACCACAGCTAGAGTCATTGCATGTGTGTTCTTCTCACAAACCACATATCACCGGTGTCATTGCATGTGTGTTCTCCCCATGAACCACACATGGATCCACCAGTGTCATTGCATGTGTGTTCTTACCGCAGACCACACATGGATCCACCGGTGGCATTGCAGGTCTGCTCTTTTCATGAACCACAGTTAGAGTCATCGCATGTCTGCTCTTTTCATGAACCACAGCTAGAGTCATTGCATGTGTGTTCTTCTTACAAACCATATCATGAACCACACCAAGTGCCATTGCATGTGTGTTCTTTTCATTAACCACACATGAATCCACCGGTGTCATTGCATGTCTGCTCTCCTCATTAACCACAACTAGATTCATTGCATGTCTATTCTTTTCACAAACCACATATCACCAGAGTCATTGCATGTGTGTTCTTACCACAGACCACACATGGATCCACCAGTCTCATTGC
Source organism: Avena insularis (assembly GCA_023614405.1). Classification (NCBI taxonomy): domain Eukaryota; kingdom Viridiplantae; phylum Streptophyta; class Magnoliopsida; order Poales; family Poaceae; genus Avena; species Avena insularis. The sequence continues at coordinate 326,044,813 of CM042688.1, forward strand.
ATGTGTGTTCTTCCCATGAACCACACATGGATCCACCAGTGTCATTGCATGTCTGGTATTTTTATGAACCCCAGCTAGAGTCATTGCATGTGTGTTCTTCTCACAGACCACATATCAACTGTGTCATTGCATGTGTGTTCTTCCCACAGAACACACATGGATCCACCAGTGTCATTGCATGTGTGTTCTTCCCACAGACCACACCTGGATCCACCCAGTGTCATTGCATGTGTGTTCTTCCCATGAACCACGGCTAGAGTCATTGCATGCATGTTCTTCTCACAAACCATATCATGAACCACACCCAGTGTCATTGCATGTCTGTTCTTCTCATTAACCCCACATGGATCCACCGGTGTCATTGCGTGTCTGCTCTTCTCATTAACCACACCTAGAGTCATTGGCTGTCTATTCTTTTCACAAACCACATATCACCAGAGTCATTGCATGTGTGTTCTTCCCATGAACCACACATGGATCCACCGGTGTCATTGCATGTGTGTTCTTCTCACAAACCACACATGGCTCCACCCAGTGCCATCGCATGTCTGCTCTTTTCATGAACCATAGCTAGAGTCATTGCATGTGTGTTCTTGTCACAGACCACATATCACCTATGTCATTGCATGTGTGTTCTTCCCACAGACCACACATGGATCCCCCAGTGTCATTGCATGTGTGTTCTTCCCACAGACCACACATGGATCCACCTAGTATCATTGCATGTGTGTTCTTCCCATGAACCACACATGGATCCACCGGTGTCATTGCATGTATGTTCTTCTCAGAAACCACACATGGCTCCACCCAGTGCCATCGCATGCCTGCTCTTTTCATGAACCATAGCTAGAGTCATTGCATGTGTGTTCTTCTTACAAACCATATCATGAACCACACCCAGTGCCATTGCATGTGTGTTCTTTTCATTAACCACACATGAATCCACCGGTGTCATTGCATGTCTGCTCTCCTCATTAACCACAACTAGATTCATTGCATGTCTGTTCTTTTCACAAACCACATATCACCTGTGTCATTGCATGTGTGTTCTTACCACAGACCACACATGGATCCACCAGTCTCATTGCATGTGTGTTCTTCCCATGAACCACACATGGATCCACCAGTGTCATCGCATGTCTGGTCTTTTCATGAACCCCAGCTAGAGTCATTGCATGTGTGTTCTTCTCACATACCACATATCACCTGTGTCATTGCATGTGTGTTCTTCCCACAGAACACACATGGATCCACCAGTGTCATTGCATGTGTGTTCTTCCCACATACCACACCTGGATCCACCCAGTGTCATTGCATGTGTGTTCTTCCCATGAACCACAGCTAGAGTCATTGCATGCGTGTTCTTCTCACAAACCATATCATGAACCACACCCAGTGTCATTGCATGTCTGTTCTTCTCATTAACCCCACATGGATCCACCGGTGTCATTGCGTGTCTGCTCTTCTCATTAACGACAGCTAGAGTCATTGCCTGTCTGTTCTTTTCACAAACCACATATCACCAGAGTCATTGCATGTGTGTTCTTCCCATGAACCACACATGTATCCACCGGTGTCATTGCATGTGTGTTCTTCTCACAAACCACACATGGCTCCACCCAGTGCCATCGCATGTCTGCTCTTTTCATGAACCACAGCTAGAGTCATTGCATGTGTGTTCTTCTCACAGACCACATATCACCTGTGTCATTGCATGTGTGTTCTTCCCACAGACCACACATGGATCCACCTAGTGTCATTGCATGTGTGTTCTTCCCATGAACCACACATGGATCCACCGGTGTCATTGCATGTGTGTTCTTCTCACAAACCACACATGGCTCCACCCAGTGCCATCGCATGCCTGCTCTTTTCATGAACCACATCTAGAGTAATTGCATGTGTCTTCTTTTCACAGACCACATATCACCTGTGTCATTGCATGTGTGTTCTTCCCATAGACCACACATGGATCCACCAGTGTCATTGCATGTGTGTTCTTCCCACAGACCACACATGGATCCAACCAGTGTCATTGCATGTGTGTTCTTCCCACAGACCACACATGGATCCACCAGAGTCATTGCATGTGTGTTCTTCCCATGAACCACAAATGGATCCACCAGTGTCATTGCATGTCTGCTCTTTTCATGAACCACAACTAGAGTTATTGCATGTCTGTTCTTCTCACAAACCACATATCACCAGTGTCATTGCATGTGTGTTCTCCCCATGAACCACACATGGATCCACCAGTGTCATTGCATGTGTGTTCTTCCCATAGACCACACATGGATCCACCGGTGTCATTGCATGTGTGTTATTTCCATGAACCACACATGGATCCATCAGTGTCATTGTATGTCTGCTCTTGCCATGAACCACAGCTAGAGTCATTGCATGCGTGCTCTTTTCATGAACCACAGCTAGAGTCATTGCATGTGTGTTCTTCTTACAAACCATATCATGAACCACACTTATTGTCATTGCATGTGTGTTCTTCTCACAAACCACACATGGATCCACCGGTGTCATTGCATGTCTGCCCTTCTCATTAACCACAGCTAGAGTCATTGCATGTCTGTTCTTTTCACAGACCACATATCAACAGAGTCATTGCATGTGTGGTCTTCCCATGAACCACACATGGATCCACCGGTGTCATTGCATGTGTGTTCTTCTCACAAACCACACATGGATCCACCCAGTGCCATTGCATGTCTACTCTTTTCATGAACCACACCTAGAGTTATTGCATGTGTGTTCTTCTCACAGACCACATATCACCTGTGTCATTGCATGTGTGTTCTTCCCACAGACCACACATGGATCCACCAGTGTCATTGCATGTGTGTTCTTCCCACAGACCACACATGGATCCACCTAGTGTCATTGCATGTGTGTTCTTCCCATGAACCACACATGGATCCGCCGGTGTCATTGCATGTGTGTTCTTCTCACAAACCACATATCACCGGTGTCATTGCATGTGTGTTCTCCCCATGAACCACACATGGATCCTCCAGTGTCATTGCATGTGTGTTCTTCCCGCAGACCACACATGGATCCACCGGTGGCATTGCAGGTCTGCTCTTTTCATGAACCACAGTTAGAGTCATCGCATGTCTGCTCTTTTCATGAACCACATCTAGAGTCATTGCATGTGTGTTCTTCTTACAAACCATATCATGAACCACACCCAGTGTCATTGCATGTGTGTTCTTTTCATTAACCACACATGAATCCACCGGTGTCATTGCATGTCTGCTCTCCTCATTAACCACAACTAGATTCATTGCATGTCCGTTCTTTTCACAAACCACATATCACCTGTGCCATTGCATGTGTGTTCTTACCACAGACCACACATGGATCCACCAGTCTCATTGCATGTGTGTTCTTCCCATGAACCACACATGGATCCACCAGTGTCATCGCATGTCTGGTCTTTTCATGAACCCCAGCTAGAGTCATTGCATGTGTGTTCTTATCACATACCACATATCACCTGTGTCATTGCATGTGTGTTCTTCCCACAGAACACACATGGATCCACCAGTGTCATTGCATGTGTGTTCTTCCCACATACCACACCTGGATCCACCCAGTGTCATTGCATGTGTGTTCTTCCCATGAACCACATCTAGAGTCATTGCATGCGTGTTCTTCTCACAAACCATATCATGAACCACACCCAGTGTCATTGCATGTCTGTTCTTCTCATTAACCCCACATGGATCCACCGGTGTCATTGCGTGTCTGCTCTTCTCATTAACGACAGCTAGAGTCATTGCCTGTCTGTTCTTTTCACAAACCACATATCACCAGAGTCATTGCACATGTGTTCTTCCCATGAACCACACATGTATCCACCGGTGTCATTGCATGTGTGTTCTTCTCACAAACCACACATGGCTCCACCCAGTGCCATCGCATGTCTACTCTTTTCATGAACCACAGCTAGAGTCATTGCATGTGTGTTCTTCTCACAGACCACATATCACCTGTGTCATTGCATGTGTGTTCTTCCCATAGACCACACATGGATCCACCTAGTGTCATTGCATGTGTGTTCTTCCCATGAACCACACATGGATCCACCGGTGTCATTGCATGTGTGTTCTTCTCACAAACCACACATGGATCCACCCAGTGCCATCGCATGCCTGCTCTTTTCATGAACCACAGCTAGAGTCATTGCATGTGTGTTCTTTTCACAGACCACATATCACCTGTGTCATTGCATGTGTGTTCTTCCCATAGACCACACATGGATCCACCAAGTGTCATGTGTGTTCTTCCCACAGACCACACATGGATCCACCCAGTGTCATTGCATGTGTGTTCTTCCCACAGACCACACATGGATCCACCAGAGTCATTGCATGTGTGTTCTTCCCATGAACCACAAATGGATCCACCAGTGTCATTGCATGTCTGCTCTTTTCATGAACCACAACTAGAGTTATTGCATGTCTGTTCTTCTCACAAACCACATATCACCAGTGTCATTGCATGTGTGTTCTCCCCATGAACCACACATGGATCCACCAGTGTCATTCCATGTGTGTTCTTCCCATAGACCACACATGGATCCACCGGTGTCATTGCATGTGTGTTATTTCCATGAACCACACATGGATCCATCAGTGTCATTGTATGTCTGCTCTTGCCATGAACCACAGCTAGAGTCATCGCATGCGTGCTCTTTTCATGAACCACAGCTAGAGTCATTGCATGTGTGTTCTTCTTACAAACCATATCATGAACCACACTGATTGTCATTGCATGTGTGTTCTTCTCACAAACCACACATGGATCCACCGGTGTCATTGCATGTCTGCCCTTCTCATTAACCACAGCTAGAGTCATTGCATGTCTGTTCTTTTCACAAACCACATATCAACAGAGTCATTGCATGTGTGTTCTTCCCATGAACCACACATGGATCCACCGGTGTCATTGCATGTGTGTTCTTCTCACAAACCATACATGGATCCACCCAGTGCCATTGCATGTCTACTCTTTTCATGAACCACACCTAGAGTTATTGCATGTGTGTTCTTCTCACAGACCACATATCACCTGTGTCATTGCATGTGTGTTCTTCCCACAGACCACACATGGATCCACCAGTGTCATTGCATGTGTGTTCTTCCCACAGACCACACATGGATCCACCTAGTGTCATTGCATGTGTGTTCTTCCCATGAACCACACATGGATCCGCCGGTGTCATTGCATGTGTGTTCTTCTCACAAACCACACATGGCTCCACCCAGTGCCATCGCATGCCTGCTCTTTTCATGAACCACAGCTAGAGTCATTGCATGTGTGTTCTTCTCACAAACCACATATCACCAGTGTCATTGCATGTGTGTTCTCCCCATGAACCACACATGGATCCTCCAGTGTCATTGCATGTGTGTTCTTCCCGCAGAGCACACATGGATCCACCGGTGGCATTGCAGGTCTCCTCTTTTCATGAACCACAGTTAGAGTCATCGCATGTCTGCTCTTTTCATGAACCACATCTAGAGTCATTGCATGTGTGTTCTTCTTACAAACCATATCATGAACCACACCCAGTGTCATTGCATGTGTGTTCTTTTCATTAACCACACATGAATCCACCGGTGTCATTGCATGTCTGCTCTCCTCATTAGCCACAACTAGATTCATTGCATGTCTGTTCTTTTCACAAACCACATATCACCAGAGTCATTGCATGTGTGTTCTTACCACAGACCACACATGGATCCACCAGTCTCATTGCATGTGTGTTCTTCCCATGAACCACACATGGATCCACCAGTGTCATCGCATGTCTGGTCTTTTCATGAACCCCAGCTAGAGTCATTGCATGTGTGTTCTTCTCACAGACCACATATCACCTGTGTCATTGCATGTGTGTTCTTCCCACAGAACACACATGGATCCACCAGTGTCATTGCATGTGTGTTCTTCCCACAGACCACACCTGGATCCACCCAGTGTCATTGCATGTGTGTTCTTCCCATGAACCAGAGCTAGAGTCATTGCATGCGTGTTCTTCTCACGAACCATATCATGAACCATACCCAGTGTCATTGCATGTCTGTTCTTCTCATTAACCCCACATGGATCCACCGGTGTCATTGCGTGTCTGCTCTTCTCATTAACCACAGCTAGAGTCATTGCACATGCATTCTTTTCACAAACCACATATCACCAGAGTCATTGCATGTGTGTTCTTCCCATGAACCACACATGGATCCACCGGTGTCATTGCATGTGTGTTCTTCTCACAAACCACACATGGCTCCACCCAGTGCCATCGCATGTCTGCTCTTTTCAGGAACCACAGCTAGAGTCATTGCATGTGTGTTCTTATCACAGACCACATATCACCTGTGTCATTGCATGTGTGTTCTTCCCACAGACCACACATGGATCCCCCAGTGTCATTGCATGTGTGTTCTTCCCACAGACCACACATGGATCCACCTAGTGTCATTGCATGTGTGTTATTCCCATGAACCACACATGGATCCACCGGTGTCATTGCATGTGTGTTCTTCTCACAAACCACACATGGCTCCACCCAGTGCCATCGCATGCCTGCTCTTTTCATGAACCACAGATAGAGTCATTGCATGTGTGTTCTTCTCACAGACCACATATCACCTGTGTCATTGCATGTGTGTTCTTCCCACAGACCACACATGGATCCACCAGTTTCATTGCATGTGTGTTCTTCCCACAGACCACACATGGATCCACCGGGGTCAATGCATGTGTTCTTCCCACAGACCACACATGGATCCACCAGAGTCATTGCATGTGTGTTCTTCCCATGAACCACACATGGATCCACCAGTGTCATTGCATGTCTGCTCTTTTCATGAACCACAACTAGAGTCATTGCATGTGTGTTCTTCTCACAAACCACATATCACCAGTGTCATTGCATGTGTGTTCTCCCCATGAACCACACATGGATCCACCAGTGTCATTGCATGTGTGTTCTTCCCACAGACCACACATGGATCCACCGGTGTCATTGCATGTGTGTTATTCCCATGAACCACATATGGATCCACCAGTGTCATTCTATGTCTGCTCTTCCCATGAACCACAGCTAGAGTCATCGCATGCGTGCTCTTTTCATGAACCACAGCTAGAGTTATTGCATGTGTGTTCTTCTTACAAACCATATCATGAACCACACCGATTGTCATTGCATGTGTGTTCTTCTCACAAACCACACATGGATCCACCGGTGTCATTGCATGTCTGCCCTTCTCATTAACCACAGCTAGAGTCATTGCATGTCTGTTCTTTTCACAAACCACATATCACCAGAGTCATTGCATGTGTGTTCTTCCCATGAACCACACATGGATCCACCGGTGTCATTGCATGTGTGTTCTTCTCACAAACCACACATGGATCCACCCAGTGCCATTGCATGTCTACTCTTTTCATGAACCACACCTAGAGTTATTGCATGTGTGTTCTTCTCACAGACCACATATTACCTGTGTCATTGTATGTGTGTTCTTCCCACAGACCACACATGGATCCACCAGTGTCATTGCATGTGTGTTCTTCCCACAGACCACACATGGATCCACCAGTGTCATTGCATGTGTGCTCTTCCCAGACCACATGGATCCACCAGAGTCATTGCATGTGCGTTCTTCCCATGAACCACACATGGATCCACCAGTGTCATTGCATGTCTACTCTTTTCATGAACCACAGCTAGAGTCATTGCATGTGTGTTCTTCTCACAAACCACATATCACCGGTGTCATTGCATGTGTGTTCTCCCTATGAACCACACATGGATCCACCAGTGTCATTGCATGTGTGTTCTTCCCGGAGACCACACATGGATCCACCAGTGTTATTGCATGTGTGTTCTTCCCATGAACCACACATGGATCCACCAGTGTCATTGTATGTCTGCTCTTCCCATGAACCACAGCTAGAGTCATCGCATGCGTGCTCTTTTCATGAACCACATCTAGATTCATTGCATGTGTGTTCTTCTTACAAACCATATCATGAAACACACCCATTGTCATTGCATGTGTGTTCTTCTCACAAACCACACATGGATCCACCGGTCTCATTGCATGTCTGCTCTTCTCATTAACCACAGGTAGAGTCATTGCATGTATGTTCTTCACAAACCACATATCACCAGAGTCATTGCATGTGTGTTCTCCCCATGAACCACACATGGATCCACCAGAGTCATTGCATGTGTGTTCTTCTCACAAACCACACATGGATCCACCCAGTGTCATTACATGTCCGATCTTTTCATGAACCACATCTAGAGTCATTGGATGTGTGTTCTTCTCATAGACCACATATCACCAGTGTCATTGCATGTGTGTTCTTCCCAAAGACCACACATGGATCCACTAGTGTCATTGCATGTGTGTTCTTCTCACAAACCATATCATGAACCATACCCAGTGTCATTGCATGTGTGTTCTTCTCACAGACCAAACATGGATCCACTAGTGTCATTGCATGTGTGTTCTTCTCACAAACCATATCATGAACCACACCCAGTGTCATTGCATGTGTGTTCTTCTCATTAACCCCACGTGGATCCACCGGTGTCATTGCATGTCTGCTCTTTTCATTAACCACAGCTAGAGTCGTTGCATGTCTGTTCTTTTCTCAAACCACATATCACCAGAGTCATTGCATGTGTGTTCTTCCCACAGACCACATATCACCTGTGTCATTGCATGTGTGTTCTTCCCACGAACCACACATGGATCCACCAGTGGCATTGCATGTGTGTTATTCTCACACACCACGTAAGGATCCACCAGTGTAATTGCATGTGTGTTCCTCTCATAGACCACACATGGATCCACCAGTGGCATCGCAGGTCTACTCTTTTCATGAACCACAGTTAGAGTCATCGCATGTCTGTTCTTTTCATGAACCACAACTAGAGTCATTGCATGCGTGTTCTTCTTACAAACCATATCATGAACCACACCCAGTGTCATTGCATGTGTGTTCTTCTCATTAACCACACATGGATCCACCGGTGTCATTGCATGTCTGCTCTTCTCATTAACCACAGCTAGAGTCATTGCATGTCTATTCTTTTCACAAACCACATATCACCAGAGTCATTGCATGTTTGTTCTTCCCATAGACCACACATGGATCCACCAGTCTCATTGCATGTGTGTTCTTCCCATGAACCACACATGGATCCACCAGTGTCATCCCATGTCTGCTCTTTTCATGAACCACAGCTAGAGTCATTGCATGTGTGTTCTTCTCACAGACCACATATCACCTGTGTCATTGCATGTGTGTTCTTCCCACAGACCACACATGGATCCACCGGTGTCATTGCATGTGTGTTCTTCCCACAAACCACACATGGATCCACCGGTGTCATTGCATGTGTGTTCTTCCCGCAGACCACACATGGATCCACCGGTGGCATTGCAGGTCTGCTCTTTTCATGAACCACAGTTAGAGTCATCGCATGTCTGCTCTTTTCATGAACCACAGCTAGAGTCATTGCGTGTGTGTTCTTCTTACAAACCATATCATGAACCACACCCAGTGCCATTGCATGTGTGTTCTTTTAATTAACCACACATGAATCCACCGGTGTCATTGCATGTCTGCTCTCCTCATTAACCACAACTAGATTCATTGCATGTCTGTTCTTTTCACAAACCACATATCACTAGAGTCATTGCATGTGTGTTCTTACCACAGACCACACATGGATCCACCAGTCTCATTGCATGTGTGTTCTTCCCATAAACCACACATGGATCCACCAGTGTCATCGCATGTCTGGTCTTTTCATGAACCCCAGCTAGAGTCATTGCAGGTGTGTTCTTCTCACAGACCACATATCACCTGTGTCATTGCATGTGTGTTCTTCCCACAGAACACACATGGATCCACCAGTGTCATTGCATGTGTGTTCCTCCCACAAACCACACCTGGATCCACCCAGTGTCATTGCATGTGTGTTCTTCCCATGAACCACGGCTAGAGTCATTGCATGCATGTTCTTCTCACAAACCATATCATGAACCACACCCAGTGTCATTGCATGTCTGTTCTTCTCATTAACCCCACATGGATCCACCGGTGTCATTGCGTGTCTGCTCTTCTCATTAACCACAGCTAGAGTCATTGCCTGTCTGTTCTTTTCACAAACCACATATCACCAGAGTCATTGCATGTGTGTTCTTCCCTTGAACCACACATGGATCCACCGGTGTCATTGCATGTGTGTTCTTCTCACAAACCACACATGGCTCCACCCAGTGCCATCGCATGTCTGCTCTTTTCATGAACCACAGCTAGAGTCATTGCATGTGTGTTCTTCTCACAGACCACATATCACCTGTGTCATTGCATGTGTGTTCTTCCCATAGACCACACATGGATCCCCCAGTGTCATTGCATGTGTGTTCTTCCCACAGACCACACATGGATCCACCTAGTGTCATTGCATGTGTGTTCTTCCCATGAACCACACATGGATCCACCCGTGTCATTGCATGTATGTTCTTCTCACAAACCACACATGGCTCCACCCAGTGCCATCGCATGCCTGCTCTTTTCATGAACCACAGCTAGAGTCATTGCATGTGTGTTCTTCTCACAGACCACATATCACCTGTGTCATTGCATGTGTGTTCTTACCACAGACCACACATGGATTCACCAGTCTCATTGCATGTGTGTTCTTCCCATGAACCACAAATGGATCCACCAGTGTCATCGCATGTCTGGTCTTGTCATGAACCCCAGCTAGAGTCATTGCATGTGTGTTCTTCTCACAGACCACATATCAGCTGTGTCATTGCATGTGTGTTCTTCCCATGAACCACACATGTATCCACCAGTGTCATTGCATGTGTGTTCTTCCCACAGACCACACCTGGATCCACCCAGTGTCATTGCATGTGTGTTCTTCCCATGAACCACCGCTAGAGTCATTGCATGCGTGGTCTTCTCACAAACCATATCATGAACCACACCCAGTGTCATTGCATGTCTGTTCTTCTCATTAACCCCACATGGATCCACCGGTGTCATTGCGTGTCTGCTCTTCTCATTAACCACAGCTAGAGTCATTGCATGTATGTTCTTTTCACAAACCACATATCACCAGAGTCATTGCATGTGTGTTCTTCCCATGAACCACACATGTATCCACCGGTGTCATTGCATGTGTGTTCTTCTCACAAACCACACATGGCTCCACCCAGTGCCATCGCATGTCTGCTCTTTTCATGAACCACAGCTAGAGTCATTGCATGTGTTTTCTTCTCACAGACCACATATCACCTGTGTCATTGCATGTGTGTTCTTCCCACAGACCACACATGGATCCACCAGTGTCATTGCATGTGTGTTCTTCCCACAGACCACACATGGATCCACCTAGTGTCATTGCATGTGTGTTCTTCCCATGAACCACACATGGATCCACCGGTGTCATTGCATGTGTGTTCTTCTCACAAACCACACATGGCTCCACGCAGTGCCATCGCATGGCTGCTCTTTTCATGAACCACAACTAGAGTCATTGCATGTGTGTTCTTCTCACAGACCACATATCACCTGTGCCATTGCATGTGTGTTCTTCCCACAGAACACACATGGATCCACCAATGTCATTGCATGTGTGTTCTTCCCACAGACCACACATGGATCCACCCAGTGTCATTGCATGTGTGTTCTTCCCACAGACCACACATGGATCCACCAGAGTCATTGCATGTGTGTTCTTCCCATGAACCACAAATGGATCCACCAGTGTCATTGCATGTCTGCTCTTTTCATGAATCACAACTAGAGTTATTGCATGTCTGTTCTTCTCACAAACCACATATGACCAGTGTCATTGCATGTGTGTTCTCCCCATGAACCACACATGGATCCACTAGTGTCATTGCATGTGTGTTCTTCCCACAGACCACACATGGATCCACCGGTGTCATTGCATGTGTGTTATTCCCATGAACCACACATGGATCCACCAGTGTCATTGTATGTCTGCTCTTTCCATGAACCACAGCTAGAGTCATCGCATGCGTGATCTTTTCATGAACCACAGCCAGATTCATTGCATGTGTGTTCTTCTTACAAACCATATCATGAACCACACCGATTGTCATTGCATGTGTGTTCTTCTCACAAACCACACATGGATCCACCCAGTGTCATTGCATGTGTGTTCTTCCCACAGACCACACATGGATCCACCAGAGTCATTGCATGTGTGTTCTTCCCATGAACCACAAATGAATTCACCAGTGTCATTGCATGTCTGCTCTTTTCATGAACCACAACTAGAGTTATTGCATGTCTGTTCTTCTCACAAACCACATATCACCAGTGTCATTGCATGTGTGTTCTCCCCATGAACCACACATGGATCCACCAGTGTCATTGCATGTGTGTTCTTCCCACAGACCACACATGGATCCACCGGTGTCATTGCATGTGTGTTATTCCCATGAACCACACATGGATCCACCAGTGTCATTGTATGTCTGCTCTTGCCATGAAACACAGCTAGAGTCATCGCATGCGTGCTCTTTTCATGAACCACAGCTAGAGTCATTGCATGTGTGTTCTTCTTACAAACCATATCATGAACCACACCGATTGTCATTGCATGTGTGTTCTTCTCACAAACCACACATGGATCCACCGGTGTCATTGCATGTGTGTTCTTCTCACAAACCACACATGGCTCCACCTAGTGCCATCGCATGCCTGCTCTTTTCATGAACCACAGCTAGAGTCATTGCATGTGTGTTCTTCTCACAAACCACATATCACCGGTGTCATTGCATGTGTGTTCTCCCCATGAACCACACATGGATCCACCAGTGTCATTGCATGTGTGTTCTTCCCATGAACCACACATGGATCCACCGGTGGCATTGCAGGTCTGCTCTTTTCATGAACCACAGTTAGAGTCATCGCATGTCTGCTCTTTTCATGAACCACAGCTAGAGTCATTGCATGTGTGTTCTTCTTACAAACCATATCATGAACCACACCCAGTGCCATTGCATGTGTGTTCTTTTCATTAACCACACATGAATCCACCGGTGTCATTGCATGTCTGCTCTCCTCATTAACCACAACTAGATTCATTGCATGTCTGTTCTTTTCACAAACCACATATCACCAGAGTCATTGCATGTGTGTTCTTACCACAGACCACACATGGATCCACCAGTCTCATTGCATGTGTGTTCTTCCCATGAACCACACATGGATCCACTAGTGTCATCGCATGTCTGGTCTTTTCATGAACCCCAGCTAGAGTCATTGCATGTGTGTTATTCTCACATACCACATATCACCTGTGTCATTGCATGTGTGTTCTTCCCACAGAACACACATGGATCCACCAGTGTCATTGCATGTGTGTTCTTCCCACAGACCACACCTGGATCCACCTAGTGTCATTGCATGTGTGTTCTTCCCATGAACCATGGCTAGAGTCATTGCATGCGTGTTCTTCTCACAAACCATATCATGAACCACACCCAGTGTCATTGCATGTCTGTTCTTCTCATTAACCCCACATGGATCCACCGGTGTCATTGCGTGTCTACTCTTCTCATTAACCACAGCTAGAGTCATTGCATGTCTGTTCTTTTCACAAACCACATATCACCAGAGTCATTGCATGTGTGTTCTTCCCATGAACCACACATGGATCCACCAGTGTCATTGCATGTGTGTTCTTCTCACAAACCACACATGGCTCCACCCAGTGCCATCGCATGTCTGCTCTTTTCATGAACCATAGCTAGAGTCATTGCATGTGTGTTCTTCTCACAGACCACATATCACCTATGTCATTGCATGTGTGTTCTTCCCACAGACCACACATGGATCCCCCAGTGTCATTGCATGTGTGTTCTTCCCACAGACCACACATGGATCCACCTAGTGTCATTGCATGTGTGTTCTTCCCATGAACCACACATGGATCCACCGGTGTCATTGCATGTGTGTTCTTCTCACAAACCACACATGGCTCCACCCAGTGCCATCGCATGCCTGCTCTTTTCATGAACCACAGCTAGAGTCATTGCATGTGTGTTCTTCTCACAGACCACATATCACCTGTGTCTTTGCATGTGTGTTCTTCTCACAAACCACACATGGCTCCACCCAGTGCCATCGCATGTCTGCTCTTTTCAGGAACCACAGCTAGAGTCATTGCATGTGTGTTCTTCTCACATACCACATATCACCTGTGTCATTGCATGTGTGTTCTTCCCACAGACCACACATGGATCCCCTGTCATTGCATGTGTGTTCTTCCCAGACCACACATGGATCCACCTAGTATCATTGCATGTGTGTTCTTCCCATGAACCACATGGATCCACCCAGTGTCATTGCATGTGTGTTCTTCACACAAACCACACATGGCTCCATCCAGTGCCATCGCATGCACGCTCTTTCATGAACCACAGCTAGAGTCATTGCATGTGTGTTCTTCTCACAGACCACATATCACCTGTGTCATTGCATGTGTGTTCTTCCCATAGACCACACATGGATCCACCAGTTTCATTGCATGTGTGTTCTTCCCACAGACCACACATGGATCCACCAGAGTCATTGCATGTGTGTTCTTCCCATGAACCACACATGGATCCACCAGTGTCATTGCATGTCTGCTCTTTTCATGAACCACAACTAGAGTCATTGCATGTGTGTTCTTCTCACAAACCACATATCACCGGTGTCATTGCATGTGTGTTCTCCCCATGAACCACACATGGATCCACCAGTGTCATTGCATGTGTGTTCTTCCCACAGACCACACATGGATCCACCGGTGTTATTGCATGTGTGTTATTCCCATGAACCACACATGGATCCACCAGTGTTATTGTATGTCTGCTCTTCCCATGAACCACAACTAGAGTCATCGCACGCGTGCTCTTTTCATGAACCACAGCTAGAGTCATTGCATGTGTGTTCTTCTCACAAACCACATATCACCAGTGTCATTGCATGTGTGTTCTCCCCATGAACCACACATGGATCCACCAGTGTCATTGCATGTGTGTTCTTCCCACAGACCACACATGGATCCACCGGTGTCATTGCATGTGTGTTATTCCCATGAACCACACATGGATCCACCAGTGTCATTGTATGGCTGCTCTTCCCATGAACCACAGCTAGAGTCATCGCATGCGTGCTGTTTTCATGAACC
Organism: Avena insularis; assembly: GCA_023614405.1. Classification (NCBI taxonomy): domain Eukaryota; kingdom Viridiplantae; phylum Streptophyta; class Magnoliopsida; order Poales; family Poaceae; genus Avena; species Avena insularis. The sequence goes on from CM042688.1 coordinate 326,060,078, forward strand.
ACAGCTAGAGTCATTGCATGTGTGTTCTTCTTACAAACCATATCATGAACCACACCGATTGTCATTGCATGTGTGTTCTTCTCACAAACCACACATGGATCCACCGGTGTCATTGCATGTCTGCCCTTCTCATTAACCACAGCTAGAGTCATTGCATGTCTGTTGTTTTCACAAACCACATATCACCAGAGTCATTGCATGTGTGTTCTTCCCATGAACCACACATGGATCCACCGGTGTCATTGCATGTGTGTTCTTCTCACAAACCACACATGGATCCACCCAGTGCCATTGCATGTCTACTCTTTTCATGAACCACACCTAGAGTTATTGCATGTGTGTTCTTCTCACAGACCACATATGACCTGCGTCATTGCATGTGTGTTCTTCCCACAGACCACACATGGATCCACTAGTGTCATTGCATGTGTGTTCTTCCCACAGACCACACATGGATCCACCCAGTGTCATTGCATGTGTGCTCTTCCGACAGACCACACATGGATCCACCAGAGTCATTGCATGTGTGTTCTTCCCATGAACCACACATGGATCCACCAGTGTCATTGCATGTCTACTCTTTTCATGAACCACAGCTAGAGTCATTGCATGTGTGTTCTTCTCACAAACCACATATCACCGGTGTCATTGCATGTGTGTTCTCCCCATGAACCACACATGGATCCACCAGTGTCATTGCATGTGTGTTCTTCCCGCAGACCACACATGGATCCACCAGTGTTATTGCATGTGTGTTCTTCCCATGAACCACACATGGATCCACCAGTGTCATTGTATGTCTGCTCTTCCCATGAACCACAGCTAGAGTCATCGCATGCGTGCTCTTTTCATGAACCACAGCTAGAGTCATTGCATGTGTGTTCTTCTTACAAACCATATCATGAAACACGCCCATTGTCATTGCATGTGTGTTCTTCTCACAAACCACACATGGATCCACCGGTCTCATTGCATGTCTGCTCTTCTCATTAACCACAGCTAGAGTCATTGCATGTATGTTCTTTTCACAAACCACATATCACCAGAGTCATTGCATGTGTGTTCTCCCCATGAACCACACATGGATCCACCAGAGTCATTGCATGTGTGTTCTTCTCACAAACCACACATGGATCCACCCAGTGTCATTACATGTACGATCTTTTCATGAACCACATCTAGAGTCATTGGATGTGTGTTCTTCTCATAGACCACATATCACCAGTGTCATTGCATGTGTTCCTCCCAAAGACCACACATGTATCCACCAGTGTCATTGCATGTGTGTTCTTCTCACAAACCATATCATGAACCATACCCAGTGTCATTGCATGTGTGTTCTTCTCACAGACCACACATGGATCCACTAGTGTCATTGCATGTGTGTTCTTCTCACAAACCATATCATGAACCACACCCAGTGTCATTGCATGTGTGTTCTTCTCATTAACCCCACGTGGATCCACCGGTGTCATTGCATGTCTGCTCTTTTCATTAACCACAGCTAGAGTCGTTGCATGTCTGTTCTTTTCTCAAACCACATATCACCAGAGTCATTGCATGTGTGTTCTTCCCACAGACCACATATCACCTGTGTCATTGCATGTGTGTTCTTCCCACGAACCACACATGGATCCACCAGTGGCATTGCATGTGTGTTATTCTCACACACCACGTAAGGATCCACCGGTGTAATTGCATGTGTGTTCCTCTCATAGACCACACATGGATCCACCGGTGGCATCACAGGTCTACTCTTTTCATGAACCACAGTTAGAGTCATCGCGTGTCTTCTCTTTTCATGAACCACAACTAGAGTCATTGCATGCGTGTTCTTCTTACAAACCATATCATGAACCACACCCAGTGTCATTGCATGTGTGTTCTTCTCATTAACCACACATGGATCCACCGGTGTCATTGCATGTCTGCTCTTCTCATTAACCACAGCTAGAGTCATTGCATGTCTATTCTTTTCACAAACCACATATCACCAGAGTCATTGCATGTTTGTTCTTCCCATAGACCACACATGGATCCACCAGTCTCATTGCATGTGTGTTCTTCCCATGAACCACACATGGATCCACCAGTGTCATCCCATGTCTGCTCTTTTCATGAACCACAGCTAGAGTCATTGCATGTGTGTTCTTCTCACAGACCACATATCACCTGTGTTATTGCATGTGTGTTCTTCCCACAGACCACACATGGATCCACCGGTGTCATTGCATGTGTGTTCTTCCCACAGACCCCACATGGATCTACCCAGTGTCATTGCATGTGTGTTCTTTCCATGAACCACACCTAGAGTCATCGCATGTCTGCTCTTTTCATGAACCACAGTTAGAGTCATCGCATGTTTGCTCTTTTCATGAACCACAGCTAGAGTCATTGCATGTGTGTTCTTCTTACAAACTATATCATTAACCACAGCCAGAGTCATTGCATGTGTGTTCTTCTCGTTAACCACACATGGATCCACCAGTGTCATTGCATGTGTGCTCTTCTCATTAACCACAGCTAGAGTCATTGCATGTCTGTTCTTTCCACAAACCACATATAACCAGAGTCATTGCATGTGTGTTCTTCCCACAAACCACATATCACCAGTGTCATTGCATGTCTGCTCTTCTCATTAACCACAGCTAGATCCACCCGTGTCATTGGATGCATGTTCTTTTCATAAACCGCATATGGATACTAATTAACCTTAGGATAGCCCTAACCTTAGCGTTAGACCGAGTCTTCTAGAAGGCACGCCCTAACATAGTTGTTCTGCTTGTCGATTGTTACATACCGTTCGATCGGGGCGCTTGGACGATTGGGATAGTTTTCGTGAGATCGATCCGCGAGTAGTCTCTTCTACGGCATGATTGGTCACGCTTGCTATGGACAAACTGGCAACACCGGGGGCTCCCCTGTTGTGAGTGTCATGACTCACGAGTTGAGCGGGACATATCCAAGTGTCACGTCCCCATTACTTCTCTTCCTCCCCATACTTCTCTTCCTTCCCCTCGAAGCCACATTCCCCACTTCACTCCCATCCTGCCGTAGCCACAAGCCGACGGCGCCGCCATCCCAATCCCCTCTCCGGCAGCCACCCCCTCCCCTCTCGCCATGGGTTCAAGGGGAGACGACGAGGAAACGCGTCGTGATGACAGTGACGGTGATTTCGATGTGAGTCGTCTCATCTCTATCTCTATCATTCGTGGCCAGTTATCTATTTTTTGAGCCAGATCTACTCCGTTTACTCATGCGCGTATGATGTGTTAGGCCAACCAGACGATGTATGATGCCGACTATCATGGTTTAGCGGATGAAGACAGTCCTCTGCTATGTAAACATGGATATGTGCCCGCAAAATTTGTAGCGTTCGAAGGACGAAACGCAGGCAGGAGGTTTCTACGGTGTCAAGGACATCGTGCAATGGTGCGAGGCGGGATTTGCGGTGTTGTCAAATGGGTAGATCCAGAGTGGCCCAAATCGATGCAGAAAACGCTGGACAAACTATGGGAAATGACTGTTGAGTTGAAAGAATCCGCATTCATCTCACTTCTTGACAGTGTTGAGATGAAGCTATGGGAACCAGTTGACACGACCAAGCATAAGCGAGATCTCATGGGGGTGGAAGACAAGGTTAGAAAAGTCGAGAAGGAGAGGGACGCAGCTTTGGCCCTGAAGGCTAAAGAAGAGCAAGAACTGACTCAAGCAAGGAAGGATCTTCACCAGGCCAAAGTCCTGCAGTTCACAACTACAAGTATTGACAAGTGCATGAGGAAAGATGTAGAGAAACAATTGAAGCTGTGCAAGGAAGATGCTAAAAGGAAGGAGCAGACGATTCATTCCTTGCTCTCGCAGGAAGATGCGCATAGGGCTAAGATTAGGAAGATCAAGGAGATGTGTGTTAACTAGTTCTATTTAGATTAAGCCCCGTTCCTTTTTTAAGTTGTAATAGTTGTACTTGTTGACCTAGCGGTCTGAACTATTGGCCCCAGAGTCCTGGGAGTAAAAAAATTGGTCGCCCGTTAATCTGTCTTAACCCTGCATTACTTCCTTTTGTCTGACCAATGCCCCTTGGATATTCCACCCGTCGCTTCGTCGTCCTCGTGTACAAATAGGAGGCACCACAGCTCGTCGCTTTGTCGCCCATCCCCTCACCCTCTCCAATATCCACCGTGTCGTCCACCCCCTCGCTCCCTCTCCAATCTCCACCGCTCCGCCATGCAGATGCCCTCGCCGAACTTCTACGAGGCGGTGATGTTCGCGCACTTCGACATCCTCACGCCGCCGGCCGTGACGGTGCCCCACGGATGGTGCATCAGCTATGCGAGGGTGCTGGTGGCTCTGCTCCTCGTCCCCGGCGGAGCCATGATGGAGAGCGAAATTGCGGCGCGCCGCTGCCAGATGCCCGCATGGAAGAGGGCGCTACCCCGGTACGCAGCGGCCAGCCTGTACAGGCCGACGCTGTTCAAGAAGGAGCGGAAGGCCAAGATTGGCAACCGCATCATTTACGGGCGCGTGGTGCACCGGGATCTCCGCAACCGAGAAGGGCGGGAGAGGTTCTGGTCCGTCCCTGGACGGACCAAGTTCACCATCATCGCCGCTGCTCACCGCGAAGAGGTGCTCCGTCTCGCGTACAATGCGGAAATCGTGGAGGTTCCGTCCGACGAAGACGAGGAAGCCGGCGGCTCGGAAGACAGCGGTAGAGGAAGTGAAATTGTTGACTAGTGGTTGAATTAATGTAGGATGTGAAATCGCACCTTTGTTTAGAAGAATTTGTAGTTGAATTAATGAAATGCCTCGATTTAGATCTCTGTCTCGATTAATTTGTGGAAGAATTTGTGATTTAGATCAATTTCTGCCTCGATTTAGATCTCTGTCCCGGATTGGGAACGTGACCGTGGACCAAAGACCCCTTTTCTACTAGTGTATTCTGACATTGGTGGTTTGTTTAAACGTAATCTACGTAGATTTGGCCGCATGCAAATGGCACAACCACAATTTATAAAGTGGAAGCACATTACACCCGGTTACTGGATATCCGGGAGCTTTGCCAGATGCAGGTGATGCAGGAGCAGAGAGGCGGTGAGATAGACGGGATCAAGATTAGGCTAGAAAGTGGTACCCAATTCCTCCTCATCAGGGCATTATCGGTGAGAACATTGGTGTTTATGTTGCCACGTCGTTGTGCAGCATCTAAAATAAGTTGCTGCTTCGTGGAGTGTGTTAGCTTAAATAATTTATTTCTGTGCCACTTACATTCCGTCATATTTGGAGACCTCTTGCCCCTCGGTGGATCCTTGTTTTCAGATAGCAGTGGCACAATCACAATTTCGGATTCAACTACTGACTTGAGCGTTTCCAAACCCTAAGTCGTGCTACATTTTACTTAGAAAACATGGGTAGATTGTTTCGCCCAGCAACGTGCCACACACAGAGCTCCAGAATTTAACAGAATTACATATATAGGTTCAAGTTCAACACACTACTATGCATCTTCATTGCCAGCAGCCTTCTTCCGCAGCCTGGGTGCCAAGCCTTCACGTCCAATGGCTTCTTAATTTCCTGCCTTCTTCCTCTTCCTCGGTGCCAATTTTCTTAGCTTTACGTACTCTGCATTGCCGGGACAATGGGCACCAGAATCGTGTCCAGCATCATCTTTCCACTCGTTTTTAATTTCTTCGGGCAGCAAAATGACTGACCCGGCATTCATGTTTCTAACCTTGCGGCGCTTCCTATCAAAGAAACAAGACTGTTGCATAACTTCCCAATATCTACAGAGTAAATAAAACAAAAATTACAATTCATCACAAACATGTGAACCCTAAGCGACCTTTGCTTACCAGGAGCTAATTGCGTTCGAGCAACCACCCTGTCCAAGAATAGAAGGGCGACTCCCAGTTGCAGCCGCTTCCACATCTAGTACATCACAATTCAGCTCAAACATACAATCCGAAGCATACATTTTCATCAACCCAATTAGCTGACTGTCACACGATATAGGAACCATGATGCCATGTTCATCCATGAAGCTGAACTTTGTAGTCTGCTTGGGCCATACTTCAACATGATTACGCAGAGCAGCAACCATACCAGATATAGTGCAGATCTGCGCAGGCGCTTCTTCCATCATGAAACAATGGCTTCCATACCACTTGCCCTTGGAGTCGTACCTGTAGAGGACTACCGTAACTAGGTAAGGGGGGTTCGCGCAGATCCCACTTGATAGAAAACTATGGACAAAATATGTTTGTCAGCATTGGGCTAACGAACAATTTGAGATTCAGTAGCCAGCTAGTAGTTGTAATTAGTGCGAATATCAAAGAGAAGGGTAGCTCACCCGCTTGTAGGCAGAACTTCTTCCTTGATAGTAGGATCTGCCATCCTCTAAACTGCTCGGCTCGTCGGCGGCGGAGGCGGGCTAGAGCCTCACAACGGCGGCTACGGCATGTGCCATTGGAGCTCGGTATCAGGGATTGGGCGCAGCAACTTGGCCCCAGAAGTCAAATGCCCGAAGAGATCGTCCTGCCTGGAGGGTGGATTTCGACGCTGTCGGTGCTAGGGGAAAGCTGGGAATGGATTTGTGAAATCGGTCAACGCATCCAATCCACTTAGCTGCTCGATTTGCCTAAGAGGTTGCCCTGTTGGCACCCGCGTCACAGACAGATAACCGACATGTGGGTCCCGACCGTCTACTTCATAGGGCGGTTTAACAGAATGTTTGTATTTGGCAGGGGTGAGATGAGTTTGCCTCGAAATGGCCCCTCTCAGTAGTTGGTGGCCCAACTTTTCGAAACGCGATAATTTCAGGCAACTTAGGTACCGCCATGCGCTGGCCTGCCAACTTTGGTACCGCAGACGAACAAGCCCCTTCCATTGGTGGAGAGCATCTATTAAGATATTTAAGAATATAGCCATTTTCTTCCTTGTAATTATCAAAGCAAAATTTAAATATATCATAAACCTCATATTTATAAGGTGCATCATCAGTATTTTCAAGCAAATAAGCAAGTTCGAATGCACCCTTCCAAGCAATAAATTCTTCAATTTGTTCCACATCATAAAAGTCATAATTTCCCTTAACATAAGAAGATATGGTAACATCGTCATTATACTCACATTGAAAAGGGAGGTGTTTATACCTCCTACATTAAGAAGATTTCTCAAAGAAATAAGTAACATTATAAGTAGAGCACACGTTTCTAGCAATGGTATATAATTTATTAATTTGTTCCCATAGGTGTTTCCCTTTTTGTGACAAGCGGTGTTCCTTATAATAATATTTTTGTTCTTCCGTGAACCCACCTTGCCAATAAGATCTAGTTTCAAAGAAACCAACCATTGATAGAAAGCATGATAAAGCAAGACAATAACATACTAATGAAAATAACAAATATAGTTGGAACTATTTTTTTTGTATTTTTGATAAAAAGAAACAAGCAATCAAAGCAGAAATAAACTGAGCAAAATAAAAAACAATGTAAAGGGATTGTTTGTGACAGACTCCCCTTGTGAAGCTGTCCTTAACTCCTCGGCAACGGCGCTAGAAAAAGGCTTGATGGCTCAAGATATCTCAAGCTCGTTGGGAACCCCAAGAGGAAGGTATGGTGAGCACAACAACAAGTTTCCCTTAGTTATGAAACCAAGGTTATCGAACTAGTAGGAGCAAGGAAACAACTCATGGGTGTTGCTACCAACTTGGAATCCTGCACAATACAACCACAGAACTTTGCCCCAACTTACTATGAGGTTGTCAATCTCACCGGTTTTGCTGAAAACAAAGGATTAAACGTATAGTGTGGAAGATAGTAATTGCTTGTAGAAAATAAACAGTAAACAATAAATAGTCAATGGTATATCAATGGTAAAAGAATGGACCTGGATCCGTAGTTCACTAGAGGTGATTCTCCTTAAGATAAATAGTATGTTGGGTGAACAAATTACAGCGGGGCAATTGACAGATTTGAGAAAGCATACAATGCATATACTAGACATCTTGACTCCTATGAGATTTGATTGGGCATTACAACATTATACATAGACCGTAATCCAACTGCATCTATGACTAATAATCCACCTTTAGGTTATCATCCGAACCCCCTCTAGTATTAAGTTGCAAGCAATAGATAATTGCATTAAGCAAAGTGTGTAAAGTAAACAATACGACTGTCCCATGGACAAAGGATTGCTGTTTTCTCCCTACTAGCAACAGCACATCTATAACCTTAGAGATTCTTGTCACTTCCCCAGATTACTAGAGGCATGAACCCACTATCCAGCATAAATACTCCCTCTTGGAGTTGCAAGCATCTACTTGGCCAAGATAGTTACTAACAACGGAAAGCATGCAAGATCACAAATAACATAGACATGATAGAATCAATAATCAATCAGAAATAGCATTTCAATATCCATCGGATCCCCGCAAACACAACATGTAAGATTACAAATAGATGGTCTTGATCATGAACGGAGCTCACAAGATCTAAACATGATAGAACAAAGGAGGAGAACCAACTATCTAGCTACTACATGGACCCATAGTCCAAGGATGAACTACTCACGCATCACACCGGAGGCAGTCATGGTGATGAAGAAGGCCTCTAGTGTGATAGTGTGATATCTCCCCTCTGGCAGGGTGCTGGGAAGAGCTTCGGATCGCCCCGATCTAGGGATGGAGATGGCGGCGGCTACAAACTCTTTCGTGGATTTCTGATTGGGTCTTTGATCGGGTACTTAGGGTTTTCGTCCGGGGAGGCTTTTATAGGCGAAGGGGCAAGGTCGATGGAGTACCAGGGGCCCACACCCCTTGGTGGCGCCCCCCAGGCCGCGCCGACACCAGGTGTGGCCGCCTTGGTGCGCCACTTCGTCTCCCCTCTGAACTCCGTGTTGCTTTGGGTAAAATATTAACTTTCGCTTTTGTCCTGTCCAATTTTGAGAATACTTCCTTACTAGCTTTTCTGAAACCAAAAACAACAGAAAACAGGCAACTGGCACTATGACATCTTGTTAATAGGTTAGTTCCAGAAAATATATAAAAATACCTCAAAGTGTGAACAAAACATAAGAAAGTAGATATAAAACAAGCATGGAACATCAAAAATTATAGATACGTTTACGACGTATCACTCACTAACACCACCCCTGACATTGCATCCTCATATTGTAATCATCGGCCATATGGAAGTACCAAACCAAAATAAAGTAAAAGTTGGGCCTCATATTTGCATTGGATGCAAGATAATTACAGGGATTGCATAAGTGAGCCAAGTAGGATGCATAAATTATTTATTTGTACATATCACAAGTCTCACTAAACCACCCCTTACATTGCGTCCTCACATTGTAATCATCAGCCTAAAATCACCAATTTTCTACATTACACAAGAATTATCTAGGTTTTCTACCCCTAAAATCATGTACATTTTCTACTATATACTAAATCTGTACTAATATACACTAAACCATCTACTCTAAAACAAATAAAAAAGGGGGGAGAGAGGGGCTCACCGGTGGTGGACATGGACGAGGCGGCGGCGAGCGGATGCAACGAGGCGGCGACGGGGAGCGGATACAACGTGTAGATGGGGAGGGGATGCGATGATATGACAGGGAAGAGGAGACGGGTGGAGGAGCAGATGCGTTCGAGGCGGGGGCGGGGGCGACCGATGCAGTGGAGCCGAGCGGTGGTGGTCAATTCAGTGCACGCATGATGCAGAAGTGGCCGACGCTGTTGGGAAGAGGGGGGAGGTCGGGGAAGAGGGAGGGAGTGAGCGAATGGGGGGAATATGAGGGTCGGGACAGTGCGACGGGGAAATTTTTCGAGTCTATAGCTAGAATGGCATTGGCGTTTCGTTCCTATCGATGCTACTACAAATGTATACATTGGTGGCGCTTACAAATTACGAACTCCACCTCTAAATCTGGCCCGGTTCCACCTGGTCCGCTTTAGTAGTGGTGTCCATAGTACATTGAATGCCACTGCTAATATCTAGTAGTGGCATTCAGTATATTCGAGATGCCACTACTATGTTGGCTATTAGCAATGGCGTGTTATTTCTGGTGCAGCCACTAAAAAATGACTGTTATAAGGGTTTTCCTACTAGTGCAAAATTTGTTAGGCGGGTTGTAACCTTTTTAGAAGTGAGCTTCTCAAGGTTGAAACTCAAATCTGTCGGGGTCGTGTCATGACCCACACATCTCCTTTTTCGTCAGTTGATGACCAAAACACTTTGTTGTCTAGAAACTCTTTTAAAAACCAAACCTGGCACAAGCTAGGCATATCCTTTCCCAACCGTCCATGACTGCAGATGTGCATATTAGAATAGGTTTACACCCTGCATAGGTTGTACACTTTAACCACAACATATGATTGCCCAACCCTAACCACTTCGGGTCACCATACCTAAGTATGAAGGGGTCGAATAATCAATCACATCGTTTCCCTTGTCCAGCCTAATATTGTTGTGACCTTGGATCGTTAAAGATCCTAAGTCCCTATGATTAACATGCTAGTCCCTGGATCATTAGATAGCACTTCACAGTCGATGAATATCATGTAAAACACAAGTCATTAGTACATGAATAATCCAGAGTATATATTTATTACAACTTGCATAGCTCATAGCTAGCTCAAATAAAATAGCGGAAAATAATAAAACTTGAGTCCATCAACGCCTTAGGCTAGTTGCGTGAAGACCCGTGATCCCTACGCACCTTTCAATCTTCGGATTATGCACATAAGACATGCAGCCAACAAGTTGGGTCAATACTTTGAATGTATTGGCAAATTACACCAAGGAAAGGATAATACTAACTCTACATGCAAGGCTTGGAGTAGGCTTTGGGGTTCATTTGCATTAAGCCAATTTTCTCTAAGTAAGAAGAAGAGAGGGAGAGTTTACCCTACTTTGTAAACATTGATTAGGTAGTATAGGGTCGAATGGAACACGGGGATATTACGCACCCAGTGTCCAGTCAACCTAGCACTTGGATATTACGCACCAAGTACCCAAAATCCCACCCATTGGCGATATTACGCACGCCCTGGGGTTTTAGAAAAACTTTAAGTTTGGAAAGAGAGAGGAAGATCCTTCAGAGGCTCCATCCTTCAGATGCTCAAGTGTTCTTTTCCGTGAAATTGGTTGATCGATCAGATTTCAATACTCTCGAGAGTTTGTGCACTTTCCCCACAATCCACGATCAAGACCTTTTACAAACAAGACCGTGGCGAGGCTTTCCCTTAGTATCCCCTCTACCAGCTGGATCCAACCGTGCCAAGAACCTCCAAATGTTGGTACCCCGGTGAGGTTTCCCACTAAGTACTAGGCCAAGACATAGACCATATGTATTGTGGTTGCACTAGAAGCTTCTGAATTCTGAAACATGGCAGACTTCTTTGATTCTTGGGCGGCCGTCCTCCACCAATTTCCACTCGTTGACCCGACAACCATCCCGCCTAGAAAAAAACTTAGTTTTATTTTGAAGGGGGGTTTGAGAAGAAAAGGTTCGCTCGAGAGAGCTTTATACTTAGAATTTTTTTTAGTGTTTCGAACCCCCCAACGATACTTTATATATAGCATAGCAAGCAGTATTTAGCAAAAAAATGGGTAACCTACGAGGAAGGAAAATCCTAAGTATAGAACTATCATGACATACTACAAAATCGCACTTGCAAAATAATACTAAGAAAATCTACCAAAATCCTACACATGCTAAAGGGAATATGCCCAAGAGGCAATAATAAAGTGGTTATTATCTTATTCCTTGTTTATGATAAATGTTTTGCATGCTATAATTGTATTAATTTGAAAACATTAATACAAGTGTGTTTAGTAAACAAAAGGAAAGTTCCTAGTTATGCCTCTCTTATAAACTAGCTCGTTGATTAACAAGATGATCAAGGTTTCCTGATCATGGATATTAGATGTTGTTAATAACAAGGTCACAACATTAGTGGAATGATGTGATGAACATTCATCCGAACTATAACATTACGATCAAAGTAATTGTGTTTATATTGCTATAACATCATACGAAGTAATCCTAGTCCTTAGACCATAAGATCATGTTAATCACTAACACTGGAAGAGTATCTTGATAACATCAAACGTCACACCGTGAAAGGGTGATTATAAAGGTGGGTTCAGTGCTATGAAAGTGTTATGTAGAGGCTCATGGATCAAGAGTGGGATTTGTCCATCCTGATGATAGATAGCTATACTCTGGGCCCTCTCGGTGATATATATTGGTTAGCTTGCAAGCAAGTGATGAGATCACTAGAGTGTTATACCACGGGAACAAGAAAAGAGTGCATGTCGGCAATGAGATCAAACTAGGTATGGAGATACCAATGATCGAATCTCGGACATGTAATATATCACGAGACAAAGGGATTTAGTTATGACGAAAGGTTCACACGATCACAAGAGTCATCGTTGAATGTGGGAGTCAGTACGGATCTCCAGGTCCCGCTGCTGATTATTGATCAGAGAGGGGTCTCGGTCATGTCTGCATTATTTTTGAACCGTAGGGTGACACACTTAAGGGATACCGACACCATTTGGAGCAAATATGTTTCAGATAAAGATTTAAGAAAGCGCTAGAATTATTTCAATAGACACCAAAACTGTTTCGGGTGAAATTGCTGAAATTGGTTCTGCATGTAATATTGAAATATTGCAGGGGGTTTTATATGAATGTTTGATAATTAAAGTAATTAACAAATTTTTTAATAAAATAAATAAAAGAGTTTTATTAAATGAGAGAGCATTAAATTTGGAGAAATTTAATGCATTTAAAGTGGAGACTTTAATGGAGAATGTGAAGAGGCAAATTTATGTGGAGGGGGTTACCACCACATGAATGGGGGAGGTGAAGGGTCACCTCCATGGGGCACCGGCCATGGGAGGGGGTAACCTCCCCTCCTCCTATAAAAGGACCCCTCTCCCCACTTCTCACTCACACCTCCTCGTGAAGGATCTCTCTCCCCCTCTAGTATTTTTTCCCATGGTCTCGGATTAGCGAGATACATGTTCCTGGTGGCTTTATCTAGAAAGGAGTTGCTGCTTCCGCTGCTTTGCTGGAGCTAGACTTGTGTGCGATCACGGATGCACCGCTGCTTTCCGGTGCTGGACTTGGTGGTGCTGGACTTGCTGGAGCTGCATCTGATGGATGTGCTGGAGTTGGACCTGCTGGACCTGCTGGACTTCATCACGATCTTGAGATCGGCAAGTGTATGACTACATCATCCACGAGTTCCATCTCATTAACAAAGCTTTGTTGTCTTCAAGGGTATGTTCTCTATGGATGTACATCCACCCGTTGCTTGTATCTAATAGATAGATCTTGGCGTATAATAGTTCCCATCGTAGGAATTTTTTGTTTTCTATGCTGCGAACCCAATAGTGCTATCAGAGCCTGATCTATGCATAGGTTCTTTGCATGGGTAGAACACATAAGAGTATGTGGGCGATGATGATTCATGTCTACGCACTTCTATTCTTGTAGACAGTTGTTGGGCCTCCAAGTGCACAGGTTTGTAGAACAACATCAAGTTTTCCCTTAAGTGGATCACCCAAAGTTTATCGAACTCAGGGAGGAAGTGGTCAAAGGTATACCCTCTCAATCAACCCTGCAATCAAGATACAAGAAGTCTCTTGTCTCCCCAACACACCCAATACACTTGTCAGATGTATAGGTGCACTAGTTCAACAAAGAGATAGTGAAATACAAGTGGTATAGATAATTATAAGTGGTAACGGTGATAGAAAATAACTTGATGGCGTGGAAAAGACTAAAGTAAAACTGAAATAAACATAAAAGCAAGCAAACATGTAATAGATCTAATAGCAAATGGTGTTTTAGTGCATGGAAACAAGGCCTATGGATCATACTTTCACTAGTGAACACTCTCATATAAATATATTCTTCTTTATGATACTACGCTGAACTACTATCTGGTTGGACACTCTAATCCACGGTAGGGCTATAACATCACACTTCAAAGTAAGCCTTTTCCATCTAGATAACCCCACACTGTCACCTTGAGCACTAGATGGTTCAAACAAACACCATAATTTCATAAAGACATCCAACTCCAAATATAACTCATAACAAGTAATTGTAATCTCTAGCCTAAGTGTCACCATGGTGTGCATGCTGTCACTTTCACATACATGGGGAGAGCAGAGATATATTAAAGAACTTGAGTAGCAAGGTAGATCTACTTGATTACAAAGCTCATGATCACAATATGATCATGCATAGAGAGAGAGAGACGAACCCATAGCTACCGGTAGAACCCTTAGCCTCGAGGAAGAACTACTCCCTCATCATCATGGGAATCAGCAACGGTGATGGAGATAGTGGTGGAGTAGATGGAGATGGAGGTGAAGATGGTGAAGAGGCGGCGGCGATGCGGAGGACTCCTTCCCCGCTGCCGGTATCACAGGGGAGCACTGCCCCTTAGCGCCCTTCCTTCATGGCTTCTTGGGAGCCCTTCCCCATGGAGATGGGATCCATGGGGGAGGCAAAACATGGCTTTGGTGACTGCAAATTCGTGGGTGGAGGTGTCTCCCACGAATTAGGTTTCCTTCCTTTATATAGCTTCTCGGATTCCCGTCACCCCATCTTGGGCTGTACTAAATCGGGCCTATCGGGCCCGTACGTACTCGGAATCAGCTAATTTTTATGTCTAGAACGTTTGTCGCGAAATTTCCATCAACTTTGTAGCTTAAGAGTTTTCCGTTTGACGCCGTCTTCGATCTGAAACGTGACCATCTTCAAAAAGAGTTCTGAGACAGATTTCTGGAAAACCCCAATTTGACTCCCACAAGGTTTCCACTTCTATTCTTGGTAATTCCTACACATCAAAGTGTAAAACAAGAACATTGTGCACTTTTGCAACTATTAACAGGTTGGTCCAAATAAATCATAAACTTTATAGAAAAATGAGTATCAAAAGCATACTATTAGCATAAAACCATCAAAAATCATACATACGTTATGGACATATCAACATCCCCAAGCTTAGTTCCTGCTCATCCTCGAGTTGGTAAACAATAAAAACAATATAATTTTTGAGGTGACACGTAGCCAACACAATCTTGATCATCATTATTGTAAAAGCATTGATAGCTGGGATCGACGTACTCTAAACTTGAACATGAAAGATAGAGTTCTAACAATAAGACATAACAACTATGTTGTAACATGAAAGGATACAAACAAAGATGTTTGTTTGTTTCACATATAGTAAACATAGCATAGTGGTATTCAGCTTGTCCCTCATGGAGTAGCAAAACATAAATGCATATGACACCTTCAAAGTTCATAAGGGTGACTAGATACAAATAATTTAAGAACAAGCAATATCACAGTTATGAATTAATCAATAAGTTTTGGGACAATACACACAGAACTAAGAATGACAACTATGCTCTCTTAATTGATGCCTAAGGATAGAAGATGGAGACTCAACATAAAAGTAAAAGAAAGGCCTTCATAGAAGGAAGCAGGGATTCAAGTCTCCTAAAGAGCTTCCAAAAATTATGGTACTTATTAGCTTTCAACTCTCATTGCCCCTATCATAAGCATCTTGAAGTGATTAAGGTTAAAGTGAACAAACTATGGAGTATATGCTTGACAAAGTATAAGTTGGTAATCTCATTTCCCTTGAATACGAGGGTCGCTCCTCATGCTACTCAAGTTTAGTTACCGGTAAGTTCTTGTCATAGTAAGTACATGTGTATCATAGAGAATCGCCAACGGGGTATCTCTTGCCCGATGATACGGAAGAATCCCCATATCAAAATGACAAGGCAAGAAGACAACAAGCATCTCAGCAATCTTCTTATTTACCATGGGAAAATGGTGCTTTTTTCTCTCTTTCCTCTTTTCTCAAATCTTTTTTTTCTTTTTTTTCTTTTTTCTCTTTTTTCTCAATACCTAACTCTTTTTTTATAAGAAGAATGCTTCATAGATAGCTCATTATGGTTATGCTGCAGGTTTCCATCATGATTAGGCATGGATTAGACCGACGGCCCAGGCGTTCCTCTAACACACATACATAACTCCATGGACTTAAAAGCTCCCCTTTTATTTCACACCGACGACATCCATAGACAAAAGAGCATGATATCAACTAGGTACAATGTACAAGCGCAATGTTGAAAGCGTTCCCCATGACATCATGGTTCTGCTAATCCCCAACATATACGTGCAAGCATATACAACATAGATGACACAATGGTTCAAGTTTACTAGGTGCAAGAAAAATAAAGTGTGCCATCAAGTTCGTGAGAGCTTTAATCACTAATTTTCACATACCAAGTTTAATTCAGAAGGTAGATAAAAACATGAATATACTTGGAATAGCAAATGCTAATTGGTAGGTATGGTATACTCTTTGGAATAACTTGGTTTTATTTGGAGTTGGATGCATGAGTAGAACTCATACTTGGTTATGGAGGCTAGCAAAAGACTGGGAGCGACCAACTAAGAGAGCAATAATGGCCATAATCATGCAGAGCGACAAAACATCATTAATCAAAGCATAAAGTGATACTACAAGTTGAAAACTAAAGGATCACAAAGGCTATGGTGACTTGGGATAGTCATAACATGGTGTGAGCATGTGCCAAGTCAACCCAAATAAAGCATCAAAGGAGAATACCACAATACTATGCTTTAATATGCTAAAACAACGCATGATCCTTCCAAGGCACATTAAGCAATCTCAATTGTTTATAACATGTCATGATACAGCAAAGAATAGTAAGCATAAAGCCAAAACAATATCGAGCATGGCATGACAAAGCATAGGCCACAGTCAAAAAACAAGCTCCTTTTACCACTTAAGCATGAACTTTCCTACTCTTTTTCCAATCCAAACCAAACTATTTGAAAACCAATGTATGAAAGAGGGGGTACCACCAATTTATTCAAAAAACTAAGAAAACCAAGAAAATGAAAAAACAAAAACAAAAAATGAAGACGCTCCAAGAACAACACAACTGTGCATGAAACAATAAAAATGAAGTGTTTGGAAGGAACCTGGAATTTTTATTGATGAAGAAGGGGATGCCTTGGGTATCCCCAAGCTATGACGCTTGTATTTCTTGGATATTTCTTGGGGTTACACACTTGGCATCCCCAAGCTTGAGCTTTAGTCAATCCTTCATCTCATTACTTATTCCTTCCATACACCTGAAATTTTTCCTTCATACAATCTTTATTAGCAACATTAGTGCACTAAAGATAATAAGTCTTTAGGTTCAGTCCCAACACTGATAAAACTTCCATTAAAACACTATCTACTGTAGCACTTCCCTCAAAAATCTTAATTCCCCAAAAAGAACTCAAAAAGGAATCAACAAGAAGCAAATGCAAATAATGGCAGAAATCTGTTAAAACAGACCAGCAGGTAAAAACCAATTTTTTTCGAAGACCTTCTGTTGCTCAAATCAAAAAGTGTTAAACTAACGAAAGTTAGATAACAACCTGGGGAAGAATAACAAAAATGCATGCCTCAAAACGACGTACATAGATTTTACACGAATTTTTCCGGTGAAGCATAGAAATCTGTTTCGGGACAGCAACTTTCCCAATCATTACTTCTCTCTCATTAGAGGTTACTCTTGGCACAAAAAGCAAATAAAAAGGATAAGGAACGGTTATTACAGAGGTAATAACTTCCAAGACTCATCTAAAACTTTTGGGTTATCTCCCAATAAGTACTTTTCTTTAATGCCTTTAAGTTAGGCATGATAGTTTGAGAAGATGCTCACATAAGAAATATGAATTGAAGTAAAAGAGAGCATTAAGAAGCAAATTCAAAGCACATTTAAGTCTAACCCACTTCCTATGCATAGGAATCTTCTAAAGAAACAAGTCATGAAAGCACAAAGCAACAAGCATAGGAAAGCAAAACAAGTGCAACTTCAAAAAAAAATTAACATAAAGAGGGGAAACTTAATATTGTTGAGATACAAAAACCATGTTTTCCTCTCTCATAATAACTTTAAGTAGCATCATTAATAAAATTAACAATATAACTATCACAAAAAACATTCTTATCATGAGCCACATGCATAAAAGAATTACTACTCCCCATATAAGCATAGTCATTCTTATTAATTGTAGTGGGAGCAAATTCAACAAAATAGCTATCATTATTATTCTCATCACCATAATCATCAAATATAGGAGGCATATTGTAATCATTAATTTTCTCCTCAATAGTAGGTGGACTAAAAATATCATATTCATCATTGTAATCATCATAAATTGGAGGTTTGGTATCATCATAAGCAATAGAATAGCTATCTTCCAAAGATGGGGAACTAAAAAGATCATTTTCATAAAAACTAGCTTCCCCAAGCTTAGGCTTTTCCATAGCATTAGCAATAATGGTGTCCAAAGAATTTATACTAACAACATTGCTGTTAGCATGCAAATAAAGTTCCATAGGTTTTTGAATTTTCTCTTCAAACACTTCATGTCCTAACTCAAGATAAATACTATAAAGCTCTCTAATTTTGTTGTTGTTTTCCATTAAGCCTAACTAGTGAAAACAAGAAACAAAAAAACAAAATTGCAGAATCTAAAGGAAATAACTTCGAGCACTCACACCGGAGGATGTGAGTACCTTTTACCTTACCTCCCCGGCAACGGCGCTAGAAAATACTTGTTGGCGCGTGGTTAACGTGGGAGCTTATTTTCCTTCAGTCCTCGGCAACCGCGCTAGAAAATAGCTTGATGTGTACGCACTTCTATTCTTGTAGACAGTTGTTGGGCCTCCAAGTGCAGAGGTTTGTATACCAGCAGCAAGTTTCCCTTAAGTGGATCACCCAAGGTTTATCGAACTCAGGGAGGAAGTGGTCAAAGGTATACCCTCTCAAGCAACCCTGCAATCAAGATACAAGAAGTCTCTTTTGTCCCCAACACACCCAATATACTTGTCAAATGTATAGGTGCACTAGTTCGGTGAAGAGATAGTGAAATACAAGTGGTATAGATAATTATAAGTGGTAACGGTGATAGAAAATGGCTTGATGGCATGGAAAAGACTAAAGTAAAACTAAAATAAAGATAGAAGCAAGCAAACATGTAATAGATCTAATAGCAAACGGTGTTTCAGTGCTTGGAAACAAGTCCTAGGGATCATACTTTCACTAGTGAACACTCTCATATAAATATATTATTCTTTATGATACTACGCTGAACTACTCTTCGGTTGGACACTCTAATCCATGGTAGGTCTAAAACAACACACCTCAAAGTAAGCCTTTCCCATCCAGATAACCCCACACTGTCACCTTGAGCACTAGATGGTTAAAACGAACATCACAATTAATTGTAATCTCTAGCCTAAGTGCCACCATGGTGTGCATGTTGTCACTTTCACATACATGGGGAGGGCAAAGATATATTAAAGCACTTGAGTAGCAAGTTAGATCTCCTTGATTACAAAGCTCATGATCACAATATGATCATGCATAGAGAGAGAGATGAACACATAGCTACCAGTAGAACCCTTAGCCTCGAGGAAGAACTACTCCCTCATCATCATGGGAATCAGCAACGGTGATGGAGATGGTGGTGGAGTCGATGGAGATGGCGGTGAAGATGGTGAAGAGGCGGCGGCATGGAGGACTCCTTCCCCGCCGTCGGTATCACAGGGGAGCACCGCCCCTTAGCGCCCTTCCTTCATGGCTTCTTAGGAGCCCTTCCCCATGGAGATGGGATCCATGGGGGAGGCAAAAACGTGGCTTTGGTGGCTGCAAATTCGTGGGTGGAGGTGTCTCCCACGAATTAGGTTTCCTCCTTTTATATAGCTTCTCGGATTCCTGTCAGCCCATCTTGGGCTGTAGTAAATCGGGCCTATCGGGTCCATTCGGACACGGAATCAGCTAAGTTTTATGTCCAGAACATTTTTCGTGAAATTTCCAACAACTTTGTTGTTTAAGAGTTTTCCGTTTTATGCTGTATTCGATCCGAAACGTGATCATCTTCAAAAAGAGTTCTGATATAGATTTCTAGAAAATCCCAATTTGACTCCAACAAGGTTTCCACTTGTATTCTTGGTAATTCCTACACATCAAAGTGTAAAACAAGAACATTGTGCACTTTTGCAACTATTAGTAGGTTGGTCCAAATAAGTCATAAACTTTATAGGAAAAGGAGTATCAAAAGCATATTGTTAGCATAAAACCATCAAAAATTATACATACGTTATGGACGTATCAATGATCATGTTATTGCTTCTTTCATGTATTTTGGATATTGGTGGTATAGTGGGATGAAGCGGCCCGGACCAACTTTACATATCATCACACATGAGACCGGTTCCACGACTGATATGCAACTAGTTTTGCATAAGTGGCTAGCAGGTGTCTGTCTCTCCTACTATAGTCAATATCTGATTTACAACGAGTTGCTAATAACTTAGTTATCATCGTTGTGGTTCCATGTTCGTAGGTAAGACCGATTCTATATTTGAAAGCCCTACGCCACGTAAAAACTTGCAATTGATAAATTAGAGGCATCTAGTTTAGATCGTTGCTGGGGTAGTGTCATGATATGGAAATGTTGTAAGTTGATGTATAGTTGATACCCTTACAACACACCTAACGTGTAAGTTTCATAGACCTTGGCCTTACCCACAACGGAATGATAGAGATCATACCGCGATGCACATGATAGTGATCAAATGCATGGACCATATCTTTCCACTTTACACATATGATGTTTGCATCTTATATTGCTAATTTGGCGTTTTAGTAGCATTATAAGATGATCCCTCATTTAAATATCAAGATAAAATGTGTTCTTCCTTAAGTATGCACTGTTCTATGGATCGTGTTTCGATACATCATGTGATGATCGGGTGTACTCGATTCTGCGCTTTCATACAATGGGTGTAAGACAGTTTTACACACACGAGTACTAAGGTTCTTACTTGGCGAGCCTAGCATGTACAGACATGGCCTCGGAACACGGACCAAAAGGTTAAGCATGAGTCATATAGTTGATGTGATGCCCATATTGATGCCCGCCTTTGAAGCTACACCAACTCATGTGATGATCGGACTTGGTGTAGTGGATTTGGTTCATGTAATCACCAAAAAGGCACGAGGGATGTCGTTTTTGAGTGGTAGTTCATTTCTAATTTGGATTAGTCGAACCAAATTTGTCATAAACTAAATCAAAGTGAATTTGCATAATTTTTTGTAGTCATTGGCATCTGTTTACTACCTTATGCTTAGTTTTAAATGAGATAATAGAACTATAGAATTCTGGATATTTACTTTATGAACTGGTATCGTATTGTTTTGAATGTCAATTTAAAGTTTAGAAGTCCTATTGCAAACTTTCAGCAAACTCTATTTACTCCATGAATTTTCATAAGTAGTATTAAATCAAGAGTAAGAATTCCAATGTTAGTATCTAAAGTATCATGTTTTCCTCCATGATTCTTGATATTCAAAAGTTGTGTTAATATCGAGGTTATCTAGGAGCTGAAATAATTGTTTCAGAAACCATCATGTGTGAAAGATATTGTGATATCTGAAACAATGTTTATGGTTGCAATATGATAGAGTATAATTTAGCCGTATGCACGTTCTCATATTGTATGAGAATTTGTGATGGTTGGAGGCGCTAGGCGTCCTAATCTACCAAAAAGGTTTTGGGAACTGATATTATACTCACGATTCATCCTTATAGGCTATCGTAGCTTGATCATGAAAGTTGTCATGATAAGGATGAATAGAAGATGTAAGTAAAATGTTTACTACACTAAAAGATTACTAAATAATGGATTTTTGAAAGAATGTCAAACATTTTATGATGGTGATCCACTTCAAAGTGCAAGTGCAAATGTATTAGTATTTGACTATACACGCTTTGTACTATGTGTCATGTGAATGACACCACTATTGATGTTGATAGATTCTTTTAAAAGGAAAAGGAATTGCTGAAAGAGAATCTATAAAATATTTGGCAGAAAAGAAAAAGTTGGAGATGTCCAGCTTAGGTATATAGAAGATATACATGTTATGGATGTATTCTTTGCTTGTTAAACAATGTGGTTCTTAGTTATTGGATACCGAATTGGTTGGTATGGAGTGTCATATAGGACAACGCAATTCATGAACTGCAATCGCCTAAGTAACTAGCAAGAGAATAAGTGATGATGTTCATCAAAAACAAATAAAGTGTTATTGTGTTTCTCGTTAAGATCAAAGATTGTCTTCAAGATTTGTTTAAATAATTTTTATTTTGTTCCGGTATTATGATAACAATGGTTGTTCAAATAATTACCATATTCCATAAAGGATGGATGAACTTTTACAAGTCTAGTGGGAGAAATCACATCCATAAACACTATTGCTAAAATGTCGCAAGACAAATGATTGAAAGATCACTTATGAAGTGACATCACTGTTTAAATTATATTGCAAATAAAACATGAAGAAACTCCATGTTGATGGATTTTTGGAGTCTTTGATTTTGATCAATTGACGCTTGTGAGACTTTCCTCGAGATAATTGAAACTCCGTCCATAGGCCAAAGAGGAATGTATGACTAACTTATTGGATATTATACATATTGATGTATATAGTCCATTTTATGTAGCCATGTGCGGTGGATATTTCGACTTCGTATGCTTTCTCCGGAAATTTGAGTGAATATATATGTATATTTACTTAATAAGGAAGAAGTATGAAACATTTGAAAATTGTTCAAAGACTTTCAAGATGAAGTGGAAAATCATTGTAACAAGAAAATAAAGAGTTTATGATTTGATCATAAAGGAAGATATTTGAGTTACATGTTTAGCAAAACACCTAAGATTTGAGGAATTGTTCCATGATTTGTGTTTCCTGATAAACCATAGGAGTATGGCATATTCGAGAGATGAATTCAAACCATGTTTGACATGGTAAGATCAAAGGTGTCATTTATAAAACTGCCACTATGTTATAAGGATTAAAGCTTTAGAGACTACCGCTTTCACACCGAAAAGAGCACCATCATGATCCGTTGAAATGACACCATATGAGTTATGGTTTGGGATAAAACCCGAGTTGTCTTTTCTTAAAATTTTGGTATGCTATGCATCAGTAAAATGTTTACAACCAAAGTCGGATAAGCATGTCTTTGTAGGTTATCCCAAAGAATTTGTTGGGTATTCCTCCATAACACCGAAGACAAAAGAGTTTGTCGCTTAGAAAGTGAAGTTTCTTAAAGAAGGAATTTTTCACAAAAGTTAAGTGGGAGGACAATAGAACTTTGATTAGGTTAATGAACCTAAGCAACATGTGCTAAGTAGCGCAGCGCCGGAAAGAGTCCCGGATGCGGCTAAAATGCTCATGGCTCCCGTGATTACAAAGGTTGTGATCTCGGAGATTAGAGTTCCTATTGAACCGTATGGGTCGGTAAGAATCAAATAGTAAGACTTGAAACCGAAGTCATTATTTTTCTGACAATGGTGAACTGACTGCATGCAAAGAAGCGATGACGGGCCCTGACTCCCTAAAATGACTAGAAGTCATAAAATTCGTGATAGTTTCCATACACGAGAAATCAAGTTTTGAACTTGAAAGACCCTCCAGAAAGGCATGAAACCTATCGGTTTTATTTGGATCTATAAATAGACATGGATGTTTGACATCTATGAAATAGTCGACATGTCGGAAAGGAGTTTACGACAATGTTCAAGGAGTTGACTATGACAAGATTTGATCTTTCATAGCGACATTTAGTCTTGATGGATTAATGTAGCAATCACTACATATAATTTGGTATATGGTAGTTGAATAAACAAAACAAGGTTCTTCTAATAGAATGGTTACCTAGGACATGTACATGACACGGTCCAAAGGGTTTTGTTAAATCAAAGGATGATAAAAGGGCATGCAAACTTCAATGGTTGAAGTAAGCATAGCGGAGTTGGAATCTTCACCATGATGAAATTGTTAAAAGAGTTTAAATTCATCAGAGATGATGAAGATGCTTGCATTTGCAAGAAATTAAGTGGGAGCACTGAGACATATTTCTAATACATTATGTAGAGGACATGGTGTTGATTAGAAATGATGTATCTTTTATTGACACGGGATAAGAATTTCATTAAAATAGACTTTGATGAAAGGCTTGGGAAAAACCAGAATATTAGGCATCAATTTCTATATGGATAGATTGAGGCACTAATATGGTTATGCCAAATGTACATATATGAGATATTGAATGAGTTCAATATGGAAACGACAAGAAAGGTTCTTGCTGCATGGAAAAGGTTGAATCAAAATTCAAGTGGATTGACACTTGGTGAATGAAACAAGATTCAAGTGTTTTGACACTTGATGAGTGAAATCACATGAATATTTTGATCAATAAAATATACCATGATATGTACATATCCAGATATGTCCTATGCTCTAAATGTTATGAGCACATACCAGAATGATTCATAAGATGATCATTGGACGATAGTAAAGATATTCTTATGGGCTTTGGAAGAACTAAGAATATATCATGTATAAGTGATAAATAGTTAAAGGTAGTTCATTCTAAATTGTTACATTGATACTAGTTTTGTCACAAGATACAAATTAAATTTATCTCAATTTAGACTATGGGTGGCACAATGTAATAGAAAAGATGTTCCATGATGGATTTGGATGAGTTCCAAAGTTGATACATTGTGACGGATACTACAACAAAAGGCTAAGTATATGACTGCTTTAGTAGCAACAACGGAGGGCATTTGGGGTTAAGTAGTTTGTTATCAAACTAGGTGTGGTTCAAAGTGGGCTAATACTATGAAGATATATTGTATAACAATAATATCAACATATTTTAACCCGAACGAACTAAAGGTCTCACCAAAGGACCAAATTTATACAATGCCATCTCATTTGAGAATGAGTGATGTGTAGAGACGCAAAGACATGCAAATACACATGGACCTGAAACTGTCCGATCCGGAGATATGTTAACCACTAGCAATCACATATATGCAACACCAGAAAGCCATAGGTGTTAAATACGCAATGTTTTTCAAACTAGATTATTGACTCTAGTGCAAGTGGGAGACTGAAGGGAATATGCACGATAGGCAATAATAAAGTGGTTATTATCTTATTCCTTGTTTATGATAAATGTTTATTTTGCATGCTAGAATTGTATTAATTTGGAAACGTTAATACATGTGTGTTTAATAAACAAAAGGAAAGTTCCTAGTTATGCCTCTCTTATAAACTAGCTTGTTGATTAACAAGATGATCAAGGTTTCCTAATCATGGACATTGGATGTTGTTAATAACGAGGTCACAACATTAGTGGAATGATGTGATGAACATTCATCCGAAGTATAGCATTACGATCAAAGTCATTGTGTTTATATTCCTATAACATCATACAAAGTAATCCTAGTCCTTAGACCATAAGATCATGCAAATCACTAATACTGGAAGAGTATCTTGATAACATCAAACGTCACACCGTGAAAGGGTGATTATAAAGGTGGGTTTAGTGCTATGAAAGTGTTATGTAGAGGCTCATGGATCAAGAGTGGGATTTGTCCATCCCGATGATGGATAGATATACTCTGGGCCCTCTCGGTGATATCACATTGGTTAGCTTGCAAGCAAGTGATGAGATCACTAGAATGTTATATCACGGGAACGAGAAAAGAGTGCATGTCAGCAACGAGATCAAACTAGGTATGTAGATACCAATGATCAAATATCGTACATGTAATATATCGCGAGAGAAAGGGATTTAGTTATGATGTTAAAGGTTCACATGATCACAAGAGTCATCGTTGAATATGTGGGAGTTGGTACGGATCTCCAGATCCCGCTGCTGATTATTGGTCGGAGAGGGGTCTCGATCATGTATGTATTATTTGTGAAATGTAGGGTGACACACTTAAGGGATACCGACACCATTTGGAGCAAATATGTTTCAGATAAAGATTTAAGAAAGCGCTAGAATTATTTCAATAGACACCAAAACTGTTTCGGGTGAAATTGCTGAAATTGGTTCTGCATGTAATATTGAAATGTTGCAGGGGGGGTTTATATGAATGTTTGTTAATTAAAGTAATTAACAAAATTCTGAATAAAATTAATAAAAGAGTTTTATTAAATGAGAGAGCATTAAATTTGGAGAAACTTAATGTATTTAAAGTGGAGACTTTAATGGAGAATGTGAAGAGGCAAATTTATGTGGAGGGGGTTACCACCACATGAATGGGGGAGGTGAAGGGTCACCTCCATGGGGCGCCGGCCATGGGAGGGTACCCTCCCCTCCTCCTATAAAAGGACCCCCTCTGCTCACTTCTCACTCACACCTCCTCGTGAAGGATCTCTCTCCCCCTCTAGTATTTTTCCCCATGGTCTTGGATTAGCGAGATACATGTTCCTGGTGGCTTTATCTAGAAATGAGTTGCTACTTCCACTGCTTTGCTGGAGCAAGAGACGGAGGCTGTCGGGGTACCGGACGTGTGTGCGATCACGGATGCACCACTGCTTTGCGGTGCTGGACTTGGTGGTGACGGACATGCTGGAGCTGGATCTGATGGATGTGCTGGAGCTAGACCTGCTGGACTCCATCACGATCTTGTGATCGGCAAGTGTATGACTACATCATCCACGAGTTCGATCTCGTTAACAAAGCTTTGTTTTCTTCGAGGGTATGTTCTCTATTTATGTACATCCACCTATTGCTTGTATCTAATAGACAGATCTTGGCGTATAATAGTTCCCATCGTAGGAAATTTTTGTTTTCTATGTTGCAAACCCAACACATGCATACTACATAATTTGAAGATTAAAACATGCATAGTCAAAACTGGGACATAAACATGAAAAAGTGGTGTAACTTTCCTTGATCCGAGCAACACTCTACACAACACTACTCCTCAGGGCACTCCGAACAATCTACGACGGCGAGCGGCGGCGGGGTCGACGACGACGGTGGCGTGTTTAGGCGGTGGCCGGCGGTGATGCTGTGGCGCTTCCCCGGCTCCGAAAATGTGACAACAGCGATGATCCACTCCTCGCGATCTTGTCTGCCTCCTTGGACGTCCCTCTCTCCTACCGAAGTGGCGTCGACTGGCGGATGGAGGAGCTCAGGCGGTGGCGTCCTCCGACGGGCAATAGAGGCGGCTCGGCGTACTGGTCAAGGGAAAAAAGGGTGAGTGGAGGAGTAGCAGGGTAGGAGGGTAAGAGGAAGAAAAGAGCGCCAGTAGTCCTCGGAATCTCACCATCGAGGTCGGTGGCGGCGCTGCTCCGGCGACATCGGATTCGAGCTCAACGGCGGCAGCCTGGTGGTGATTTGGCGGAATTTATTTAGGGTTTTGGGGCGGCGTGCCGAGGGGTATTTGTAGGCCGCTTGGCTTGGCACGGGGGTTGTGGATTCGGTTCCAATTTGACCGGGGAGATAGCTCCCGACGCGGCGGCGCTGTCGTTCGTGTCCGCTAGGTGGCAATGAGCGGATGACAGTGGCCTCAGTGGATCCAAATGGACTACTCGTTTGACTCTTTGATTGGGCAGCCCAGACCGCATGCTTCGATGTCGCTGGTGCGTGCGGTAGATAGGGCGTGGGCTGGCTCGGCTGGCCCTCTTAGGTTAGTTCTTTTTTTTGTATTTTTCTTTTCTCTTTTCTGTTTTACATTTCTTTCAATATGTTTTGCATACTTTACTCAAATTTAATGAAATTGGTCTCTAAAAATTTGTAAAAAGGAGGAGATCAAGATAGGATCATAAAATAACAATTTTGCAAGGATTTAGAAGGTTAGGTTTTATATAACCCCTTCTTGTCTTTATATGACTATATGAGAAATCAAAATAGGGTTTTAGGGAAAAGGATTCTGATTGAACTTTATTGTATAATGCCATGATGCATATGATATGATGCATGCTTCTATTAACATCTAGAATTGTAAAAATTTGGGATGTTACAAATATGGGGCCTATCCTATGAGTTTCTCCTTCTAACACCAGGGCGTCTGGTACCAAAGACCGACCAGAGCGCATTTTGCGCTCCATCTTCAGTGTGCACTTTCAATGGATCGCTCGGAGTATCATCCGGCTGTAGACAACTATAGTGTATAATTTCCCCAATCCTCCTAGTGTCGTGTCGCAGTTTTAGACACCGGGGGTATGAGTCTCCCTTTGTTGTTCGGCTAGGGGCGCAACGTTCGGCGAGCTTGAATGATAATCGAGATGAACTCAATCATCGAGAGAGACACATGGTTTTTTACCCGGTTCAAATCCACTATGAGCGGAGACCTATGTATTGTAATATCTACAATCTGATTGTCACTGTACTACAACTCGTTCCTTCCCCAGGTAAGGAACCCTACTCTAAGACAAATATCCACCCCCATGTCTACTCGACCTGGGCCTCCTTTTATATCTTAAGGGGACACCACAAGTATCGGTATACACGCAACGACATGTCCTAGCCACGTGGCCAGCCATAGAGCACATGGCATCAACATGGAGATACAGTGATGTCGCCCCTAAGCGCCATGATGACCACAGCAGGGTAGCCTGAGACATAGGCCAGAGGTATCTCTGCCGTTCCTAGAGCCGGGAATCTTTCCCGGGTAGCTCCATTCCCAGTGAGTCACCTGGGTATCGCGCTCCCGAGTCGAGTAGGTGTCACGGGCAGGGTCCCGAATTGGTTTCGGGGTGAGCCCCATGGGCGGATTTCTCTGCAGAACCGATAGTGGCCCTCGGGCGTGGGTTTGGTTCCCGGGGACCCGATCACGCGCCCTGCAATATAGAGCAGGGCCACCCCTGCGGTGCTTCTGCGTCATGTATATCTGCTCGGTGAACAAATCGTTTCCACACTTTGGTTGGCCGTGCCAGTTTGCCACAAGAATTGAGGCGACGCTCGTCATGAGTGCATTGACGGCAAATGGTTAGAAGTGACACGCCTTGCCGCCCCTCCCTTGTATAATAGGGAGGTGCAACGCCTGTTATTCACTTCGCCCTCCTGCATCACTCCCATGGCTAGATCTTCTGCTACCCGTAGATCTTCTTCGCCTCATGGTGGAGGGCTTCGAGGCCACAAGACTGCCATGTGCGCTTCGATAGGGGCTTGACCAGCAGCTAGGATTTGAGCATTATTCGTTGGCTAATTTCCGGCAAGGCCCACAATGGGGGAGCTACCATCGTGAAGGCCGCTAATGATTCGGTTGGGAGGTCCTAAACAACTCGATTTTCATTCAGTCCCTCATTGCGGGGGGTGTTCCTCGGCTATCACTGTTTCTTCACACTGTGACGGCAGCGTACAGGGTGTTCTTGGCTTAGCTCCATCCGAGGGACGTCACCATCCTAGCTTCCTTCCAACATCTGTGCGAGAGTTCTTTTGGAGTTATGCTATCTCTGGTGTTGTTCTGGCATTTCTTTGTGCCGCGGATGGTGGACATGTCGACGCTGTCCGGGGGAGTGGACTTCTTTCTTCGGGATGGGCTGGCCGAGGGATACATCATTGACGACCTCTTGGGAGACTGGATCGAATGGCGCCATGTATGGTGTCTTATTCTCTTCCTCGAGCTGCTGGATCAAGTCAAGGATCCGACTGCCCCGGCTATGGGCGATTCTACCTAGGAGAGGCTAGATCACCGGGATAGGAAGCTAGCTACTATTCTTGCCCGGATATAATTTCTTTGTTCCCAAGGGTTTTCGATCCATCAGGTGGTGAAGAATTATCTTCTCGAGCGCATCGCGCCGCTGCACCAGCGCCTGCACCCTATGTGCGTGTAGGAAGGTCCCAGTGACGCGACTCGGCTACGTCTGCATGAACAGCCTGCCCTTCCCTGCTAGAGAAACATGTCCATCTAGTGCGCGGGGGAGGGGAGGCAACAACCCTGCAGCCCGGGGTGTGGCCTCTCTAGGTGGACAACGGGCAGGACACCTGGATTTCTTCGCTCTCTGACTACGATGAGTGGGGGGGATCAAAGAGCTCTAGAAGCCCCCGGGCGCCTTGCACGTCCCTAGTGTCGGACCGTCGACGATTCTCTTTGATCTAGCACTACGGGTCAATCGTCGCACCTCTATGCTGGATGGCGGGCTCCCATCATCGGACGAGGTGGGCCCAATCCAGGTGCTCACGTAGGAGAAAATGGCTCACTTCTTGGGTAAGGATCCCGCTGGGGGAGCCTCTTCGCTACAACCCAGCCAGCTCTTTAGGAGATAAGTGGTGAAGAGGCAGCTCAGAGGGCAGTTGTGGACACCCCTTCGCCCCCTCCAACGCCCTTGGCTGGCAAGAAGACTATGGAGAAAGGGTCATCTTCCGGGGGAGGTATGCGGATCAAGCAATGAAAGTGGTTCTGGTCAGCGATCCTAGCGAAGTCAGCTATCTCAACCTTTGCCCTCCTTTTCCAGTCCCACTTACTCACTGACATTGCCTCTTGTGTGGTGCAGCGGCTGCTCCTCGGGGTCAGCAATTCTACTAGCGATGTCGCCCAGCGGGGCAGGCCTGGCGTTCCCCTCCGCCCCAGAGGACCTCCTCCTGGATCCTGTGGTGTAGCCCGGTCTGGTGAGCCTTCGAGTTATCCCTTCTTCTTCTCAGGTAGGCATGTGTACTGATCTTGCTTTCCGTTCATAGGTGCTGTTGGGGGAGAGAGTGGAGCGTCAGTTCCTTTGGCGTGCCTCCTGACTCCTCTGCTTCTATTGGGGGGGATGGCCCCCTACTTCGAGCCCTCTCTCGGGCCCTCCTCCTAGCGCTTTTTGCCTAGAGGCTCTCCATCATTCACGGGCTTTGCCCTTAGAGGAGAGAGAACACATGGTATTCACTCGGGAACAAGCAGCCTCTCGACTGGAGGTCTTTTGCGAGCGTCTTACCGAAGTGTTATCTCCGCTGGGCCCAGGACATGATTGCTCTGTTGCTGAAGCTTTCGTCCGAGAGATCCCGGGGAGCAAAGCTTCCCCTACCGAGGTTTGAATCCGAGCTGCATTCTCGCTAGAGCTCGAAGGGTGCCAAAAGCTGATGCAGTCGGTAACGGAAGCGGAGGCGCTCCACGCCGAGGTATCACTTGCCCAACAACATGAGCGTTCTCGGGGTATGGAGGCGTTGGAACCGGCGCACCTCCGCTTCATGTGGCTGCATGACTAGATAATGCAGGCCCTCCACCAGGATTTGGCATACGCCCGCAGGACTATGTCAGAGTGATACATTGCAAATGTATCTATAATTTTTGATGTTCCATGCTTGGTTTTATCTACTTTCTTATTTTTTGTCAACACTTTGGAGTACTTTTCATATGATTTCTTGGACTAACCTATTAACAAGAGCCACAGTGCCAGCTGCCCGTTTTCTGCTGTTTTTGGTTCTAGGAAAGTCAGAAAATGAATATTCTCGGAATTGGACGGGACAAAATCCAAAGTGCCTATTTTTCTGGAAGACATCTGATGCCAGAATACGAGACGGAGAAGGGCTAGAAGCCGGCCACACCACCTAGCCGCGCGGCCAGGCCTGGCCCGCGCCAGGGGGTGGTCTGGCCGACCCCAGCACCCCCTTGGCCTCTCCTTCTGCCTATATATTGCCCTTAGGACCAAAACCCTAAGTACCCGATCAAAAATCCACGAAAGAGTCTATAGCCGCTGTCATCTCCATCCCTAGATTAGGAGGGATCTGAAGCTCTTCCCGGCACCCTGCCAAAGAGGGGAATTCACCCTGGAGGCCTTCTTCATCATCATGCAAGCCTCCGGTGTGATGCGTGAGTAGTTCATCTCTGGACTACGGGTCTATGTAGTAGCTAGATGGCTGGTTCTCCTCCTTTGTGCTTTCATGTCTAGATCTTGTGAGCTCCGTTCATGATCAAGATCATCTATTTGTAATTCTGCATGTTGTGTTTATGGGATCCGATGGATATTGAGATGCTATTTCAGATTGATTATTGATTCTACCATGTCTTTGTTATTTGTGATCTTGCATGCTTTCCGTTGTTAGTAGCTATCTTGGCCAAGTAGATGCTAGCAACTCCAAGAGTTAGTATTTATGCTCGATAGTGGGTTCATGCCTCTGGTAATCTGGGGAAGTGAAAGAAATCTCTAAGGTACTAGATGTGTTGTTGCTACTAAGGAGAAAACAACAATCCTTTGTTCATAGAACAATCGTATTGTTTACATTACACACAATTCGTAAAGCAATAATCTGTTGCTTGCAACTTAATACTGGAGGGGGTTCGGATGATAACCTGAAAGTGGATTATTAGTCATAGATGCAGTTGTATGGCGGTCTACGTATAATGTTGTAATGCCCAATCAAGTTCCAAAGGAGTCAAGATGATTAGTATATGCATGTAGTGCTTTCTCGATGTTTGTCAATTGACCCGCTGTAATTTGTTCACCCAGCATGTTATCTATCTTAAGGAGAGCCACCTCTAGTGAACTATGGATCCCGGTCCTTTCTTTTACATACAATCTACAAACTATTTACTACTTTGTGTTTACTTTCTGCAAACTATTACTTCCTTCCATTCGATACGTTTAATCCTTTGTTTTTCAGCAAAACCGGTGAGATTGACAACCCCATCGCAAGTTGGGGTAAAATTCTGTGGTTATGTTGTCCAGGTCTCCACGTTGCTACTAGCACCAGTAGTGCGCCCTGCCAAGGCTCAGCTAGCAACACCTTTGGGGTGTTTCCTTGCTCCTACTGGTTCGATTAAACCTTGGTTTCTTACTGAGGGAAAACTTACTGTTGTGCTCATCATACCTTCCTCTTGGGGTTCCCCAACGAGCTCCACATCATAACCGAGCCATCAAGTACTTTTTCTGGCGCCGTTATCGGGGAGTCAAGGACATCTTCACAAGGGGAGTCCCTCATAACCAATCTCTTTAGTTTGTTAGTTTTGTTTTTCTTAGTTTCTTTTTGCTTTGTTTACTTGTTTTGTTATCAAAAACACAAAAACATTAGTTTTACTAGTTTGCTTTCTTATTTGAAAATACAAAAAAATTAGTTCCTACTATAGTTGTTATTTTCGTTGGTTTGTTATTGTCTTGCTTTATCATGCTTTCTATCAATGGTTGGTTTCTATGAAACTAAATCTTATTGGCAAGGTGGGTTCACGGAAGAACAAAAATATTATTATAAATAACACCGCTTGTCACAAAAAGGGAAACACTTATGGGAACAAATTGATAAATTGTATACCATTGCTATAAACGTGTGCTCTACTTATAATGTTACTTATTGCTTTGATAAATCTTGTTGCTGTAGGAGGTATAAACACCTCCCTTTTCAATGTGAGTATAATGATAATGTTACCATATCTTCTTATGTTAAAGGGAATTACGACTTTTATGATGTGGAACAAATTGAAGAATTTATTGCTTGGAAGGGTGCATTTGAACTTGCTAGTTTGCTTGAAAATACTGATGATTCACCTTATAAATATGAGATTTATGATATACTTAAATTTTGCTTTGATAATTACAAGGTAGAAAATGACTATCTTCTTGAATATCTTAATAGATGCTCTCCACCAATGGAAGAGACTAATGCCTTGTAGGAGCCTATGGAAGAAGAAATTGCTGAAACTGGAAACTCATTGGATGAAAAAGAGGAGGAGAGTGATGATCAATAGGAGGAAGAATGGCTCTACCCATCCCTACCTTCTAATGAGAGTAACTATTTACCCCTTACATTATTTGATTGTCCCCCATGCTTACCAAAGGAGGACGAATGTCATGTTCCTGCGGATTCTTTTGAAAATGTTTATAATAAAGCTCTAGTGTTTGTAGATCAGGAAAAGCATGCTTTATGTGATAGCTATATTGTTGAGTTTATTCATGAGGCTACTGAAAATTATTATGAGAGAGTAAAATATGGTTCTAGAAGTTTTTATGGTAATGAAACGCCTCTCTATGTGCTGAAAGTTTTGAAGTTGCTCTTGTTTTATCTACCCATTCTTGTTACTATGTGCTTCTTTGAATTATTTTATTACAAGATTCCTATGCATAGGAAGTGGTTTAGACATAAATGTGTTTTGAATTTTCTTCTTGATGCTCTCTTTTACTTCGATTCATATTCCTTATATGAGCATCTTCTCAAACTATCATGCCTAACTTAAAGGCGTTAAAGAAAAGTACTTATTGGGAGATAACCCAACAGTTTTAGATGAGTCTTGGAAGTTATTACTTCAGTAATAACCGCTCCTTATCCTTTTTATTTGCTTTTTGTGCCAAGAGTA
Organism: Avena insularis; assembly: GCA_023614405.1. Lineage (NCBI taxonomy): Eukaryota > Viridiplantae > Streptophyta > Magnoliopsida > Poales > Poaceae > Avena > Avena insularis. The sequence goes on from CM042688.1 coordinate 326,094,303, forward strand.
ACCTCTAATGAGAGAGAAGTAATGATTGAGAAAGTTGCTGTCCCGAAACAGATTTCTGTGCTTCACCGTAAAAATTCGTGTAAAATCTCTGAACGTATTTTTGAAGCGTGAATTTTTGTGCTTCTTCCCCAGGTTGTTATCTAACTTTCTTTAGTTCAACACTTTTTGATTTGAGCAACAGAAGGTCTTAGAAAAATTTCGTCTTTACCTGCTGGTCTGTTTTGACAGATTTCTGCCATTTTCTGCATTTGCTTCTTGTTGGTTCCTTTTTGAGTTCTTTTGGGGAATTGAGATTTTTGAGGAAAGTGCTTCAGTAGCTATTGTTCTAATGTAAGTTTATTGGTGTTAGAACTGAACCTTAATACCTATTATCTTGAGTGCACTAATGTTGCTAATAAAGATTGTGTGATGTTTTGTATGAAGGAAAAATTTCAGGTGTATGGAAGGAATGAGTAATGAGATGAAGGATGGAGTAAAGCTCAAGATTGGGGATGCCATGCGTGTCACCCCAAGAAATATCCAAGAAGTACAAGTGTCAAAGCTTGGGGATGCCCAAGGCATCCCCCTCTTCATCAATAAAAATCTCAGGTTCCTTCCAAACGCTTCATTTTTATTATTTCATGCACAGTTCTGTTGTTCTTGGAGCGTCTTCTTTTTTGTTTTTGTTTTTCGTTTGCTTGGTTTGCTTAGTTTGATAAATAAATTGGTTGGACCCCCTCTTTCATACATTGGTTTTCAAATAGTTTGGTTTGGTTTGGAAAAGAGTAGGAAAGTTTATGCTTAAGTGTTAAAGAGAGCTTGTTTTTTACTGTGGCCTATGATTTGTCATGCCATGCTTGATATATTTTTGGCTTTATGCTTAGTATTCTTTGCTGTAGCATGACTTGTTATAAACAATTGAGATTGCTTAATGTGCCTTGGATGAATCATGCGTTGTTTTAGCATATTAAAGCATAGTATAGTGGTATTCTGCTTTGATGCTTTATTTGGGTTGACTTGGCACATGCTCACACCATGTTATGACTATATCAAGTCACCATAGCCTTTATGATCCTTTAGTTTTCAACTTGTAGTATCACTTTATACTTTGATCAATGATGTTTTGTCGCTCTGCATGATTATGGCCATTATTGCTCTCTTAGTTTGTCGCTCCCAGCCTTTTGCTAGCCTCCACAACCAAGTATGAGTTCCACTCATGCATCCAACTCCCTAAACCAAGTTATTCCAAAGAGTCCACCATACCTAGCTATTAGCATATGCTATTCCAAGTATATTCATGTTTTTGTTTACCTTCGAATTAAACTTGTTATGAGAAAACTAGTGATTAAATCTCTCACGAACTTGATGGCACACTTTACTTTTCTTGCCCTTAATAAACTTGAACCATTGTGTCGTCTATGTTGTATACGCTTGCACTTATTTGTTGGGAATTAGCAGAACCATGCTGTCATGGGGAACGCTTTCAACATTGCACTTGGTACTTGTACCTAGTTGATATCATGCTCTTTTGTCTATGGATGTCGTCGGTGTGAAATGAAAGGGGAGCTTGTAAGTCCATGGAGTTATGTATATGTGTTAGAGAAATGCCTGGGCCGCTGGTCTAATCCATGCTGACATGGTGGAAACCTGCAGCGTAACCATAATGAGCTGTCTATGAAGCATTCTTCTTATAAAAAAAGAGTCCTATATTGAGAAAAAAAGAGAAAAAGAGAAAAAAGAGATTATGAAAAGAGGAAAGAGAGAAAAAAGCACCATATTCCCATGGTAAATAAGAAGATTGCTGAGATGCTTGTTGTATGCTTGCCTTGTCATTTTGATATGGGGAATCTTCTGTATCATCGGGCAAGGGGTACCCCGTTGGCGGTTCTCTATGATACACATGTACTTACGATGATAAGAACTTACCGGTGACTAAACTTTAGTAGCATGAGGAGTGACCCTCGTATTCAAGGGACATGAGGTTTCTAACTTATACTTCGTCAAGCATGTACACCATAGTTTGTTCACTTTAACCTTAATCACATCAAGATGCTTATGATAGGGGCAATGAGAGCTGAAAGCTATAAGTACCATAATTTTTGGAAGCTCTTTATGAGACTTGAATCCCTACTTCCTTCTATGAAGGCCTTTCTTCCACCATTATATTGAGTCTCCACCTTCTACCTTTATGCACTTACTTTGAGAGCATAGAGGCCATTCTTAGTTCTATGTGCATTGTCCCAAGACTAGTTGATTGATGCATAACTTGATATTGCTTGCTTTAAACTATTTGTATCTACCATGAACTTTGAAGGTGTCCTATGCATTTATATTTGCTACTCTGTGAGGAACAAGCTGAATACTATTATGCTATGTTTTCTTTATGTGAAACAAACAAACGTCCTGCAAAGCATTGTTATTCATGAATCTTTTGTCTGTGCCTTTTCATGTTGCATCTTAGTTTCTTTGTCTTACTGCTAGAACCTTATCTTTCATGTTATGATTGAAGTACTTTGATCCCAGCTTTGAATGTTTTACAAATACTTTGATCAAGTCTTTGATGGTGCATGTCACCTCAAAAATTATTCTTTCTTTTTTATCACTTACCTACTCGAGGACGAGTAGGAGTTAAGCTTGGGGATGTTGATACATTGCAAATGTATCTATAATTTTTGATGTTCCATGCTTGGTTTTATCTACTTTCTTATATTTTGTCCACACATTGAAGTACTTTTCATATGATTTCTTGGACTAACCTATTAACAAGAGCCACAGTGCCAGCTGCCTATTTTCTACTCTTTTTGGTTCCAGGAAAGTCAGAAAATGAATATTCTCGGAATTGGACGGGACAAAAGCCAAAGTGCCTATTTTTCCGGAAGACATCTGATGCCAGAATACGAGACGAAGAAGGGCTGGGGGCCGGCCACACCACCTGGACACGCGACTAGGCCTGGCCCACGCCAGGTGGTGGTCTGGCCGACCCCAGCACCCCCTCGGCCTCTCCTTCCGCCTATATATTGCCCTCGGGACCAAAACCCTAAGTACCCGATCAAAAATCCACGAAAGAGTCTATAGCCGCCGTCATCTCCATCCCTAGATCGGGAGGGATCTGAAGCTCTTCCCGGCACCCTGGCGGAGAGGGGAATTCACCCTAGAGGCCTTCTTCATCATCATGCAAGCCTCCGGTGTGATGCGTGAGTAGTTCATCTCTGGACTACGGGTCCATGTAGTAGCTAGATGGCTGGTTCTCCTCCTTTGTGCTTTCATGTCTAGATCTTGTGAGCTCCGTTCATGATCAAGATCATCTATTTATAATTCTGCATGTTGTGTTTGCGGGGATCCGATGGATATTGAGATGCTATTTCAGATTGATTATTGATTCTATCATGTCTTTGTTATTTGTGATCTTGCATGCTTTCCGTTGTTAGTAGCTATCTTGGCCAAGTAGATGCTAGCAACTCCAAGAGTTAGTATTTATGCTCGATAGTGGGTTCATGCCTCTGGTAATCTGGGGAAGTGACAGAAAAATCTCTAAGGTACTAGATGTGTTGTTGCTACTAGGGAGAAAACAACAATCCTTTATTCATAAAACAATCGTATTGTTTACATTACACGCAATTCGTAAAGCAATAATCTGTTGCTTGCAACTTAATACTGGAGGGGGTTCAGATGATAACCTGAAGGTGGATTATTAGACATAGATGCAGTTGGATGGCGGTCTATGTATAATGTTGTAATGCCCAATCAAGTTCCAAAGGAGTCAAGATGATTAGTATATGCATGTATTGCTTTCTCGTTGTTTGTCAATTGCCTCGCTGTAATTTGTTCACCCAGCATGTTATCTATCTTAAGGAGAGCCACCTCTAGTGAACTATGGATCCCAGTCCTTTCTTTTACATACAATCTACAAACTGTTTACTGCTTTGTGTTTACTTTCTGCAAACTATTACTTCCTTCCATTCGATACGTTTAATCCTTTGTTTTCAGCAAAACCGGTGAGATTGACAACCTCATCGCAAGTTGAGGGAAAAGTTTTGTGGTTGTGTTGTGCAGGTCTCCACGTTGCTACTAGCAACGGTAGTGCGCCCCGCCAAGGCTCAACTAGCAACACCTTTGGGGTGTTTCCTTGCTCCTACTGGTTCGATTAAACCTTGGTTTCTTACTGAGGGAAAACTTACTGCTGTGCTCATCATTGATGGGTTCGTAGCATGGAAAACAAAAAAATTCTACCGCAAGAACGAACAAAACCCAGATCTAATCTAGATAAAAGCCAAGATCTAAACTATTAGACATGAGCAACGAGATAGATCGGTACTAACCCTCGTAGAACCGAAAGCGTTACGAGATTAGATCTCGTGGATGATGTAGTCGATCACTTGCCGATCTCAAGATCGTGTGGACGATCCTTCCGGCGCCGCGTTCCGGCAGCGCTTCCGCAGACGGTCACACGTGCGGAGTCGAAGCAGACCTTCCTCTCCCCGTTCCAGCGAGCAGCAGAGGTAGTAGATCTTCTCCACGGAATCCCAGCAGCACGACGGCGTGGTGGTGGTGGTGGAGATGAGAATTCTGCAGGGCTTCGCCTATGCCTGTGCAGAAGAAAGGTGGAGGAGAGAGGCGGCTGAGATTGGTTGTTATGAGAGAGGGGCAAGAGGGGGCGCCCCCTCCCTTCTATTTAAAGGAGGGAGGCGCGCCTGGGGAGGGGGAGTCCTAGTAGGACTCCCCTCCTCCTTGGGCCGGCGGGTTGGGGGGAGGAGTCCTCCTCCCCCACGAATCCGTGTATTGCCCCACTTGGACTCCCTTGATCCCTTTCTTGGTTTTCAAGTAAACTCCAAGAAATCCTCTAGAACCTTCCAGAACATTCCGAAACCTTCTAGAATCTCCATACAAACACTCCGGAACATTTCCCAACTTAGAAAATGATCCCCAATATATGAATCTTATTCTTCGGACCATTCCGGATCTCCTCGTGATGTCCCGGATCCATTCCGAGACTCCGAACAACATTCGGTCTCCAACGCAAATTCCATATCTACTTAAAACAACTTCGAACCTGAAGTGTGTCACCCTACGGTTCGTGAATATGCAGACATGATGAAGACACCTCTCCGATCAATAACCATCAGCGGGATCTGGAGATCCATAACGGCTCCCACATACTCAATGATTACTTCGTGATCGATAGAACCATTTAACATACGAAACCAATTCCCTTTGTCACACGATATTCTACTTATCCGAGGTTTGATCGTCGGTATCTTCATACCTAGTTCTTCCTCGTTACTGATAAGTACTCTTTACTCGTTCCATGTTATGTCATCCCTTGTGACCCAGTGACATGCTTGCAAGCTATCTAGATGACATTCCACCGAGAGGGCCCAGAGTATATCTATCCGTCATATGGATGGACAAATCCCAATCTTGGTCTATGCGCTTCAACACATACTTTCAGAATACCCAATGACACCTTTATAACCCCCGATTCTGAGCGGCGTTTGATGTCATCAAAGTACCCATCCGGTGATGGTGATTAACATAACCTCATGGTCGAAGGATTAGGTTACTATGTATTTCAAAGCTTACATCAATACGAACTTAATGACTTGATCTTATGCTACGCTTACTATGGGTGTGTGTCCATCACATCATTCTCCTAATGATATAACCTTGTTATTAATCATATCCAATGTCTATGATCAGGAAACCATGATCATCAATCAATCAACAAGCTAGTTCAACAAGAGGCTTACTAGGGACTCTTTTATGTTTACAAAACACACAAGTATTAGTGTTTCCTAATAATACAATTATAGCATGGGATGTAAACATTCATCATAAACACAAAGATATAATAATAACCACTTTTATTATTGCCTCTTGGGCATATCTCCAACAGTCTCCCACTTGCACTAGAGTTAATAATCTAGATTACATGGTAATATACCTAACACCCATGGCGTTATGGTGTTGGTCATGCTTTGCTCTAGGGAGAGGTTTAGTCAGCGGATCTGCTACATTCAGATCGGTGTGTACTTTGCAAATCTTTATGTCACCATCTTGGACATACTCATGAATAGCATGAAAACGTAGCTTGATGTGCTTCATCTTGCTATGTGACCTTGGCTCTGTGCATTAGCTATGGCACTGTGTTGTCACGAGAGATGGCCATCGGGTCCAATGCCGGAACCACGCCAAGTTCAGTAATGAACTCCTTCATCAATATGGCTTCTTGTGCAGCCTCCGAGCAGCTATGTATTCCGATTCAGGTTGAAGATTTCGCCACGCTCGCTTGGCACTCCTCCAGCTCACTGCAGCACCATTCAAAATAAATACGTATCTAGACTGTGACTTAGAGTCATCTGGATCGGTGTTCCAACTAGCATCAGTGTAACCATTTACAACAAGCTGTTCATCACCTCCATAAGAAAGAACCATATCCTTAGTCCTATTCAGGTACTTTAGGATATTCTTGACCGCTGTCTAGTGTTCCATTCTAGGATCACTTTGATATCTGCTAGTCAAACTAACAGCATGTGCTATATCCGGTCTCGTACACAACATGGCATACATGATAGAACCTATGGCCAAGGCATAGGGAATTTTATTCATCTTTTCTCTATCTTCTGCCGTAGCCGGACTTTGAGTTTTACTCAAGGTCTTACCTGACAACATGGGCACGAACCCTTTCTTGCTCTCTTCCATTCTAAACTTCTTTAGAACGTTGTCTAAGTATGTACTTTGTGAAAGCGCTATTAGGTGTCTTGATCTATCTCTATAAATCTTGATGCCTAGAATTTATGCCGCTTCGCCAAGATCCTTCATCGAAAAACTATTATTCAAATAGGTTTTGACGCTATTAAGAAGTTCTATATCATTCCCAATCAACAATATGTCATCTACATATAGTATTAGGAATGCTACAGAGCTCCCACTCACTTTCTTGTAAATACAAGCTTCTCCATAAGTTTGTATAAATCCAAAGTTTTTGATTACTTTATCAAAACATTGATTCCAACTCCGAGATGCTTGTTTCAGTCCATAAATGGAGCGCTGAAGTTTGCATACCTTGTCAGCATCTTTAGGATCGACAAAACCCTTGGGTTGTACTATATACAACTCTTCCTCAATGTCACCATTAAGGAACGTCGTTTTGACATCCATCTGCCAAATTTCATAATCGAAATATGCAGCGATTGCTAACATAATCCTCACAGACTTTAGCTTCGCTACTGGTGAGAAAGTCTCATCGTAGTCAACTCCTTAAATTTGTCGGAACCCTTTCGCGACAAGTCGAGCTTTATAGACGGTAACATTACCATCAACATCTGTTTTTCTTTTGAAAATCCATTTGTTCTCGACAGCCTTACGGCCATCCGGTAAGTCCACCAAAGTCCATACTTGGTTTTCGTACATGGATCCCATTTCGGATTTCATGGCTTCTAGCCATTTGTCGGAATCTGGGCTCACCATAGCTTCTTCATATGTCGCAGGGTCATCAGTGTTGTCCACTAACATGACGTTCAAGGCAGAGTCATACCACTCAGGAGTGGTACGGACCCTCGTTGACTGCGAGGTTCGGTAGTAACCGTTCGTCAAGTTTCATGATCATCATCATTAGCTTCCTCTCCGGTTGGTGCGGTGACGCGAAACATCTTCCGGTCTGCGCTACTCTCACTCGAAAGAAGGTTCAATAACCTCGTCGAGTTCTACTTTCCTTCCGATCACTTTTTCGAGAGAAATTCCTTCTCCGTAAAGGATCCATTCTTAGCAACGAAAACTTTGCCTTGAACTATGATAGAAGGTATACTCAATTGTTTCTTTAGGGTATCCTATGAAGACGCATTTCTCCGCTTTGGGTTCAAGCTTATCGGCTGTAACTTCTTTACATATGCTTCAACCCCAAACTTTAAGGAACGACAACTTAGGTTTCTTTCCAAACCACAATTAAATGCGTGTCGTTTCAACGGATTTAGATGGTGCCCTATTTAAAGTGAATGCGACTGTCTCTAATGCATAGCCCCAAAATGATAATGGTAAATCTGTAAGAGACATCATAGACCGAACCATATCTAAGAGAGTTCGATTACGACGTTTGGACACACCATTACGCTGTGGTGTTCAATCGGAAAGTATTCCACATTTCTTTAAATGCATGCCAAACTCATAACTCAGATATTCACCTCCATGGTCGAACGCGAAACTTAATCTTCTTGTTACGATGATTTTCCACTTCACTTTGAAATTCCTTAAACTTCTCGAAAGTTTCGGATTTATGTTTCATAAAGTAGACATACCCATATCTACTCAAGTCATCCGTGAAAGTGAGAACATAACGATATCCACCACGCGATGCTACACTCATTGGACCGCACACATCAGTATGTATTATTTCCAATAAGTCTGTAGCTCACTCCATTATACCAGAGAATGGAGTCTTAGTCATTTTTCCCATTAGACATGCTTCGCATCTGTCAAGTGATTCAAAATCAAGTGATTCAAGAAGTCCATCAGAATGGAGTTTCTTCATACGCTTCACTCCAATGTGACCAAGACGACAGTGCCACATGTATGTAGAATTATCATTCAATTTTATTCGTTTAGCATCTATGTTGTGAACATGTGTATCACTACTATCGAGATTCAATAAGAATAAACCATTCATCTCAGGTGCATAACCATAAAAGATATTACTCATATAAATCGAACAACCTTTATTCTCAGACTTAAAAGAGTAACCGTCTCGCAATAAACAAGATCCAGATATAATGTTCATGCTTAACGCAGGCACCAAATAACAATTATTTAAATTTAAAACTAATCCCGATGGTAGATGTAGAGGGAGCGTGCCGACGGCGATCACATCAACCTTGGAGCCATTTCCAACGCACATCGTCACCTCGTCTCTCGCCAGTCTTCGTTTATTCCAAAGCTCCTGTTTCGAGTTACAAATATGAGCAACGGAACCAGTATCAAATACGAAGGCACTACTACGATTACTAGTAAGATACACATCTATAACATGTATATCGAATATACCTTTCTTCTTGATGTTGCCGTTCTTCAGATCCGCCAGGTATTTGGGGCAGTTACGCTTCCAGTGACCAGCACCCTTGCAGTAGAAGCACTCAGTTTCAGGTTTAGGACCAGCCTTGGGCTTCTTAGCAGGTGCTGCAGCTTTCTTGCCATCCTTCTTGAAGTTGCCCTTGTTCTTAGGCTTGCCCCGTTTCTTGAAATTGGTGGTCTTATTGACCATCAACACTTGGTGCTACTTCATGATCTCCACTTCAGCAGTTTTCAGCATGGACGTTAGTTCAGGCAACGTCTTGTTCATGCAGTGCATATTGTAGTTCATCACAAAGTTCTTGTAACTTGGTGGCAGTGATTGGAGGACATGGTGAATCCCCAATTCATTAGTAATCGGTATCCCCAACTCTCGGAGTTTGTTTGCGTGCCCAGACATGGTGAGAACATGCTCGCTAACGGAGCTACCCTCTTCCATCTTGCAGGTAAAGAACTTCTCGGAAGCTTCATAGCTTTCCATGGCCGCGCGAGTCTCAAAAATGAGTTTGTGCTCCTTAATGATATCAAACGGGTCATGGTGCTCAAAACGCTCTTGAAGCTCCGATTCTAAACCGTACAGGATGGCACACTGAACTGTGGAGTAGTGATGTTTCGGAGTGGCATAAACATTCTTTACGTCATCGGTGGCATCTTCTGCAGGTCGGTCACCTAGCGATGCTTCGAGCACATAGGTCAACTGACCAGCCCTGAGGACGATCTTCAGTCCACGGAACCAGTCCGTGAAATTGCTTCCATTGTTCTTAAGTTTTTCTTTCTCTAGGAACGCATTGAAATTGATGGAAACGTTCGCCATAATCTACAACAAATTTGCAAGTAGTTTAGACTAAGTTTATGATAAATAGTGTTCAAATTTAATTCTTAAATCAACTAGGTAACTCCCACTCTAAACAACATCCCTCGAGTTGTTTTAGTGATTACACGAACCAAATCCACTACACCAAGTCCGATCATCACGTGAGATGATGTAGCTTCATTGGCGAACAATCTTCATGTTCATTATATCAATCATATGACTCATGCTCTACCTTTCGGTATTCCGTGTTCCGAGACCATGTCTGTACATGCTAGGCTCGTCAAGATTAACCTTAGTTTCCGCATGTGCAAATCTGGCTTGCACCCGTTGTATGCACACGTAGAGTCTATCACACCCGATCATCACGAGATGCTTCGAAACGACGAGTCTTAGCAACGGTGCCAACTAAGGACGAACACTTTATTACTTGATATTTAGTGAGAGGGATCATCTTATAATGCTACCGTCGCGATCTAAGCAATACAAGATGCATAAAGGATTAACATCATAGGCAATTCATAATTAGTGTGATATGATATGGCCCTTTCTTCTTATGCCTTCGATCTCCATCTCCAAAGCACGGACATGATCTCCATCATCACCAGCATTGCGTCAAGGTCCGTGGCGCCGCTTCATGGTTGTCCATCATCACTAGCAACTATTACAACTACTTGGAACAAAGCTATTACAAGATGAATAGACACGCAGGTCTTAACAGAATTAAAGACAACCATTAGGCTCCTGCCGGTTGCCATATTACAACAAGGATCACGGCATACATCAAATACAATCACAATCACATGTAGGCTATATCACATCACAAAACCCCTGCAAAAACAAGTTAGACGCCTCTAATTTTCTTTGCAAGTTTTACGTGGCTTGGGGCTTTCGACTAAGAACGCATCTTACCTACGAAACTGAACCACAACGTTGATACAAGTGCTATCAAGTGCAAAGTGTAGATTTGATCTATACTATGATGGGAGAGACAGACACCCGCAAAGCCACTTGTGCAAAGCAAGTTGCACATCAAGCGTGGAGCAAGTCTCATGTACGATGACATGTAATGTTAGCCCAAGCCGCTTCATCCCACCATACCGCAAGATGCAAAGTACACACATAGCAAAAGAGGGCACGAGCACCAACGCCCACAACTTCATTGTGTTCTACTCGTGCAACAGATCTACGCATAGACAAGGCTCTGATACCACTGATGGGTTCGTAGCATGGAAAACAAAAAATTTCTACCGCAAGAACGAACAAAACCCAGATCTAATCTAGATAAAAGCCAAGATCTAAACTATTAGACATGAGCAACGAGATAGATCGGTACTAACCCTCGTAGAACCGAAAGCGTTACGAGATTAGATCTCGTGGATGATGTAGTCGATCACTTGCCGATCTCAATATTGTGTGGACGATCCTTCCGGCGCGTTCGGCAGCGTTTCATGACGGGTCACACGTGGAGTCGGCAGACCTTCCTCTCCCGTTCAATGAGCAGCGGAGGTAGTAGATCTTCTCGACGGAATCCCAGCAGCACGACGGCGTGGTGGTGGTGGTGGAGATGAGAATTCTGCAGGGCTTCGCCTATGCCTGTGCAGAAGAAAGGTGGAGGAGAGAGGAGGCTGAGATTGGTTGTTATGAGAGAGCTGCAAGAGGGGGTGCCCCCTCCCTTCTATTTAAAGGAGGGAGGCGCGCCTGGGGAGGGGGAGTCCTAGTAGGACTCCTCTCCTCCTTGGGCCGGCGGGTTGGGGGAGGAGTCCTCCTCCCCCACGAATCCGTGTATTGCCCCACTTGGACTCCCTTGATCCCTTTCTTGGTTTTCAAGTAAACTCCAAGAAATCCTCTAGAACCTTCCAGAACATTCTGAAACCTTCTAGAATCTCCATACAAACACTCCGAAACATTTCCCAACTTAGAAAATGATCCCCAATATATGAATCTTATTCTCCAGACCATTCCGGATCTCCTCGTGATGTCCCGGATCCATTCCGAGACTCCGAACAACATTCGGTCTCCAACACAAATTCCATATCTACTTAAAACTACTTCGAACCTTAAGTGTGTCACCCTACGGTTCGTGAATATGCAGACATGATGAAGACACCTCTCCGATCAATAACCATTAGCGGGATCTGGAGATCCATAACGGCTCCCACATACTCAACGATTACTTCGTGATCGATAGAACCATTTAACATACGAAACCAATTCCCTTTGTCACACGATATTCTACTTGTCCGAGGTTTGATCGTCGGTATCTTCATACCTAGTTCTTCCTCGTTACTGATAAGTACTCTTTACTCGTTCCATGTTATGTCATCCCTTGTGACCCAGTCACATGCTTGCAAGCTATCTAGATGACATTCCACCGAGAGGGCCCAGAGTATATCTATCCATCATATGGATGGACAAATCCCAATCTTGGTCTATGCGCTTCAACACATACTTTCAGAATACCCAATGACACCTTTATAACCGCCCGATTCTGAGCGGCGTTTGATGTCATCAAAGTACCCATCAGGTGATGGTGATTAACATAACCTCATGGTCGAAGGATTAGGTTACTATGTATTTCAAAGCTTACAGCAATACAAACTTAATGACTTGGTCTTATGCTACGCTTACTATGGGTGTGTCCATCACATCATTCTCCTAATGATATAACCTTGTTATTAATCACATCCAATGTCTATGATCAGGAAACCATGTTCATCAATCAATCAACAAGCTAGTTCAACAAGAGGCTTACTAGGGACTCTTTTATGTTTACAAAACACACAAGTATTAGTGTTTCCTAATAATACAATTATAGCATGGGATGTAAACATTCATCATAAACACAAAGATATAATAATAACCACTTTTATTATTGCCTCTTAGGCATATCTCCAACAATCATACCTTCCTCTTGGGGTTCCCCAACGAGCTCCACATCAACGCCGAGCCATCAAGGAGCTGACCGAAGCAGGTCGCCGTGCCGAAGCTCATGCCTCCTCCGTAGCGGCTCAGGAGGCCTCCTTGGTTGAGCGCGCTTCGTCCCTCCAGGACCAACTCGCCTCCGCCCAGCAGGAAGTTTGCGCCCGGGACATGCAGGTGCGTGACTAGACGGACAAAGCGTAACACATGAGTCTTGCATCCAAGAAGAATGCTCTTGAGGTGGCGGAGCTGCACCGTCTTCTCCACCGTGACTTTGGGCATCTTTAAGCTTTCGTCGAGCGCGTAAGTGAGGCGATGCGAGCGATACGCATGGTGCCTCGCGCACCCCGGCGTGATGATGTGGTAGAAGATCTGGTCGGTTTTCTCGACGACTTGACCAGCCAGTTGGAGGGGTTGGGGCGAAGGATTGACAAAGTGATAGCCAAAAAGGGGAGATGTGGTGAGGTCTCTCTCTTGACTTATACTCTCCCGCCTGCACCATCCCCACCCAAGATGGACTTGTCTATTGATCTTCTGCCGATACTCAAGGGGAGAGACTTGCAGTAGAGGCCACTGTTGCTTCTGCGGTAGAGATGATCGTGGTGTCCGTTGTATGCCATGGCCAGTAGTTTGTACTAGGCATGTTGTAATTTCTGGTGTAACTTTCTTGTTGCTTTTGTAATCTAGGCCCCAAGTTCAACGAGATTTTCCCGGGGTGTCTTGCATAATCTTCATTGTCCGGTAGGATAGGACCCCATCCATAGGTCCGTGGGAATATACCCGAGTGTTGGGGAACACGCTATGCAAAACATAAAAAATTCTAGCGCATAACTAGGAGGATGTGGAAGGGGAGAGGCAACGGATCATACCCTCAAAGATCAAACTAGCGGAAGTTTGTCGATGACGAGGTTGGTCGAGCGTCGATTCTCTCAACAAGCCTTAGCGAGTCGTGAGGAGATGTATTATCCCACAGACAGCTCTCACGAACATGCACAAAAGAAGGCGTCATTGTCGAAGTAGTCAGTACATCGATTCCTGTCGCTAATCGATTAGCCGTGAGAAGATTTATCCTTGTGAAGATCCCCACGATCAAGTGATCCAAGTGTCGCACCTCCACCGGTATCCACATGTAAAATATTAGTGGCATCGCATCGAGGAGTGATCAAGAACACACGGTCGAAGTGGAAACATATCGACGAAGATCCGACAGCGCTTCCGCAGTCATGTCTAGATTAGATCCAAAACGGATGTAGTACTCGGGCAGTGCTACGGCATCGTAGAAGAAGAATAATTACCTAAGGCAGACCCTGTAATAACCCTATTTCCAGGTTATTAATTAATTATGGTTAGATAAAAATTGATTTCTAATTATTAGATTTTGCTAATCTCTAGTATTTAGATTGGATGGTAATCTTTGCATTTAACCAAATTGTAGTAGCTAATCTAAATGGCGCTAGCTGGAACCTGAATTATTTGTGCATGGATCCTAGAAGCTAATGCTTGTCCGATGGAGATAATTGAACAGAAGTGTACTGTAGTTCCAGAGACTCAAGTGTAGCTAAGTGTGTTGTGTTGATTGAACCATCGATGCATGCACTGACTTAGATATTTGCATGAGAAACAAGACGTGGCTTGGTGTTAGTATGTGCATGTATGTGTGTTACGTGGCCTTGTGCATGCCCAGGTATAACCGAGTCAGCTCATTCGTGTAGTTTAAAGAGAGAAAAGCCAACAGTGGCAAGACATGTATCTAGTTTCTTAGCGCCTAAGGACCAGCTCTCCGCTTAGATATTTTATGCGTTAAGACGGTACGATCTAGATATTTAGTTGGTTCTCCCGGATCCTATAAATAGGGATAGTGTTGCCGTTGTATCACCATACCCATGGGATCAGTCGGACGGATCAGTCGGACTGAGAGAGAAGCCAGAGAGCTAGAGGAGTAGAGAGAGGCTGCGACATTATGCATCCATGATTCAGTAAAAAGATGATGTTTTCGTGGAGATATATATTTTTTAGAAGGAGACGCTCGTGAATTTTAGAGGCGAGCTAATGCGTCAATTTGGGGAATAGCGTTATACTGCTTTTGGATTTCGTTTATCGATTTGGTGGCGTACAAGTGATATGGTTATTATGTTGGAGGATTTTCATTATTTAAGGCAAGCTTTTTATACAACTCTCGTATATTTTGTGAAGTAGATTCTTTTTGTTAAAAAGATTTATTATTTGATATCAGAGTTGTGGATATTCCGTTGAAATATTTATGTGCTAATAGGCTAGTGTCGGTATTCGGTGATGGATCCGTCGGAGTCACCAATACGAACTGGGTATTTGTCGTGAATATGAAGTTGGAGAATAACACAAAAAATAATATGAATATTTTTCGAAGTAAAACTTGGTTCTACAAAGATAACCGTATTGTACCGATCACATGCCAGGGATGGGACTGGCTGAGTTTTTCGCTGGGAACGGCCCTGAAATGGAACGTGTCGGTGATGGATCCGTAGGAGCCATCGGCATAAGTAAATTCAGGTGTCCGGGTTTTAGTGGGTCAAAGAGCTCTGCTCTTCTAGCGTCTGTGTGGTGCTGGTTGAGGCTGTCGACGTCGGAGTACCCCTCTGCAGAGTGTAAAAGTGTTAATATTTACCCCTGTGACTCCCGGGTTTGAGAATGCTTACTTTCGTTTATGGCACCACGTGTTTTTAATTTGCCTAATTACTTTATTATTTTATGACTGTTTGTATAATGAGTTTGTTGAGTACATTTTATACTCACCCCTTGCTCTTAATGTTTTTATCAGAGTTGCACTGCAGATGATGTCGTCATTAAAAGATTCGGCTGGACTGGTGGGCGGAAGCGAGAATCTGGTTGTATTCTTGCGTAAATGTAATATCAATATGTAATAAAATTAGTTTGAGCTTCTCGAGATTCACAGTACCGGCTTTTAATATTTTTAGTCTTACGAGTATATAGCCTCCAGGTCTATATACGCGTTCGGTTGTCATTCTACGGGGTCAGGTCTCGGGGTGTGACAATTAAGTGGTATCAAAGCTATAGGTTTAGGACGCGAGCAAAATGGGTAGAACGGTAGATTAATTTTTGTGACTAATTTTTTTGAATTTTTCTTGTTTGCTGCTAACATACAAATATTTATTTGTTAGATGTATGATTTGTTGTATGATAAGAAAATGTTTTGCTAATGATTTGATTAGGTAAAATCATGCATGCTAATTTAAAAATAATTTTTGTTTATTTTGGTTTTGAATTTCGGGGACGAAATTCTTATAAGATAGATGGATAGGATGTAATAACCCTAATTTCCAGATTATTAATTAATAATAGTTGGATAAAAATTGATTTCTAATTATTTAGGTTTGCGCTAATCTCTAGTATTTAGGTTGGATGGTAATCTTTGCATTTAACCAAATTGTAGTAGCTAATCTAAATGGCGCTAGCTAGAACCTGAATTATTTGTGCATGCTGGATCCTAGAAGCTAATGTGTACTGTAGCATCCAGAGACTCAAGTGTAGCTAAGTGTGTTGTGTTGATTGAACCATCGATGCATCTACTTAGATATTTGCATGAGAAACAAGACGTGGCTTGGTGTTAGTATATGCATGTATGTGTGTTACATGGCCTTGTGCATGCCCAGGTATAACCGAGACAGCTCATTCATGTAGTTTAAAGAGAGAAAAGCCAATAGTGGCAAGACATGTAGCTAGTTTCTTAGCGCCTAAGGACCAGCTCTCCGCTTAGATATTTTAGGCGTTAAGACGGTGCGATCTAGATATTTAGTTGGTTCTCCCGGATCCTATAAATAGGGATAGTGCTGCCGTTGTATCACCATATCCATGGGATCAGTCGGACGGATCAGTCGGACTGAGAGAGAATCTAGAGAGCTAGAGAAGTAGAGAGAGAGGCCGTGACAGTATGCATCCATGATTCAGTGAAAAGATGATGTTTTGGAGATATATATTTTTTAGAAGGAGGCGCTCGTGAATTTTAGAGGCGAGCTAATGCGTCAATTTGGGGAATAGCGTTATACTGCTTTTGGATTTTGTTTATCGATTTGGTGGTCGTACAAGTGATATGGTTATTATGTTGGAGGATTTTCTTTATTTAAGGCAAGCTTTTCATACAACTCTCGTATATTTTGTGAAGTAGATTCTTTTTGTTAAAATTATGATTTATTATTTGATATGAGAGTTGTGGATATTTCGTTAAAATATTTATGTGCTAATAGGCTGATGTCGTTATTCGGTGATGGATCCGTCGGAGCCACCGATACGAACTGGGTATTTGTCGTGAATATGAAGTTGGAGAATAACACAAAAATTAATATGAATGTTTTTCGAAGTAAAACTTGGTGCTACGAAGATAACTGTATTATACCAATCACAGTCCAGGTATGTGACTAGCTGAGTTCTTCGCTGGGGACGGTCCTAAAACGGAACGTGTCGGTGATGGATCCATAGGAGCCATCGGCATAAGTAAATTCAGGTGTCCGGGTTTTAGTGGGTCAAAGATCTCTGCTCTTCTAGCGTCTGTGTGGTGCTGGTTGAGGCTGTCGACGTCGGAGTACCCCTCTGCAGAGTGTAAAAGTGTTAATATTAACCCCGTGACTCCCGAGTTTGAAAATGCTTACTTTTATGTGTGGCACCATGTTTTTAATTTGCCTAATTACTTTATTCACATGTTTTTGGAAAAGCAAAGTTTATTTTACAATTTATATGACTGTTTATATAATGAGTTTGCTGAGTATATTTTGTACTAACCCCTTGCTCCTAATGTTTTTATCAGAGTTGCACTATGAATGATGTCGTCATCAGAAGATTAGGCTGGACCGGTGGACAGGAAGCGAATTAGATAATCTAGTTGTATTCTTGTGTAAATGTAATATAAATATATAATAAAATTAGTTTGAACTTCTCGAGATCCACTGTACCGTTTTTTGCCTATATTTTTAGCCTTGCGAGTATATAGGCCTCCAGATCTATATACGTATTCGGTTGTCATTCTACCGAGCCGGGTCTCGAGGCGTGACAATTAAGTGGTATCAAAGCTATAGGTTCAGGACGCGGGCAAAATGGGTAGAACGGTAGATTAATTTTTGTGACTAGCATTTTTTAATTTTTATTGTTTTCTGCTAACATATAAATATTTATTTGTTAGATGTATGATTTGTTGCATGATAAGAAAATGTTTTTTTAAAGATTTGATTAGGTAAAATCATGCATGCTATTTTAAAAATAAATTTAGTTTATTTTGGTTTTGAATTTCGGGGACGAAATTCTTATAAGGTGGGTAGGATGTAATAACCCTAATTTCTAGATTATTAATTAATAATGGTTAGATAAAAAATGATTTCTAATTATTTAGATTTGCGCTAATCTCTAGTATTTAGATTGGATGGTAATCTTTGCATTTAACCAAATTGTAGTAGCTAATCTAAATGGCGCTATCTAGCACCTGAATTATTTGTGCATGGATCCTAGAAGCTAATGCTTGTCCGATGGAGATAATTGAACTGAAGTGTACTGTAGTATCCAGAGACTCAAGTGTAGCTAAGTGTGTTGTGTTGATTGAACCATCGATGCATATACTGACTTAGATATTTGCATGAGAAACAAGACGTGGCTTAGTGTTAGTATGTGCATGTATGTGTGTTACATGGCCTTGTGCATGCCCAGGTATAACCGAGTCAGCTCATTCAGGTAGGTTAAAGAGAAAAAAGCCAACAGTGGCAAGACATGTAACTAGTTTCTTAGCGCCTAAGGACCAGCTCTCCGCTTAGATATTTTAGGCGTTAAGACGGTGCGACCTAGATATTTACTTGGTTCTCCCGGATCCTATAAATAGGGATAGTGCTGCCGTTGTACCATCGTACCCATGGGATCAGTCGGACGGATCAGTCGGATTGAGAGAGAAGCCAGAGAGCTAGAGAAGTAGAGAGAGAGGCTGCGACAGTATGCATCCATGATTCAGTGAAAAGATGATGTTTTTGTGGAGATATATATTTTTTGGAAGGAGGCGCTCGTAAAGTTTAGAGGCGAGCTAATGCGTCAATTTGGGGAACTGCTTTTGGATTTTGTTTATCGATTTGGTGGCGTACAAGTGATATGGTTATTATGTTGGAGGATTTTCTTTATTTAAGGCAAAACTTTTTGTACAACTCTCGTATATTTTGTGAAGTAGATTCTTTTTGTTAAAATTATGATTTATTATTTGATATGAGAGCTGTGGACATTTCGTTGAAATATTTATGGGCTAATAGGCTGGTGTCGGTATTCGGTGTCGGTATTCGGCGATGGATCCGTCGAAGCCACCGATACGAAGTGTGTATTTGTCGTGAATATGAAGTTGGAGAATAACACAAAAATTAATATGAATATTTTTCGAAGAAAAACTTGGTGCTACGAAGGTAACCGTATTGTACCGGTCACAGTCCAGGTATAGGACTGGCTGAGTTCTCCGCTAGGGACAGCCCTGAAACGGAACGTGTCATTGATGGATCCGTAGGAGCCATCAGCTTAAGTAAATTTAGGTGTCCGAGTTTTAGTGGGTCAAAGAGCTCTGCTCTTCTAGCGCCTGTGTGGTGCTGGTTGAGGCTGTCGACGTCGGAGTACCCCTCTGCAGAGTGTAAAAGTGTTAATATTAACCCCTGTGACTCCCGGGTTTGGGAATGCTTACTTTCATGTGTGGCACCATGTGTTTTAATTTTGCCTAATTACTTTATTCACATGTTTTTGGAAAAGCAAAGTTTATTTTACAATTTATATGACTGTTTGTATAATGAGTTTGCTGAGTATATTTTGTACTCACCCCTTGCTCCTAATGTTTTTATCTGAGTTGCACTGCGGATGATGTCGTCATCCAAAGATTAGGCTGGACAGGTGGACGGAAAGCGATTAGAGAATCTAGTTGTATTCTTGTATAAATGTAATATAAATATGTAATAAAATTACTTTGAGCTTCTCGAGATCCACTGTACCGGCTTTTGCTTGTATTTTTAGCCTTACGAGTATATAGGCCTCCAGGTCTATATACGCGTGGCGGTTGTCATTCTACCGGGCCGGGTCTCGGGGCGTGACATACCCGCCCTAGATTTTAGCACCATGCCATGGTTATGCAGGATAAAGGAGGCGGCGGCGCACGAGGCGGCAGCTTGCGGGCGGTGCACGTCGCATTACGGAGGGCGACACGTGGCGACAACTTGGGTTTTGGGGCGGCGGGATGCAACGGCTTGGTGGAGGAAAAGTCCAAGACTTGAGTTCCTCTTGGGGTGCCCCTTGGTGCCCTTTATAGGTGGCAAGGCCCCTTGGGTCGTCTTTGACCCAGCCCCACAGTTTGGATGAGTTCAGATAGGTATAGGTCAATCCAAACCAACTCCAAAACTGCCTCCTTTGACCAATCCGAATTGGGGTAGGGGACATCTCTTTGTCCCTTACGGAAACGTGGCTGCACCTATATAGGACCTTCCGGACATCCTAAGATTACCCAGGTCATCTCGGATCCTTCCGGAACCTTCCAAAACATTTTGGAACCTTCCGCTCCTTCCAAAACCTTTCATATATGTCTGGTACCATTCCAGACACACCCAGGACAATTCCGGACACTTCCGGGATCATCAGGGACTTATCGGAACCATTCTCTCATCTCATTAATGCTGAAAACTTATTTCGAACACTCTCAACAATATTCTGGAAACCTCTGATATATTCTGAGACACTCCGAACACCTTCGGAATTACTTCTCTAGTAAATCTTCATTCACACTCATATTCTAAATGCCATTGAACTCTTAAATGTGTGACCCTATGGGTTCAGATATTTGTGGACATGTTGGAAACTCTTTCCGTGACAATGATTACTATTTGCATCTTGATAAACATAGTAACCCCTGCAAATAACACAAAGATCTTTATCATGTGAACCATTGTTTTATGTCCTATACATATCATATTGCTTCGTCGATACTTTACTTTTCTCGAGATAAAACACTAGGTTATTCTTGTTACCCTACATGTACTCTTTACTCATACTGCACTACCGATGTTCATGTGTTCAACAACTTGATCACGTGTCTGGCCAGACGATGATGAACACCATAGTACATGAGTGGGCCCAGAGTGTATCTCTCCATCGTCAGGAGTAGCAATTCCCGCACGCACCCCATATGAATAATTGGCGTACCATCCGGTAAGAGAAAGTACCAACTTTATGATTACTCCGTTAAGAGAAACGTTTGAAGAATCTTGCCATGTCCATATTGTACCTAATTTAACATGTGTCTCATGGTCAAACGATCTTTAGTAAAGGAAATACATTGTTCATGAGAAACTACCTATAACAATATTGACGATGTGTTTCACGGTATATCATGTTGGTTCTATCCATCGTCGTTGTTCTTCCAACAACTCCGATCTCATATATCACCGGCAACTCCACAACACATTTTCGTTTAGCCCATAGTCAGGAAACCGGGACTATCAATGATACATGAACTAGTCTTACAGGCGAGACTAGGGATATCGAAATGGTTTTTATGATTCCACACATGTATTAGGGTTTCCTTCAAATACTCATTATCCGAAACTAATACAATTATATCACAGAATAATAAACTTAATCATAAACATGAAATATAGAATAATACAATTTATTATTGCCTCTAGGACATATTTCCATCAGACTCCGACTTGCACTAGAGTCAATAATGTACTCAATATTTTAGCACTTAACACCTACGACATAACTATGTATTTCATGCTTTGCATGTGGTAAACTTTCTCAATGGATCTGACAAGTTCAGGTCCGTGTGTATTTGCATATCATTGCATCGTCACGCATCACTCATTTTCAATGATATGGCATTTGTATATGTATGGTCAACTAGTGGACCTTAGTTCATCGGCTGGAACTATGTGTCCTCTATTGTCTCACAATAGATCTTCATAGTACTAAAACGCTCAGAACTACACTAAGTTCAAAAATGAACATTTTGACTCATAACAACCTCCTTTGCCGTTGTCATAACAACGATATTACTCAGCCTTTTGTAGTAGTAACCGTCATAGTATTTAACTTTGGAACTCATCTAAATTCAACATGGAACTTACTTCCGTCCCACTGCGCCACCTTCTATAATTCATGTACCCTAATTGAGATAAAATTATTTGTATATCTGAGTATCAATGTAACACCTTACAACGAACCTTCTATCACTTATGCATACAAAACATATTCTTTGTCCTTCTAAAGTACATAAGAATATACTTAGTATTGTCATCTGATCATCATATATATCACTCTCATATATGATAATAACAGTTTAGAGCATAAGCCATATCTTGTTATGTACATATCATGGTGTACATGATTGATATAGTTGTTTATGCGGTTTTTACTCATCAAGTGTCAAAACACTTGATTCTTTCTCCAACCTCTTCCATGCAGCAAGAACTCTTTCCATCTCCATATTAAATCAATTGAATATCTCATCTATGTACTTTGGCATAACTATATGAGACGCCTCAATCTATCTATATAGATATTAATGCCCAATATTCCCTTTTTCCTAAGAGTTTCACACAAATATAATTTTAGTGAAATCTTACTTGTGTCAAGAAAAGATACATCATTTCCAATTAATGATATGTTATCTACATAAAGTATTAGAAATATGTCTTAGCACTACCACTTTATTTCTTTTAAACATACATGCATCTTCACTGTTCTTGATGAAACTAAACTCTTTCAATTTCATCAAAGTGAAGATTCCAATTCCATGATGCTAACTTCTACCTTTGAAGTTTGCACCATTTTCTAGCATCCTTTGAACTAACAAAACCCTTGGGTCATGTCAATACACATTCTAGGTTAACACTCCTTGAAAGGAACTTTGTTTTTTATTCAACTATAATATCTTGTGAATATGTAGTGGTTACTAGAATAATCCCAATAGACTTAAGCACCGCTACGGAAGATGCAACCTTATTGTAGTTAACTCTTTGAACTTTGTCATAAACTCCTTTTCGGCAAGTCGAGCTTATATGTATATGAACATCCACTTCTATCTCTTTATAGATCCATTTACACCCGATAGGCTTAATGCCTTCCGAGGGGTATACCAAGTATCAAAACTTGATTTTTGTACATGGATACTATCATTGATTTTATGGCATCTAGCCATTTAACAGATTCAGGGACCATCATTTCTTGTTTGTACTTGGTTCATCATTGTCCAACAATAATGTTTTGCCCTCAAATCTTAGTATGTGAGAACAAAATTTACCCAACCTATTTGGTTCAATAGGAATTTCGATTTCTAGGAATACAATATTTTGTAGATGTGGGAGCTCAGGCGCCATAGCCATCTCCGAAACACTTTCTGGTGTTGCGCTACTTTGCTCATCTTGCTTAGAATCAAAAACCTCATCAAGTTCTATTATCCTTCCACTCAAAAACTTTCGCGAGGAACTTCTTTCTCGAGAAATATGTCGTACTTGGCGACAAACACTTTTGTATTTTGCTTTTAAGGTAGAAGGAATCCCCAGATGTTACCAAGGGATAACCTACAAAGAGACATTCATCCTATTTTGGTTTGTAAAAAATTTACATATTCCTAGCATACCAAAATTTAACAAAAGACATCTTGGGTTTGATCCCATGCCATAACTCATATACTGTCATTTCAACGGATTATGATGGTGCACTATTCAGTGTAATGCGGTAGTCTCTAAAGAATAATCAACAAAAATATGACGACAGTTTTATTGTTTCATCATAGATCAGACCATATCAAACAAGGTTTGGTTACATCCCAAGAACACTCCACACTCTTGTGGTGTTTCGAGAGGTGCAAGTTGTGAAACAATTCTGCAACTCTTAGATGCTTGCTAAACTCGTAACACAAATATTTCTTCTCTATGATCCAATTATAGACTCTTGATTTTATTTTTACGATGATTTTCCACTTTATGTCAAAACACTTTGAAAACATTTCAAATGTGTCATACTTATTTCTCAACAAATAGATATACCCGTATATATCCACTCAAATCATCGGTGAAAGTAAATGAAGTAGAAGAATCCACCATGCGCGGCTACACATAATGTACTACACACATAAACATGTGTGATATCCAACAAGTTAGCCATCCGTTCAATATTTTCCTGTGAACGGAGTTTTGGTCTTTTACGTAAGTCTCACAAGCGTCAATTGATTCAACGTCAAATGACTCCAAAATTCCATCATCATGGATTTTCTTCATGTGTTTCTTTCCAATATGACCTAAACGATGGCATCACAATTAAGTGAAATTCAATCATTATCTTTTGACGTTTAGCGTTACTATTATGATGTGTGTTTCACCATCAAGATTTATAGTAACAAATCCATCTACTATGGATCACAACTTCAAGTTGAACACCATTGTTCTCATAAAGCCGGAGCTATGTAACAATTACTAGGATTCTTATAATAATTCTCATAGGCTAGGTAAGATGCCCACGATGAACACAATAATACTTTATTTTGTTCTCAGCGTGCATCATCACCACATCCTCTTGCTAGTTAATTAGGCCATTGTAGTTATTGCATTACGTTGCTATGTATGGCACTTCATACCAACCAATTAGGTATCCAATACCCAAGAATTACATTATTAACTAGCAAAGAATACATCCATAACTTGTATATCATCTATATAATTTTTGAAAATTTTCTTTCGGTTTTTCCTCTTGTTGTAGAAGAAGCACAAACAACAATAGTGGTGCCAGCTTCATTGGAACAATGATCCTAGGCGTGTTAGTTAAGTACTAGCACCCTTGGATTGACACTTTTGAAGTTGATGTTTTATTCACTATCATCACATGACTAGTGTTCTTCTGGATTCATCTTTTAGCAATCTTTAAGTATAGTAAACAATTTACCCATACCTTTTTATCCATCCCATCATGACTACTTCATGATGAAGATACTATAGCCTGATAGGAGGGATACGAGAACAAGATTAGTGCTTCAACTTTTGATTGAATTAGGTGCCTAGCATCTTCAATCTTTGCATACACTCATAAAATATGAGCGCATGTTGCGCCTGAATAATTCTCAATAACCTTGCAACAAAACAAGGTTTTAGATATCAAAATATCTTTCACTCCTTGCTTGTTTCTAAAACAATCATTTCAGTTTCTAGAACTCTTAGAATATTAAAACATCTTTTGAAGATCAAGTTTCAAGAAGGCAAGCATGATGTACATACTAATTGGAACCATTGCTCTTTTCTCAAATTGCATGGAGCACGTGAGGGTTTACCAAAATTTTGCAATAGGACTCAATATTTAATTGTCACTCTAACATTACGGTACCAATTCGTAAAGTAAAATTACTAGATATCTTTAGTTCTTTTATCTCAATTAACAAACTAAGTGAAAGGTGGAAAACATATGCCAGTGACTACTACAAACTATGAAAATTTACTTGTTTAATAGTTCATGATTAATGAGCTACTCCAAATTAACAACTTAATTAATTTGTAGCTCCCACTAAATTCAATTACCTCTCGTGATTGATACTTGTTTTCCCGGAACGAACTTGTTTTCCCGGCACCAATGTTACATCGTGCACCGGGGAACAACACTGGTAGGTAATCATACCAATCATATCACCATATGACTTTTGTTAATCTTTCGATTCTTGTGTTCTATACCCTATATGTTGTAGGTAGTATGTCAAGTGAATCTTAGTATACCAGCAGTGTGATAGTTTTGCACCCCCATTATGAACATCCCTAGGTGCACCCATGTTACATGACCCACACCAGTTCGATGCCCATGTTTTGTGGTGCCTAACTTAGAGAGAACACATGATACCTTGATAATTTTAAGTGAGAGATCACTGTATTTATTACAACTACCACGCAATAAATAAAGTGCATAAAAGGATTAACATCACATGAAATTCATATAGTGATATGGTATAGCACTTTGCTTCAATGATCTCCATCATCAACGTCTTTCGGCTCGATGTACTCCTCCACGCACCTTAGGCACAACTTCGAGGTCCATCGTTGCTTAATCATCATCACCAAGTCTTCGTTTTACAACTCTTGATACTCTAGCTGATAAAGTAAAAACAACTATGGCTATTACAATAATATAATTACAATCTTCATGGCCCCTACCAGTAATGCCCAATGAGATTACAACATAACACATCCCATACATCACATTACAAACATCTCATTTCTATACCACATCACTTCCTACAAAAACAAGTTAGACGCCTCTAACACGCTTTTGCTAACCTCTATGGTGACATAGAGAACCATTATTTTGCCTACGTGGTAAGAAAGCATGATCATCAATCGACTTGCTTTTTAATTTGTTCGGGATGTGTCCGCATTAATCTATAAATAGTACAATAGCTTCACTAGACTTTGTTAATCCGCGTGACCTCGTGTGAACTTCACCAAATTCACAAATCCCAAAGTGCAAAATTTCTCTCGACCACTGCGGAAAAAATAGGCACCTGACAAAGTTGTTTTGTGCATCCAAAGTACACTTGACAAACCAGTCTCGATCCGAAGATTGTAAAGTCGGCTCGGGTCGCTAATCACACGATGCCGCCAAGATCCAAATTGCAATAATTGGGTGGTAAGAACAAGATTAGCAATGCTAGAATTCGACGATCCCTCTATCCGTACCTGTGTCTATGCATAGATCGCTCTAATACCGCTGTTGGGGAACGCACTACGCAAAACAAAAAATTCTAGCATCAGGATCATATGCAAGGGGAGAGGCAACGGATCATACCCTCTAAGGTCAAACTAGCGGAAGTTTGTCGATGATGAGGTTGGTCGAGCATTGATGCTAACAACAAGCCTTAGAGAGTCGCGAGGAGATGTATTATCCCACGGACGGCTCCCACGAACATGCATCGCAGAAGACGTCATTGTCGAAGTAGTCGGTACATCGATTCTCATAGCTAGTCGATTATCCGTGAGAAGTTTTCTCCTTGTGAAGATCCCCACTATCAAGTGCTCCAAGTGTTGCACCTCCACCGGTATCCACACATATAAGATTATTCACACCACATGAAGGTGTGATCAAAAACACACGGTCAAAATGGGAACATGTCAATGAAGATCCGGCAGTGCTTCCGCATTCTTGTCTAGATTAGATCCAAACGGAGGTAGAACTCGGGAAGCACCCTGGCATCATAGAAGAAGAATAAGTACCTAGGTGATGGCTGTGATAATACAACACTTCTTAGAAACATAAATTGTGTCATTTGCTTATTATACCATGCTCCATCTAATTATTTCTATGCCTGATATGCATGATTACTTGTTTTTATTAAATTCACTATGAGCTTTGAACATTTAGTAGTTTAGGTGGAATTTTATCCGTCTTCCTTGTCTTTGATCTGTGTGTCGGTGTTGATGATTATTATGGATGAAACAAAGGCAAAAGGAACAAAGAGAGCATAGTATGGAGAAGCTGTAGGGACCAGGAACAAGCTATTTGAGATGTTGGAAAAGTGAATTTTTCCAACTCCTCAAAATAAAGATCCAAGACCACAGGGTTGTGTCCCTCGATGATACGAACTCAACGAGCCCAAGAACACCCAAAACAGAGTTTGTATGAAGAAATGACGATCAAAATACTAAAAGTACACACGGTTTATCGAGCAACTATACGACCGGAGCAATAATTCCGGCCATATAGTTGCGCCCGTATAGTTGTAAAAAGGGTTGGAAACGATGGGATGTCGCTCTAGAAAAGCTCCAGAACCTTCCCTAAGTCATATGACTTATTGGGGAAACCTAGGGCACCCCCAAGGACTATATAAAGAAGGGAGGACCCAAGGAAGCAACAATACACCATATACAACATCTAGATCCCATCTACCACCTCCACGGTGGCGCCCTGCTGCCGTGCCACCTCCATAGCCTCTACAGCTCCACCAAGATCTAGATCTCTATTAACACAGTCAAGCCATCCAAGAAAGAAGAGGAGGAGAAGGAGGACGCCACCATCACCACGCCGACGCCACCAACACCATGTCATCATCACCATCTCCATCGCCGCTACTCCTTCATCCTTCCCCATCATGATCTCCGTGATGGGTTGTAACATGGCTCGAACCCCCTTTTATTAATGTTATGATGATTTGAGTAATTGAAGTGTGGTGTGTTCTTGTTAATTAATATGTTTGTGCTTTCTCTTTACATTGTTATATTCATGATATTATTCTAGTGATTGGAGACGTCCAATCCATTGTTGAGGAATTTACTAGGGATTTACGGAGTGTCACAAAACTTATCATTCGTCTCTACTCGTCCATGGGCCTGACAAGTCCGTGGGTAGAACTAATAGGCTATTTGCTATAAGTGATTTGCGGAGGCAATAGCAGCTTAGGATGCACCGCCCATTAAGATTTAATTTCCTCAAGATCACTCATGATATAGATAGGTATAGTGTTGCAAATTGCTTGACCCCAAAGTGACATATGGGATATCTTGTGACTAGCACACTTTCTTAGAAGTACGGTTGTCCATAGAACTTAATGCCTTTGCTCTAGTTTACCTTGACTGGTCTTGTAACCTTAATACACTATTCTCTTACGAGATGACCCATGTCCGAAGAGGGTGTGAACAATTGAGTTGTCTAATTGCCACGTACCAACGGTGGGAGACAACGGTATATGAGGGACCACCACAATTATAGTTAACAGCTATTTCATAAACACTTATCATTCACACCGGTATACACAATATTACTTGAGGAATCATAGCATTAATATTTCATCTCATTGCATTTATCTCTTTTCAGTTTTACTTTTGTTCTAGTTTTCTTCCAGTCCTAGTAGTAGTTATTACAAAACATCTTAAATTCATTTATCCTAGCAACTTATAGAATAGGCTATTTCCAAACCACGGTTTGGGTACGAACGTGGTCGCATTGACAACGTGGCCGCGA
The DNA here is from genome assembly GCA_023614405.1 of Avena insularis. Taxonomy (NCBI): domain Eukaryota; kingdom Viridiplantae; phylum Streptophyta; class Magnoliopsida; order Poales; family Poaceae; genus Avena; species Avena insularis. Next base: position 326,123,053 of record CM042688.1, read on the forward strand.
GGTCATGTTCGTCGAGCTCCCATCAGGATAAAGTCTTTAAATATTTGATGCTGCAAGTACTGTAATAACCCTATTTTGGTGCAGGAAACCCAGCCCATCAAATTGGTGCCGTTGCCGGGGAGCAAAGCGTTCGGTTATCTACTCGCACATAGTTTATTTCCATTTGTTGCTATTATCTTACTTCTTTCTTTTATATTGAAAACAATAAAAAAATTACAAAACCAAAAATTTATAAAAACTGTTGCTACTAATCATGTCTTCCGAGATAAATTTTGTTCAAGAGATAATACAAGCGTTGCAGGAGAAAAAGGATTCAAGTTCATCAAGCCTGGTTGCTAGACATGAGCTGATCAAGAAATTGCTGGACCAATTGGAAGGAAATTCATTATGCTTGCGTGCTAATGATGGATCTTATTGCACAATTTGTATAACAAATGAACAAATTAATTTTCAATGTAAGTGTTCCAACAATCCTACTCTAGCAAATTATAATAGAGATATCCTATGCTAGTTTGGAATTACTAGAATACATTCTTTTCAAAGGTGCATCTGAAATGGTATTTAGACTAGGAAGTATTGATGTTGAAAGTGAAGCACTTGATGGAGTTTTTAATTTAGTATACCTCATATTCCTCTTTTGCAAAAATAATTTAAATGGAGAGGAAAAGGAGCATGAGGAAGAGGAGGAAGAACGGATTGATCGCCCGCTCCGACATTCAACTCCTACTTTTTATTCTATCATTGTTATTAAAACACTAGTCGATGAAAAGGAGGAACAAAAAGTTGAGGTTGACAAAGAGAGTCACACTACAACTTTTGTTTGTGATGCCTATCACTCTAGTAGTGATTTTTATGATGCTAAAACTGTTGATAATTGTTCCGCGGAGGCCTTGTGCCTAGACACTCATATGGAGAGCATTAATAATAATGAACTAGACATAGAACCTTGCTATACTAACATGCAGGGTCCTGAACTCCCTGCTATAAAGGAAGAATACTATGAAGTATTCTCCTACACATGTAACCAAGGTAAAGATTTAAGAATTTTATATGAATCTCAAATCCTCTCATTGCAACTATACATAGAGGCATGTTCACCAAGCCTGGTGCATCAACACTCGCTTGAAAGCGAGAACTTGTTCATCTACATGATACTGATGCACCGTAAGCGGGTATGACTCCAACCGAACTCTACTTCAAGATGCTCCAAGCTGGTATGTACAACCTCACCTCGAGTCAATATCCCTTGGGATCCAGGTTGGAAATGTATGGAGCATCCAAGCCTGGCTTTATGGCTTTAAAGAGAGCGCTTCCCGGGAGGCAACCCGGAAGTTACTAGGTGTCTTTCTTAGTTTTGCGTCTTGAGTCTAGTTGCATTCATGTTGCATTGGCACTTTTATTTTTCACATGTCTTGCTATTAGAGTAATCTTGTGGTAGTTTTCAAAAGGTAGAATTTATTGTCACTATATTATGTGTTGCATAAACTCGATAAAAAGGAAGAGAAAATCAGTTTCAGGTGAATCCTTCAGTTATATGTATTTGTTGGTCAAAAATTAAAGTTGTTATTTTACCATCAAACACATGGTGTTTCGCTAAGTTTCAGGATAAGAAATAGTTCTCGAAGAAACGGAATTTTTTATGGCTACAGAGAGTTTAACGGCCAACTATACGGCGGGAATAAAAATTCCGGCCGTATAGTTCCGGCTGTAAAGATATTTTTGCCATCGACAATTTTTCTTTCATAAGTACTGATGGTTTAACAACCAACTATAAGGCGACAATAAAAATTCCAGCCGTATAGTTCTGGTCGTATAGATATCGATGCTTTCGTACAATTTCTTTTCTTGGTACAGAGGGTTTGACAACCAACTATACAGCGAGAACACATTGTTCCGGTCGTATAGTTGCGCCGCCAGGTGGGAACCCTAAAATTTTGACAGTAGGCCAACTATACGGCGGGAACACATTGTTCCGACTGTATAGTTGTGCCTGTATAGTTGGGAAAACCCCTCAAACGCCAGCTGGAAGGTAACCATTTCTCAAAATTTTATTCTTTATTCTTCCTTCTTCTTCTAAAAACCTTGAAACACCACCTGGGAGCTTCGCCCATCTTTTAGAGAAGCCGAGCGTATGTAAATAATAAAGTTCTATCTCAGAAATTTCTTAAGTTGTAATTCTCTTTAGTAGTTCATGTTTTCTTTTCGTTTTCTTTCATTAGTTGGGTGAACAAACTTTGTTCGTACACCAAACCTTGTCTTTTATTTTGTGTGTTATTTTCACAAGGACTTGAATCTTGTGTGAAGACGTGTATGGTAGTGCCAACCATGCAAACACTCGCATGAGCCACTTGGTTGCTTGAATTCAACATTTGAACAATTAGTGTCTGGTAAAACCTTCCAACTCAAACCTCTTTTAAATAAGCACATAGGGGTTGCACACTCGTGTTTCATATTTTGTCTCACTTACACTTCATCACAATCTAGGAGAAGCGCACTTCTAGAATTAGTTTGTTGACTTAAGCATGGTTGATGAACCGACCTAATGGGACTTGTATTTTTATTACTTGTGAGCTAAACCCGTGTCTTCAAAAAGACAAAAATATTTTGTTGTCCTTCTAGTCTTGTTCCTATCAGGTTCTTAAGGAAGGAATACACCGGATCATGAAGCATTCATTGAAGCAAAGGTTCTTTGTCCATCAAAGTAGAGGTTAAAAGCACCTCAACAGTAACATGTGTCACCCTTGCTTTAACTTAAGCTTGGGTAGGTAACCACTTCTTATACTCTCTTTTGGTAACTGCATTTTCTCTTTTGTTTTCATGATCTTCTTAAGTTTAGCTTGGGGAGGTTATTTTGCATGTGTAGAGTCTTGTGCAAAGTTCTTTATCTTAAAAAGTTTTCATGCTATTGTGTATCCCTCTGTTTTTGAATGCTTGCTTAGGTGATTTTTTGTTCATATTTATATAAGGGATATACTTGCTCATGTTAGGCCCCATAGGAGACAAGCCATAGCTTTGATGTAGCTTGTTCAACTTTTATCTAGCTTGTGAAAAATATTGTGATACTCTAAATATACATTGCCATGTTCTCGACATTTTGAAAACAAAAAAATATAATAAAGAAGTTCTTCGAAACTTGCTAGTTGTCACTATTCAGAATTGGCTTAAGTGAATGGTTATGGAGCAGCCTGACCCCGTATTGTTGGAAATGATGGTCTTAATAGATGCTTACTGAGTGAGTTGTCAAATAAGAAATGATGTTTCAAAGTTTCGAGATTACATATGCCAAAAGTTTGTCTTGGAAATCAAAGTGAGATATTGCTTTATGCGTGTCTTGCGCCATTGTCGCACAACATGGGATGCTAAGAACTCCGCTTGCCTTTGGACTATCCAAAAAGAGGAAACTCTTGGAGTTTGGCTATGAGTTGCCCAACATATGTAGCAAAAATGATATATTTGGGTATGCATTGGTATTCTCATGGGCATACGTTACAAGCAAAAGTTGGAATACTCCTCTGACCATTATGAGAAATCATTATACCGAAAAGGGAAACCTTGGTAATGGTCACGAGTGTCCTTCCTAGCCTACACAGTCTCGATTGAACATATACCACTCTTTTGGCATGGTCTCATTACTAAGAAATATATTTCTATGAGCTCAACAATCGAACTTTGCACTTGAGAGATTTTAATAGATGGCATGAGTGGACAAAATTGGAAAACTCTATTTCTATTTATGATTGACAACTAACTGTGTTTAGCTTTGCCTTATACAAATAAAAATACAAAAATACAATAAAGTGCGTATAGTAAGATCACAAGTTTACTTGCAATCTAGATTTAACTTTGACATGGGGCATATAAGTATTTGACTAATCTCTAGTGGTTTGGAATAATATAACTGAGCTTATATTGCCTTGTATAATTATGTGCTCTCTTGCTTTGAGTTTGCAGGAAAAACAAGGATACGATGCATTGATTTTCAATGATAAGAAAGATCATATCTATTAAGTTATCGATCCCTTTTGCTCGAGGAGGAGCAAGATCTAGCTTGGGGAAGTTGATGGCTGTGATAATAAAACACTTTTTAGCAATATAAATTGTGTCATTTGCTTATCATACCATGCTCCATCTAACTATTACTATGCCTGATATGCATGGTTACTTGTTTTTATTAAATTCAATATGAGCTTTGACCATTTAGTAGTTTAGGTAGAATTTTATCCCTCTTCCTTATCTTTGACATGTGTGTAGGTGTTGATGATGATTATGGATGAAACAAAGGAAAACAGAACAAAGAGAGCATAGTATGGAGGAGCTGTAGGGACCAGACTTAGCCATTTGAGGTATTGGAAAAGTGAATTTTCCAACTCTTCAAAATAAAGATCCAAGACAACGGGATTGTAGCCCTCGATGATACGAACTTAATGAGCCCAAGAACACCCAAAACAGAATTCGTATGAAGAAATGGCGACAAAAATACGAAAAAGTACAGACGGTTTAACGAGCAACTATACAACCAGAGCAATAATTCCGCCCATATTGTTGCACCCATATAGTTGTAAAAAGGGTCGGAAACGACGAGATTTCACCCCAGAAAAGCTCCAGAACCTTCCCTAAGTCATATGACGGTATTGAGGGAACCCTAGGGCACCCCAAGGCCTATATAAAGGATGGAGGACCCAAGGAAGCCACAATAAACCATAAACAAGATCTAGATACCATCTACCGCATCCACGACGGTGCCCTGCCGCTGTGCCGCCTCCATAGCCTCTACAACTCCACTAGGATCCAGATATCCATCAACACCATCAAGCTATCCAAGCAAGAAGAGGAGGATAAGGAGGACGCCACCATCACCGCTACTCCTTCATCCTTTCCCATCATGATCTCCGTGATGGGTTGTAACATGTCTTGAACCCCCTTTTATTAATGGTATGATGATTTGAGTAATTGAAGTGTGATGTGTTATTGTCCATTAATATGTTTGTGCTTTCTATTTACATTTTTCTATTCATGATATTATTCTAGTGATTGGAGACGTCCAATCTATTGCTGAGGAATTTACTAGGGATTCACGGAGTTTCACAAAACTTATCATTAGTCTCTACTCGTCCATGGGCCTAACAAGTTCATGGGTAGAACTAATAGGCTATCTGCTATAAGTGATTTGCAGAGGCAATAGCAGCTTAGGATGCACTTCCCATTAAGATTTAAATTCCTCAAGACCACTCATGATATAGATAGGTATAGTGTTGCAAATTGCGTGACCCCAAGGTGACATACGGGATATCTTGTAACTATCACACTTGCTTAGGAGTACGGTTGTCCAGAGAACTTAATGCCTTTGCTCTGGTTTACCTTGACTGGTCTTGTTACCTTAATACACTATTCTCTGACGAGATGACCCATGTCCGAAGAGGGTGTGGACAATTGAGTTGTCTAGTTGCCACTTACCAATGATGGGAGACAACGGTATATGAGGGACCACCACAATTATAGTTAACAGCTATTCCATAAGCACTTATCATACACACCATTATACACAACATTACTTGAGGAATCATAGCATTAATATTTCATATCATTGCATTCATCTCTTTTCAGTTTTACTTTTGTTCTAGTTTTCTTCCAGTCCTAGTAGTAGTTATTACAAAACATCTTAAATTCATCTATCCTAGCATCTTATAGAATAGGCTATTTTCAAACCACGGTTTGGGTGCGAACATGGTCGCATTGACAACGTGGTCTCGGGGTCGTGTTCGCCGAGCTCCCACTGGGACAAACTCTTTAAATATTTGTTGGTGTAAGTACTACAATAACTCTGTTTTGGTGCAGGAAACCCAGCCTATCACTAGGACACACCCGCCCTAGGATTTAGCACCATGCCTTGGTGATGGAGGAGAGAGGCGGCGGTGGCGTGAGGGCGGCGCATGGCACACAGCGGTAGCTATGGTTTTGGGACGGCTTGGTGTAGGCAAAGACCACGAATTGTGTGCCACTTGGGGTGCCCCTTGGTGCCCTTTTATAGGCGGTAAGGCCCCTTGGGTTGTCCTTGACACAGCCCCAAGGTTTGGACGAGTTCCGGTAGGTGTAGGTCAATCCAAACCTACTCCAAAACTGCCTCTTTTGACCAATCTGAAATTGGGTAGGGGACATCTCCTTGTCCCTTACGGCAACGTGGCTGCACCTATTATGGAACCTTCCGGACATCCTAAGCTGACCCAGGTCACCCCGGTACCTTCCAGAACTTTCCATAACATTCTGGAACCTTCCGCTCCTTCCAAAACCATCAATATATGTCTGCAACCATTCCAGACACTCCCAGGACCATTCTAGACACTTTTGGGATCACCTGGGACCTCTTGGAACCATTCCGAGACCATCCGAGACACACTCGAAATACATCTCTCATCTCATTAATGCTCAAAACTTATTTTGAACACACTCGACAATATTTCCGACACCTTCGATATATTCCAAGACACTCCGAACACCTTCGGAATTACTTCTCTACTAAATCTTCATTCACACTCATATTATGAATTCCATTGAACTCTAAAGTGTGTGACCCTATGGGTTTAGATATTTGCGGACATGCCTGGAACTCTTTTCGAGAGAATGATTACTATTAGCATCTTGATACACGTAGTAACCCCCACAAATAACACGAAGATCTTTATCATGTGAACCGTTGTATTATCTCCGATACATATTGTATTGCTTCGTTGATACTGTACATTGCCTGAGATGAGACACTAGGTTATTATCGTTACCCGGCATGTACTCTTTATTCGTACCACACTATCGATGTTCATGTGTTTAACAACTTGATCATGTATGTGGCCAGACAATGACGAACACCATAGTACATGAGTGGGATCAGAGTGTATCTCTTCATCATCAGGAGTAGAAATTCCGCAAGCACCCCATATGAATAATTGGCGTACCATCCGGTAAGAGCAAGTATCAACTTTATGATTAATCCGGTAAGAGCATCTTTTGAAGAATCTTGTCACGTCCATATTGTACCCAAGTTCACATGTTTCTCGTGGTCAAAGGATCTTAAGTAAAGGCAATACATTGTTTATGAGAAACTACCGATAACAATATTGACAATGTTTTTCATCGTAAATAATGTTGGGTTTATCCATCGTCGTTGTTCTCCCAGCAACTCTGATCTCATATATCACCAGCAACTCCAAAACACATTGTTGTTTTGACCATTCTCAGTAAACCGGGACTACCAATGATACACTAACTAGTCTTAGAGGCAAGATTAGGGATACCTAAATGGTGTTTATGATCCCACACATGTATTAGGGTATTCCTCCAAATACTCATTATTCTGAACTAATAAAATTATAGCACAGAATAATAAACTTAATCATGAATAGGAAATATAGAATAATATAGTTTATTATTGCATCTAGGGCAAATTTCCATCACCGGGTTGACCCTCATGGGTCCCTCGCCTTGTTGACTTGTCGGATAGGGCCCCATCCATAGGTCCGTGGGAATATACCTGGGTTCACCCTCATGGGTCCCTAGCCTTGTTGTTCGGTCGGATAGAGCCCCGTCCATAGGTCCGCGGGAAAATACCCGGGTTCACCCTCATGGGTCCCTAACCTTGTTGTTCGGTCGGATAGGGCCTCGTCCAAAGGTCCACGGGTATATACCTGAGATGATGTATTATCTCCGATACATATTGTATTGCTTCCTCGATACTTTACATTTCCTGAGATGAAACACTAGGTTATTCTCATTACCCGTCATGTACTCTTTACTCATATCGCACTATCGATGTTCATGTATTCAAAAACTTGATCATGTGTGTGGCCAGACAATGACGAACACCATAGTACATGCGTGGGATCAGAGTGTATCTCTTCATCGTCAGGAGTAGAAATTACTGCAAGCACCCCATATGAATAATTGGTGTACCATCTGGTAAGAGCAAGTATCAACTTTATGATTAATCCGTTAAGAGAAACTTTTGAAGAATCGTATCACGTCCATATTGTACCCAAGTTCACATGTTTCTCGCGGTCAAAGGATCTTTAGTAAAGGAAATACATTGTTTATGAGAAACTACCGATAACAATATTGACAATGTTTTTCATGGTAAATAATGTTGGGTATATCCATCGTCATTGTTCTCCCAACAACTCCGATCTCATATATCACCGGCAAGTCCACAACACATTGTCGTTTTGACCATACTCAGTAAACCAGGACTATCAATGATACATTAACTAGTCTTAGAGGCGAGACTAAGGATATCTAAATGGTGTTTATGATCCCACACATGTATTAGGGTATTCCTCCAAATACTCATTATCCTGAACTAATAAAATTATAGCACGGAATAATAAACTTAATCATGAATAGGAAATATAGAATAATACAATTTATTATTGCATCTAGGGCATATTTCCATCACCGGGTTGACCCTCATGGCTCCCTAGCCTTGTTGTCTTGTCGGATAGGGACCCATCCATAGGTATGTGGCAATATACCCGGGTTCTCCCTCGTGGGTCCCTATCCTTGTTGTTCGGTCGGATAGAGCCCCATCCACAGGTCCACGGGAAAATACCCGGGTTCACCCTCATGGGTCCCTAACCTTGTGTATGGTCAGATAGGGCCCGTCCAAAGGTCCACAGGAATATACCTGGGTTCAACCTCCTGGGTCCCTAGCCTCCCATGAAGGTTCTTGCAGCTTCTTCTACCTCAGACCTAGGCACCATATAGGTGTCACACAGGTCCTATAGTACTGTCGACCCCTCCAGCAGACTCTCCGAATACTTAGAGACCAATATCGTACGGGCGCGTCATATGCGGGAGATCCGCGGATAGACGGGTTTTTTCTCTGCACTGGTCGGCCAAGGTCCTTTCCACAGGGCCACGGGATATATACTCAGGGTCACCCTCATGAGTCCTTGGCCACCCAGAGCGCTCGACTCCACAAAAGGCTAGAGAAGGTCCCATCAATGGGGCCGCGGGAATATACCTGTGGACTCCCTCATGAGCCCCTACTCTTTCCAAAGTGCCCTACTCCTGAAATCCTCCATTTCTGGAAAAATTATGGTCGGGAGGGTAATTCAAAAGGAATTACCATTCCCAGGATCCTATATATGGTAGTTGCATTCACTGTAAAGATCTCGGGTCGGGTACACTTCTAGTTTTGCTTGTGGACAACATAGGCTGCCACATAATACCCCCGCAGTTTGTGAGCCCATAGTCACGTCTTGGGATCAACCGGTCTGTGGAGCTCGAGGTAGGACTAACTCCCATCTTTGTGTTCTGTTTTCCCTTTGATCATCATGGAAAACCTCCCTTCGCATAGGAGACGCCAAACCGTGCCACTTGGTGACATGGCCTAGGTGCGACAAAGTGCCGAGGCCCGGGTTTGTCTTCTGGGTTTCATCTCGGATTTCTCGTGGTCCTTCGTCCATGGAACAATTATCCCATTGCATAGGAGAAATGCCACACCATGGTGAAGGATTACGATCCCGAGATAGGCGATATGCCGACACCCTAGGCTTGTCTTTAGGGAGTTCTTTGGTTCTTGTAACCCTTCGACCACATGATAAATCTCCCTTCACGTAGGTGAAATTCCACGCCTTGGCGACAGGAGGTGGCCATCCGAGCACAGCGAGGTGACGAAGCCCGGGTCCTCTTTCTAGGATTTCCCCAAATTTTGATGCTCGACAGTCACGGGACAAATCTCCCTTCGCATAGGAGAAATGCCATGCCATGATGACGGGTAAGGGCTCCAAGAGCGGCGGTGTGCTAGCACATGGGCTAGTCTTCTAGTTCTTGTGGACCAGCGACTATGGTACAAACCTCCCTTTGCATAGGAGGAATGCCACACCGTATCGACGGAAGGGTTCTAGGCATGGGCGGGTGTCGAAGCCTGGTCCTGTCTTCAGAGATTGCTCGGTTTTTTCCTATCGACCACGGGACAAACCTCCCTTTGCATAGGAGAAATGCCATGCCGTGACGATGGATAAGTTTTCCGGGCACGACGTGTTCGTCGGTGTCCCGGTCCACTTCTCGGTTCCAACCCAGCTAAGCCCTTCAGCCACGGGACAAATCCCCCTTCACATAGGAGAAATGTTAAGCTCGGACCCATTTTCCGGCGTTGTGCCGGCTCAAATCGCTAACCTCTAGACAAATCTCCCTTCGCATAGGAGAAAGTCCACAAAGTGGTAATGAGTGAAGGTCCAAGGTGCGGTCTAGGACTGCTTCCTGGCTTACGCCTCCACTCGGGCCTCCTGGAAAGGTCCGTTATCATCACCATAAGTTTGAGGGGGATTCCCTCCATCATCGTGACTCGGGATGCAATCTCGTCGGGCTCGGTTGTTGCTGGCCATGCCTAATCCATCTAGGTCACCTTTCATGTCTTCTCGGCCGTGCCGCTTGGGGCAGTCCCTTGCACGGTTGCCGGGCTTGAGGCATATGAAGGAATCCCTATGGGTCCGCATCTCCACCAAGGATTTGATATAGCTATAGTTCTTCAAGGCGTGGGATAGCGAGTTGTGGATGGGGCACCATGGATCTCCATTGGTGTATGCGGTAGACACCTCGGGTGCCTTGGTATTCTTATGCTCTAGCTCGATTGCCAGGGCCTGCTGCACAGGTGGGTGCTTTTGACTATTTTTCTTGGTGGAGTCCTCATCTTCAACGACAGCCTCGCCAGGATGAAGTCGCCCCTCTTAGGCCCAAGAGAACTTGTCTGTTAACGCGAATAGCTCCGGGGTGGTGTCCAGGTATCGTGTACTCATATTTTCCCTCATGCGATGGTCCTGGATGCCAACATTTTGTGCCGCCACGATGACTTCGGGGGTGATCTTGGGTATGGTATGTAGTACATGGCAGAATCGCTGAGTGTACATGCGCAGGCCTTCCCCCGGATTTTGGGACAGCTTGTGTAAGTCGCTGACCATACTAGGATGGTTGAACCCTCCCTAGAAGGCCTCGACAAACTGATCGCAGAAGTTCTCTCATGATTTGATGGAGCCGGTGGGCAGGTTGGTGGGCCAGGCCTGGGCCTCGCTCTAGAGGGCAAGGGGAAACCAGCTGGTCATCACCCGCTCATAGGGTTGGTCTTCCAGTAGTAAATATGGAGGAAGTCCTTCATGTTGGTCTTCCCGTCGCACTTGTCTGCTAGATCCGGCTAGAACTTTGGGGGACAAGTGACTCTCCGTAGCTCCGGAGTGAAGGCGGTGTATCTAGCCGCGAATGTTGGGCACTCCACCCATCTTGGGCCGGATCGATGCTATCGTGAAGGTGACCCTCCAGACGGTGCTCGATGCACGTCCGGGCATCCTTCCCTTGGTGCCCACTCATGATCCAGTGCAGGTCCCGTGACCAAAAGGATTGAGAGGAGCCCATAGAAGCGCAATCATCACCTCTCTCCCCGGTCAAATGCCACAGAGGATCACCCTCGCGGCAGCGATTCAGTACTTGACGAGTTCACTCTAAGGCTCTTTTGCTAGCAGCTTGTGGAGGCCTCGCCTTCGTCGTAGGGTCATAACCATCCCCCCTTGTTCCCTCAGAAGGATGGTCCCTTACCATTGAACACGAGACGGCAGGCCCCCCTTGATGTCAAGCGGCGCTGAGGAAGTGGGCCAATCTCACTATCCAGGCATTGGCGCGCGAGTTATCCTCGACCAGTTCCGACGAAAACTCCAGCATGGCCTCTGCGGAGGCTAAAGTTGTGACGGGGTTGGGGCACCGGAGGGAATCGGGGCAGGTTGTAGACTCCTAGAGGTAGCCGAGCCCCCCGGGGGCCACGATGCTTCTTTGTGGGGACGCTAGACGGGCCAATCAGGGGAGTCCAGCCTTACAGGGTCACCGACTCCTTCGTCTTGTTCTCTCGGAGCGCGTGAGCACTAAGGCAAGAGAGGCTCTTTGTTGGGTCGTGGTTCGGATGACGCCCCCTCGACGGCATGGTGGTCCGAGTGGACCCTTCGTTTGAAGCAAGATGACTGACATCTTCCTCTTCCTAACATTGCCTCTCCGCCCGGCATCAGGTGGCTCTAGCGTGAGTGGTAGCCCCCATCTTGCCTCGGACGGCCCCTCTTGAGCTTCGAGGCATGGGTTAAGTGGCTGCCGTCTTGTGCTTCCGGAGGTGTGCCCCCTACTTGGTGCGCCAGATGTCGTGTCACGGTTTTCGAAGTCGGGGGTATGAGTCCCCTTTGTTGTTCGGCCAGGGGTGCAATGTCCAGGGAGGTCGATCGGCGAGCTAGACGAACACAATTACAGAGAGAGAGACACGTTTTTTTACCCCGGTTCAGGTCCGCTGTGAGCGGAGCCCTACATCCTGCAATATCTACTATTTGATTGTCACTAGACTACAACTCGTTCCTTCTCCCAGAAAGGAACCCTAATCTAGGACAACTGTCCCCTCTCTCTACTTGACACGGGCCTCCTTTTATATCGTCAGGGGACACCACAAGTGTTGGTATACACGTGGCAGCATAGCCCATCCATAGAGTGCATGTCATCAACGTCGTTAGCCCGTAATTTACCATAGTAGTGCCATGATGACCCTAGTAGGGTAGCCTGAGCCATAACCCAAATTTATCCCTGCCATTCCTAGTGCCGGGGATTTTTCCTGGGTAGCTCCATTCCTAGTGAGTCACCCAGGTATCGCGCTCCTAGGCGAGAAAGCATCGGCGGTGGGGTCATGAGTTTGTTCTACGGTGAGCCCCTCGAGCAGATTTCTCCGTGGAACCGACACTCGGGATCTTAGCAGGGAAATACTGGACTTCCGAGGATACTTTTGGTCAACCTCATAGAGAGTTGTCACACCATCATACCAAGATATAAAAGGTTCCAGCTATTTCCTATCCCATACAAGGGTTATTCTGGTTGCTCGGGTTAGTTTTTTTGGAAAGATTCTTAGTGATCAGGTGCCATTTGAAAACACGTTCATAAATCCTCCATCCCCTTTTCACCAATCTTGATGAACACTTTCTCTTGGCAAGGGAAACCTTCCCAAGGTTTTTCAAAACTCTTTTGAAAACTTTTGTTTTAAAACTTCCCCAACCCAAGATTTTAATCTTCTGGAACAATGCTCAAGGAACTAAATGCTAACCATCAATCCGACTTTCTAAACGGAGTAATGGGTTCTTACAAAGGGGTTCACCTATAGCATACTACACCAAGGCTTGGAGAAGCCAAGCTATGGACACGATAAATAGGCGACAAAAAAAGAGTGCATAGTATAATAAAACATGCATTATTGAGATGGATAAAAAATGGCTCCAGGAAATGGTGGATTGCCTGTGTTTAGCAATATGTCCATGGACTTCTTCTTAGAAATACAATAATTATAATAAAATCCTTCTCCTTCTCGACGTCAATACATTCGCAACTATCTCGTCACGGACCACAAATGCAAAGAAGCAATATACCAAAATCAACACAAGGCATACAAGCACCAATACAATCCAACAAGCAATTGAACAAGGAATCAATGCAGTTCAGCATGTTTTGTTAACAAGAGTTCACAACAATTGGAAGTAGGCCATTTGCATTTTTAGATCTTTGCTTATGATTGGTATTAAACACTACTAAAATAAGAAGTTTTATATCAAGTCAAAGTTCTATGACACCAATGTACAAAAATGGTATCACCGGGTAGGTACTAAATTAACAAAAGCATCGAAAGTCATGTCTTCTTTTTATCATTTTTATTTATTTAGTTATGAGTTTTCTAGTGAAAATAGCCTTGGTTTTGGTATTTAAATCACTAGAAAATACTGGTAAGTCAAATAAATATTTTCTCATAGTGTTACAAAGATATTTATGTACTAGTTCACTGAGAGTTGGTTTCATCTTAAAAAATTTAACAAAATTCCCTTGGGAAATACGCAAAGTCCATTCTGCAAGCAATTTGTATTTTTGCTCAGATTTATTCTACAGGTCCAAATGGTATGAGGCCAAGGACACAGTGTAGGCATTTCCACTACCTTTCTATAGAATTCGGTTTCAATATTTTTGTTGCTGTGGAACACTAGTGAGGATTTATTTAGTTAAACCACTAAAGGTAGTGGTATTTAAATTGCTAAAATTCATTGCTCAATAGTTCAGGGAAACCTCGGGTTTGGTGGATCATCTGGTATCACCTGTAAGAGAGTTGGAATCACCTCTAAATCTTCTATATTTTTGCCTAGAGAATTATCCAAAGTCAGATATGGACTCTATTTGTTATTTTTACCTTTTTAGATCTACATACATTTTTATATGAGACCAAGGAAAAAGTGACGGTATGTGGAATACCTAACACTGAAAACTGGTTTCACCCCACTTAGGGTTACAAGTTATCAGTGGTCAATTTTTGAGTGAAAATGACGCCTCTTTGAACTTTAATTACCAGAGATATAATGTTCACTATTTTGGCTTGAAACTTGTGTTGCATGTTAGGGAAAACACCAAGGTACATTCTCAAACTTAGATATGGACATATATATGCATTTTCCCTTTTTGTTTGGATTTAACTTGAACTGCATGCAAATAATTCTGGGAGATTTAAATAAAGATTTATCAAAGAAAGAGAGGGAGATGGGCCGAGACCACCGGATCAGTGCAGATCCATAGAGGGCCAGCCCAACTACCTCGATGATGCACGCGAGAGATGTCGCACTCAAATGAAATGGGCCAAGTCCCGCCTACTAGTGGGAGTGGGAGTGCAAAGTAGTAAGCAGTATTGTGGACCATTCGATCAAGTCTAGATCGACGACCGAGGATCATCATCTTCCTCCACCCACGAGAAAGGGAGGAGAGACCATAGATGCTCGGGAGGCTCGCAGGGGCTCTCTTGGGGGGCCACACAAGCGACAGAGGGGTGGAAGCACGAACATGGTCCAGAACGGTTACTCCAGCGAGGGGTAGCAAGGTGGGCTTCAACGCCGGGGTCGACCTCGTGCACCTGCTACCACGACAGACACGATGGAGCTCGACGACATCGATGGTTAGGGTCAGTCCTAGGCAAGGATGGGCTAGGGTTAGATAGCCCTAGACCAGGGGAGCTCGAGGATGTTGAGAGAGATGAGAATGGGAGAGAGAGAAGAGCATACCTTCCAGATCTCGAAAATGGCCAAAAGAAGAAGCTCTTCCTCTCCAGGGAAATGCAAGGGTAGGGTCTCGGTGAGGAAGATGTAATAGTGCTAGAAGGAGTGTGAGGAGTGAATGAGGGTGGTGGGAGGGGCAGAGGTGGCCTTTGGCCTTTTTATGGCATGAGCCTTTGGTTCATGGTGAACCATGCCCATGGGGCAGTGGGGAGGGGGTCAGGGCATAGGGTTGGTCGAGGAGGATAGTGGGAGGTCGTTTGTAGGTCAATGGGGGCAGAGAGTGGGCATGGGAAGCTCTGGACTACAAGTATGCTTGCTACCCATGTGCTTTGGGCAAGAAAATAAATGGTGGGGGAGAGAGGCTAGGGATGGCTTGGGGGCTGCCAGGTTTGGTAGTCGAGTGCTACAAGATTCTCGTACACGCTAGGGTATTGGCTAGAGGGGATGGTGGCTATGGAAGCAAGATATGGCAAGATGGACAATTAATGGCATTATCCTCTCTCCTTTCCTTCCAAGAACAAAATACAAGAGGAAGTGTTTTGCTACAGTACTTAGGGCTACATTAGCATGAACAAAACATGATGGATGTGCTAGAGTAGTTAATGTCCAGGGTAGGTCTTTTATGATGAATTGGGCAAATATTATAGTCATGATCAAAATTCATTTTTTCACCCATTCTCCAAATTTTCATATGCACAAGCAATTGGGGGTAGTGGTTCGGATGTGTATGACCATGAGGTGAGTGACAAGGGAGTTAGAGGTGGAGAGTGGGGTTTGAATTTTAAATTCAAGTCAAATTAAACGTATGAACAGGGTAAAAGGATCTGAGGTCAAAACATTAGATACCATCTTAGTCATGATAGATTAAGTGATTATGAGATCCGTTGGGATCTTGGGATAGATGGATTGATAGAGCAAGTGGTGTAGATCAGCATGTTACAAAGAGATGACATTGATCAAGATTAGGTGCTCTAGGATTGATGCGAAACTTTGTTGATTACAAGGGTGTCAAAACAAATTATAATCTTGCCTCCAAAACCATATTGGTTTAAGAAGCACAAGGATCCAAATGGAACAAGGGATGTAGGGGTTGATATACAAGGTTGTGTAGATCACAATAATGCATAGAGTTGGTCAACAAAAGGTGAGGTTGAGTTGCGACCTTCTGCCAAACTAGGCATGTTGAAACAGTTGACAAAATCAGATTATTTTCCTTACTACAAAACCATCAAGGTCAAGTGGCCCCAGGAGGATCTAGTCAAGAGCAAGAGTGTAGTTTCAAAGTACACATAATAGTATACAAGTTGGTTCAAGTCCATTTCCAAAAATTCCCATGTATTAATATAGGAAGAGACTTAAAGATGGGATCCAAGTAGCAGATTCAGACTTTTCACTAGTGTACAAGATCTAGTGGTTTTGATTGTTTTAGGGTTTTTGACTAGTGTATAAGATCTAGTGGTTTTGATGGGTTCTAGGCTTGCAAAGATACCATTGAGTGAATGTGGTTATGGATTAGATTGATTATAAGGGATTCATGCTTAGAGTTGGTCTCCATTGATTTGGAGACTACTAAAAATAATTAACCCAGAACTAATCATGTGTGGCATCCCGCAAAACCACTACTAGAAAATCGCGTTGTTTTTGTGCATTGCATCATCATGACATCATCATGCATCTCATTGACTAAAACTATTTTGTTCAAACCTACTTTTGCTTTCTACAAAGATCCCTCTCTATTTCAAAATAATCCCCGGACCCTTCCGGATATTTTGTTTGTCTAAAAATAAATTGCACAAGTCTTTTAAACAATACATAAAATTTTATATTATTTTTAGGGGGCAGCCGTACCGGACCGATCCGACCCAGTCGACCACCCCCAGTGCAAAACCAGCCTACCCAAAATCCCTATCCTACCCAACCTAACCTACCCAGCCCCCCCCTCCACCTCACCCCACCCAATCGGTGCTCGCCACCTCAGTTGTCCCTCCTTCATCCACCCAATTCCAACCAGCCACCTCACCAACCCACCCCAATCCCCAACGCCACCACACACACACACCCGTCACCACACCAGACCACCACCCCTGGGGCCTCCCCTGGCCCCACCCACAGCGAACGGGCTTTCCCCCACCAACCACTCCCCACCCCCACACCCGGCCCCGCTCCTGGCCCACCTCGCAGCCCCACCAACTCCCCCACTACCTGGAACCTGGCCCCACACCTTGGGCTCGATCCCCACCCCGCATCCCCCGCTCATCCTTTCCTCTGAACCTCGCCGCCGAGCTCCTCTCGCCGCGCACGACCCTGCTCCCCCTGTTCCTACTCCTTCATGACCTTTCTCCTCTCGCCTCTTGGCTCCTCCTCGCGTCGCCACCTCATCTTCCGGCCTGACGCCTTCTCTCCTCCCCGACGCCAGGAACCTCCCGCCGCCTCCCTCATTTCCCATCGCCGCCACGCTGTTGCCTCACGAGCACGGCCTGCCCAAGGCGCCTTGCGGGATCCCCTCCTCGGCCCCGCGCCGCTTCCCTCGCTGACCCGCGTCTCCTCGCCGACTCGACACCGCCCTCACCCGCCTTTGGCGCCAGACGAGCTGGGGCTCCCGACGATGGTCTGCCGCCCGGCTACCGTGGCCAGCGTCCCGTGGGCGCCCGCTGCCGCTGAGCTTCGCCGTCGCCAGCGCCCCAGCTCTGTCACCACTGTCCTCCGGCCGCTCGTCCTGCCCCGCGTCCCTGTCGCCGGACTCCGCCGCGTCCCGCCGTCCTCGTCTGCGCGGCCCCCTTCTTCCCCGGGCCCAAGCTCGGTCTCCCATCTCGGCCGCGAGCATCGGGTAGTGCCGCACGAAGCCCCCCTTTCCGCTGCTGCCTCTCCACGGCAAGGTCGCGGACCTCCTCTCGGCCGGCCGCCTTCCTACCATCCTCCTTGCTGCACCTCGCGCAGGTCCTGGCCAGGCCCTCTATGGCTGCCCGTCCTTCCTCCGATGGATGTTCATCAGGGTGTGTCCACCACGTGCAGCCAAGTTTCGTTTGTTTCCTTTGCTTCCTAACGGTATCAGTTAAGCACATGCGTGTAGCTTATGTGTTCCGTGGATGCTACAGTTAACCAGACCAGATGTACCATGTCACCAAGTTCACCGACGATCGAAGACGAAACACCAAGACCGTCGACATGGAACCGAATGACGTCAAGTTCTTCGTCCTCTCGAACCCGAAGACGCCGAGATCCGGGACGCCAAGATCTCCGCCGTGAAACGACAAGACCAACGACACGACCCGAGGACCGCGGATGCGAAAAGATCGTCTCTCGAACGCCAAGTTCTTCGACCCCGGAGACCGATCCATCTGAACGTCAAGACCTCCTTCCGAGCCCCAGATCCGGACCCTGAGACCGACCCCGAACCCCCCTGAGCCCCAAGATCTTCCGAACCCAGACGTGTGATCCCTTTTCCGAGCCCCTATTTTACAAATTGCCAACTATATAAACTGTTGCATTTAATTAATCATGCTTGCATATTCATGTGGTTTGGGGGCCTTATGCCGATTCACCTGATAATTAAATATGGGATCCATATGCGGGCAAATCTAGTCGTATATTGGTCCCATTTAAATTTGTATAGCGAACCGGTGTCATATTTTGCCTTATTAATACAACATTTAAATGGCGGGTATCTAAACAACATGAACCTTCTAAATAAATGTCGGGACCCCGGTTCCGCTTAACATTGCCTAGTTGCATCGCATCTTGCCATGTCATGCATCATACATGCATCATGCCCGATCTTCTGTCATAGTATTAAATAGTGCATCCGGTGTTTGTGCTAGTGTTTTGCTTCTTCACGGACTAGGCCGTTGAGTTGATGCGAGTGTCGACCCGATCTTCGGATGAACCTTCGGCAATGTTTTCAGGCGAGCACCTCCCCCTTTCTACCTATCTTACTTTTATAGTCTTTATTTCCTCCTGTTGATCTATTGCTATCTGTGTTGCGATGCTATAGTTTTCGTACCCGTGATATCCCTTGCAGCCTTATATTGCCTTGGACACATCCTATTACCTGTTGTTGGTAGATAGTTGGACTTGAGCGTCGTAGTCGCTTGCTATAGTGCTGTTGCGTCTCGTCGATACCACGCTTGTTGGAGTGTTGCCGCATGTTTAATGTTGGAGTTGATCAAGACTTTAATTACTGTTTAATAACTAAAATTGAAGTAGGTAATGTAGAGGCACCGTGGGTGATAGACAATATTTGGTTTCCGACCTTTGGTGTCCCAGGACCCGAGTTCTTGACACTGTTCGAGATCGAGCGCTAACCACATGTGGGATGTGGGCACCCCATCGATTAGTACCTGATTTCAAAGTATTGTACGGGGCCACAACTAGTTTGAGGTTTTATTTACTATTCTGTACTTATGCCATGCTTTATCGCTTTATTTAAATTGTGCGATGTCTGCACTGTACTGTTAGGATCGGGACACGTTCCTGTATCGACAAGCCTGTCATCTTTTCGGGTTCCCGATCGTTTCTGGCCGTCACCCAAACCCTGAGTCCGTCTCGGTGACCCGCCGACTTCGCTATGGTAGACTTAGTGGGGTGGCCCCATGTACTTGCTTTGGGTCTGGAAGCGTCATGACTTAGGCCCCGCCACATACCGATGGGTGTATGTTAATTGATCCGCAAAAAGGGTCGGGCGTGTGGATACTTTGGTGCACCCTGCAGGTTAAATCTTTTCAAAAAGCCGTGTCCGCGTTATGGACGACTTGGAGCATAGTTCTCGATCATAGACAACTATAACTAAAGTTTATCGTTATAATTTGACTTGTATCCGATGTGACTAGTAATCAGCTCAACTACAACGGAATGGCTAAATAAAAGTACCAACAAGCTTTGGGTTTTGGGATATCTCATGCTAATTGTATTTGACTAGTAAGTGTCGCAACTACAACGGAATGGTTAAATAAAACTGCCCACTGCTTATTTTATCAGGATGACTATCTATACTTGACTAGTAATTGCTGCAACGATAACTGAATAAATAAATCTGCCAACCGTGTGAGTTCGGTTGACTTCCTCGTTTGGTGAGGGGAAATACCAGGATGGGTATGTTTGGTGGTAGTATCAGATGGTTCGAATAGGTCTTTCTTATCCCTCTCGATAGCAAGCAGTTATATCGAGTCTCTATAGGTTGTTTAGTACATGCTTTTGCCGCTTGATCCACCATACCTATGTAGGCGAGGACCTAATTCTAGCCTCATTGTCTTGGCCTCAAGATCTTGCTTCTCTTTTTTCCTTTGCCCTTTGTCGGCACCCCTTTTGTTTAAGCAGGCTTTGAGATCGACGTCGTTAGCAGGGTTACCCTTCCAGCTTGGCCTGGGCAGGGTTATGGACGCCATTGGCTATTCTTCAGGGCTCTTAGCTCAATTTGCATCTTGTCCGTACTCGGACGCTCTATTATTTCAAGGTGATTTGGATCTTTGTCTTGTATATCTGTATTCTTGACTCATGGAGTCGTGTTGTATATATATCTGTTCTGTGGGTCCCATCGAGGACTGTTGTGTAATGTTATTACTTCGTTTTCCACCCGCACGAAAGTGCCTGGTGGGCACCTTTGGATCGTTTCTATGCGGGTTTGGCAAGAATCGCTAAGACTTGCATAGGGCCGATTCTGAGGGTGTTACATCATGTTAAGGGATTAGATGCTCAACTTAGGGAATATAGATCAATACAAGCTTGGGAAACTTGGTAGAAGGGTTCCTTGATCCAAAGCAACTATGGATGATGGTAGAGTACAACACAAGTATGGGTATAAAATAAGTAGATTTCCTTAGCTCCATAGATAAGGGTCTTGATTAGGGGACCAATAAGTGAACTTGATAACAAGTATGAAGATGTTATTCTTACTAGGGTTCTGATGAATTGCTCTGTAGAGAGATAAAGTGGGGTATTATTATTATCCACTATCCTATTCTTGCTTGACAAGGGTTTGGTAAGAGTGATCTATTGAAAGAGTGGCTAGGATACCAACCAAGCTTAGTGTGTTGAGAAGGGGGAGATTTCGATCCATAATTTTGACATTGAGAGGGTGGGTTGTTGGTTTGGTTGTGTTACTAGAGGTTGAGCTCCTAGAGTAGCTTAGGAAAATTCCTAGCAAACAAATCCAGATAGATCATGTTTAGGACAGCAGATCAAGGCAATTCATACAAATATCTCAACAAGACTACCATCACACACACGCATTACTTAAGGTCTGAAGAAAGAAGCTTTGAAAGGTTTGGGTTTTGAAGAAGGTGAGAGTCCCTTGGAACTTCTACCAAGAGTGTGAAACAAATAGCTTTACAAAAGATTTTGGAAAGACTAGAGGTAAGGATATTCGGAAGGTTCTATCTTGAAAACATAAGGAGATGGTATCATATAGATCTCCATAATTTTGTCAATAGAAGATAAGTACTTTTTTGTTGTTGCAAAGGCATGTTGGCTCTTCTTTTGAAATGCCATAACATTTGAGAATATGTAAAGTATGTTAAGACATTGTCTTTTGTTAAATAGCTTTGGAAACCGAGGGGAGGTAGAGAAGTATCTTAACTACCACACAATTAGAGACATAGGCATAAACAAGCAAACAACTGCTTCACCACTAAGCAAGAAAAAGTTTTTGTTCCCCTAATTTTTGCATTAAGGACAACTAATCAAGGTTACTGAAAGTGTGATGTTAAAACTAATCAAGGAAAAGCTAATGCATTATTTCAGGCTTACAAACAGAGATTGGGTGTATCTGAACATCATCAACTGAAATTTGACCTCTATTCTCTTTTTACTACATTACAAGGTTTATCCAGTATCTCATCTATCTTTAATTAAGAGGAAATTGACAAGGCTGTCAAAGGACTATCAATTGATAAGGCTCTAGGACCTGATGGTTTTAATGGATGCTTCTTAAAAACTTGTTGGGATATAGTGGCCCCTGATTTTTATAAACTTTTCTAGGACTTTGCTGAAGGGACTGTGATATTAGACAGTATAAACAATTCCTTAATCACTCTCATTCCAAAAAAGAACCCTCCAACAAGTATAAATGACTATAGGCCTACCTCACTACTAAACTCCTATCTGAAACTTTTAACTAAGCTACTAGCTAACAGATTACAAGACTAGATCCTAAAGTTAATAAACCTAAACCAATATGGTTTTATTAAGGGAAGAAATATACAAGATTTCCTAGCATGGGCATTCGAGTCTTTACATTAGTGTGAGGCATCAAAAAGAGAAATTATTATACTAAAACTAGACTTTGGGAAGGCCTGTCATATGATCGAACATGATATAATTCTTAAAATTCTAGAACATATGGGTTTTGATCGTACTTGGTTAAAATGGATCAAATACATCCTGGACTCTGGTCATTCTATATTCTTCTTAATGGTGTACCTAGAAAATCATTCCACTGTAAACGAGGAGTATGGCAAGGAGACCCACTCTCAGCTTTATTATCTATCACTAGTGCTGAATTGCTACAAAAGGTGATAAACAAATAGTATCAAGATGTTGTCTTAATCTACCAATACCCTTTGGGGGCTACTTCCCGGTTATCCAATATGTTGATGACACGATTTTGGTGATGCAAGCATGTGGTAATCAGTTGACACATCTGAAGAGGATTTTGGTGGATTATGCTACTTCCATAGGTTTAAAAATTAACTTTCAGAAGTCCAATTTAGTGCCGATTAATATTACAGCACAAAAAACACAGGAGTTGGCTCATATTTTCGGTTGTGAAGTTGCTAAAATGCCCTTTACATATCTCGGTCTGCCAATGGGAACTGCAAAACCCACAATGACGGATTTCTTACCATTAGTTGACAGAATAGAAAGGAAGCTAACTAGTACAACATTACTACTATCATATTCTAGGAAGTTAGATCATGTTAATGCAATCTTATCATCCATTGCTATGTACACTATGTGTTCACTTCAAATTGATGCAAAGACTATGGAGCAAATTGAAAAAATAAGAAGAAGGTGTCTATGGAAAAATAAAATGGATGATGGAGACAAATGCATATCACAAGCTGCTTGGGACATGGTCTGCAAACCAAAAGACAAAGGTGGTCTTGGAGTAATTAACATGAAAATTTAAAACCAATCTCTACTATTGAAGCACCTAGATAAATTTTATAACAAAAAAGATCTACAGTGGGTTAACTTAATATGGTCCTCTTACTATCAAAACACTATTCCTCATGCCTCAGATTCTTGTGGATCTTTTTGGTGGAGATCAGTGATGAAATTATCTCCCATGTATAGAGGTGTTGCCAATTGTTCAGTTGGTCAAGGCACTACTTCATTATTTTTGAAGGATGACTGGAACAACAATATTTTGCAAGAATATCATCCAAGTCTATTTTCCTATGTGCAAAACAAACACATGTCAGTTACAGATGTCCATTCAAACTCGAACCTAAGGGATATTTTTCATTTGCCTCTGTCCAATGAAGCTTTTAATGAATGGGAGGAAATTAACGGTATGATTAACAATGATCTGAACATAACGGATAATATTGATACCTGGAAATTTTAGTGGGGAGATAAGTACACACCAAAAGGCTTCTATAAGTACTGCTTTAGAAACATTACCCCACAAGCACCTTTTGAATGGATTTGGAAATTGAAGCTTTGGCTAAAGTTAAAATATTTTGCCTGGTTATTATTGGCAGATAGACTAAACACAAGGAACATCCTAAAAAGAATAAATTTCAATATTGGTCAGGCTCTAAGTTGTCCAATGTGTAATACAGGAGAAGAAGAAACTTTGGATCATCTATTATTCAGATGGAGCTTCAGTGTCTCCTGCTGGTCAAGGTTAAATATAAACTGGCCGATAGACATTGATAAATTTTCTTTTGTTAGTTAGGCTAAAGAAGCATACCCAGGCACCACTATTCTTTGAGGTGTTTTGCTTAGTAGGAAAGGGGATCTGGAAAGAGATGAACGAGCTTATATTTAAAGATATTAGACCATCCAGAGCATCTTGGGGAGAAAGAGTAAAAGCTGATTTACTACTGCTGCAGTTTAGGGTTCCTCAAAACCTGATTGATAGCATATATAGTCTTAGAGATAGAATATAATTGAATTTCCCATCTTTGTAATGAAGGTGAACACACCTTCAATGTAAATATCTATGGTATTAATATAATACAACGGTAGGAGCCTCTCCTACTGTTTTTGGTCCAAAAAAATGGGGTGTTACAGCCAGAGGTGGTAGCATCTGCCCCCTTGCTGCATTTGGGTATCTTGCCCTCTTGGGCCTTTTCACTTTTGGGTTTTGTCCTATTTAGGGTAAGTTGCCCCAAATATTTTAATAATAAACATTTATTTAACATTAATTCCAATAATTAATATATAAACACATATTAGTAATTTCCTCTTGTCCCAAAACACCTTTCGGTCCACTCCGAATGACTATGGATCCACTGGAACAATTCCGGTTCTCACTCCAAAACAATTCCAATATTCTCTATTTCATGCTTTGTTGATTCCTTTTAACCAAATGATCTATGAATATCATCGTACCCTTAGGTGGGTTAACCCTATAGTTCGGGAACATCACATACATAATAGAGACCCTTCGCGGATTAATGATCAATAGCAGGACCAGGATTCTCATAGTGACCCCTGCGCATTCCATGATGTCTACTATCATTTTAACCATAAACATCGAGTCTAATTACCTTTGTTACTTTGATACATGACTTGTCCAAGATATGTTCATTGGTATCTCCATAACTTGTTCAATCTCGTTACCAACAAGTGTTGGTTTACTCATTTCATGATAGTTCATCCCTCTGACCTAGTCACATATTGTGCACCATTTATGGATATAATCTTACTGAGTGGGCCTAGTGTATCTTCCTGTCATGCAGGTGAACAATTCCAGATCTTGATGCATATACCTCACCCTATCCCTCTGGAATACCCAACATACACCATTATGATCACCCAGTTATGGTCATGATGATTGATGCAATAAAAGAAGCCTCAGGTGATAGTGATTAATTTGATCTCATAGTCAAAGGATAGGGACACTATGCTTCTAACTATTGCAACAATGAACATGTGAATTGATCGTGCTGCAATACTTATATTGGGTAATGTCCATCACATCATTCACTAATGATATGACTTCATTGACAGTTGGCATAAATGCACCATGGTTAGGAAACCTTGATCATCAGCTGCCCAATGACCTAGTTAAATAGAGGCCACGATGGACTCTGGTTTGTTTACATATCACATGTGTACCAATGTTTCTGATTGATACAGTTATAGCATGATACAAAACTATTATGAACTTATCGAGACATGATAATAAACACTCTTATTATTTGCCTCTAGGCCATATTTTAATGAATCTAATACACAAATTTTTTGGTACTAACATGCTATAAGGAAATGATGGAGAACATTCTAGAATGATGGAGAAGTGTGTTATGAGGTGTGTGCATAGTGCTCACTGTGCTAAATACTAATATTTATAATGGTAGAATGTAAAATAAGATCCAACGGTTAGCAATGTTGGGACTTGATAGTCTTGATCCAACAGTCAACATTTGCATCCTTTCAAGGTACCCACCACCAGGCAGGCAATATACGAGAATGACTAAGAATTTTGAAATATTTAACTTCTAGCTCATAACTTGTGTCCTAACAAAGTTAACCTTATTACAAAACAATAAAAGGAAAATGCAAATAACAAAGAATTACACATAGCATCATTTTGCGTATACCACCTTCCATGAAAATTGATAAACATGAGTTTTGACAACTTTTGAGAAAACCTGCTTCATAGAATTGACCTACCATGTATGAACAGGTTTCAAGCCTAATGACCAAGGTCATGGACATATAAATATCACAGTTTATGATAATTTTATCATATTAGGTAGATTGGTGCATCATAGCATGGTAAATAATGTTGCCAAGCGGAGTGTCCAACAAGTACTACTCAATTTTGCAAGTGACATGAATGTTTTTTCTGTAAAGGAAGTAGTGCTACAATGAATAATTTTGAGCTACATCCATAAATATCTGGTGTATATTTGCTTCTTATACTTTATATCATCGAGGTAGTTATACTCCATATAGTTGAAACAGAGGTAGTAGTACCTAAAAAATGACATGGAAGATTGTAGAAGGATGAAGAAATGTGTTTTGAGGTTTGTGCATAACATTTATTGTTCTAAATACTAACAATAGAATCCTTATAGATGCTACAATGGAAAATAAGATCCAATGGCTAGCAATATTGGGATTTGCTAGTCTTGATCCAATGGTTAGTGTTCAAAGTTTTTCACACACTATATAGTGCTAAGATTAGGCGAACTCTAAGCTTATGCAGCTAAAGAACAATTATTTCTACAGGATATAAAGTTCAAGGACCAAATATACACCCATACTTTATAGACATGGCTCAAATTTATAATTTTTTGAGCTTTACCTATTATAATCTTATCTTATATTACCACTACATAGTGCATAAATAACTTTGGACATTGATAGTTAGATCAAGACTAGTAAATCCCAACACTGACAACCGTTGGATCTTTTTTTTGGTTCTAGCATCTAGAAGATTCTATGGATAGTTTAAGCATAATGAATGCGATGCACAAACCTCAAAACACACTTCTCCATCATTCTAGAATCTTTTCCATCATTTCTCTTGAGCATGTTACAAAAAATTCTAGGTATTAGGTAGCTAACAAACGTTGATTTCTACATATTTTTTCTTTTTCTTATCTTAACACTACATAGTGTAAGAATAACTTTGAACTTTGACCATTGGATCAAGACTGGCAAATCCCAACATTGCTAATCGTTGGATCTCCTATCTATTCTAGCATCTAGAAGACTCTTTTGATAGTATTTAGTACAATGAATGCTATACACAAACCTAAAAATACACTTCTTAATAATTATAGAATCTTCTCCTTCATTTCTCTAGAGCATGTCAAGTATTAGGTAGCTATAGGTTGATTTCTATATGATACAAAGTACAAGAACCAAATATACACCCGATACTTTATGAACATGGCTCCAAATTATAAATATTTTTTGAGCTTCACCTATTATAATTTATATAAAAATGATATGTCTTACTTCTATTATCTGATTCTCACGTGGAAGGCACGTGCAACTTACTAGTCTTACCACTATATAGGGTATGAATAACTTTGAGAATTGACCATTAGAACAAGACTAGCAAATCCAAACATTGCTAGCCGTTTGATCTTATTTTCCATTCTAGCATCTAGGAGATTCTATTGATAGTCTTTAGCACAATGAACGCTATGCACAAATCTCAAAACACATTTCTCCATCATTATAAAATCTTCTCTCTCATTTGTTTGGAGCATGTTACTAAAATTTTCGAGTATTAGGTAGCTAATAAAGGTTGGTTTATACATGTTATAAAGTATAAGAACCAAATATACACCCGATACTTTATGGATGTGGCTCCAAATTATAATTATTTTCCGAGATTTACCTATTACAATTTGATAGTGATGATATGTCATACTTCTATTATCTGAGTCTCACGTGCAAAGAACGTGAAACTTACTAGTCTTATATAGTGTACCAATTTTGAATCCTACTTAGAGTATGAATCCTAACAGTCACTACTAGGAAAAAGCTTATCAGTGGCGCACCTATTTTGCAATTATGTGGCGCATATTGGATGCGCCACTCTTACCTTGCCATTAAATTGTAATTCTATGGTGCATAATGATATGCGCCGCAGAAATCTCAAATTTCTGTGGCCCCTATTGCCAATATGCACCACAGATGTTTTTTCAAATTTCAAAAAAAGTGGGCCAGATCTAGATCTAGGTTGGAGGTGGTGGTGGTGGTGGCCGGAGGAGGGTAGGAGGAGGAGGATGTCGGAGGTGCTAAGAGTAGGAGGAGGAGGAGGCCGCCAAAGTTGGAGGAAGGTGTCGCTAGAGATGGTCAGAGCCGGAGGAGGAGGCCACCGAAGGTGGTGGAGGAGGAGGAGGTCACCAGAGGTTGCCGAAGGTGGAGGAATGGGTCGCCGGAGGTGGTGGATGAGGATAAGGAGGAGGATGCCGGAGGAGGAGGTCACCATGCACTACAAGAAAAGTTGGCTTTTACAAGGATGATTTTCGTGGTTGAAGGCCCGTTTTTCGTGGCCAAAAATTCTTCCGCGATGGATGGCCTTCGTGGTAAAAGCCCCGCCACAAATGAACCAACCACCGTTTTTTTCCGACCGTGGCGGATCGCACCCTTCAGCCACGAAAACTTGTTCCGTCATAGATCTATTCGCCAGCCGTGTTGACTATTGACGTCATGCAAACTTCCATGTGGTAGCCACTGTTAGCGGCCGGTTACCGCCATTAACGGTCATAGAAACCGTGTTAGAATCCTAGCCCAGCTAAGGCCTGCAAATTATTCAGTGGGCCGGACCATGAGGAGAGCCCAATAAGAAGATGGAATGTTCCTATTTTGTCCTGCACTGCTTGAATGGGCCCAATAATGCAGCGAGCAGCGACCCGTGAACATTCAGGCTTGATATTGTTTCAGCCTATAGAAGGCCCACGTTGGTCCAACACTGTGCGGCCCATTAGCAGCCAGTGCCAAGTCGCTCCTGTAAAGTTAAGGCCTACGGTCGGCCCATCACTATTATCGCTGCCTGTCATGGGCCGCCTACTAACGTCCCTTCTTTGAGATGGTCTATTACTGTTATGGTCTTTTACTGTTCCGGCTATTAACTATTCAGCCCACAAGCATCATGTTATTGTTCTAGCATGGTAAATTTGTTAGCCTGTTACTGTCCTAGTCTGGAAATTTCTCGGGCTGCTATTTAGGTTCGATACTATTCTGTGCATGTTACTTTAATGGTCTATTTCTGTTCTAGCCTACTACTGTTATGGCATGTTACAGTTACGACTTGTTACTATTACTTGTTCCCACATGTGGGTTGGCCCATTACGTTTATAGCCTTTTACAGTTTTGGCCTTTCTGAAGCCGATGCCAATATCATAAAAGGTGTATAATAAGCCAACATATTTTACTGTTCATCGTCGGCCGAATACAAGACGGGCCAATAACAAAGCATGATATTGTTCCCTAATGGACTTACCTGGCGTAGTTACCACAACGACTACTGCCATGTGTGGACGACATCAACTAAATGCCTACATCGCCTATGCGAGTTATCTAGATATTACATCAGCTGCAAACTTCTTAAAATTATTACATATTATCAACTCAAGGGAAAGAAAATTCGGCATTTCAGTTGACAATCAAGTTGATAGTAGAGTCCTCAGTTTGCTTTCTCAATCGATCACCTGCATCTTCCTTTGAGTGTGACAGCTACATTGGAGGAGACATGATCTTGCAGCCCCCTCTTTGGTGGCGATAGCAATAATTGCAGTCTAAAACTAAGTAATAAGAAGTTAATACGTCAAACAAGACAAACACTCATTTGACTGATATGACAGGAGCTATGAACTAGAGTTTACAACTAGTCAATGGTTCAATTATTGACCAACACGTCAACAAACATGACAAGCAAGCATGCATTAAACAAGTGTGCCTACCGTGAAACGAGCAATCAAAAAATGTGTGTGTCTTAGAATTTCAGCAAATATAAACTAGCCTGGTCATTTCAACAAATATATATGGAAGTAGTTGTATACCCTAAAATGCAAGAGATGTTTGGTGACTCGAAATTTGCGCTGAGCCAGAAAATGGCATGCAGTTACTGTCGTAGTGAAGAATGCATCATACGAGAACTTTTAGAGCAGGAATGCAAACCATGAATGAACTATATATTGTACAGGATAGTTATGTCGTGGCTTAGGACAAACCAGAACAAGATGCGAGATATAATGGCATCATCGTGAACCTATAGAACAGGACAAACAATCATTAGAGAAGTGTGCCTAGAATGAAATGAGCAATCAAACAAAGTGTTTCTTAAAATTTCAGCACATATAAACTAGCGAGGTTATTTTAGCAAATATATATGGAAGCAGTGACATCTCCTGGAATGCAAAGAGTTGTTGGGTGATTCAGAATTTGCGGTGAGCTACACAATGGCATGTAGTTACTGTCATAGCTAAGAATCAACCAGATAGAAATTATAATGGCATCATAATAGAACTTCTAGAGCAGGAATGCAAACCACGAGTGAACTACATAGTAGAGGACAATTATGTTGTTGCTCAGGATGAACTAGAACCAGATAAGGAAGTAATGGCACCCCTTGTGAACCTGTAGAATAGGCTATGCAAACCAACATATTCATAGTTTCATCTTGATCTCTATGCGAGAAAAAGAAAATAGTTAGTGATGTAGCATTTGAAGAACCAGATGGCAACAACAAAATTATAATCGAATTAGTACGAAGAGTTTAAACGACTACTACTAGATAGCAGAACGATGCCAAGGAGGAAATAATAGTAGGAACTGCTCTCAGGAGAAACCAAATAGATTCAACAACTGTAGAGCAGGGAATCTACACTAATATTTTCCACTGGCTTCAGATTTTGCAAGAATTACATGGTAGCAGACAATTACTGTTGTATGAAGTAGCTAAGAAGATGTGCATGACTTCAAATTTGTAGAGCAGCGAATGCAAACCAACATGTCTAATGACCTTGTATGTACTAGCACGAACAACAGGCATGCCTAGTGACTTGTATGTACTAGCACGATTACGAAAATGCAGTTCACTATGACAGGCTTTAACCTGTATACTGCTGATAAAACAAAAACGGGTTGGAGATTTGGTTAACCTTGGTCAGAGAGGCGTCTAAGCATCATCTGTACCATGCGAGTGACGTCCAGGTCACCGAGGGTGCTGAAGTTGAGTTGGTTGTTGGCGTCGGGAACCAGATCTTGGGTGGTTGATGCCAGATTGAGCGTTGTGGACGAGAGCGTAGCTGAGGCAGATCCGGTGCAATGAACTGCGACGGACGTGCAACTAGTCTGGAGCGGTGAACATGGAACTCCTTGAACTAGATCACATATGGTGGACACCGGTGAAGCAGATCCGGTATGGCTGGATAGATATCAGAGACGAGGAAGTAGAGCTTGGGCAGTCGATGACGCCATTGGCGTGGTGAACGATACCGCAGCTCCTATATCCTGTGGGTGAGCGTCGGTGAAGCGGCTCCGGGGCGGTGCACAAGACCGCAGCTCAAGCCATTGTGCGCGCTGGTCGTGGAGGGAACATAAGAGCTTGGGATTTTTGGAGGGCTGGTGGAAAAAACTGGGCGAATCAAGACCATAGAGGTGAGCAGAAAAATAATTATGATCGTGCCCCCTATCTACTGACTTCAGCATGCCCATTTGTCGTCTGAACAAAAGGTAAATTTGGAATTTTAAATTCGAAAGTTGTTGAAACGGAAGGGCGCAAAATGCTTCAAGGTCGGTGTGTGGTTTTGCTGATCGATTGAGATTTTGAATTTGGCCAGCGCCAATCTAATAATAATAGAAAAATGGTACTCCCTCGGTCGGTGGGATATTTTGGCTCAAAGTTTTTGAAACGGTGGGGTGGGAAATGCTTCAAGGTAGGTGGGTGATTTTGCCGCTCGATTGAGATTTTGAATTTGTCTAGCGTCCATCTACTAATAGAAAAAAGGTAGTAGACCACAAACGATATCTGTCGAGGAATTCAACGCTAATCATCCATAACCATATTTTTGCACAGAAACTTGGATACCTTTGATTCACACAACATAGGAGGTAAATTTTGTGGCTTGAATCGGATTTTAAATTTGATTAGCATCCATGTAATAATATAAAAATGGTAGTACCTCAGTGGGCGATTTTGCCTCAAAATGTTTGAAATAGATGGGTGTGAAATTCTTCGGGGTTGGTGGGTTATTTTGCCACTCGATTATGATTTTTAATTTGTCTGTCGGCCAAGTTTTATTAGTAGAAAAAAGGTTGTGTAGATTGAACGCCATCTAGTCAGGCATTTAAGGCGAGAGTCACATCAATTGATGCCTCCGATTCAAATGGGGTAGGTGGTAGGTTTTGGTAGTCGACTGTGATTTTGAATTTAGAGATTGTCCAAAGAATAATTAAAAAAATAGGTCGTTCTCCCTCTATTTCAGGGATCCAAGTCAGGGAGAGTGATTATCTACCATGCGTATGAAAATGCAGATCTCCGGTACAAGAATGTTTGTTTAACATAACAACAAATAAATGTCTGAAGTATCTCTGGTTCAAGCATGTGAAAATGGTGTGCAACCAAGGTCTACTAATTATTTAGGTGTCGACACAGTCTGTTCTATAGGAAGCACTCACTAAATGGTTGTACTAATTTAGATCAAATAAAAAGCTGCTACAAAACAAAAACTCCTACTATTGCATACTATCAAAACACAAACACCAGCTAGAAGTATATGTACAACACATAAAACAAGATTTCATCACGCATACACTACTATATAGAGAACACCATTTCATCATATAAAATAATGTTTTATCAGACACACATAGGCCCCCAAAACGAACAAACAACTCTAATATTCTAGCCCCTGCAACTATGACTGCAGCACAAACAAAGGTGCCGCCATAATTCCATCAGCTAACAAAACAAACAAACATCAGACTGCAGCTCCAAATAACACAAACACATTCTTTCCCAAACAAACCTTGCTTGTTCATCCGAGTGTTATTTTCATCTCCTTGATGTTGTAGTCTGAATCAGCTGTGTTGCTGATAGGACTTCCTTTCCATTTATTTGATTTAGCATTCTGAATCATGTCGGTTGCTGAAGGAAAGGAACAAAATGATCAGCAAAATCATAGGTGTACAAAAATGCAAGGGTTGCACATGAATGACTGCACTAACTAGATGTCAGTATGTAGGGATGTAAAGTACACCAACGTTTACGAGATCTGAACTTCTTAGACTTCATGCTGCTGATATCTAATTCGAATACTCCCTCCTTCACCCATATAACCAACATTTCTCTATCTTCAAATGCATAGAGTAACCTTACTGCATCTTTCCCACCATATGCCCATGATTTCTCGAGGCCAAGGAAAGTATCCAACTCAATCTTTATATGAGGCACCCAAGCTTCCCATTTGCCTATTGATGATCTTGCACTGGACCACATGTTTAGAGTGAACTCTCTTATAACTACAAGGGAAACATCTCCATTATCCCCCTTAGCGATGACAAAATTGCGTCTAGAAATATCATGTGTCTCATGGGGGCACTCAATATAACACAATTTTGTTGTCACGTTGTCCAAGGCAATTATATATCTGGAGTTCATTGTTGGCGAGTACAAAATGTCCAGCATGAGAGTTGACGGCCTGCGATAAATATTAGCCAGCATCTTAGTAGGTTCAATACAGTCCTCCCATTTTCCTGACTCTGATAAGTACCTCTACACCAATGCTTAGTTACCATAGGTTACTATCCAAACAACCCAGAAATTGCTGCAATAGTGTGAGGACAATTTCCCATGGTTTCTCGAACAGAGAATTATGCTGCTATCATACTCATGTCTCCACCAAAATTGTGGTTCTGGTATCACTGTTTCACTTCCACTGATTGGATCTCAGGCCTTTATCATGTTAGACACTTGCAGATAATGAAGTATCACCCTACCATTGCGACATCCGAGTACATATGGTTTGTAGGATTTATGTATTTCCACCAGCATGTTCAGCTTCTAGAAGATGGATTGGGCAAGATTATGATCTATTAAGAATCGAGCGTCCTCAAAGCTATTGGTGAAAAATCCAAGTAACAACATTCCTCTCTTGTGTGATAGGGTTAGCCTTTTGAAATTGTTGCTTCCCATGAAGTCCATCCAATGTTTTTGGCGACTGATGCCCTCAGTATGCAGGATGGGTGTGGAGGAAGCCTAACAAGAATCTGACCAAATACATCGCCTGGAAAGTCGTTGATTGTTGCATATGTTGTTCCGCTGAAGCTGGTAGGATGATGCAAGTAGCACAAGTGCATCATCAAAATTGAGTAAACAACACAATGCACAACCCTAAAAAAGAATTAAGTAAACACCACAATGCATCATACAATTTGACAAGAAAATTTATTATCAAAAATTCCTAAACTGCACGCATTTGAAAAACTACCTAAAAAGGAGAGTCTGTCAACAAAACTAACCTAAACGACACAAGGAATCAACTATAGTAGTACGAAAGCCGCAAAATGCTTCAGCATGTCGGAACTAGGCAAAGGGAATGAAGAAACTTTTTTTAGGTCACCGGAGAGGACAGAAAGGCCCCACCTGAATTTTCGAGTTTTATCACAAAGAAGTGGAGAAAAAACAGACGCAACTTTAGTGACTTGGTGAACCCAAGTCTCACGGTGACTTGCCCCAAGATCCACCTTCCATCTTAGATCCAACGTATGACAGTAGCTCAGATTTTGAACTAAAAAGTAAAACTATTCGAAAAAATTACAAAAATCAGTAAATCATAGGTGCCTAGGTTTGGATCATGTAAAAGTTTCATCCCATTCAAATCACTAGTTTGTGATTAAATAGCTTTTTATGTTCCTAGTACTAATAGTTTAAACTAATATCCACTGCATCCAGAAAAAACCCCATAGCAGAATACACAAAAGAGGGAGGGAGTCAGGGACACAAAATCCAATGCTTAACTTACAATGGGGCGATGAGTTCTGAGAAGATGGAGCAGGTGTCGCCAACAAATGACAAGCCACAGCCGTTGACACTGAAGAAGCATGACCACGAGCTGACACATTCCTAGCATCCCACGCAGTCGTCGCTTTCGCAGCGGTAGCCAACATAGCCAAATTTGTTCCAACAGCAACCGATGAGGATTTCGACTGCGCGTCCACCGCTTTCCAAGCATCACTCAACATTGCCCAAGACTCCGATGCGGTACAAGCATAGGCCTCCGCATCCGCTTCACATGTATCTGCTGGTGCTGCTCCATCATCCGCCAACACAGCAAAAGCATCTGCCGATGCCGATTCCATTTCCTGGAAACACCACCAGCTTATTTAGTTTGCAATGCCCAAAATAAATGCATTCTATCCTTCAGAAATCCCGTAATGGCTGGAGGTTGGAGACGTACATTCCAGCGAACAGCGGTGCTATGGTGTTCAATGGTGGAGCGGCCAGGATGATCCGGTCAAGGGTGGGCGGCTAGGCGGAGAAGATGACGATGCGGTCAAGGGGAACATGACTGAGCTTCCTCAAACTCGACACTATCTTTCGCCCCGCTATTTTTTTTTGCGAACCCCGCTTTTTTAGGGGAAAACCCCCGCTGTATTAATAATAGCAACCACACGACTGATACAAGTTTGTGTACTTTTGTTGCTCAGTTTCCCATCGACAGACATCATGTTTGTTCACTTATTCGTGTGATACAATGAATTGCTTGATATAAAATATTCCAGGTGGTAGAAGTATGCCCGGTCTATGACATCAAGATCTAGAGTTCAAACATTGACCTTCCACAATCTACAACTGCAAGTTTTGGTTTACTACCAGAAACATGCTAACAAATCACTCGCAACTGGCATTTACATCATCATTAACAGATCTTAGAAGGAAAAAAATTGAAAGATAAAAAACCACCCCAAGTTCGAATAAGATGACTATTGTTGACAAATATCATCACAAAAAGCCAGGTCCAATATATATGTCATAATAGTAAACCAAATATATATATTCATGGACACCACACACCAGCAAAGCAAAAAAAATTTATAGTACCTGACTTAACAAAGAGTCATCCTGACAAGAGACCCAAACCCTTCAAAAATGAAAGTAGAGGGGTCAATATGGTTTACAGATTTCCTCTTCATTTGCAGGATCAGGACTGTATGCATGGAGAATCTCGAATTTATGTCAGGGTCTCATCTGCTTCTAGA
Organism: Avena insularis; assembly: GCA_023614405.1. Lineage (NCBI taxonomy): Eukaryota > Viridiplantae > Streptophyta > Magnoliopsida > Poales > Poaceae > Avena > Avena insularis. Next base: position 326,159,031 of record CM042688.1, read on the forward strand.
GACAAGTTGAAAATATTGTCATCTCGCATTCCCACCTATTCCAATATCTGGTCGTATGCCTAGCCAATCAGCTCGTCGCCATCCCCATCAGGCGACTCGGGAATTAAGTTTTCAGCCACCAACTTTCGAAAATCAACAGCAGCATCATGAGCAACTGAAATTGATGTATCCGCTTAGTACATGTGGCCACTTCTTCCTTCAGGTGCCTAATTTGTTCGTCCTCGTGTTTCTCTTTCTCTTAAAGGCACAAAATCATGGGTCTATGAGCTTTGTATATCTCTAGGAGACGGGCAATTGTCAAATCCTTGTAGTGATCAACACCATTACGCCATGAGCAATATGAATAGGGTGGAAACTATAGATAACAAATCTAAAATTAAACCAGATTCTTCTTTCAGAAAAATTAAACCAAATTCTCGTTTCAAAAAAATCCAAATTCAGTTACACAGATCGTGCAAGCTCCAAAGTGGTACCTCAAATGGCAAAGAACCATATAGGCATATTGCCTAAACATGGGAAACAGAACCGACATGAAAAGGGCCGTACTTGAGGGTTTGCCTTCTTAGCTGGCACATGAGCAGTTTTGGCCTTAGTAAGTGGCAACAAATCAGAATGACTTCATTTCTGCAAATCATGATGCAAAAAAAATGATTAGTATATTTTAGGGGACATTTTAAGTAATAAAGCGCTCTTTATCGGAAAAAAATTTTGGGGACAAAACATAGGTTACTAAAATTCTAGCAAAGCAGCTGGATACATAAAAATTCGTGTAACTCGATAATGCCTCATCCACGGGTGGGACATGCGCATGATGCTAAATGAATGCAGTAAAACCAGTAAATTTACAGAAAGAACACATCAACTTCGCAATGCAAAGAAGGATAAGTGCATTAATCTGATGCCAAGGATTGGGTGTGTTCCCCTTTACCAAAAATATAATTTAAAGAACTCAGCACTGTAGGCCACTAGCAGACAACAATCTGTTTATGAACGATATGCAGCAAATTACATCTGCATTGTTCAGCAGAGGAACATTCTGTGAAATAAAGCCAGGGGAAAGTTTCCCATCCTCATAAGACTCTTCTTGGCAGCATATACTTACCAATTTTCAATGGACCTTATAACTAGTTCCATGGCAACATCCATGGTGATCCCAGCTTCCTAATGTGGCATATAGATCTACTATTTCAAATAGCAATCACCTAAAGAACTATCCGGATGATTGCGGACTCACCAAAGATTGCGCTGATGTGATGGAAAGGTGGACGCTGCTGGGTAAAGAAGGTGCGCAACGGGGGAGGTGCACAAATATGCAAAAAATGTAGCGATACTCATATATAGATAGAGATATCAGTAACACATAAACTAGATCAATTAGTAGTAACCACAAACTCCAGACATGCTGTAAGAAGACTGTTAGCTACTCCCATATTAATTAACCTAGTGTAATTTAACGTGGCAGTACTATGAGATGGTGAGTACTAGTAAACAAAAGGGGATTACTTAATTATTAGTGGAATCTACAGCCGTCCACCAAAAGCATCATGAGCATGCTAAATATGTAGATTGCAGACCATACTTGGTTACAAACCTAATGTCCAGCTCTAATTACCCAAATCTAAGAGCATCTATCCTATTTACGACTGAGTGCAGTGAGTTGGAGACATCCACTAACTCTGCAGCAATCTCCTTGGCATGAATATGTTGGCGCTCCTGCTCCTCCTCTTCGAGGTCATCGTGGATCTCGAGTTGTAAACACAGCGACATCATCGCGTGATATAGCAAAAGTGAGTGTGGTAGATCTGCCCAATGGATGAACGTGCAGCGCTCACATTCGTACTTGCAACCCAAGAACCTGTAGCCGAAGTTCGTTCCCTCGAATGCGGCATGACAATGGGGCACCAGGGTGTAGTCGGACTAGAGCCGGAGATCCGTATCGGTAACGATGTCGTACCACTCTGCTTCTACCATCCGTGCCGGCATCTGAACCCAGGAAACATCATTGATCGAGATGGGTGAATAGAGAAAAAACCCCAAAAGGAGAGAACCCATAAGCTCAATTCGAGAAAATAAACTGAGACCATAAACACTGGCATACTTACCCTAACCCGACCGCCTTCATCAAGATCACCCGTCGTTCACCAGACCGGCATGACTGAATCCGCTGACATTGCTCGAAAAACGAGAGCGCCTTCAAAGCCTAGAGTAGAGGCTTCATGGGGAAGGAAGAGGTAGGGGAGCCGGTGCTCACATTCGCTGGCTACTATTGGATTTAACTCGACCACTAATAACTGGGGCCCGCGCTAGAGATCCCGTGGGCCCCCAAACATCACTGATTTAGCTCACGTTCACTGGCTGCTATGGAATGTAACTGAACCACTAATAATGTGCCCCCCGGTAGTGAGCCCATAGACTCTAGACACCAGTGACCGTTACGATTACTTTGGGAAAACCGAGCAAAACTTAATATAAATGTAAGGCCCATATCTCTCTTTTTTGTGAAAACCCACTACAAAATGCACACTCTCAAAAATTCATACACACACTCACCCCTATGAACGCATGAATGCACATCCTACCCCTATGAGCACCTCCAAACGATTGTGTCTTCAGACTGTCCGGTGGGGGGCTTGAGGTTGATGAAGTCACCATAGGCACCTCACTATCAATGGGAACGTCGCCTCCTACTGCCCTTATAACCATCCTTCAAAGGCGAGCATCGAGGCTTCATCGAGAAGGAAGAGCTAGAGGAGTCAGAGCTAATATTCGTTAGCTACTATAGGATATAACTGGACCACTAATAACAACGGGGCCCCATGGTAGTGAGCCCATAGGCCCCAGACATCAGAGCAATCATGGCGTCAAGTCGTAAACATATGTCTAAACGGTGGAGTGGGTGGTTTGATACGTCCAAAACGTATCTACTTTCCCGAACACTTTTGCTATTGTTTCTCCTCTATACTTGTGTGATTTGGATACAACTAATGCAGACTGACGCTGTTTTCAGCAGAATTGCCTTGGTGTCTACTTTTTGTGCAGAAAATCAACTATCAGGAAAAATCTCGGAAAATATGCCAAAAATCCTATTTCACCCGAAGACTCTAGGACCCAGAATACGAGACGGAGAAGAGCCAGGGGTGGCAACACCACGGGCGGAGGCTAAAGCCACGCCAGGGGGTGGTGTGGGCCCCCAGGCACCCCCTTGGCCTCTCTCTTCGCCTATAAGGAGACTTCTGACCTAAAAACTTCGGGGGGTTCGAAGTTTTTTCAGAAGGAGTTCCGCTCCGCCGCCACCACCAGATTCCACGAACAGCACCGAAACTCCGTTCGGCACTCTGCCGGGAATTGAGGAGATCATCGCCATCATCATCACCATCGCTTCTCCATCGACCATCCATGTTTCCCCCATCTATGAGTGAGTAATCCCCCGCTGTAGGATATGGGGATGGTAGGGATTGGATGAGATCGTTCATGTAATGGCATCAGATTGTTAGGGCATGGTGCCTAGTATCTTTTATTAGTGCTTTATGACTTTGTTGCGACTTGTTGTGCTTAATGCTTGTCACTAGGGCCCGAGTGCCATGATTTCAGATCTGAACATGTTATTGATTCATTATGATAGTATTGTCCGGAACCTATGGCCCCGAAGTGACAGAAATGGGATAACCGGAAGGGAATGGCTTTGATGTGAGGATCATATGTGTTCACGGAGTGTTAATGCTTTGCTCCGGTGCTCTATTAAAAGGAGCACCTTAATTGCCAGTAGTTCCCTAGAGGCCCCGCTGCAAACGGGCTGGCAGGACAAAAGATGTTGTGCAAGTTCTCATTGCGAGCACGTATGACTATATATGGAACACAGGCCTAGGATTGTCTAGTACTTGGATGCTTTATCTTATTTATCTGCAATTGCCCTCTGCTCTGATTGCTAGGTGGATTGTCTTGTCCATGCAACGCCCGTCCATCCATCCCTATGCCTACTGCACTCGAATCCTACTGTTTACTACTTTTGTTACTACTGTCGTTGCTTTATTACTGCTGTTACTTTGCTATTCCTACTCAAAACTGTTGCTACTGATAAACTTCTGTGAGCAAGATTGTTTCCAGGTACAGCTGAATTGACAACTCAGTTGTTAAGGCTGATAAATATTCTTTGGCTCCCCTTGTGTCGAGTCAATTAATTGGGTTTCACTTCCCTCAAAAATACTGCGATACACCCCCTATACTTATGGGTCATCAAGACTATTTTCTGGCGCCGTTGCCGGGGAGCATAGCTTTATTTATCAAGTCCACTTGGATTCTCTATTGTTCGCTACTATCCATCCATCATGGGTAAGTCTCGTGATGGCAAGGTTCCTATTTTACCATCCACTACAAGAAGAGGTACGGTTCTGAACACCTCTGCTGCTCTTGATTCACCGTCTGTTTTGAGTAAGTTCCTTACACCACCACATACACATGCTACACACACTGCTACTACTGCTGAGTCTGAAACTTCTGATGCTTATGATGCTGCTTCTACTGTGCTCGATAAGTGTGGTTCATTAGGTCCTTTCCTAGATGCTACGATTGCTAGAACTATAGCTGGAAATACCGAAACTCCTAATGAAGACACTACCACACCTGTTAGCTCACCTGAGTCTAGTGAGAGTTATGATATTGAAGATGGTTATGTTGAGATGACCGATGAGTTTATTAAAGAATGTAAGAACACCCATGATAGGAGCGCTGCTAAGAGTCTCCTTGAGAGGCGTACTATTAGACCGAAATTATATCCTGATGCTAAGCTTGCTGCTTCTCCCATAAACATTATAGATGAAGATTATGATTTCTTTCTCGATCTATCTTACATAGCTATTGTCGAGAAAAAATCTTTTTGTGGGACTAAGAATGAAAGTGCGGTAGCACATATGAATGAACTTTCTACCATGAGTGGCTTGTTTTCTGATGATATTAAGATGCGTACTTACTTTGTTGCTAAGATTTTTCCCTTTTCACTAAAAGGAGAAGCTAAAACTTGGTTTAGTAATTTACCTCCTGGATCTATTGATAGCCCTGAGTGCTTGATTAGTACTTTCCTGCAGAAATATTTTCCTCCCAGTGCTAGACATGCTATTTTGTAGGAACTTTTTGATTTTAAACAGGGAGAAAAAGAGGTATTGCCTGAATCTTGGGCAAGGTTTTGTGCTTTGATTCATGCACAGGCTGGAAGTCCATTACCTAAGAATGAGCTTCTTGATATATTTTATAATGGACTAACCGAAGAATCTAGGACATACCTAGATAGTTGTGCTGATTGTGTTTTCAGGAATAGGACTCCAAAGGAAGCTGAGGAATTAATGGCTAAAATAAGCAAGAATTATGAAGAATGGACTCCGCCTAAACAAGCTATGCCTAAAGTAATTGTACCTGAACCATCTATTCCCGTGCCTATTCCAACATCAAAGAAGAGGGGAGTTATTGAATTAAATGATGAAGTGATGAAGGAAGCTAAGAAATGTCTTAAGGAGAAGGGAATTAAAGCTGCAGATGTCAAGAATTTACCTCCTATAGAAGAATTATGTAAGCCTATTCCCTACTCACCCACTATTCAGGTACACTCTCTCCAACACTTTGATGAAGGTGGTATCCCTTACTCTAAACCTCCTGATCAATGCTTAGAAGAATTTGATATCTTTATTGTTAAGCAAGATAACTTTAATAAAAGGGTGCAAAATCATCTAATGGAAAACACTAGAGCTATTGTTGAGTTGAAAGATATTGTAGAAAGAACCTATAGTGATGTCAAAATGATTGTTAAACACTTTCAAATGGTTCAAACTCAAATAGATCAACTCGTTAAAGTGCAAAATGACTTGCTAGTTAATGCTGCTAAAGAAAACATGCTTATGAAATTAGAACTAGAAGTGGTGCTGCTACCCAGGATCCTCTATATCTTGAGGGGCATCCCAAAAGAATTGAGCAGGATTCTCAACAAGTTGAAAATAGTGGTTCTACTCGTAACAAAAGGAAAAAGAAACATAAAACTGTTGTAGAACCCTCTGAACCTGCTATAGATCCTAATAGTATATCTATCTCTGATGCTGCAACTGAAAGTGGTAATGAAGGAGATGTTGTTCCTAATGAAGAA